>WNWU01000005.1:11296961-11370521 GCA_012654045.1 Ptyas mucosa
TATATATATATATATATATATATATATATATATATATATATATATATCAGAATTTTTAAATGTTTATTTTATCCAAAGTAACAAATATTATCAGAACTGTTCAAAATAGCGACTGAGAGCTGGGGATATGTAAAGCATGTCTCGGGACTAGAATAGAAATGTTTTGATTTTGTTTTGGGCAGCACTGGTTCAATTCTTTTTCAGAGGTTTGGGAGGAAGCTGTACAGTATATCATTTCCCCCTTCTTTGGAAGAAATGCAGTTTGCTTTGGCAGGCTATTAGATTAGGTTTAGCAGATCAAAGAATTGCCTATTTACCAAAAATTAACAAGCAAACTTTTCTTTTTTTAGGTTTCATTATGGGGCAATAAGTGTGATCTATCCATTTCAGCTGGGGCGGATAATTCTCAGAAGTCTGACCCATTACAATCTGTGGAAGAATTAAAAAAATTCATCTTGGTGGATCACATGGAAAAACTTTGGTCACTGCTTATAAACAAAAAGAAAAACAAAACACCAACTAGACTTGACATAGTTCTGGATAATGCTGGTTTTGAACTTATTACTGATCTTGTTTTGGCTGATTTTTTGATATCCTCAGAATTGGTTACTGAAATTAATTTCCATGGGAAAAGTATTCCATGGTATGTATCAGATACTACAAAACATGACCTGGATTGGACAATTGGACAGATGAAGGCAGCTAATCATAAATGGATGTCTAGATGTGGTGTCTCCTGGGAGGGCTATCTGAAAAAAGGTGTTTGGATTTATCATGATCACATGTTCTGGACTTTACCACATGAATTTTCTAGTATGGCTCAGATTGCTCCAGATTTATACACTGAGTTACAGAAATCAAACTTAATTATTTTCAAAGGTGATTTGAACTATAGAAAGTTAACAGGTGATCGAAAGTGGGAATTCACAGTGCCATTCCATCAAGCCTTGAACAATTTTCAGCCTGCACCACTCTGTAGCTTAAGGACTTTGAAATCTGACACTCAGGTTGGTTTGAAACCTGGGCAAGGTGAACAGCTCATGAATATTGATCCTGAGTGGATGATAACTGGTAAATATGGAATAATTCAGTTTGATGCTACTTCCTGATAGATTTGCAAAGTGTGAAGAATGGCACTGTGCTAAAAACCGATTAATGGTCTAATTTGGAAGGCCACTGATTTTCAGTGCGCACTACTATTTTCTTCCATGAGCCATGCTGTTATTTTAAAGTGGTATGCAATTGTGACCTCTTTTAAATCATCAGAAAAGATCAAATTTGTCCTCTACCGTACTTTATTTTTAACTAACATAGAACAAGAAACAACAGCCAAAGCTACTACATTAGTTTACATGTGTTTGACTCTGCTGTGTTAGCATAAAACACAATGCTGCTTGAGCTTAATCTTGTTCAGAAAAAAACGATGTTAAATAAAATGACTTCTCAAATGGCAAAACTAAAGGCTTTGAATTAAATTATCCAATATGAGAACTACATGCGTTGTTGCACAGTATTAAAAAGAAATAATCCAGTTGTAGAGTGCCCTTGTCTCATCAGGGTTGCTCTACCAATTAACATTGCAGGCAAACTGTGATCAGAGACAGCAGACTTTATCACGATAGATTATCTGTCAAAGTGGTGGGACCAGTGGTGAAATGTAAAATTTGTAACTATTGGTTCTATGGGCATGGCTTGTGGGGGTGGGGGGGTGGTAATGTGACTGGGTGGGCGTGGCCAACTTTTTTTTTTACTTTTTTAAAACATTTTTTTACAACCTATTCGGGCAAATAGGTTGTAAAAAAAATGCTTTTAAAAGGTTAAAAAAAGGCTCTGACGATCACAGCTGTGGCACTTGATCGTCAGAGCCTTTTTTTAACCTTTTAAAAGCAGGAAGTAATGACACCCGGGTGGGTGGGCGGAGCCTCACACCACCATCGCTACCGGTTCTCCGAACCACCTGCCACAATCACTACTGGATCGCCCCAGTCCAAACCGGGAGCATTTCACCTCTGGGTGGGACTACATCTTCACATCTGCCTGGCTTCTCGTGCTCATTTATATTATTAATGACATGCTGAGAAGGGTACATACTCTAGGAATGAATAGGAAGAGTCCCAGAAATGAAAGGGGAGGGAGGAAGGGGAGGGGAGGGAGGGAAAGGAAGGAAGGAATCATAGTTAACAGCCATGGGGGGGATATCTATTTATACATTGGGCTGTTTAGTCTACATATTAGGTAATTTATAGTCAATAAAATAAATCTATCCCATGGCTATTACAATGATTCAACCTAAGTCTGGTTGGTAAGTTATAATGGGCATTATTGCTGCTACTCTGCATTAACTGCAAGTATTTTGATGAGGGTTTTTGTAAGACATAAAGTTTCTTTCAAGCAGTTATTGTCTGTAGGCTTATGAGAATATTTTTATATTGCTTCTATCAATTCAGCTGATAAGACAGATACCCTAGCAGAACTATATATTCTGTATCTCAAATTAAAATATTTCTGAAACAAAGTTTTATTTTACAGTGAACTTTTGATTATTTTAATGGAAGTCGTCTATATGTTGCACCACAGGAAATACTGGAAGGTACAATCTGACATAGAAAGCTTGGGAAGGTTATTTTGAAACAATATTCTTCCTTTTGGGTCTGTGCTCTCACCACCCTTTTTGGTCCTGCTTTAAGTTACTTCTCCCTTTACTTGGAAAAGAATACTCTGTTCACAAAATGATTCTGTTATTCTTAATTGAAGAAAATGGAATTGTTTTGGTAATGTTTTATTACTTTGATCACTTGATAATAGGAGTGGACAATATTTTCTTTTTGTCTGTAAAGGCTCTCCTTCCCTTAGAGATAGTCTGTTAGAGATTATGATGGGCAGTGCTGAAGCAAGCAGCAGATGGAGACAGAGCCTAATGGAGGTTATGATACTATTCTTTTTCTTAGCTCCCCCTTTCCTTCTCATCTTAAACAGCAGGACAAAGATAAGAAACTCTTTCCAAGATTCAAGTTTTGTGCTTGTTTTATAATAACAGGTGAGAATGGAAGGAATAACTTTCAAGTGTGCTTTATAAAGGAAGGAAGGACAGGACTGCTGACAGAATTCAGACTCCATATGAATAGTCTACATCTTCCCTAAAACCAAAAATCCTGCTTGCCCTGAATCTGAATTACCCCAGGAGTAAAGAAGAACGTATAAGTTAAATAATACAGGTAGTTCTCAATTTATGGCCACAATTGAGCCCTAGAATTTCTGTTGCTAAGTGAAACATTTGTTAAGTGAGTTTTGCCCCATTTTACGACCTTTCCTGCCACAGTTGTTAAATGAATCACTGCAGTTGATAAATTAGTAACCCGGTTGTTTAAGTGAATCTGGCTTCCCCATTGACTTTGCTTATCAGAAAGTTGCTAAAGGAGATCACATGACCCCGGGATATAGCAACAGTCATAAATATGAACCAGTTGCCAAGCATTTGAATTTTGATCACGTGATCATGGGCATGCTGCAAGGGTCGTAACTGTGAAAATGTCATAAGTCACATTTTTCAGTGTCATAACTTTGAACGGTCACTAAATGAAGTTGTAAGTCAAGGACTATCTGTACTGTATTAGAAATTGTTTCATTTTTCTTAACGTTTTTTGGCATTTATTTTAACAAGATTTTAAAAATTTAAGCAATCCTTATAAAGTGTAACAAAAATATGAGCATGAATTGCACTTAGGAAGATAGTTTGCCAGGGAGAATGCTTTTTGAGCCTATTAAAACTTGCCATCAATCCTGATGCTTTGAACTCTTCCGCAAAGAAATGCAATTTTAGAAAGCACTGTGACCACTCTAACAGAGAACATGCATAGATGTTCAAGAATTTATGTGCTTCAATTGTACCTAATATGTCCAAAGGCTCTATAGTAGAAGCAAAATTAATATTAAATGCCTTGTGCATTTGATATTAATTTTCATTATGATAAAAGCTATTGTATGTGACTGTATACAAGGTTTATGTGTATGCTCACTTACCTGTTTCTCAGTCACCAGAATGTCTTGTCTGTTGATTTATGCCAGTACTGTATGAGAAATTCTTATCTGAGCAAGACACTTATCAAACCTCTTATCAATATTTTGCCTGTATGTGGCAATTGAGAACAGAAACAAATGCTTTTTCTTTCTGGCTGTATTAGACAAAAAGCTTATACACTCATATTTTTTGTTTGGCACTAATTCATTTTTGTTATTATACTGAATGCAGACAACGCATCAAATAATTTTAGTTTGATATTCCCTGTAAATGTTATCAATGCAGTATGTAATACACCTAAAGCCATTTTTATTTGTAGGCGTAGTGTGCCTTATTGTAAACAGAAATATTCAGGTATACAAGTATTTAATTGCTATATATTATCTGTATGTAATAGTCTTATTATATTGAAATACCATAGTTCTTTTGCCACATGGAATCTAAGTACGTGTAAATGAGTAAAACTATTACTCTCTACACTGTTCATGCAGTAGGAATGCATATTTGTCTTTTTTTTAAATCTAGAAAATTTGTAACATTATATTTGGATAGTCTAATATGGGCTTTCCACAAATTTTCTTTTCATTTTTTCAAAAACTATAACTTCCTTTTATTCTTGTTACGTATTTTTTTGCCACTGCAAGCTTTTTCATGTCAGTATTTCAAACAGAATTTTTCCTTAAATTTAAGCCCCATTGTTTCTAGATGACCTTCAGTGGTTAACATTTTTTCCGTTGCATGTAGGTGGATTTTTGATTCAGAAAAATTGAATGCTAGATGCTAGGTGAGTTTGATTTTATGTTGGCATTCATGCTGCTGCAAAGTTTAATGAAAGCAAAAGCATGAAATTAATTTCTAATGAAATTGTGGTGGAGTTATTTTGCATATTTATTAGGTTACAACTTTGCAAAAGTACATACAAGCAATCTATGTCTTTTCAATTATCTGAGTATAAATTCTTTGTTTAATGGACAAAATAAATCTAACAAATAGGGGCTATATACTCTTTTTTTCTCTCTGCCTTTTAGACATGAGTAGAGTTAAATCTACTCCATCATTTTATTTAATGCTATGTATCAGACCCAAACTGACCCTTCTTGCCTCTAGGCAAAGCCCTGTGCAATGCCATCTAAACCAAACAATAGAAGCTCCTCATCTTAGCCCACCGGCAGCTTTACAAGGGAATTGCAACACAGAGAAACCCCAACCTTCCATCTTCTATCAGCTGATCACCTCAGCATTCCATCTCCTTCATCAATGGACTTCCCCAGTTCTGCTGCCCTCCTGAAAGGTACATTTTCCCCAGCAACAGAATGCCAAATATATTGACAAGGATCAGCCCAGAGGCTAGCAAATCAGGTTGCTGGGATTTCCCTTCTTGTGGCCCTCAACATCTATAAAAATCTTCGCTTTTCCATCCTTTAGAGTCCCTCTTGTAAAGGTGGCACCCAATGATTGTTGTAACAAAACCTGGCTTTCTTCAATGTTGTGCTCCTTCAGATTGAATCCACAAAATTTACTTTAGTACTTAGTAAATGCTCAAGTTCTTTCTCTTCACTAGAAAAAAGAAAAGGAATTTTATATATTTTCTGCAGAAAATAATGCTTTCCTTTATCTCGACAACAACTTGAGCTTTCAAAAGAACGTCTCCGCAGAGTTGCTATGGTTATGTTTTCATGGAATTGGAAGGCAGAGTTTTTGAGGAACATTATTATTTCTAGACATATGCACAAAGACCCACATTAGAACAGATTTGAATACAACAAATATGAAGAAGAGAGAAATATTCACAAAGTAAATTCTTCAGGATTCTGGCTTACCCACAAATGAACAGCATGTTAATACAGCTGTGTGCCTGAACTTCTGGTCAACAGGCGCACTTAATTTTTTTCCCCAACCCTGTCCATGCTTTGTTTATTTTATCATCTAAATTAGAAACATTGGTGTATGCCTCTTGAAACAAAATAAGATTTGAAGATAGTGTGTGACAGAATTATATCCATTCGTTAATGACCAGAATTCTGAAAAATTCTGTTTTACTGTAATTGTGACTTTTTGTTTTTCTTTAATTTATTTTAAATATTTCTGTAAACAGGATTCTTCCTAAGTTTTGGGAAAAAGTAATAAATTCTGGGTGCTGGAATGTTTACTAGTCATCAGAAACATTTTTAATCTGCTTGTAACATCCTCTCCAAAGTTCTGGCAATCATCACACACCAGGCAAAGTGGTCCACAAGAGGAACAAAGGCTTTGTTTCATTGTTCTGGCTTTATTAATAGGATGGATAGTTCTCCTTTTGGAAAGGAAATTAGCAGACTTTAAAAAGTCAGCCGAAATATATCTAACAGGGTCATGAAAATCCCACACTCCCTCTACTAGTAAATAATTAAAAAAAATAGTCTGTACTGGAAATTTGCCAAAGTAGAAAATTGAAACTGCTTTCTAAGTTTCCACAAAAAAGGATTAAAAGCTTATCTAAGATTTTTTTTTTAACTAAGTGCTCTGGATTTTACAAACTCTTACTAGTAGACTTTATAAGCTGAAAAATGATTTTTAAGGAAGATGACCTTCAGCAGTAATGCATTTCTTAGACTGCTTTCACATTTAACTTGTGTAATTACATTCACAAAGATGCTGATTTTTTATACAACTACAAAGGTCTTTTTTGGGTGAGTTTTTCACATGAGTAATCATGGAGCATATAAATAAACATTTTTTTAAACATGTTTTGTTACAAAAAACAATTCCATACTCTTAATGTCTTCTAAGTAGACAGCTAAATCATAAATTCTTATTTACAATTTCATTCTTTTGAATTGTAGAAGCCAACAAAGACCAAAGAAGTGGAATATTTCAGAAACAAATAACTTGAATTAGAATAACTTTAAGAAATGTCCTTTTTTGTTCTTTGCACAAAAAGTATTGATAAAATGTAATTTAGGACTTATATTGAAGAGGGCAAAGATTAGCATCCACATTTAAGAATGTAAGTAGAATCTTCTTCAAGATTCTTAATGATTTCATCACTGCTTCCATGTAATTTTATTGGCAACAATATAAAAGTTATTTTCTATTGTCTTCAGAGTTTTGCTTTGTTTTACTTCCCAGACTAGCTCCAGATCTTTTATTTCCTGGTGCTCTCTCATTAAAGAAGAACCAATAGAGATGTACAAAAGGCAGTCTTTAGGAAGAATGAATTTTACACACAACTACTAAGTATTAATATGCTGTCAAGAAGGATGTTTAAAAATACAGCATGTGAAAAAAAATCTGTACTGAAAATTGCTTTTTTAAAAACTTGCTTTTCTATTCAGTGGGATTATGAGGCAGCATATTGAATTTTGTATTAAGTGGAAAAAAACAACAATTGAAAACTTACATGGTTTTATTCCAAACTATTCAATTATATCCTTAAAAGAGCACTAAATAATACATACTAAAATGGGGGGAGGAGACTTAACATAAAAGGAATGAGCAACATATTTCTCTACTTTTTTTTTACAATAAACACAAATCAAATTCTAACCAACAATTTAAACTTAAAAGTATAGAATAGCTTTGCTTGAACTTGCCTTTCCATCAATAAAGCATCAATTCAAAGACTGAGAGGTGAGAGCTCATTAAACTAATATTTCAAATTGATACAAGTATTTTTTTCCAGGAGCTCATAATCACATTATTTTGCAACAGTCCAAAGGCAAACAGTCCAAATAGACAAATTCTAATGTTTAAGAATATAAGTCAACATCATGATGTCTTTAAACCTTAAGATCCTTAAACTGACTGGTGCACCATAGTAATAATACCTAACCCAAAAAGAACTACCAGTGGAAAGACTAGGACACACTAAAATAAATTTTATTACATTTCCAGCATAGGAAAGATAATAATCTTTCTTGAAAATCCATTCAGGAATTCAGGAATCTCCCAAAAGAATATTTTGAGCTACCTATTTTTCAACTGTAAAAAACCAATATGATTAAATTCAGCAACCACATGCAAGAAAAAGGATCTCCAAAACATTCTGAATCAGCCTTGCGATTTAGCATATCACAAATAGTGAAAAACCAGTGTGAATTGAGACTGCTACTATGTGTCACACCTCAGTAATATAAAAGGCACAATTAAGCCAAGTGGGGGGTAAATTTGTACTATAAAAGCAACCCATCAGTACACTATTAGAAGCTAATGATTTAAAAAGATTATGAGGTAACACATTGAAAATCTCTTGGGAATAGAAAAGTTCCTCAAATGAAATGCTTCTCAGGATTGATATAACAAAAGGGAATAAAGGACAGATCAGTTACATTCTGTAGGCAAGATAGTCCAAAAACTAATTAATTCAACAAGCGTTGCCAGAAAACTGCATTGGTCAGTATTTAGCTCCCTGCCCCACCTTCCTTTAAAGCAGGAGAGTCCAAATTTGTCAACTGTAAGTAAGACTTGTGGACTTCAACTCCTATAATTCCCCAGCTAGCTGCCTGGGGGAATTCTGGGAGTTGAAGTCCACGTCTTACAATTGCCAAGATTGGGCATCACTGCTTTAAAGACTCTTTTTTTTAAAAGTAGTGAAAATTAGCATGCTCCTAATTTGATAGCATATTCATGGCATTTTTAAATATTTACACATGGGGGAAGGCTGAGCTTAAGGGGGGGGGGAGGCAAGTAACAGGTCCACCAGATGGTTTGATTTCAGACCACAAAGCAATAAATAAATATCACCCCTTTTTGATTTTTGTTAAATGCATTTTATTGGCCAGGTCCAGTCAGAAAGGCTTTTTGGTAAAACCCTCTGAAAATCACAAAGGGCCCAGTCCAAATACAGCTAAAAAAAATGTTGGACCCCATTCTGCGATATTTAAAATATTTTTTTAAAAAAGTGGCGAAGTAATGCCACCTCTACAAAAATGTACAAAATATATATATGTATGCATGTATGTATATAAATATTTTTATGTATATGTATACTGGTATGCATATGTACATGTTTATCTTTATGTTTAAAAACAAACAATACTTTTAAGATGTAAAAATAAACACAGTCAGCAAAAACCAAATAAATTCTTCTCTAGAATGCCTAGGATAAAAATATTCTTTAAAAATTCAGCTTTGGAATAGCGAAAACTATTCCTGATTGGTTTTTTCCCGGTTTCCTAAGGAAACCTTCCCGGTCTTTAAATTTTGCCGATCTCATAATTTTTTAATGTGTTCTTAGCCTCCCCGAGTCTCATTTGCGAGACGGACGGCCCTACGCATGACCACTTTCCAAAGACGGATGGAAGGGAAAACTCTTCCCCAAAACACCACACAAAACCAAACTTTAGGATCGCGCTCTTCCGAACGCGTCTCGCGAGAATCACCGAGAGGGCGGGTTTTCTTCATCGGCAACCCCAGCTGTGTATCCACGGGGCGGTTGACATAGAAACCCAGGTAGCCAAGCGAGCCGGGCTCTTAGGGACGCGCCCGGCTGGGTTATTCCCCGGGTCGTCCGAACGCCGAAGGAAAAGCAGCCCGGTCTTCGCGCGCAATCGATCCGCGGGAGCATGAAAAGCGCTGGCAGTTCCCGTGCGGGCTCTGCCTGCTCCAGGCTCATCGACGTGACCAGCAACGCACCGTTGCTGCGCTCGCCGGCCAGCGTCTCAGCCTCTTCCGAAGCGGAGGTATGCTTCTCGCTCAGGCTTGCGTTCCCTAGAGCCACATCTGCGGCGTGTCTGGAAGTCGAGCCGGGGGCAAGTGGACTTCTTTTCTTGTGGGTTCGAAATAAGCAGCGAAACGTTTCGAACACATAAGAAAAAAAGAAGTCCACTCAGCTTCCCGACGGCTCTGCCTGGATGGCTGAGAATCTTCAGCAAACACCTGCCAGGTGGTTTGGCCGAATGGATATTTTTTAAATATTTATTCGGGGCGCCGAACCCCCCGCCCCCTGGCAATTCTAATTCTTCCTGTGTAGCCATTGTGTTGCATCGAGCAATTTTCCTGATTGCTTATTTGTACCCTATGACTATCATTAAGTGCTGTGCCTTATGATTCTTGATGAAGGTAACTTTTCCTTTATGTACACGGAGAGCCTATACACCAAGACAAATCCCTTGTGTGTCCAATCACACTTGGCCAATAAAAAATTCTATTCTATTCTATTCTATTCTATTCTATTCTATTCTATTCTATTCTATTCTATTCCATTCCATTCCATTCCATTCCATTCCATTCCATTCCATTCCATAGCACTTATGACTTATATACCGCTTCACAGTGCTTTACAGCCCTCTCTAATCGGCTTTACGAGTCCGCATATTGCCCCCAACACCTTCTTGATCTCTCTCTCTCCCCTCACCCCAGCTCCCCCCCAAACCCAAAAGTTCTGAATCTTCATTTTTTAAAAAATTTATATTTATATGCCGTCCTTCTCCGGAGACTCAGGGCGGCTTACAATGCGTTAAGCAATAGCCTCCATACTTTTGTATATTTATACAAAGTCAGCTTATTGCCCCCACAAACTGGGTCCTCATTTTACCCACCTTAGAAAGGATGGAAGGCTGAGTCAACCTTGAGCCTGGTGAGATTCGAACTCACAGTAATTGCAGGCAGCTGGATGTTAAATGCTGCTTTAGTAGGAGGCATTAGCCTGCTACGCCACTCAGGCTCCTGATTTGCTACTCAAAAGCCTGAAATCTATCTGGTGTCCCTTTCCTCCTTACTCTTTTTTTTGGAAACTGGATAGGGGAAAACTTGAATCTGTTTGCAAAATGTAAAGCCCATATCTTGTTGAGATACAAAGCAGCATGTGGCTTATTTCCCAGATTTTAAGGGGCTAAGGAGATCTGTACAGTATAGTTTAAAAAAAAATCTTCTGGTGAAAGTAACCATTACATCAAAATATGATTTATTTTATATTTTTACAATTAGACAATTACTTCTTTATGATAGATGTGAACTACTACAGTTACACAAGTAGCACTAATCCATCATGTCAGAATGATAGAACATGGTTACATAAACAGCCTTTTACAAAAAGCCACACTATTAAGCAGAATAGGGGATGTCTTACCTACTGAAATTCTTCAGCAGATAAAAAAGACTGAAATCTAGTTAATATTAGAATTCATGCCCTAGAGGCCTCTCTGGGTTACACATATGCCTAGAAAAGAGACCTATGGTGAGCATGTTGTGTTGAATCTAAGTTCCATCATCCATTATCCATGATGACTAGTGGATCATAGGAGTTGTAGTCTGGGACATTTGAAGGGTAACCATATTAAAAAGCCTGCTTTAGCCAATAAATGGATGGCAGGGGGAATATTTTCACATATAGTGATAATTATCTAATTTGATCTATTGCTTTATGACAATAAGTACTCATAGAGCTAGTTCATTGTTGCACTGGACTCAATACAGCAGCATGATATATTTTTTTTTCTTTGAAGTCTATGGAAAGTGTTGCAATGCCAGGGTATATTTTACCAATTTACACATTGTAAATCATTACATATTTTCATAGGATTTTAAAGTCTTCCATCCACATTCCTCCTTTTTGGGAAGAAACCTGCATACACTTTATGATTCTTATGCCTTGTCAAACCTATAAGGTTTTTGTATTTTTCTCAATCCCTTTCAAACTTAAGGAATAATTAGTTTTAGTTTTCTTTGACTTGTTGAACTTTTTGATCTTTTCTTAATCATCTCATGGCTCAAGAAGTTTCTCAGTATTGGCAGCTCCCAGGAGAGTAATCTTACTCAGATCTAAGAATATTTCTCAGACTTCAATCTGCAGACTCAGAATGTTTTTTCAGAAATTCCTGGTATTATATCATGAAATGAAAACTATGTGCTACACGTTAATTTTAAATCTTAGTGTGTACAATCATGTCATATATGTACCGAACTTCAAATTAAAAAAATATACTAAAAAAGTGAGGTTGCCCAGTAATAAATCAGATTCTACATTGAAAAACTCTGGAGGGTGGGCAAGATATCAAACTTTATTTTGGTCAAAGACCAGTATATGTTATTTAAGGTATTCAGCAGCCAACAAATACAAAGTGAGTGGGAAGTCAATGAAAATATCAGTTATATTCTAAAAACATATAAAGCGGGGTTGGACTCTATTGCTGGCAAATAGTCATGTCATATTTGAAATAATTGGTCCCATCCAAACATAGCTTTGAAATAATAAGAAAAGCATTAGTATGTACAGGTAACTTATATATATATATATATATATATTATTATTATTGTAAAGATTTACATACTATAGGTTTTATATTGTATCTCCAGATTGTATCAGGTGCTATGTGAGGAAATATTTTAAGTGTATTAAATTTATAAGCTGCTCAACTCCATTATATGACTCTGGGCATCATGCAGCATGGTATACAATATTTAAAATAAAATGTTTTATTTATGTATTAGTTTATCCCACCTTTATTACTTTATAAGGTGGCAAACATGCATAATATTCCTTCCTCCTATTTTCCACACAACAAGAACCCTGAGAAGTGGGTTGGGCTGAGAAAAAGTGACTGGTCCAAAATCACCCAATCGGTTTTCATCCTTAAGGCGAGACTGGAACTCACAGTTTCCTGGTTTCTAGCATGGTGCCTTAACCAGTGAACCAACTGGCTCTTTGTTACAATTACTCTCAAATCATTTTATTTATTTATTTTTCCTTATCATATTAAAAAGATTCTCATAATCAGTTTTGGAAGTCGGTGATTTAAATCTAGGGCAGTCAGAAGCCCTAGTATCTTTACTTCTAGGTTAGGACGTAGCTTAACTGTATTATCCATACATAAGAAGGAAAGACGAAGCTGTCCCAAAGATGCTTTTCTAAAAGGCAACTGGACTTTCTTGATTTTTTTTCTCTTTGAAAACATTTCACTTCTCATCCAAGAAGCTTTTTTAGTTCTGAATTGAAGGAGCTTCTTGGATGAGAAGTGAAACGCTTTCAAAGAAAAAACAAAGACATTTCCGTTGTCTTTTAGAAAATCACCTTTGGGACAAACATGACCTGGATGTTGGAGAATCTCCAGAGAACGAAGAAGCTAATTAGTTACTTTTTAATATAATTTGCTTCATTTAAATTTCAATAATTTGGGACAATAACGGCGATCCCAAATTCTGCGCTCTCCAACCACGGGACCTTTAGACATATTGATCAGGGATTTATGGGAGATGTGGCCCAAAGTATTGGGCAACACAAGGTTGGGGAAAGCTGTTCTAATAAAAGTATTGGAAATAATGAAATTGCCTACATTGTTTCTTAACGTTTCACTGTATGAACATCAATACTTTTAGGTTCAACATTCACTTCATAGGACACTATTTCAACAGCTGTGATACTTTGCATAATGCCCTAACAATTATAGTTTCAATTATATTTCGGTACAGTTTTATCTTTCGGCATTCAAGGACTGAGCTGTTTCTTATTAAACATAGCAAAGGGAGTACATTTATCTAAGATTTCTGGTTTTCTGCTCTTTATCTTTCCTTCACCCATGCTTTGATCTAAAGTTCAGAGAAACAGAGACAGATTTTTGTTTAGCTTTCTCATGGGATCCTTCCAGGTCAGGGTCCTGAAATTAGGATGTTAAATGTAGGATAATGCATCAACTATTTGCAGATACAACTTCTATATAGCTCTGAAAAAAAGTGGGGTAGGGATAGTCAACATAGTTGAAAAGCTTATTCCGTTTATCTAAATATTGCATTTTCCTCTATTTTTATAGGAAAATAATACATTGTGAACGTGTTGAATGTTGATAATAAATGTGGTAACTTCCCTATTTTAAAAACAGTATTCCAGATACAGAAACGTGTTTATTTATTTGGCCTAATTCCAGCTTATGAAGACATTAAAGAACTTCAACTGATTATATGTGACTTATCTTATATCATAGTGCCACAGGTTCAGAATAGGAGCCTTAGTGGAGCAGCGGACTAAAGCGCTATTAAGTAGCACTTAGCTGCCAGCTGCCTGCAATTACTGTGAGTTCAAATTTCACCAGGCTCAAGGTTGACTCAGCCTTCCATCCTTCCGAGGTAGGTAAAATGAGGACCTGGATTGTGGGGGCAATAAGATGACTTTGTATAAAAAAGAACACCGCTTAGGGGGGGCCGAAAGCCCTACTAAGCAGGTATATACAAAAGTATGAAGGCTATTGCTTAACGCATTGTAAGCCTCACTGAGTCTCCGGAGAAGGGCGGCATATAAATCGAACCAATAAATAAATAATAAATAAATAGATACAATGCCTAATTGCTTATGTAGGAATGCTGTGGAAGACAATTAGTAATTCTGGCATTGAAAGTTGTATAATATAGCAGTTAATATGGATAATGTTTATGAGACTAGGTAATGCTTAGATGATGCAGTTTTGCGGGGGGGGGGGGGACCATGCATGTTTTTCATGCATCACCCCAACAATATAGTTCAGTGTTTCTCAACCTCAGCAAGTTGAAGCCGTGTGGATTTCAACTTCCAGAATTTCCCAAACAGCATGATAGCTGGAGGATTCTGGGTTGAAGTCCACCCAGTTTCAAGTTCCTGAGATTGAGGTACATGTAGGTAACTTGTTTAATTACCTCAGTGCACTTTTAAGTTTTAACAGAATATTAAACAGAAACTCAACATGCATGCAACAAACTATTTCCTTTTGGGATAAGTAATATTATGCAAAAATGCAGAAAAGAAATAGCAAATATTAACCCTGAGAAATTGAAGGCATGAGATAAGAAAATGAGATATGGTTAAATCTGATTTTTTCCTAACCACATTCATTTTATCTCTCCATAGTTTACTGTCCCTACAAACCATATACTGTTTTCAATCATTGCCTTTTGTTCTTTAAAACAGAAAAACATTCAGCAAAGAGGATATTTCCTTGGGTTAAACGTGGAAGAATCTCAGTCATTGAAATAACATGTCTTATTTTTTTTGGGGGGGGGGACTTTTTGGAATTGTATTATCTGCCATGATACCTCCAGAAGCAACTAACATTACATCATTATCAGTACTGCCATCAAAACTAAGGACTGTATGATTGCTTATTGTAAGACTCTTAAAGGCATAGGAGCCAAACCAAGAAAACATCCTGGAATCATTTCTAATCCTCAATTTACAACAGTTCTTTTCATGACTGTTCAAAGTTACAATGACACTGAAAAAGTGACTTTTGACCATTTTTCAAACTTACAACCATTGCAGCATCCACATGACCACATGATTAAGATTCAGATGCTTGGCAACTGACTCCCATTTATGATGGTTGCAGTATCCCAGGGTCATGTGATTACCTTTTGTGACCTTCTGACTTGCAAAGTCAATGGGGAAGCCTGATTCAGTTATCCATCATGTCACTAATTTAACAACTGCAGTGATTCACTTAACAACTTTGGCAAGAAAGGTCGTAAAATGTGGCAAAACTCACTTAACAACCGTCTCACATAGTAAGATAAATTTTTGGGCTCAATGGTGGTTGTAATTGAATGACATTTGATGACTAAATGTCCCAAGCATTCATATCTTGAAGCTCACTTTTGGGAAAGAATGCGAAAGAAAAACACAGAATTCTTTTCATCATTGATTCCTTATGGCCTAGAGACCAGTGGTGAAATCCAAAATTTTTTACTACTGGTTCTGTGAGCATGTCTTGATGGGCGTGGTGTGAGTTGTGGGCATGGCTTGATGGGCATGGCAGGGGAAAGATACTGCAAAATCTCCATTCCCACCCCACTCTGGGGCCAGCCAGAGGTGGTATTTGCCGGTTCTCTGAACTGCTGAAAATTTCCGCTACCGGTTCCCCAGAACCTGTCAGAACCTACTGGATTTCACCCCTGCCAGAGACCACTTGTAGTCTGCAGTCAAAATACCATAGATGATCTCTAATATCTAAAGCCAGTTTTCTGAGATGAGTGGCCATATAAATTAAAATAAAATTTGGACTCAAAGATACTTTTTATATGGCCAGAATCTCAATTAATTGCCAACATTTCACCGGATTTTAGAGTCCTGGTCCAAAGTCTTACAAGACTCAGATGGGAATCTCAATGTCCCATTTGATCTGATACTCTTGCATGATTGGGATCATTAAATTCAATCATGGTTTTATTTATTTAAAAAATATTGTATCCAGCAAAAGGAAAAGTGCCCCATCTCAAAAGGACACATGTACCAAGTTGTCTTCTGTTGCTTTATTGCCAACCTCTGGCTTGTGTGATGGTCCTTAAAAATTCAAGTGTTCTTCTAGAACATTCTAAAATTCTTCTAGAAGAATTCTAAAATTCTTCAAGTTAAAAAAAAAAGTAAATGATCAACCAAAACCATAGGTTTGTTGTTCATGGCTCAGAAATATTGTACAAATCTATATTAGGAAGTGAAGTGGGAGGGAACTATGTTTTAAAGCTGAGTACAAAAAGGATACATTAAGCACAGTGGGTAAAGAAGTATTAGGGAAGATTTAAAGCTGTATGCAAAATGTATATTTTATGAAAAACTATGTGAACCAAATTTCTAAAGCAGAATTCTCCAACCTTTCCAGCTTTGTGGACTGGGGGGGCGGAGAGGGGATGATTCTGTCGGAAGAAATGTCCTTCTGGGTTCAGTTCCAAGTGGGGAAAAAGACACTGGAAAAATGGAGACTGCTTGGAAAGATGGTTTAATGGTGGACAGGTTCACATGGTTTGAGTTCCTGAGCAGAAAAAGAGGTGAGATGCTGAGAGTTCCTGGGTTTTATGTCCTCTCTGGGCTTTAAACTTCCTGGGGCATAGGAAGAGTATCCTGATTGGTTTTCAGACTCCCAGGGGGTGGGGGTCTTAGCTAGCCTTGCTGTCTGATGTAATCTTCCCAGGTGCCATGTGGAGAGTATCTGTTGCTAGATGGTTCCTTTATTTATTTATTTATTGTTTATTTATTGGTTCGATTTATATGCCGCCCTTCTCCGGAGACTCAGGGCGGCTTATAATGCGTTAAGCAATAGCCTTCATACTTTTGTATATACCTGCTTAGTAGGGCTTTTGGCCCCCCCTAAGTGGTGTTCCTTTTTATACAAAGTCAGCTTATTGCCCCCACAATCTGGGTCCTCATTTTATCTACCTCGGAAGGATGGAAGGCTGAATCAACCTTGAGCCTGGTGAGATTTGAACTCACAGTAATTGCAGGCAGCTGGCAGCTAAGTGCTACTTAACAGCACTTTAGTCCGCTGCACCACCAAGGCTCTTTGTGTTACAGATGGGATGCTGAGGCCTTAATGGCCCATTGACAAAGGTGGGGGGAAATGAGTTTCTGCCTCCCCTTTAGAGGGAATTTTTTTTTTAGTATATCCTAAAATATTTCATTTTTCTAGGAGAGGGGTGGGTTTTAACTTCCAACAGTTCCGTGTGAGTGGTGGGCGAGCACCCATGCACACAGTTCCATTTGTGCAAGCAGTGGGCACATGTGTCTGCTTCTTGCACAAATGGAGCTACTTGCGTGTGCTCGTCTGCAGCTTCTGTGGCCCAGTTCCAAATGGGCCATGATCCGGAGGATTGGGGACCCCTGTTCTAAAGACTTTATGTTTCTTTAGGGGAAAAAGATGACAGAACAATAGTACATACAGCACTGATACAGACTTACATTCGTCAGCACATATTATAGCAGTAATAGCAGTGATTTTATTCATTAATCATAACTAAATGCATAGACATAGAATAAAATCACAATAGAAATTATACTGATAATTTAAAGGTTTCTTTTAAAAAAATTAACACTTTCGGTGCTATACAAACATTAAATATTCTCAGGTATATCATTTTCTAAAGCTTTAACATTGTGCAATTTAAACAAAACTTGTTTAATTTTATGTATATTTTAAAAATATGCATATTTAGTGATACATATTTTTCTGTTACTTTCCTTTTTCATGCTGTTTTAAAATGATTGGGGATTTTTATTTATAGTGAAGGAATTATCAGAGATGCTGAATACTTTAAACAGCAGGTGGCACAATGGCCAACAGAAGGAGAGACCAGGGTTATGCTTCTAATGCAATCACTTCTTCTATCCTGGCTTAAAAAACATAGAACAGGACGGAAACAAAGGCAGAGTATTGAACAATTTATTAACTGTGTGTTTCAAACAGTGGTTTGAAAGAATTACCAAGGGAACTGAAATTTGATTTAAGCCCCTTTGGGTAGAAAAGTGCGACAACTCTCTCAAACAAAACCACACTTCTTAGTTAGTTTACATGTGAATGAGTATGATTGTTACAACAACCGTACTCTTTCCTCTTTGGCTCTCAGCAAAATGACTAAAAAGGTAAAAGTTCCCCTCGCACATACAGTTGCAAGAAAAAGTATGTGAACCCCTTGGGATTACGTGGAGTTTTGCATGACTTGGTCATAAAATGTGCTCTGAACTTCATCTAAGTCACAACAATAGAAGAACACAGTCTCCTTAAAATAATACTACACAAACATTAGATGTTGCCATGGTTTAATTGAACATAACATGTAAACATTCACAGTGCAGGGAGGAAAAAGTATGTGAACCTTTGGACTTAATAACTGGTTAATCCTCCTTTGGCAGCAATAACCTCAACCAAACGTTTCCTGTAGTTGCTGATCAGACCTGCACAACGATTTGGAGTAATTTTGGACCACTCCTCTTCACAAAACTGTTTCAGTGTAGCAATATTCTTGGGATGTCTGGTGTGAATCGCTCTCTTAATGTCATGCCACAGCATTTCAATCGGGTTGAGGTCAGGACTCTGACTGGGCCACTCCAGAAGGCGTATTCTGTGCTGTTGAAGCCATTTTTTTTGTTGAATTACTTGTATGCTTTGGGTCATTGTCCTGTTGCATCACTCATCCTCTGCGGAGCTTCAGTTGGCGGACAGATGGTCGTATGTTTTCCTGCAAAATGTCTTGATAAACTCTGGAATTCATTTCCCATCAATGACAACAATCTGTCCAGGCCCTGAGGCAGCAAAGCAACCCCAAACCATGATGCTCCCTCCGCCATGTTTTACAGTGGGGATAAGGTTTTGATGTTGCTGTGCTGTGCCTTTTTTTCTCCACACATAGTGTTGTGTGTTCTTCCCAAACAACTCAATTTTGGTTTCATCTGTCCACAGTATATTTTGTCCGTAGTGCTGTGGAACATCCAGGTGCTCTTTTGCAAACTTCAAATGTGCTGCAATATTTTTTTTGGGAATGGCTTCCTCCGTGGTGTCCTGCCATGTACTCCATTCTTGTTTAATGTTTTCCTTATTGTAGATGTGTCAACAAAAATGTTAGCATGTGCCAGAGATTTCTGTAGGTCTTTAGCTGACACTCTAGGATTCTTCTGTACCTCATGAAGCATTCTGCACTGTGCTCTTGCAGTCATTTTTACAGGACGACCATGCCTAGGGAGAGTAGCAACAGTGCTAAACTTTCTCCATTTGTAGACAGTCTGTCTTACCGTGGGCACATGAACATCAAGGCTTTTGGAGATACTTTTGTAACCCTTTCCAGCTTCATTCAAGTCAACAATTCTTGATCGTAGGTCTTCTGAGAGCTCTTTTCTGCAAGGCATGGTTCACATCAGACAGTGCTTTTTGAAACCAGTAAACCCAAAACAGGTGTGTGTTTTTAAAGCGCAGGACAGCTGTCAGCAACACATCCAATATCATCACACTGATTGGAGTCAAGGTTGGTTCACTCCTGGCTCCAATTAGCTCTTGGAGATGTCATTAGGCTAGGGGCTCACATACTTTTTCCTCTCTGCACTGTGAATGTTTACATGTTATGTTCAATTAAACCATGGCAACATCTAATGTTTGTGTAGTATTATTTTAAGCAGACTGTGTTCTTCTATTGTTGTGATTTAGATGAAGTTCAGAGCACATTTTATGACCAATTCATGCAAAACTCCACGTAATCCCGAGGGGTTCACATAGTTTTTCTTGCAACTGTATGTGCTAGTTGTTCCCAACTCTAGGGGGCAGTGCTCATCTCTGTTTCAAAGCTGCAGAGCCAGCGCTGTCCGAAGATATCTCCGTGGTCATGTGGCTGGCATGACTAAATGCCAAAGGCGCACGGAACGTTGTTACCTTCCCACCAAAGGTGGTCCCTATTTTTCTACTTGCATTTTTTGCGTGCTTTCGAACTGCTAGGCTGGCAGAAGCTGGGACAAGTAACAGGAGCTCACCCCGTTACGCGGTACTAGGGATTCAAACTACTGAACTGCCGACCTTTCAATCGACAAGCTCAGCATCTTAGCCACTGAGCCACTGAGCCCTTAGCAATATGACTAATTTCCTGTAATTAGAGAGAGGATGAGGGTGAAGTCAGGGAAATGGTAATCACAGCTTTGTGTTACCTGGAAGATTTACATGCCTAAAGGTATACTTTGGCATAAAGCAATGGAATCGAAACCAATTCTTCAATGTTCCTTCCCGAAAAGCCATTTCAATCAAAATTCAGGCAATGTCTATTCAGTAACATTTGCACAATCTAACCTTGTCAGGAAAAACTTGCACTTTACACTTTGGCTGGATAAAAAGCTAATTGCCATGTTGAATCCTGGCTATGGAGGTGGGTGATGCTACTAACTTTCCAACTTCTACAGCTAGGATCTTTAAAAAGCTGCCTTCCAACTCGGGAACAACAATCAAATATTATAGCGAAAAGTTAAATTCCCAGTTTTGCGCTGAAGTTCTGGTACAATTTGAAGAGCACTTAAAAGATGAATCCTCCCCAACCCCATCTCTCAGCAGGGTTGCGCTGTTTATGCTTTCTTGTTAAGGTTAAATGAATAAATAAATCAAATTCTCCTCTGAAAACATTTTAAGCTAGATGTTAGGCAAATAGACAATGTAACAGCTGGGCAGACAACATGTTAAAAACTCATTTAGAAGACACAATGTTGATTCTTCTCACTTTCCTCTTTTCATAAATCCTTGCTTTATTTAAGATAATTGGGCTTTTTGGGATAAGTGCTGCCAGCTGTTCTCAGAATAGAAACAATATTCGGGATTTTGACACTGAAGAGTAAAGTGGGAGAACGGTACACACATTGAAATACTAGCCAAAACCCTGATTGCAATCAGCATAAAAAAGATCAGTCCGAGCACATATGTCGCGTATTTTGAAGTACAAGCTAACTTCCATATGTTCCGTTGCAGTTGAAAAAATAAAGCATGTATTTCTTTTCACTTAATAACTGTTGAACAGTCATAAATAACCAAAACAGCAATAGTAATCTGGGTTTTATTTTTATGTTGCATTTGATTTGTGACTCACTCATAGAATTGGGGGAGTCATTTAAATGGGGGTGATGCAGTATTTCTGATTCAAAGAAAAAAAAGATACCACTGCTCTAATGAATTGTTGTCAGGTTCTCCATAAGCTTCTCTGTACACTCCAGAGCATCTTTTTCCCTTCAGATCTGAAGCATTGCATAGCCCTAATATAAGTCATAGTAATACGAAATACAGCTCAGCAGCAAGCTATACAATTCTGATTGGAACGTACATTATATGTATTGCTCTAAAATAATTCTTCCAACTTTAGTGATCACCAAAGCTGCGAATGTTGGCATATTCACTTCTGAAGCATATCAAACATTAAGCTGCACTGCAGCCTAATCAAACTTTCCCAGTAAGTCAGTATTAAAAATAGTGAAGAGGAATTCTGATTAATAATGCTAGAAGGAAAAAACAAGTTAATAATACTTCAAGGGAATACTTTCAGATAAGGCAGATGTGTACAGACAACATTTAAGATACCAAACTCCAGTTCTTCAGAGAGTACAGCACAGCCATCTTTTGGGGGCTCCATCTGATCCCAACTTTGAGAACTGACATCCATATCAGCAGTGTAAGAACTAATCTCCACAATCAATAGAACCTGATTTGGGACAAAGCATAAGCAATGGTAACGTCTTCAGTTTCAGTGTTAAAAAACTATGCAAAATGATAAGTGAAGAAGTAACAATAGTAATAGCTAGATTATAGCTTCTTTTTATGTTTATATATATTTCTAACGTTGGATGCAGCTGTTGGTTGAATCGGAGATTGCTAGTGTTGGCCCAGGATTGATGAGATACAGGCTCAAACCTCTACTCAGCTGGGAAATTCGGTGGACAATTCATATCTCTTGGCTTACCTTATTTACAGTATCCCAGTCTTTTCTGGAGAAAGCTTCAGCTTGTTTGTCTTCGGACACCTACTCAAGTTTTCCACCATCTGTATGAGAGTATTTGAAGGAAAAAGAGGGGGGGGGGGGAATATTGTGTGCCCTAACCACGGATCATCAGCTCAAATTCCAGGCGGTGTCCCAGAGGTTCATATAGATTTCAGTGCTGGGTTCCTGAAGCATCTCACATTTTATTGGCCATGAGGAAAACAGAAGTCTTCCATACAATGTGGACTCTAGTACAGATGAGAGCCATGGTCATCCCACTGTAGAACTATTGAAAAAAAAACCATTACTCAAGAATATAAAAGTTAATAAACACCCAAGCAAATTAAATCCATTGCACTCCATTGTCTTGTGTAAGTTACCTTCCAGTTTTCATTCCCCACCCAGATTGGAATGAAGATCGAGTTTAAAGTTATCCAAATTTAAAACTAAACTGCTTTAAAACAATCCCTTTTAAAGAACTGAGCAAAGCAATAAAACAAGAATTCTGATTGTTTGCCATTAACACTGGGGTTTTTTTTTGTAAAGCAGAGAACTCATAATTATTTGCTACTGGATGTTCCTGACACTCGAGAACAGCTAGTCCATTATCGGAATGCAGCAGAAACAGCTAGCAGTGAGCTTGCCGCACTCCTAGTGAAGTACGAATGCGCTCAAGCAGAGGTATGTTCTGAAACAAATGTTTTCCCCTGCATGAAAATAACAGAGTATGTTTACTGCATGGTACGGACCATTAAATGCTTAATTAAAGCTCTCTTCTTTGGTACAGTGCTTATGCATTTTAGCTATTACATCCTGCCTATGTTTAGAGGTGGTTTTTTTTTTAACACTTCCAAATTTTCAATCAGACATTCTAGAATCATAGATTTGGGAGGTTCCAAGTGGTCAACTAATTCATTCCCCTGCTTGGTGTAGGATCTTTTAAAACATTTTTGGGCAAGTGTCTGTCCAGCCTTTCTCTATTCATCCCCCCTCCAATGAAAGAGGCAACCTATACCACTTTATGAGGCAACCTATTCCACAATTTCTTAGTATCAAGAAGTTCTCTTTTTATGTGACAACCTTTTAGATATTTGAAGACTTTCCTT
This sequence comes from Ptyas mucosa, assembly GCA_012654045.1. Classification (NCBI taxonomy): domain Eukaryota; kingdom Metazoa; phylum Chordata; class Lepidosauria; order Squamata; family Colubridae; genus Ptyas; species Ptyas mucosa. The sequence goes on from WNWU01000005.1 coordinate 11,320,227, forward strand.
CTCTCCCCTTGTCCTCTTCTGCAGGTTTAAAAAAAAAGCCCAGTTCCACAGGAATGGGTTTTCAATTCCTTCACCATCTTGGTTGCTCCCTTCTAAACCTGCTCCAATTTGTCCATGGCCCTTTTAGATGTTGCAGTTCCCAAAATTGGACACATTCCACGTGGAGTCTGATCAGCATAGACTAGTATAGGACAGCTATTTCTTGTTCCACTATTATAATAGTCCACTGATTTCCTCCTTCTCATAAGTGTTTGATTTTGACTTGAGTAACACTCAGAAATATCTTGCAAGTTCCTGGATCTGTGAAGTTTATAGTTCATTTCCCTTCTTTGCTTCTTATATATATATATATTATAAACTACTTCAATAGTGAGATGGGCGGCATATATATTTAATAAATAAATGTCTGTAATGAGCTTCTTCCAATGGCAGATTTGCAATGGGTCTTTCTTTGGTAGATCCCCAGTGCTCAAGGAAAGAAAATGACAAGGGCTTCAGCAGGTGCCACCACCATGTTTTCCTACTAATAAAGGCATACAGCTAAACAAAGGTTGCATATTAGGATTGTTTTATTTACATGGTTTTACTAAATAATTTCTTTTTTTAGGACACCGGGTGCATTTTTAAAAACATACAGCTGTGATTGCTTGATTTAAAAAATGAATCGGGTGATCCCAAAATCTTGTGGGTAGAACCAAATTAATATTATTTCTGTTTACATGTGTGAGTGAATATTCTACTTAGAATATTTCTGAGATTTCTGGCTGGACAGAAACATACCCCTATCTGAAAAAAATATAGGAACATTAAGCAGCAGTCATTAAAACGGTATTTTAAAGCATTCACAGAAATGAATTCAGCATTCTCAGTTATCGGCTTAAAACAAGTTTCCAGTCCTTCAAACAAAACCAGAAGCTTTACAGTATAATTGTGACATCTGAGCTGGCCCTATTTGTTCTGGTTTGGATTGTTAATACAGTTTCAGCAATGACTCTTCTTCCATTTGGTCCTTTTCTGATAGACAAGCCTTGTAATGTTCTTGTGCCACAGCCCAATTTTATGCAAGTAATGTCTTCACAACTTCCCTTGGCCTTCTACCTAGATACCCGGAACTGTAGCCTAACAGAGGGACACATTAATGTGTCCATCATGTTGAGGAATGGAATCCTAGTCACCACAAAAGCAATACTGTATAAGAAAAGAGTTCTGAAATTTCTTAAGAGACTTAGACTATTTCTGAAAAACAAGTGCTGCCAAGGGTTGGTTCATTGTCTAGGTTTTTTTGTTGTTTGCATGATTTCTGTCTGCGTGAATATATTGAACATTATACTAATTCCTAGATTTACTGCATGAATCATTAATTGTGAATGATGCATGCAGTTGTTCTTACCAGACTCTTTAATTCATTTAATTAATGTGAGAGTGAAAACAATTTTCTTTTTTATTTCATTCTGTTAATACTCCCAAAATTTCAAAGAGAAAATGCAACATTTCAACATAAGGCAAATGTTTATTATTTATTTGTAAGCTTTTCAAACTTACACCTTCGCCAATTCTGTTGATTTCTATAAACAATGTATTCATTTATTGCCCAGAATAATGTTTAATTGCTTACGTGGTGAAATACAAGGAGTTTGTTATATCTTTGTTTAAAGTTCCCCTTTTAAATCCACTTCTGAACTGGACTTTGTTTGATAATAATCATTTATATATTTAATTCATTTTAATTATACTTTCTGAAAACAATCCTTATCACTAATTCTTGGCCCTGATCCAGATAGTCCAATAAGAGGTAATTCTCAACCACTAGTTCAGCGACCATTTGAAGTTTCAAATGCACTGAAAAAAACAATTTACGACCAGGTCCCAGCATCAAGACTTTTGCAACATCCCTACAATCAAGTGATCACCTTCGCCCATTTGGCCATCTGCACTCTGCGGCCCTTCCCACCATATTTATTTATTTATTTTGTCGCATTTCTATGCCACCCAACTCCCAAGGGACTCTGGGCATAGTTGACCTTTGTGGTCTACTTGCTCCCACTGCTGACCAAACATGCCCAGCCTGACCTTTCGCAAGTTGGTCAGTTACCAGCTGCATGTGATTTTCTCCTCAAGGTCGCACACTGTGGTTTCCTTGTGAGACCCGGAGAAGATTGCCTCATGTGGCGCCTGCCGTTCTCCAAATAGCGCGTCCTGTTCTTGTGATGTTTTGGAAGACTTCAGAAGCTTTCCAAATGTTTTCTGAAGGACCACGAGAATATGGTGCGCTATTTGGAGGACAGCAGGTGTGATTTGGAGAATGGTGTGCGAGGCCGCAGGAAGAAGGCCTAGCATGGCCAGCACTGCATTACATAAAGCAGGCCGGGAGTGATTAGTCAGCAACAGGAGGAAGATGGCGAAGGTCAGCCTGCGTGTGGCAGACTCTGTGGAGTGCAGGGCAATAGGGTAGCTAGGGTCTTGTACTGTGGTGCTGGAGTGGCTGGCCATGGTGTGATGATGCTCCTCAGCAGTGGTGCTGGCTGCACTGTGACTAAAGCAGGGGTGAAGACAATTTGAGGTGAAGTTACGACGGCTTTCTTTCTCTTCCTGATTCTTATCCATCTTAATTATTCAGTTAGTTGATTTACCACCCATTTCCAAAGTTTCTAATGATTAGAGCCTGGTCGGGCAGTAGACTAATGCACTGCGATTAACATTCAGCTGCCTGCAATTACTGCAAGTTCTAATCTCACCAGGCTCAAGGTTGACTCAGCCTTCCATCCTTTCTAAGGTAGGTAAAATGAGGACCCAGTTTGTGGGGGCAATAAGCTGACTTTGTATAAATATACAAAAGTATGAAGGCTATTGCTTAACGCCTTGTAAGCCGCCCTGAGTCTCTGGAGAAGGGTGGCATATGAATCAAATTTTTTAAAAAAATTAGCAATAAAAAATAATATTAAAAGAATCACTACAAGAAAAAACCTACTCCCCTCCAATTATAATAAATTCTAACAACCATGAAAAAAAATGAAATCCTACGTGCTCCAATGCATTCTGGTATTCATAATATGCATTTCTTCAGACCCAGATTTTGTAGGAGCTTTGAGTCCTGAAAAAGACTTTTAAGATTTGAGTAGATTTACAAAGAAGACAGCTCATATAACTTACCTTTCCACTAAGGTTTCTATCAGAATATATCTAATATGAAGAGCAACCGTATTTTTCGGCGTATAAGACACACTGGAGTATAAGATGCACTTAACTTTTGGGGGGAGGAAAACAAGAAAAAAAATCTGCCTCTGCCTCCCAGCAATTTGCCTTCTTGCAGCAATCAGCAAACAGCCTGTTTGAGTTTTAGCACAGCCTGATTAGCACAAGCAGCTGATTGTCGGTTGGATCGGCCTCCCGACTATCAGCTGTTTCAGGCTACAGGGATTGCCATAGCCTATTGCCGTGTGCCCCATTTTCCGCTGGTTCCGGGCTGCGGGGATTGGAATGGGGCGTGCAGAGGCCGAAAATGGGGTGCGCGGAGGCTGAAAATGGGGTGTATGGAGATGGCAATAGGCAATGGCAATCCCTGCAGCCTGAAACAGCTGATGGTCAGGAGGCCGATCCAACTGACAATCTGCTGCTCGTGCTAATCAAGCTGTGCTGAAGCTGAAACAGGCTGTTTGCTGTTTGCTGCAAGGAGGCAAATTGCTGGGAGGCAGAGGCCAAAGGGTGAGGGCAGGTGGGTGGGGCTACATTTGGTGTATAAGACGCACTCAAATTTTCACCCTCTTTTAGGGGGGGGAAAGTGTGTCTTATACTCCAAAAAATACAGTACTTTTATAAGAAAGTAGTTATTCAGATTGCTTGTTCTTCTACTATATATTATCTATTCAGCCTGATAGTTGTGCTCTTTAATCACATATGAAATATTTAAAGTAAGTGGAAAATTCAGTTGCTTGAGTAATACACAGGATGCATGTATTGTAGTGCTATTAAATCTGTCTTTGCAAGCAGGATACAATCAAGTAATATTTTTATCCCTGTTATATTTTATTACCTATTTTTATTTATAGATTCTAGATCTTAAATCCAGAATAGCCTCACAGGAAGTATCCATACAAGAATTCAAAGCTGAAGTTGGGGGCTATAAGGAGAACGATGCTCGTCAGTCTTCTCTTCTTTTGTCCATGCAACACAAATTCCAAGAACTTGAGAAGGAATCAGGCACGATTGCCATTTCCAAACATCAAGCAGAGCTAAAATCCCAAGCTATTCTCCAGGAGAACTTGGAGCTAAAGGAGAAAATCTACGAACAAGAAGAGCAGATCAGGTAAGAACAGCAGAAAACACTACCTTTTAATATAAAATAATTGCTATGCCGCAGAATAAAACAGTACTTGTTATGATTGTTAAATGAGGGTGCTGGGCTAAAATAGTTGAGTTTCTTTTTATTATAAAAAAATAAGGACTAAGTTTGAATGTTTCTACTTTTTTTTAAAAAAAAATTGGAAATATGTGTGTGTGTGTGTGTGTGTGTGTGTGTGTGTGTGTAGAGGTTGGTAGGTAGCAGTAGTGGGATTCTACTAGTTCAGACCAGTTTGGTGAACCGGTATCTCCAATGATCAGCTGGGAGCAAACCGGTTCGCCCTGACGTTCAGATGGGCCCACCTGCCCGCCCGCACTATTTTCCTACCTTTATCTCCTCAGCTGATTTGCGCGGCAGAGCCGATTGCCATGCGAATCAGCCATGTTACTCCTCCAAAGAAACCCGGAAGTGAAGATTTGTTCAAACTGCGCACACATGCGCAGCGAAGCGCACGATCACCAAACCGGTTGTTAAGCCGGGAGGATCCCACCACTGGTAGGTAGGATGCTATTTGAACTTTCTTCTGAGAAAGTATTGTGTGTATTTTACATTTGTATTTTATATTTGTAACTCCTCAAGTTTTCAGACTCACATAAAAGAAATTTTAGCTAAATGAAACAAACTGAAACTTGAGTTTTAACCCAGGTCATTAAAAAACCCCCCAAAAACCACTTGGATTTTCTTTGTTTCTCTTGATGGCAGTGGGAGATATCTCCTTACCGAGGAAAGGAAGTATTTTATTGTGATATAAAAGTCTTTCTCAAGGCACCGTATGTTGTGTCATGAGCACCTGTTTAGTATTAGTTACATTTCTGATGTAAGGTACAAGATTTAGGTTTGGAGACTTTTATTTAACTTCTTTGGATCATGAATACTCTCCTATTGTCCTGTTCTCAGGGCTTTTAAAATGGAAAATTTGGAAGTATTTACAATCATGAGAAACCTAGATGGACGGGGAGAATAAAAAGGGATTTGGGGAGAGTAGGGAACTCCCATTTCCTCATTGCTGTGTTGAGGTCAGTATGTAACTGACTCCTCCTTGCAGTGGTTCGGTCTTTTCTCACACCTCATTAATTTGTGTGCTTGAGAATCCCACAGAGGACATTTTAATTTTTTGGAATGACACCTGCCTCTGCAGCAGACAGTAGGGTCTAACCCACGCTGGCTAAGGAGTTCTTGAAGTCAAAGTCCACACCAGAGGTGGGTTTTAGCAGGTTCTGACCAGTTCTGAAGAACCGATAGCGGAAAGTTTGAGTAGTTTGGAGAACCGGTAGTAAAATTCCATCTATTCTCTGCCTCCCAAATCCCAGCTGATCAGGAGGAAATGGGGATTTTGCAGTATCTTTCCCCTAGAGTGGGGTGGAAATGGAGATTTTACAGTATCCTTCCCCTGCCATGCCTACCAAGCCACACCCACCAAGCAATGCCATGCCCACCAAGCCACACCCACAGAACTGGTAGTAAAAAATTTTGAAACCCACCACTGGTCCACATGTTAAAGTTGCCAAGTGTTTGAGAAACACTCCTCTAGCTATGCAATCTTGCCTCTCTGAAATTATCCAACTTATCCTGAATCTTTAGACTAGGCCAACCTATTGGAGAAAATTGTTGGCTCATGAACTTGTAAGAACTTGAAATACCCTTTGATTAATTTATTATCTTCTTTTTTTAAAAAAAAAAACTTAGTCAGTCTCTCCCTCTATCTCTCTCCTCCCCCCCTCTCTCTGTCCCTCTCCCTCCTTCTCTCTCTCGTCCAGTTAGGGGACTAAGTATCTCACAAGGAGGTCTGATGGGCTATTCCTCGTCTGTCTAATTAGAGATAGGGATTTGATTATGATATGCGGAAAAACAATTCCAATAAAAGCAGCTGCTTTCATTCCTCAATGAAATGAGCGGTTAATTCAGCAGGAAACCTATAGAGCAGTAATGGCTAACCTTTTCCAGACCAAGTGCCCAAAATGTGCATGCGCGACAGAGACCCAAAGACCAACTGGTTGGTGGGAGGCGCATGCAAATGTGCAGCGGAGATGAGCTAGGGCAACGGCTCACGTGCCCACAGAGAGGGCTCTGTGTGCCACCTCTGGCACGCATGCCATAGGTTTGCCATCACTGCTATAGAGGAAGTGATTTTCTCTTCCTCAACCTGGGAGAATACAAAACTACTTTTATCCTCCCCTTCTCAGTCAGGGAAGTTATTGAATATGAAATCACACCTCGTTAATCCATGTAGGCCTGATTGATCATGATGAGATCAGTAGGGGCAGCACATATAACACCGCTGTTGCATGAGCTGAATTGGTTACCAGTTTGTCTCCCAGTCCAATTCAAGATGTTGGTTATTACCTTTAAAGCCCTATATGGCATGGGTCCAGGTATCTGAGGAACCATCTCACCCCAATGGGACTAGTCCATCCCACGCACACCATCAGAAGAGGCCAACTACAGATCCCATCTGCTAAGGAATTCTGGCAGGCAGGTTCAATGAGAAAAGCCTTTTCTGATGAGGCCCAATGATCCCTGTGGAACACTCTACCACCAGAGCTGAGAACTGCTCCCACCTTTTGGGCCTTCCAGAAGGGTATTAAAACTTGGTTTTGCCAATTGACTTTGGGCTCTGGGGAGACATTTTCCACTGCAAGTGGCTGATAGGGTAAGAAGGCCTCATCCCTGTGCCATCTGTCTTTTACTCCTGGTTTCTTTTGTATAATTCTAATTTTTTATTATAATAAAGTGTTAATCTGTAAGTCACCTAGAGACATAGGGGAGATGGGTGGCATAAAAATGAGATAGATAGATAGATAGATAGATAGATAGATAGATAGATAGATAGATAGATAGGTAGACAGACAGATAGATACATTGATACATAGATAGGCAGGAAGGCAGACATGGATGGATGGATGGATGGACGGATAGATGGACGGATGGACGGATGGACGGACAGTTATGGGTATATGTTCTTAAACATGAGAAAAGGGGTGGAAGTAATCAGTGATGAGTTCCAGGAAGAAGGTCACACCAGAAGACCTATCAAGGATATAGTTGTCCAGGAAGACTCAGAGAAGTACAAGAACTTTCTAATAAATTTTGCCCCACCTCCCTCCCCAGAAAGTACAAAGGAAAAGAAGAGAGTCCAGGCTTTTCTTCTGAATCCAAAAGAATCATGGCTCTCTTTTTCTTCTACACCTAGCAAGTCCAAAAAGTCTACCTCCTAAGAAATCTAAGGGTGACCAGAAGAATAGAAATCTGTAAAAGGTCAGGGATCATCCTCTTCATTATTTTCATGCTCAGGAAGTCTCATAAATTCTGATTTAAAATTGCATTGCAGTTTGGTGGCCATACAAGAGGAAAGAATCAATTTCTAATCAGTCTTACCTTTTCCCTGCCAATTTATTTGTAACTTTGCTGTACAGTTACAGTCCTTATGTGTGCCAAGCAAGCCTGAGTTGGGGGATAAAAAAAGATCCATATGCTTAGCCGAGAGTTAAGGAGGTTCCCTGGGGCAGTGAGATATCCCTTTTCCTGGATCATTTGAGAAAACTCTTGAAACCTAAATGGGCAATGCTTGCTCAGAACAAATGAATATATAAGCTGACTAACATGGCTTACTTCCTGTATAACAAAGTCATGGAGCTTTCAAGTTGTATGGGTAGATGTTCTGGAGTTACTGTTGTGTTTCTTGCAGTCATCCCTGCAGAAAGGGGGGGGAGTCCAAAACAGTTTTATCCAGGATCTTTTAGACTTTAGGAATCTTCTGCTTTATGCAGAAAATTCAAGGCTTCAAGGAGAGCCTGTGTTGCATCAACTTCAAACTGGATTATGTACGTATGGGCAGAAAAATCTACACGTCTGCAGCCTAAACCAGTATGCTCACAAATATTTCTTATGCAAAATCCCTTATGGTTGATTCTTTGATATTATTTAATTTGGCAAAATGGCTACTAACACTCTGATCAGAAGTTGTGTTTGGCTGAGGAACTGTGAGATAAACCCAGTGGTGGGATTCAAGTAATTTAACAACCGGTTCTCTGCCCTAATTATTTCTTCCAACAACCAGTTTGCCAAACTACTCAGAAAGTTAACAGCCAGTTCTCCCGAAGTGGTGTGAACTGGCTAAATCCCACCACTGGATAAACTCATATTTATAGACCAGATTAGCAAATTCTTCCTTTATGGAAACTTTTCAATGAGTTTTTGAATATAGTGCACGTTGAGACAACAGATTGTTACTGTACAATCTGTAATGGGACTGGTCTCCCATTCAGAATACAGAACACAAGTCCAGATTCTTTCAATCTTTTAATTCCTTGTAGGATCAAACCTCTGGAACAAGGTGAAGTTCAAGAATTATAGTCAAAGTCTCTGCTCCTCCCCTGCTTATGTTTTGAAATGCACTAAGATATACAACTCTATATGATGCCAAAACACTCCATGGAGCAATAAGCAACTTTCTCCTAGACTTTGCACACATTTAGCTGCAAATAATTCAAAATCAGTGGGTAGAAGATACAAATTCAAAAGGAGAACAAATTCACTGGAATTTGTTCTCCAACTCCCAGGCTTCTCCAATCAAGTTTCTGGAGTAAATCACAGATCTCTGCTACTTGATTTGGCAGATGTTTCACAAACATGGCTTATTTAGATAAGAATTATTACTGCAGACAAGAGCTGAGCCAAGCAAAATACTTGATTGTCTACCGTCAGTTTGCCAGTTCCTCTTGTATCTATGAAAGTTGAAACCCTTGGTTGTCCCCCCTCATAAATTAATGGACTCTTGGGACAAAGCTTGGTGGCTTTGAAGCTGCCAGTTGTGTTTATAACTGATGTAAGAACTCTTGGCTCTTGGCTTGACACTCCATCATCTTGTCTTCCATTCCTTTCTTCCTGTCTCAAAACATGTCTGGAAATACTTGGTGTTTGTTTCTTCTCCAACTTCAACCAGCCAGAATGGAGTGCTTTCTCCCTCCCCATCACCATGGCCTAATTGTGAAAACCTCACACTATTGCTTTCCCTGTTTTCCTCCTCAGTTATGTAAACCTTCTCCTCTCCCTGTCACCCTTGTTCCAGAACTTCTAGTAGCTGTAAAAACATTATGGTATGGACATTCCAGTTTCTTGGATTTGTGAAGATACTTAGAATGGAACTGCCAACAGATGTTAAGCCATATTGTAGCAGCACTGTTCTTGTGGTGAAAGACAAGCAGGTTGATGGCTACATGACCCTGAATACTTCATCCATTATGACCCACCTCACCAGAAAACTTTGTCTCCCATCCCACCCAATCTGTTTTAGCTGTGAGACTCTGGAGGCAGGAAGACAGATCCCTGGATTCACCAAGCATTTGTACTTAGTAACAAGGCTTGTATTGATGACCTTCCAAATCAACATATCCTTTTCCTTAGGAACAGGAGGGAGAATTGCAACCCATCAGCCAGCTGTACATTCTTCTTGCTTGAGGGAAAAGATACTTAATCTCTGCTACAATAGCAGGCCAGCTGGACTTTTGGCTTATTTAAACTACAGGATTTTGGGTGGTCTCTTGTCCGAGTAGATATCACATCCAGTGTATTTTCCTAGTCACTTCTGCTGCTCTGTCAAGCATTTACCAACCAAATAAACTGGTCTGTTGCAACTCTTCTTCTCCCCTGAGGGCATTACAATACCATTTAATTTTTTTCCTAATCTTCCATCAGTCAAGATTCTAGACCAGGGGTGTCAAACTCACTTCATCACGGTGTTGTCACGTGACATATCGCGACTTCCGCACCTTCACTAAACTAGGCATGGACGTGGCCAGCGGGTGATGCATCTGGCCCGTGCGCTGCAAGTTTGACAGCCCTGGTCCAGACATATTGTTGCCATGCATCTCATTTTGAAGATTGGTTATTTCATTCCATGCTGAAGCTACCTTCTAGATCAGAGAGGGCTTCCTTCTACATCAACCATGTTTACCAGCACTGAGGGATGTCCTTCATCTTCTTCTGAATATAGAAGCTGTACTTATTAAGGCACTGAAGAACTGCTTTAACCGGATTGTCATGAAGAGCAGATGTTGTGTCTATTTCTTCCGGATGCATTTGATCTTTTTTTTGGGGGGGTCTGTTGTATTATTCTTTACTTTTAAAATGTAAGCTGCCCAGAATAGTCTGGAGTGAAGTGGCCTGAAAATGTAATAAATAAATAATTTTTAAAAATCAGGCAAAAAAGAATTCAAATATATTAGTGGCATCTATTTGGACTGGTATCCTTAGTTTCCAAAATACCTAGAATGAGGAGGTCAGGATTATTGCAGGATACACTCTGAGAGAATCGGCTAATTCATGAACCCACACATCCCTTTCTGTGTAATAGACTACATGAGGCCACCACAACATGTGGCTGTGGGCCCACATCTCTCCCACCTCACATCCTAGTGTACCCTACTGTATCCCACGAACACTTAAAAAAAAAGTCAGTAAATTTGCCACCCAAATGCCATCACCACCAAGAAAGATCCACTGTTGCCCTCTTAAAAGGCATACTCTCAAGTTCCTCCAAAACCTCCAGGCATTTTTGCTATCAGTTCTGGAGCTGCAGCTGCTCAGCTAGCTGCCAGATCATGTATTCCTTTGTGGCCAGTGATGATTTTTAGATTATTAATGTGGTCCTTTATCTTCTACATGAGGTGCAGGCCTGGCCTAGAAGTTGAAGAGCCATGTCAGCAGAGGTGGCCTGGCAAAGATTCTAAAAATGCTGCTTTCTTCTCAGAAAGTTTTAACTTCAACTAAAAGGAATCCTGGCCATTTTTTGCCCCATCAAGAATAAAGGTTCACCGTTATTATATAAGCTTTTTACAGACATCAACCTCCTTAGGGGAGAACGAGGTTTTGTTAAAAGTCTGAGCATCAGTAATGTAAATTGCCTGGCAGAAGCTTTGAATACAATGTTGAAGTGTGCAGGGAAAAAGATGTATTTTTATCCATATTCAAAGTATAGATTCCTTAGCTGGAACCTCAGCTGGGCTCTTTTGACACTTAGAAGAAACTTTTTAAATCTATGACTACATGATCTCATAAACCGTTAATGATTAAAGATGGCTTTACAGCTTGCTGAAATTTCTCTTAGATAAGTTGCATAGTTGGAACCACTTTCTGCTAATTTCCACTTGTGTATTTTTCATAATGATGAAGTGGTCCTTAGGCCAATTTTCTCCTTCATTCCAGGGTTGCTGCTTAGAACTTAATAAATTTCTCCACTTCAGTCTGCCTTCATCCGTCTGACCCTCAGGAGCGTGCCCAGTATAAGTGGGTTTTTAATAATAGACTTTGCTCTTATTTGGACAGGACATTTTCAATTGCAGAAATCTGAAGCAGCGTTAATATCTTTGCTTGGTAAAGCTAGGGAATGAAATGTGGGGAGGCAGAGGGAGTATTTTTCCATGGACAGAAAGAATGCATAGTGAAAGGACACGAGGGAACAATTTCTTCTCTCTTAGAGGAACAGTTACTGTATGCAGCACTTTATGTTCATTAACTCATTTTAATGACTGGTAGGCTTGATCATCAGCTTTCTTTTTGCTCTATAATACTGGTCAGTTTAATTTTATTTTGGTTGCATTTGGGACAGGGATGGGTTCTACTTACCTTTACTACTAGTTTGCTCGTGTGCATGCGCGCTCTTCTGCACATGCGCAGAAGCGTTTTGGTCACATCGGGGTCAGTGGGCGGAGCCTCCTGCCGGTTTTACTACTGGTTCTATAGAACTGGTGCGAACTGGGGGCAACCCACCATTGATTTCGGAGAAGATCCTGCAGAAGTTACTGAAATAGTATTGTAGATTCTAGGCTCCCGCTCAAGGTACCTTACTGTTTTTCAATCCTCTTTATTGATAGTATGTATAACAATCCTGCCAGTACAATTAATTAGTTAATACTACATGAATGAAACTTATCCTGTTCTATGTTACATATAATTCATTATATGGATGTCAGAGGTGGAATTCAGCCGGTTTGGGCGAACCGGTAGCGCTGATGATCAGTTGGCCCCGCCCACCTGCCCCTGCTCTATCTTGTCCTTTATTTCCTGCTTTGTAGCTCATCTCAGTCACGCGGCACAGCTGATTCCCCCCCCCCCGGCTGTTCTACTTACCGTTGCTGACTTGGAAGGTAAGCAGCTGAGTTTCTAAATGCTCCATCTTCAGCGCTGCATGCAAGTGTGTGTGCACGCGCAAAGCACGTGCTCACTGAACCGGTTGTTAAACCTGCAGCATTCCACCACTGATGGATATCCATTGCATAAGATTTTATATCAACATTTTATAAAAGGATACATTTCTGTGTTTGTACAGCATTTTTTGCACTCTTATTATAATTATGATTTTTCTTTAGAAAGGAAATTCATTACTGTGCATTGGTGTTCTCTGAGTCCCATGGAAGAGTTTTCCTAATCTGAAAATGGTATTTTCCTGTAAACAGACAGATCCATTTTGACTAGGATCCCTTTCAGGGAGAAGCCATTCTGATTCTCCAGACCAGAATAGAGGAGCAAGATCAGCTTTGAACAGCACACAACTTTTATAGAATAGGGAAAAAAAGGAAGTACTGTGTGTGTGTGTGTGTGTGTGTGTGTGTGTGTGTGTGTGTGTATGTGTGTGTGTGAATTCGATCTCTACTCCTGACAATTGCCCAAACTAGTCCCTGCAGTTTTCTTGGAAACCCACAGTCTCTTTCTTGGTTTCTACTCTGATACTGTGATACACCAAACTGGCTTTTATTCTACTATCTATTCTCTTATGTATTCACATTTGAGGATATGATTAATTAAAACTGCAGCAGTATGTGGTAGATATATGCTTAGCTAAGCTAATTAAATTGTGTATTCTTGGTCTGACATAATGGTATCATGATACAGTTAATTTAAACAATTATAACAGGTCATATTTTTCTTACCTATAAAATTATTTCTGCTTTGGTTTGAATCCTAATTAGAAAATATTTGAACAAATCTGAAGAAAGCAAATCCTATGCATCTAAGGTCAGCAGAGAACAAAATGAATTCATTGCACAACTCTGTCATCTCCTGGAAGTGGGCATAGGAGGAAACGAAGAGTCACCAGAACGCCTGCTCTCCAAGGTTTTCTTTTAAAAATTATACAATAATAAAATGTGCCTCTTCAAATTAAGCTACAGAAATAGTAGCAAAGCACCCTAAAGACATCTATTATATGAGTGGAACCTTGTGAATTAAATATGATGTCAGATCTTTCTTCCAAGACTTTTTCTTAAATCTATTTCCACCCTGGGTTTTATTGTAGGCCCTCACGTGGGCCCTTATTATAAAAATGCTATAAATGTTGTTATAATAAAATGCAATATTAACCTGAAAACACCATGGGGCCAGTAGGAAGTTAATAAAAAGCTAAGAAAGATAAAAATGAAATCTTCAGGGGCTGGTTAAAGCTGCCGGAGAGGGGATGCTGTTATGGAAGAGAGTTTTACAGTCCTGGCAGCCTTAATGTGCATTCTTGCAGCCCTTAGGTGAGCAGGACAATATATCTGCATAATTCGCACTCTCCTATCCTGACACCTGGGCTCTAATTTACCCTAGAAATAAAGCTTGTGAATGATCTTGTCTTTATACTTTACGAGTAGCAATCAATAGATTCCCTTGGCTTCATGTCCCCTTCCATCCGTGATCGCTTTCCTGTAAGTGTGGTGGATGGAGCTTAGGTAAATCAAGTACCCCTTCGTGATTGATGGGGCATATTTGTGCTGCAGTTAATGTAAAGTGAGGCTAAGCCCTAACAAGCTCTACCTCTGGTAATGAAGAAGTCCTATCTCAGGTATAATTCAGATAGATATGGCATAATTCAACCCAAGCTTATTTTAGGCAGGGACAGCTGCCTGCTGCTATCCCCAAATAATAAATGTAGAGATTGTATGTTGAGCTTTGATGTTACATTGCTTGTCTGTCTGCTGCTTTCTTGGTAAGGCAGTATCTTAGAGATCATAAAACTGTATTCAAAAATAAAAATTCATGAACAGATAGTACAGTTTAGAAGTCTTTTTCTTTCAAGAGTTACACAAACCTAACCCTTCCTCCATGCTTAATTGTAGACATTGTCAGAGTAGCTCCCCTCCCCTCCCTCCCCCCCTCCTCCCCTCCCTTCTCCTCCCTCCCCTCCCCTCCTCTTTCTCTGCTTTGTTCCTCTGGCCAGCTATCAATTGCCTGTTCCCTTAGCAACCTTTCTTTTTGGAAGTGATTTGTTAGCCTTTATTCTGAATCCAAATGAACAATACGGGTAGTCCTTGACTTACAGTCATTTAGTTAGTGACTGTTCAAAATTACAACAGCACTGAAAAAAAGTTACTTATGGTGGTTTTTCACAATTGCAACCGTTGCAGCAACCCCAAGGTCACATGACAAAATTTGAACTGGCATGTATTTATGACAATTGCAGGGTCATGTGATCATCTTCTGTGACCTTCTGACAAGCAAAGTCAAGGACGAAGCCAGATTCACTTAACACCTGTGTTACTAACTTAAGAGCCACAGTGATTCACTTAACAAATGGGTCAAGAAAGGTCACAAAGATGGGGCAAAATTCATTTAGCAACTCTCTTGCTTAGCAACAAAACTTTTGGGATCGATTGTGGTCGAGGACTAACTGTAAAATACTTTTCCTGGTGGAGCTGACAGCCTATTAAAGCCATTCTTACAATCTGGGCAGGTGTGCATATGTCCAGGGAATAAAAACACATTCTCACCTGATTCAGGACTTTTAATACTAGCACTTGCACTTTGAACTAGGCTTGTAAATAATGTAAAATAGGTATTATATGATCAATCTACATAGTTCCCATATGCATTCTGAGTTATGTACCAGCTTACAGTTCTAATTTGTTTTCAGCTCTTCAGAGTAAATAGTAATCTGATCTGGATGTAACCAATTTATGTTAACTGCAGCCAGATTTTTTTTTCTTTAAATAATGCACAAATTCACAAATTCAAGCAAGCAAGTAAAAGGCACTTGGGAGCTCAAATTTTCAATATGAGCAGAAGTATCATCAGATTTGTGCCAGATCTTGGCTGCAGAAAGCCAAATAACTATGTGATGGCAGCAGAAAAATATGGAGCACTGAGCTGTTTGTTCCTATTTATGTTGTGATTTGGAGTTTTGCAGCCAAGATCTGGTGTCTCTGCTCTACTTCATATTTGGGGGCAATCTCTTTTGAAATTCCATCCAGATCAGAATTTATGTTGACCTACATAACTTTTTCTTAACTACTTAACTATTTGTACCTTTTGGGGGAATTGTTTGGAATCTGCTAAACACTTTTTTACTTTTAACCGGATCTTGACAATACATCAGAGAGAAGGATTATTAAATCACAGAGAGCTATTGTTTTATTGTTACTTGACATCCAAAATCAGTATCTTCAGGATTGATGAAACCACAGACTAGGGTCAGCAGGGGGCAGTCTAAAAGCAAGCTGCCTAGAGTTGCCCCAAACAGTGAGATGGACAGTATAGAATACATTTAACAATAATAAAACAAAACAAATAAATAAAAAGGCAACCTTTCACCACTATTGCACACATTCTTCTTAACATATCCTGTTTCAGAGGTGAAATGTAAAATTTGTTCTGTGGGCGTGGTTTGGTGGGGGTGGGGTAATGTGACTGGGTGGGTGTGGCCAACTTTTTTTTTAAAACTTTTCAAAGCATTTTCAGGCAACACAGCTGGGATCGTCAGAGGCTTTTCAAAGCATTTTTTTTACCACCTCTTCCGCTGAAGAGGTTGAAGAAAAAAATGTTTTAAAAGCCTCTCTGACAATCCCAGCTGAGTTGCCTGATTGTCAGAGAGGCTTTTTAAAAAATGCTTTGAAAAGCGTTGATCGTCAGAGATGCTTTTCAAAGCATTTTTAAAAAAGCCTCTCTGACGATCCCAGCTGAGTTGCCTGATTGTCAGATAGGCTTTTAAAAACATATCTGACGATCAGGCAACTCAGCTGGGATCGTCAGAGAGGCTTTTAAAAAGTGCTTTAAAAGCCTCTCTGACGATCCCAGTTGAGCCGTGCGATCATCTGCTACCACCAATAGCCTCCCACCGGCCAGTACGCTCCCATAGAGAGGGGTTCCTCCGGGTGCTGTCGGCCGAACAATGTCGACTGGCGGCCCCCAGGGAGAGAGCCTTCTCTGTGGGGGCACCTACGATCTGGAACGAGCTCCCCCCGGAGATACGGATGATCCCGGACCTGCGCACCTTCCGGCACGCGTTTAAGATTTTTCTATTTCATAAAGCTGACCTGTCCTAAATCTTTTCCCGTTAAATGTAAATTTTAATTTGATTTTTAAATTATTTGGTATTTTAAATTTGTCTCAGCCAAATTATTTAATTCGCTTTTATTCTATTTTAAATTTTTGTATGTATGTGTTTTATTTTGTGGCTGTTCACTGCCCTGAGTCCTTCGGGAGTAGGGCGGTATATAAATTTAATAAAAACAAAACAAAAACAAAACATCAGAGGCTTTTTTTTTTTACTTTTAAAAGCATTTTTTCGGCAGAAGAAGTTGTAGAAAAAATGCTTTTAAAAGTAAAAAAAAAAAAGCCTCTGATGATTGTGCGGCTCAGCTGGGCATGATGGGGGGGGGGGGCAGGAATTTTTGCTACCGGTTCTCCAAACCACCCACCACCATCGCTACTGGGCGATCCGGTCCAAACTGGGAGCATTTCACCCCTGCCCTGTTTCCCCCAAAATAAGACATCCCCTGATAATAAACCTAATCGGGTTTTTGAGTGCATGGCAATAAGGCTAAGCGCTTATTTCAGGGTTCAAAAAAATATAAGACAGGGTCTTATTTTCGGGGAAACATGGTATTTAATAATAGTTACTTTTCCACCTGGACATTCAGTAAAGCTTTTAATACACCAGTAAGATTTTATAGTTTTTGAACAAATGTAAAACAACCAGGGGGGAAAAAAACCCCCACACAGCTCATACATTGTAATAATAGGAAATATTAAGTGGGCAGAAGGCATCGTGTTAAGACTCTCATTTTTAATGGATTACATTCAGTATAACATCTGTAAGAAAATCAATAAAAGCAACACCACATAAAGCACAAATTAAAATATTATAATAAATTTAGCCAGGAATAGCATTATTACTATAATTATCATAAATAACCATTAGAAGTAGTGAGTCTGGAAAATAAAATCCTAGCTAGCAGGCAGCTTTGGTTTCAAAGATGTACTAAAGAAAAGAAGGATGTAATTATGGCAATAAGACAAGAAATGAAGACAATAACTGGGCCCATGCAAAATGCCGTAAAACCATAATGTGGTTTTGTGGCTTCCATGCTGTAAAAACCAGCCATTGTGGTTTGTAAATCAGAGTTTGTAGCTTAACACAACGGGTGACCCTAGAAAATTGTGGTTGATGCAACAAATCAATATTTTGTGAGCCCTGCCTCAACCCCCTGAGGTATCCCACGGCATGTTCAGTGTAGCTTAATGCCTACTTTTGATCTAGACTGCAAGAAACGACAAAACGAAAGATTCAGACACTAGTTTTACTACTCTACAAGACAAAATCTAGACTACCTTTTGAGTCTGAGCTATAATTATGCAACTGTCTAGCCTAAAATGTATCGTAATGGATACATTTTATTCTACTCTTGAATCTACTCTCAAGAAGCTACTTAAAAAACTCTCTTTTTTAAGGAGGAAGGAATGGAGTTTTGCTTCCTCTTGCATGTCCCAAAGGTGCTTTTTGAGGAGGCGACTGGACTTTCTTGTTTTTTTCTTTTGAAGACATTTTGCTTCTCATCCGAGAAGCTTCTTCAGCTCTGACTGGATGGTGGGGAATGGAAGGATTTATATTCCTTGCAGACAGCTGGTCATTTGCATCCTTTAGACAGTTGTTGAGGCACTTCTTGCATGATGACCACTTGATTCCTGTGGTCTTCGCATAAGAGGGATAAAACTTGTTGCTCTCACTTGCTGGTACACACTTCTCATACACCAGTTGCCAGAAGCATTGTCGTTTAGCAGTGGGTGCAAGCTATTGGTTTCTAATCGCTGATTTGTTATTTTAAACAATTTTCTTCAAGTTTTAATTTCAAGCAGCAGAAAATTCTAAGCAGATCTGCATTAGAACCATTTTGGTATCTCAGGCATTGAAATCCCCCTCCCCCCAGAAGCAGTTTCTTTCCCTTGGTAGGAACTTATTAATGAATGGACTGTGGTATCTGTTGCATTATCAGGCAATCAAATGGTATATACCAGTGATGGCTAACCTTTTTGCCATCGCGTGCCAAAAACGGGAGGAGCATGGTGGGGTCACACGCACGTGTGCCCACATCCATAATTCTATGCGCCCTGCCCCCCCTGTGCTCCCCCCGCTTTTGGCACGCGATGGCATGGTGGGCCCGGTAGGCCCATTTTTTGCTCTCCCCAGGCTCCAGAGCCTTTATAGGAGCCTGGGGAGGGCAAAAACGGCCTTCCCCACCCCTCCAGAGGCCGGAAATAGTGTGTTTCCTGACTTCTGGTGGGCCCAGAAGGCCCGAAAATCAGTTGGCTGGCACATGCATGCATGCTGGAGCTGAGCTCGCGTGCCCACCGATATGGCTCCACGAGCCACCTGTGGCACCCGTGCCATAGGTTCGCCATCACGGGTATATACTATGGTGTAGGGCTGTAACAGTAGAAGTAAGGTTCCCAAGTGATTTATTCTTCGTGTTCTTAGGGTGCACACAAAGTATTGTCTTCTCATCTTGCTTTGCTTTACTTTATTTTGGATCTGGTAATTATACGAGCAGCTGTTCAAGGAATATAGGCTTTTCACAATAAAGACTGAGGGTTAGTCACAGCTGTGCACTTGCATCCATATGCACTGACAAATAGCCTGTGGTGGAGGGAGAGCTGTGATTTCCTGCTTGTAGCTCTTACTTCCCCATCTGGAAGCCAGAGAAGAATGTTTCTTGTCATTAAAACCAGTCCCATTGTTGAGGGTGATACAGGTATGATATAGGTATGATATCATACCTATAATGTAAGTTGCACAATTGGAACATGGAAAATGAAAAATGCAAAAATGGTCATAAAAACAGTCTGGATGAAATGGAATATTGGAGGAGAAATAATATCGGGGGTTGGAGACTGGACAATGGTGGTGTAAAAATGAACTAAATCTACAATAGCAACACAAATGCTAGTGCAAATGATTCCCCAGTTCCTAATAGCAAGCAAAGAATCTATTTTATAAACTAATAAGAATTCTCCTGCATCTCCATATGAGGAAGTCTAGATTAAATTCTACTGCCAAAGTTAAATATGGCCACAGAGGACAGTGCAGGCACTAAAATGCTGCATTTCAAACCCTCCTTTTAATGGTACAACTGTAATATGACAAAGCAAAACTACTTAAATATTGATTTAGTGACATTGAAAACAGCAACAATTAAATTACCCATTTGAACACCATATCTCACTTTGTTGCTTCCAGGTCCGTGGAATGCGTAAAGAAAATGACACGCTAAAAGAACAAATAGATACCTTCAGAGAGACCATAACAATTCATGAGATGGAACTGAAAGCCAATAGAGAAACCATCATGAGGCTCGTGTCAGAAGTGAACAAGGAGCAAAAAAAAGCAGCAGCTTGCTCTCAAGACATAGAAAAGCTAAGTGATGTATGTCTCTTTAGTGCATGTTTAACACCTTTCTTTATATATGAGGTGTTTCTTGATTGTTTGTGTATTCAGTCTGCATAACAGTGGATGTGAATTCCCTGTAAAATGTATTCTAAAATGTTTTCTGAGGCCTTGCCTAGTTAGGAGGACTAGAGCTTTGGGATCAAAACTATCTTTTTTTTTTTCATTTTCGTAAGTATTGAAATGTACAGAAACCTCTTATTCAAACCGGGACTACAGCATTGGTGATGTGGACCAACTTTAACTCCATTTCTTTCTTTTCTTTGCGTTATCCGCCAGATGGCTGCTTTTCAGTATTGGGGGACAATTACCTGTAGACAATTTTTAAGCCAAAGTTAGACAAATTGGTGCCCTCTTGACATTTTATATTTTAGCTGCCCTCCAATCCAACCAGTGTGTTCAGTGACAAGGGATTGAGGAGCTGAAGTCTAAACTAACTGGGCATCTAATTTGGCACTCACACGAAAAGTTTTCCCCAAATTTTCTGAAATGTTTATCCTATGCTGTCCACTCATTCTGCAGTTGAATTTGTAAAATTACAAATCCAAACCGTTCAGTAAAAAACAATGGAAGTTGGAGGCAATTTTTACATCAAAGTAATGTAAATAAAAAAGATCACATATAGTAGATTCATTCATATGTATGATATTTATATGCTGAGGATGCATCCTCATAATAAAATCTCCATCTCATGGTTGGCCTTCTGCTGAAGAAGGCTGCAGTTGGACTAAGACTGTGTTAGCATTAATTAATAACTTCCATCTTGTGCCAGCAGAACAAATGGCAACCTGACATATAGGTCCCATGGAGGAGTCTTCAGATGATGGCAATTTGGTGTACTCCAGGTGGCTCACTGCATGGTTTGCTTCTCCTATCGAACCACTGTCCTGAAACCTTTCCATATTATAATATGTGTAAGCAGCAACACCACCCAGCCCCATTGCCAGACACTGTAAATGTAGGCTTTGCCTCTCATCCTTGTCCTGCACAGCAGCTGACATTTCCCTAAAGGGCTTTCCCCTCCACCAAAGATTTATGGAGATTCTAAGCCATCCAGGTCATGGTTGTCCCATAGGTGCTTTTTCAAGAGGCAACTGGACTAACTGGTTAAACCAGAAAGTCCAATTGCCTCTTGAAAAAGCACTTTTGGGTTTCCCAAAGGTTGGAGTCACATACTATACCAGTTTTTAAAAAGTTCTGTCCATAGCAATGTTGAGGCATCAATAGCCCTGTGGTTAAAAACATTGCATAATTCTTAGCATGTAAAACAGGATTGAAGTGTAGCAGTTTGTGATGCTGAATGTTGCTTTCTAAAGGTCTTTAGGAAAGGCTCCAAGCAGTGCCTCTAACAAAGTACCAAGGCTGGCCGAAGCAGAGGTTTGGGGACAGTGATTAATGCTTCACTTTTTGGAACGGGATGATTCAATGCTGCTAGCTCAGTGCGACCAGCTGCAGGAGGCCTTCTCACCACCACCAAATCCCCTCTGCCAACTTGGTGCTGTCATTTTTTCGCAGGACATGTCAACACCTGAAAGTTGCAGAGTGGTTTGGCCTTCGGGGCAGAGTCAACTTACTGCTGCTGCCCTTTGACAGCCTGCTCACTCGCTCATCCACTCGCTTGGCTCTTCATCCGGTGCCCCACAGCGACTTTCCGGTGTTGACATGTCCTGAGAAGAAATGGCAGCACCAAGCTGGGAGAAGGGACTTGGCAGTAGTGAGAAGGCCACCTCCAGCTGGCCATGCTGAGTTAGCGATGTTGAGTTGTCATAGACCCTTCCGTTTTCTACCAGTCAGTGATAAGGGATGAGAGGGGGAAGTACAGCAGGGATTATACCAACCACTGCCCTGAAACATTTCCATGTTATAATGTGTATAGGCAGCCACACCAACCAGCCCCATTACCAGGCATTGTAAATGTAGGCTGTGAAGGCAACATTCAAGGATGGGAGGAAAATACTACAGACATGAGGAAAGTAAGATTATAATAATAATAAAAAACAAGAACAGCCCAGCTTAATTTGGTCAAAGTTCATCATAATCCAACATTTTGCTTCTTGCAATGTCCAACTCCACAGTACTCATAAGCATAATGTGGAGTTATACCTCTTTCCTACTATTATTCCCCTGTTGACCTCCAGCCCATAAGTAATCCTGAGTCTTCAAAGGTTAATAACCCTTGATAGCAGTGATGGTATTCAGCCGGTTCTATCCGGTTCACGCGAACCGGTAGTGGCGGCTGCGGGAGTCTCCGTCCACCCGTCTGGATGTCATCACGTCCCGTTTTTTATGCTCTGCGCATGTGCAGAAGGTCCTATGCATGTGCAGAAGTGGCGCGCATGAGCGAAACGAACCGGTAGCGAAGGTAAGTGAATGCCACCCCTGCTTGATAGGCTTATCCTCCACGCTCTCACCAGGCTCAAGGTTGACTCAGCCTTCCATCCTTTCGAGGTAGGTAAAATGAGGACCCGGATTGTGGGGGCAATAAGCTGACTTTGTATAAAAAAGAACACCGCTTAGGGGGGGCCGAAAGCCCTATTAAGCAGGTATATACAAAAGTATGAAGGCTATTGCTTAACGCATTGTAAGCCACCCTGAGTCTCCGGAGAAGGGCGACATATAAATCGAATCAATCAATCAATCAATCAATCAATCAATCAATCAATGTATTTAGAGCCACCCAAATTTAATAGTTAAAGGGGCATCACTTCCATTCTGCAATTTGTGTGCCTTCTCAATCAAAGGATTGTTAATGAAACTCAATTCAATTCAAACCTTTATTGTCAATGCACATGTGTACAATGAGATTGGCGGAGCCTCCCTTAGTGCACCCCCCCCAACACCATACATCTCAATAATTCACAGTGAGTGAAAGAAAATCCCTAACCCAGTAGATCATACTAACAAACACACACTCCTCTATACGTATATGTGCATAACGTTACATGATAATATATTGCGCCAATATGAGCATGTTGCACGTTGCGCCGGCCCTCCAATCTTGATACTTTTATCTTTGGTCAAGACAGAGCTTCTTCAGGAGCTGAACATTCCACGAATTTAGCTTCTGCCAAAGCCTTAAAATCTCATCTGAACTCACTGGAATACAGAAACCTGTCAAGTATTGGAAATCAAACCGAAAGAAGTCAAAGATCACCTTTCTTTTTTGGGGAGACAATTATAAATGATCCCTCTTCCTGATAGTGGGATTTGGAATGATACTATTGTGTAGATAAAGCAGAGGTGGAACGGGCTTTAATTTTGCTTTTCAGCACAAGTTCTGAAAAGTGATCAGGATAGTTGATATCCCTGTTTACAGGAATTGTCGAGCACTTAAGAATTCTTTTGAAGTGAGGGAGGTGGCCTTTTGGACTATAGGTTTTGTACATATACTCTGTCTGACAAGTGTGTCTGGGCGCCAGATGGATAAAACCACAATGGAAAATACGGCAATGACTTTACTACAAATGTGAACATTTTTGTTTTATTTTGTTTTTGCCATTAACCTTTTATGAGGCATGGGAAACTTAAACAGATGTTAATATGCAATGTTTTGAACATTTGAGTTTCTCCTCGCACAACTGTCATTTGCTTGTTGATGAACTGTGCTTTCTGTTTTGTTATAAGGTAAAAATGTATGTTTATGTGGACAGAAATGATATGACTTGGTAAACTGTGTTAGATTAATCGGGCTGGGGTGATAACTGAGCCTGTTCTGTTGCGTTAGGGAGTATTTATTTCCAATGTTACCTATGAATATACAGTTATAATTTGTTATATTGCTTTTACATTTGTTGGGGTTTGATTTTTTTTTGTGGTTATTATTGATATATACCACCCAGATGCATAAATTAAGAGTTGGGAATTCTTATACATTATTTAAACAGATAAACATTTTTTTCCCTAGAAGATTGCTTTAAAAAGACAATTTTACATTTTCATTATGTTTGAAAAAGCAGACTGGTATCACAACTACATCTTATAACAACAAAGCTAGCCTATGATAGAAGACTATACTTTTCAAGCAAGTAACACACTTTGTACATAATTAACATTGTACAAGTAATAGCTCTCGTAGCTGGAAGAATTCTGTCCATATCTGAACTTATAGATATTCGAAAACATCTTTAATAATGACACACAGGATTGCAAGTAGTATTTCTATTGGCTTTTTATCCATTTTAGCATCCAAGTTAGAAAAAAAACATGGGACTTTATTCACAAAGTGATTTGCAAAGTAGCACAGTGTGTGTTCCAATAGTTCTACAATAAAAAATAAAAAAAATAAAAAAGATATAACAGTCCTCAGATCTACGGGCCAAGCAACTCAACTTTTTTTTAAAATAAAAGATGTTAAGGATTTCTTCATCTTCAAAATGGATAGAATTGGAATTAGAATTCTTATATTATTTTGGTGCTTTAGAACACTTAATCAAGACTTTCCATTTTTAATCAAGTCTTCTGTTTAACTCCCCTGTTGGTCTGATGCATTAGCTTTGCTGCTTTTTTTTTCCTTGCAAAGTTTTAAAATGTTTGAAAAAACATTTATCCGTGCAATAAACATAAAACTCCTTCGGCTTCATATGGTATTTGTTTCAATCTTCTTATCATGTTGCTCCTTAATTAATTTTCCCTTTGTAAGCTCTTCAAATTACAATGCAAGAACTAGATTGTAATGTTCTATCAAAGAAGCAAACCAGCGTATTCTGGAATGCTTAGTTCACTGTTGTTAAATCCATGCTGGCTGTTTGTAATCATTCTGTTTTTCTTAAGTATTTCAAATACAAAAAAACCCATGCCAACCAGCTCTCTTGGTGCATTTTAATTCTAAAGAAAATTATTTTTCAAATGATCAGTTTCTTTAGCATATACACTCAATCTAGAAGCTTTCCCACCCGTCTGTATGTATCCCACAAACAAAATATTGTGTGAAGCGCCTAACGATGAGTTTAGTTTAGTTTAGTTTAGTTTAGTTTAGTTTAGTTTAGTTTAGTTTAGTTTAGTTTAGTTTAGTTTAGTTTAGTTTAGTTTAGTTGCTTCTATTTTGCCCATTTATTTGGAGCAAGACACTTTTTGTGCTTATCTACCATACTGCTTTTATGAAATATGCTGTTTTTAAAATAAGAGCAGAATAACTACATTCAGAAAGATCACGTTCTTCCTATCTTTCTCGTATATTTTCTTTCCAGTTCAAATGTCTATTTAGCTCGTTTGTGAGGTTTCTTTCATTTTTATTTTATTTTGATTGAAGTAATGTTACATTTTGGCAACTATGCATGGACTGGTAACCATATTTCTAGATCTGCAGAAATATCCAGGTTCATGGAGATACAGAGTAAGAGAGCATGTAGAAGGAACTTCTGGAAATCTGGATAAGAATGTACGAGTTTAACGTTGCATGGATTTATTCAGAAACCACCAACCCTCCACAAAGTCTTCAATAAAGGAAGGAGGATAGTCCCTGTGTGTGGGAATAGGGTTTAAGATGTTGTATTTGGCCTCAAGTTTAAATTCATGCAACTATGGAAACTCGATGTGACTTTGGGCCAGTTAATCTTTCTCTGCCCTCCTGAAGAAGGAGTAGCAGAATCTTGGGACAGAGTTAAAAGAGGGAGCAGCTTAGAATCCCAATGTGGCCACAAATGGATTAAG
The DNA here is from genome assembly GCA_012654045.1 of Ptyas mucosa. Taxonomy (NCBI): domain Eukaryota; kingdom Metazoa; phylum Chordata; class Lepidosauria; order Squamata; family Colubridae; genus Ptyas; species Ptyas mucosa. The sequence goes on from WNWU01000005.1 coordinate 11,345,909, forward strand.
TTCACCTCCACCCTCGAATTCCATTGACTCTTACCCAGAGGTGGGCTGCTGCCAGTTCAGACCAGTTCACCTGTACCGGTAGTTCTGACTGCTGGCTGGGCCCACCCACCTGCCCCGGTGCTATCCCGTCCTATATATCTCACTCTCTGGCTCGCTCACCCTGCCCATGTAACCCAGCTGATTTCCGCGCCTTGCCCGCTCTACTCACTGTGGCTGCCAGAGAAGGTTTTCTGGAAGCCGTGCTTATGAAATCGGCGTGTGTTTGAAGCTTTGTGCAAGCGTGAAAGGCGGGCGCAAAGCACACCCACATTTTTGGTTCTGCACTAGGCAAACCGGTTGTTAAATTATGCAAAGCCCACCTCTGCCCTTACGTAACTCCAAACAAGTGCTAGCCATTAGTTGAAAAGATTCCTGTGCATAAGTAGCAATAAGTCAGTTTAATTGGACTTTCACATGTGGACCTGGGCTTTTGGGCCTGACACCTGCCCACCTCATGCAGCATTGCTGTTGTGGGAATAAAATGAGTGGCTTTCCCAGGGAAGTTGCCTTAAGCACTAAGAAGAAATACGGAATGTAGATTTAACAAATACCTGCATACAGGGTAAATGTCCTCCATTCAGACAAGTGTGAGTTAGAAAATCATAGGGAATAATGGATACAGGGTGAATTCTGTCACCTTATCATACTGTTAGCATAATACAGGTAGTCCTCAACTTACAACAGTTCATTTAGTGACCGTTCAAAGTTACAACGGAAGTGAAAAAATGACATGATTATTTTTCACACTTATGACCATTGTAGCATTCCCATGATCACCTGATCAAAATTTGGGCACTTGGCAACTTGGCAGTGTCGCAGGGTTGCATGATCCCCTTTTGCAACTTTCTACCAAGCAAAATCAAAGGGGAAGCCAGATTCACTTAACAACCATGTTACCCAATTAACAACTGCAGCAATTCACTTAACAACTGTGGCAAGAAATGTAAAATGGGGCGAAACTCACTTAATAAACATTTCACTTAGCAACATAAATTTTGGGCTCAGTTATGGTTGTAAGTCGAGAACTACCTGTAGTTTTCCATGCTTTGGAAAAAAGAAAAGCCAAATGGATGTTTAATCTGCTCTCTGGGTTGGCCATCTGTCTCTTTATTGTTCTTTTCTGTCTCTTGAGGTAAGCAACGTGCTTATAATACTCTCATCCCTTCCTCAAAAGCCACTTTGAGATCCAGTCAATTTTTTTTTTAAAATTTGATTTATATGCCGCTCTTCTCCGGAGACTCAGGGTGGCTTACAATGTGTTAAGCAATAGCCTTCATACTTTTGTATATTTATACAAAGTCAGTTTATTGCCCCCATAATCTGGGTCCTCATTTTACCCACCTTAGAAAGAATGGAAGGCTGAGTCAGCCTTGAGCCTGGTGGGATTTGAACTTGCAGTAATTGCAGGCAGCAGATGTAAGTGGATGTTAATTACTGCCTTAGTCTACTGAGACACCAGAGCTCCTATTGTTTGAAGGTCCTTCAAATGTTGTAATAATTCAATTTTTAATTAATGTAAATTGATAGGTACTTTGGTTCTTATTAATGGCATGTCTTCTCCTTCTTGGATCCTATCACATTGGGTGTGGTATCAATATAGAACTTCCCCCCCCCCCAAAAAAAATAAGATAGTTGCTGTGGTTTATGGAGTGGGGAAGCAATGTTGTGCTGCACCTGTGACAAAGAGGGGGAAAGATTTATTGAAATAATGCAATCTGAAAAGGTTTCCTTAATTTCCCCAGAAACTGCAATTTAATTCTTGTCACTAGAGTAATTTTCCCCTTCCTACCAAATCCTTTAAAGAAAAGTAGCAGGGAAATTAAATGAAATGAAATGGAAGCATGCCAAGAGGCAGAAAAGCAGATAATATTGGCTGTGATGGCTCCAACTAGAATAGGTTTGAATGGTGACAACTATGTATTTAAGAGTTTTCTTAAAAAAAAACCTTGCATTTAACATGGGCATAATTACATAAATTCTGATCTTTCATAGCTCATATGTCATTTTGACTTTTGAAATAGTTTCCTAACACACAGGCACACGCACACACTGGCAGAGACAAAACAATCAAAAGTCTCTAGTTTCTGTTCCACAACAATTGTTCCCAATGCTTTCTTTACCACAAGCCATAATTTTATAAAAATTAATCCATAGTGTTTGTGGGTTACCAGGTAAACAAGTCATTTTAAAAAGTTCGTGTATAATGTTTATATTCAGTGTTACATATGAAGAACCAATAAAGGTGCAAGAGTACTTCGGTCCAATTGTTTCTACCCATACCATTAAATCTGGCAGAAGAGGCATATCATGAGCCTCATCATTTAAGGAATGTCATCTGGAGGGACCCAAGAAGAGACCATGTTTGTCTTTGTGCTTGCACTATGGAACATCATCCCCTCCTCCGAGATCAGATTGGCCCCCATCTTGGCTTTATCTGTCAGTGAGAGTCTGTGAAATGGTTATGTTAATTGTAGTTTGATTTTTTACTTTGCTGCCAGTTACATATTATTTATTTATTTATTTATTTGTCAAGCATGTATACGATAACAGATATAAGTATAAACATGATTATGAATACATGAAATGGATACAAATTAATGGGGCACAGTAGGACAGAGACGGTAGGCATGTTGGTGCACTTATGCACGCCCCTTATAGACCTCTTAGGAGTAGGGTGAGGTCAACAATAGACAGTCCAAGGTTAACGTTATGGGGGTTTGGGGATGAAACCACAGAGTCAGGTAGTGCATTCCAGGCATTGACCACTCTGTTGCTGAAGTCGTATTTTCTGCAATCGAGTTTGGAGTGGTTTACCTTAAGTTTGTATCTATTGTGTGCTCATGTGTTATTGCGGTTGAAGCTGAAGTAGTCATTGACAGGTAGGACATTGTAGCAGATAATTTTGTGTACTACGCTTAGGACAGACCGAAGGTGGCGTAATTCTAAATTGTCTAAGCCCAAAATTTAAAGCCTGGTGGCATAAGGTATTCTGTTGTGAGCAGAGGAGTGGAGGACTCTTCTTGTGAAATATCTCTGGACTTGCTCAATTGTATTAATTTCTGATATGCAGTGTGGGTTCCAGACAGATGAGCTGTATTCGAGAATTGGTCTAGCAAAGGTTTTATATGCCCTAGTTTGCAATACAATATTATTGGAGAAGAAGCTTCACAAGATTAGGTTAACAACTTTTATTGCCTTTTTGGCAATGCTGTTACAGTGAGCTCTGGCACTTAGATCATTAGAGATAAGTACTCCAAGTTCCTTGACAAAGTGAGGGTTATCTACGAGGTCGTATCCGCCCAGCTTGTATTTTAGTTGTCAGTTGTGTTTTTAACACAACTGACAACTAACTCTAGAATAACTAACTAACTCTAGAATAACTTATGGATAGATGGGCAGCCATCTTAATTCACCACAGTAAAACCTTCATTTAACAGATCATCCAAAGTTGTCTAATAATCCTGAATGTTTGTTAAATCTAAAATAAATTATTTGCAGTGATTCAGTTGTATAACAAATGAAGCAAATTACACCTTCCATACCAGTTTGCATAATGTTGACATTCTACAAATGGCAGGAATTGGATCATTTGCCTCAATTAATGTCCTTTGGGGAGTGAAAGTGGTGTGAAGACTTTAGCAGGGATTAAAAATAGTGCTTTCAGCCTTGTGGTTTGAGGGGGGTTGATTTTACTCAGTATGGCAAGAAGTAAAAGTTCCTCCTATCCATTTATCGGTGCTGAATCATTCATGGGTTGGATCCATGCTGGCCTTCCATAAATAAAAGGTCTTATCAAATTATTTGGATCCAGCCTACATTATATTGAAAGAAAATCACATCAAAAGTCAATGGCGGGACTTTGAAGGTTTACCCAACCTCACCTAATGAGGTGATTGTTCCAACTGTCTGGATTCATAGTTTTATTTTCTTTCAGCAGAAACTATCCATACATCTCATGTAAGCAAGTTTTAGTAATAAAATTTGCTTACAAGCACATTGTATCTGCTATTCTCCTGGAAATGTGTTGTAGAATAGAATAACCGAGTTGGAAGGATCTTTGGAGGTCTTCTAGTCCAACTCCCTGCCTAGGCAGGAAACCCTACACCACTTCAGACAAGTGGTTATCCAACATCTTCTTAAAAACTTCCAGTGTTGGAGCATTCACAACTTCTGGAGGCAAGTTGTTTCACTGATTAATTGTTCTAATTGTCAGGAAATTTCTCCTTAGTTCTAAATTGTTTCTCTCTTTGATTAATTTCCACCCATTGCTTCTTGTCCTGCTCTCAGGTGCTTTGGAGAATAGCTTGACTCCTTCTTCTTTGTGGCAGCTCCTGAGATATTGGAATACGCTATTATGTCACGCCTGGTCCTTCTTTTCATTAAACTAGACATACCCAGTTCCTGTAACCGTTCTTCATATGTTTTAGCCTCCAGTCCCCTAATGTTGCTCTTCTCTGCACTCTTTCTAGAGTCTCAACATCTTTTTTAAATTAATTAATTAATTTTTTATTTTATCTTATACATCCTTTTTTTTCCTTTTTTACAATGTCTTTTTTACATTGTGGCGACTAAACTGGATGCAGTATTTCAAGTGAAATTTGTGAAATAACTGTTGTTTTCCTCTTTTCTCCGAGGTGTAAATATTGGTATTGTTTTTATTTTAGGACCTAAGCAACATTGCAGGAGCTAAGCAGAATCTTGAGGAGGAGATCAGAAGCCTCCAAGACAGATTGGCAGCCAGCCAGCGGGCTTGGGAAGAATTGGGCCAACTAAAGGTTCACTGCAATGAAAAAGAAATGGAACTGAGAACTAATCTAGAGCAAGCCAGAGAAGAAAAAAAGCTGCACAATGAATTCAAAGATCAAATAGTGGCTTTACTGGGGAGTAACCCCATTGTGGCGACTCCATCCAAGGAAGACATTGTGGAAAAAATCCGAGACTTGTGCCACAGAGAGGAGAGCAAAAAAAGAGTATGTTAAAACTTGTCTTATTTTTCTTCACTGTGCTTAATTTATTCCTGTGTATAGATTTTATTTTAGTTCACTTCAGAAATTTTTTTAAAATTAATTCATGAATCGACAGGATTGTCTAATTGTAAGTGGATGAACTTTGATACAATTGTTCTGAACTGATAAGACGCACCGTTGTTTTATTTTGATGTAATAGTTTATGTAACAGTTGCTTGGTATCTAATGATTGTAGGGAAAAAAATCACAAAAAAAGCAGAGCCCATTAAAGAAAAGCGCATCGTTAAATTGCAATCTATTAAAAGGAGTGCATGGTGACATTTATTTATTTATTTTACATTATATCAGGGGTTAAATCTACTTACCTTCCCAACCGGTTCGGAAGTGCATGTGCCACGCACTCGCACACACACATCATGTGCACACTTGGACCCTCTGTGCATGCGCAAACCCTTTTGCGCATGCGCAGAGGGTAAAAAACAGGTTACTTCCTGGTTAAAACCAGGAAGTAATGATGGGCGGGTGGGCGGAGCCTCATGCCGCCATCGCTACCGGTTCTCCGAACCACCGGCCACCATCGCTACCAATTCGGCTGAACCAGGCCGAACCGGGAGCATTTCACCTCTGCATTATATTCTGCCCACTTTGAACCAATTCTAAGCAGAATAAAATCTAAGAAAGTAAAATGAGGGATGGGAGATTCCTAGACCCATACCTATAATCCTATACTTAAAATAATTACAGAAAAAGGGCAATGAAAAGGTGATCATATGTTGTGTATGATGTATTCTTCAGTCCCAGTTAGTAATTTAACTGTCATGACTATAGGCTTTTCATATCACAATAAACTATATTGTGGTATCTAACTTAACTTTTTATCCCCTGGTTTAAGGCAATGTTGCCACTTCCATCATCTTAGTTGATGATGCTTAGTTTGGGCCTCTCACTTTTCAACATGACCTGTTCTTGTCTTGGAATATACTGTATTTACATGAAAGAAAGAAGGTCCTGAATTTAAGACAATCTCCCTCTCCATATAAACTTCTAGATTAATCATCATTTCTGTACATTTACATTTCTTTCATGTAAATACAGTATATTCCAAGACAAGAACAGGTCATGTTGAAAAGTGAGAGGCCCAAACTAAGCATCATCAACTAAGAGCCTTGGATAGTACAGTGGTCTAAAGCACCCTGTTATTAACATCAGCTGCCTGCAATTATTGCAGGTTCGAATCTCACCAAGGCTCAAGGTTGACTCAGCCTTCCATCCTTTCTAAGGTAGGTAAATTGAGGACCCAGTTTGTGGGGGCAATAAGCTGACTTTGTATAAATATACAAAAGTATGAAGGCTATTGCTTAAAGCATTGTAAGACGCCCTGAGTCTCCGGAGAAGGGCGGCATATAAATCAAATTAAAAAAAAAAAGATAGGGGATGGAGGTGGCAACATCGCCTTAAACCGGGGGTGGGGGGAGTTATAACCCGTTGCGTATAAAATGTAAAATGTATGCAAGGAGAGGAGAATGTACACGCACGCGCACATGCGCACACGCACACACACACAAACACACAAACATTCTCCATACTAACCAAATCATTCCAATATTCAGAAGTGTGCAAATACAAATGTGTGCAACATTTTCTTTCCTCATTCCCTTTCAACAAAAAGAATAAAAATAAAATATGATTGATAAAAATATGAGGTGAAGAAGGAAGGAAAAAAGGTTAAGGAGGATAAAACACAGCTCTTTGGTGTATAATAAACAGCTGTAATGTAGCACAGTCACATGTGCTGGGGCTACAACTCAAAAGATTTCCAGCCACTATGGTCAGATCATTCTGCTTGAACATTAATGTCTTGTGAGTAAGTAGTAATGGCAAACAACAGGCCTGATTTAAATATCTCTTGCAGGTATTTATTAATCAACTGTTAGGTTACCTCCAGAATAATAAATCCAACTCCACATTTGTTGACACAGTCTTTTTATTAATGCCCATTTGCTTGGATTATATTTCTTTGCAGGTCAAATTAGTACAGGTAGTCCTCAATTTACAACATTTCATTTAATGACTTGTTTGAAGTTACAACAGCCCTGAAAAAAGCGATTTATGACCATTGCAACATCCTCATGGACACATGATCAAAATTCAGACGCTGTGTCCCGGGGTCATGTGATCACCTTTTGCGACCTCCTGAAAAGCAAAGTCAATGGGAAATCCAGATTCACATAATCTGTTAATTAATCTGTTGTTACTAATTTAACAACTGCAGTGATTCACTTAACAACAACGTAACAATTGTTACAAGAACGGTCGTAAAATGGGGGCAAGATTCACTTAACAAATGTCTCACTTAACAACTGTCTCACTTAACAAATGTCTCGCTTAACAACAATCTGAAATTTTGGATTCAGTTATGGTCATAAATCGAGGAGTATTACAAGATGCCTCTGTATACAGCCTAGTGTCCTCTGCTTTGAGTGTTCACTACGTCACAGATCCAGTTGAGGCTGCTCATGGACACTTTTTAAATTTCTTGGTTTTCTGTGTGATGACCTAATTGTAGTTTGAGTAACTTTGGATAATCCAAATGTGCTATAAAACGCTTTTTAAAAAATAATTCCTTAACAAGCAAATTTCCAATTGACTAATCCAAGCTTGTGGTCAGGAAACTTAGTATAGCTATTAGTGCCGTAAAAAGGCCCACTAAACTTTCAGGATATAAAGTTGAGTGCTTGATGTTTAGTAAACAGTTGCCTCTGTGATTTATTGCAATGAGCTGGCTCAATCGTCTATGCTGCAATACCACAGCTATTTCCTGAAGAGCCCTGATAATACACAATTGCAGAGAAATACATATGTATGGTTGGGAGAGAGAGACAGAAATACTTTACGCCAACCTGTTTCTGGCTGCCTGTCTTGGGACTCTTAACTCCCACAATCCCCAACCAGAATCCTGGAAGTTACAGTCCAAGCACATATGGACAAGATCAGGGGAAAGGGGAAAATGTTGTAAAAGCTTTCAGCATTCCCTGTTCATTTCTGACATTTTTATGTCACTCCTCTCCAAATGGCTTTAAGCAGTCTGCAGCAGAAAGATGAAAAATAACCCTACCAAATATCCTAGTTACGCTGCAGCTCGTCACAAAGTGTTCTGTTAGAAATGCAAAGGATGATAAAACTTATGGAACCTTGCAAATTCAGCAAGTTTTGCTTATGCAGTCCCTCTGATAATATCACACTTGACATGTTATAGCAGGAGTCCTCAAACTATGACCCGTGGGCAGGATATGGCCCGCTGAAGCCATTAATCCAGATCACGCAGGACCACGAGGCTGCCCTGCCCACATCGCCTCACCTACTTGCCAGCCCCCACCTGCCTTCTGGAGGCTAGGAGACCAAAAACGGGACATGCGGAGGCCCTGGCGCTCTCCCCAGCCTCCAGAGAGAGGGAGGGAGGGAGGGAGACACACATACACTCACACACACACAAACAGAAGTCCCTCACCCCATCCCCCCAAGGCAGCTACATCCCTTCACTAACCTGCTTTCCACCCCCAGGAGCATAACAAATTGAAGTTTAATTTGTGTGTATTGTTTAATGGACTGCTAAATTAGCCATGCCCACCCAGTCACATCCACCCAGTCACATGACCACCTAGCCACACCCACCCAGCAGGTCCGACCCCCCCAACCATCTGAGGGACTGTGAATTGCCCCTGTTTAAAAAGTTTGAGGACCCCTGTGTTATAGAAACAGCAGAACATACTGAGGTGACCTCCCCATGGGAAGAAGAATGGATGCCTTGGTTACAACAGAAAGAGGATTTGGGGCTTCGTTATTGAAAGTAGAGCACGCCGCTAGGATTGACCATGGGGTTATTTTTCTGGGTCTACAAGGGGACACTGGAGCAAAGTGCTTCACCCGAGCCTGAATACATTTGGCAGAAATGTTTAAAAGTATTGTAACAGGCAAAAGGAAATTGCAGTTTTTCATAAAAATCAAGGGTGGGGGAAAAAAGTCAAATGCATTTGCTGAAAATCTCTTGACACATTGCTAGCATAGAATAGATTTGAAAAGACGAATGCCCTATTTACATTACTCCGGAATGATGTCCACCAGTACGGAAGTGTTCACTTCAGTCTTTGGAGAGCTTGAATTTGAAGCTCAGGAACTCAGACTGCTATAGAATAGCAGAAGAGGCTTAAGGATGTTCTGCTATTATTCCTAGGGAGGAAAGAACATTGTGTTCTACAGGGTTAGTTTGGATGTGTTCACGAATTTAGTAAGCTCTGGCTAGAACTGGTTTACTGAATCTAGAAAAGCATGCAGTAAAACCTGGTATGGAATTTTTAACATACAGAAACATCATCCATATGATGTCTGCGTAGACAACCCCCCCCCCATACATGCCTATGTATATCATTGTGTATAAAAAATTATTGTTATTAAATTATTTCATGTATCTGGCTATGCTTCAGCATCTTGCAGGACTTATTTTTGTTGGTTGTTTGCAGAAGGAGAGTACAATCTGATGTTTGTGCTAGAGCTAATCATTTCTGTCCCTGGGGCAATGTCTTAAATTATTTGTTCTTCACTTCGTTTGGTTGGAACTAACTTACAATGAACCACCTGTTTCCAGTTCCTTTCAATCTTATTACTGAAGAAATGTTATCGTGCACACGGTGTCCTCACAGAATTAAGATGAAAACTTGCATGGATTGTTCCTTTGCTTGGACTATTATCCTTGCTGAACATCCAGGAAATGAGTATCTTTGTTGAAAACAAGTTCTCTTATCTCAAGCTAAAGAATCATTGCAGTTTTAATAGCTACAGTATAAGCATATTGCAGGGCATCTGAAGTCCTTTTGGTATGCTTTCAGCTGTGTTGGGAGCATGTGTATCTTGGTAGAGAATTGGCAGGGTTTTCTCTTCTCTCTCCCTTGCCCATTTTTTTTTATTGAGAACAAATGGCCTCGTTCATCTCTTGGGCCTGGGATTCCACAGATGGTTTCTGCTGTGTTGGCAGGGAAGAATGAGAGCTCTCACCTAATGCATCTGGAGAAACCAGGGTTTAGAAGCTGGTTAATGTTGTGCCTAAAGTTTGGCTAGTGTTCTTAACTGCTGTTACAGATAGATAGATAGAGATATATACTGATTAACAGAGTTGGAAGGGGTCATCTAGGTCATTTAGTCCAACCCCCTGCCCAAGCAGACCCTACACCATTTCTGACAGATGGCCGTCTATTCTCTCTTTTTTTTAAAAAATATACTTTATTAAATTTGTAGTTTAAAAAAAAAACATCCAATCTCTAATACAATCAGAAGTGCAGTGTTATAAATATTAACAAATTATACATCAGATATACTTCAAACTTAAATTGCAATTTATAGCCGTACCTTAACATCATGCTTTTATCTTGTTGTTTACCCATTTGTACCACTTTCCCCATACTGCCTGGTGTTTTGATTTCTCATCGTTATTTAACTCACTCGTTAATTTTGACATTTCTACACACTCTAAAATTTTATTTATTAAAATTTCCTCTGATGGTATAGTTTTGTCTTTCCAAAATTTTGAATAAACTAATCTGGCCGCAGTTGTTATGTGTATTATAAGTTGAATTTTATCTTTAGTAAAACCATCTCTAATTATTCCCAAAAGAAATATTTCAGGCCTTAAATCCAGTTCCCCTTCGATTATTTCCCGTATCCAATTCCGTATTCTAGACCAAAACCTTTTTGTCTCAGGGCAGGTCCACCACATATGATAGAAGGTGCCGACTTCCTTACCGCACTTCCAGCAAGTATCTGAAGCATTAGGGAACATTTTCGCTATTCTGGCTGGCACTAAATGCCACCTGTGAAGCATCTTATAATGGTTTTCCCAGTACGTTGCGGATTTAGTCATTTTATAATTCCTGTTCCAGGCCTCCTCCCAATCATTAAAATTTAAGCTAAATCTGAAGTTTTTTTCCCAGATGTTTAGTTGATTTCTAGCTATGTTCTCTGCCCTGTCCTCGTCTATTAAAAGATTGTATATTTTTGCTAGCATTTTCTTTTCCACCCCCAACAAAATTTTGTCTAAATTTCTATACTTTGCTTCTATGCCATATTGATCCCTATCCTTCTGGAACCTTGAATTTATCTGTAGATAATTCTACCACTCTAAATTAAAACCTTGGTCCCTCAATGTGTCCCGAGATTTAAGACTCCCATTCCCATCTAGAATATCTTTATATGTGCCAAACTTAAATATATCTCTTCTGTTTGGAAAGGCCAGGGCCTCCATAATAGAAAGCCAATTTGGTGTTTTAACATAAAACCGCTGCCTAATTTCTTCCCATGTTTGTATAAGAGTCTCCCTTACTTTATGCTTGTGGAAATAGGATTTTTTCTTGTTCCTTGGGTCCCACAGATGGGCGTGCCATTCTTCTTGTAGGTCATGACCTTCTAAGGTCAGCATTCTCCTATTTTGCAATGTGACCCACTCTTTAATCCAGACTAGTTTTGCCACCTTTTGGTATGCTTCCCAGTCAGGAAGTCCGAAGCCGCCCATATTTCTCTTCCCTTGCAATACCTTGTATGAAATCCTCGCCTTCTTTCCCTCCCATAGAAAGTTTCTAACACTTTTATTCAAGTCCAAGAAATTTTTTTTATCTAAGCTCACCGGTATACTTCGATACAGAAATATAATTTTAGGGAGAATATTCATCTTGATTGATGCTATTTTACCTGTCAAAGACAATTTTAGCTTTTTCTATCTATCTAAATCCTGGTGTATTTTTTGTAATAATGGGATATAATTATCATCTTTTAATGATGAATACCTCAAAGTTATCCATATTCCTAAGTATTTTGTTTTCTTCACTACCTGGAGACCTAAAAGATCTTCCAACTCTTTCTTATTTGCTTCTGTTACGTTTTTCACTATTATTTTGGTCTTTTTTTTGTTGAGTTTAAATCTGGCAACTTCACCATATTTCTGTATTTCCTGTAGTAGTTTTGGGTCGGTTTCTAATGGGTCTTCTATTATTATAGCTAGGTCATCTGCGAAGGCTTGCGTTTTAAAGATTTCTTTCCTAATCTTTAATCCTTTGATTTGTTCATTGGATCTGATCTTCCTAAGTAACACTTCTAACACCAAGATAAAGAGTAAAGGGGATAGGGGGCATCCCTGCCTTACTCCCTTTTGGATCTGGAATAATTTTGTCCCCATTTATTAGTATACTCGCCCTCTGTTTGTGATAGATGTTCTCGATCATTCTCCTAAAATTTGCCCCAAATCCCATTAAATTAATTTGATGAACCATGAAGCTCCAGTTCAGGTTATCGAATGCCTTTTGGGCGTTCACAAATACTAGCGCCAGTCCATTCTCTTCTTGAAAGCTTCCAGTGATGAAGCTCTCACAACTTCTGAAAGCAAGCTGTTCCATTGGTTGATTGCTCTCACTGTCTGGAAATGTCTCCTTATTTCTAGGTTGAATCTCTCCTTGTTCAGTTTCCATCCAGTTCTTCCATTTGCTTGTCTGACTTGCTGTTCATACATTTGATAACATCTCCATACAGACTTTTTCTTGGGGGTCTCATCTTGGGTAATATTATCTATCTGTATCTGAGATATTGTAATTTTAAATGCTGAAGCTTTTAGGGGGAAAGCGAACACCGCATGCATAAATGCTGGCAAAATTGAGGTCAGCCTGCAGACACCAGGATTGCATTTGCAAGCCAGGGTAACTCTAACAGCTTTCAAGGGGGTGGCGGACTGAATATGAACAAAAAAATAAGCTATAAAGTTCCGCAGAGAAATACAATTAATTTTGAACAATATTATGAATAGAATCCAATAATCTTCATTTTATCCATTTGGAGATTTATGGAAGGTTCATACAAGTAATAAAGCATACTTAAGACAGATGTTATTGTTTCTATGGTTTTGTGTAATGGGATTTATTTTGTTTTTGGCTATGACTACACTAGATTAGGTTTTATTTATTACCATCTGTTGGCTTAAAATCTGTGGCATCACAAGCATGTCAACCTTAATTTTAAAATGTTTTACTACATTTCAACTGATTCAACCCTACCTAACTATAGAAAGTACAGTATATGTTTGCCGTATATCTTAGTAGGTATCAAGCCAATGTATTTCATACAACATATCTTCGATGCCGAGTGTGGATATGGATCAGAATATGGTCTTACTGACTTATAATAACTTTGAAGGAAAACCCTAGGACCGTGATGGCAAACCTATGGCACGCGTGCCAAAGGGAGGCACAGAGAGCCCTTTCTGGTTTCCGGTGTGCAGGCCAGCTGTTCTTCGCGTGCGCTGGAGTACCAGAAACCCAAAGACCAGCTGGCCGGTGCGCATGTGCGCGCAGGCCACATGATCTTCGGGTTTCCGGCACTCCGGCATACGTAAAGACCAGGTGCCTAGTGCATGCATGCGCACTGGCCAGCTGGTCTTAGGGTCTCTGGCACTCCGGCGCTCCGGTGCATGCTGTGCACATGCGTGCACTCCAGTTTGGGCACTTGGTGCTGAAAAAGTTCACCATCACTGCCCTAGGAGACCTATAATGTGTATGTCTTTATTCCAGGTTCCTACAGATGGTAGAGCTTGGAATAATCTCTCACCATTACTTGTGTCCTATTTTCCTGCCCATCATCTTATCATTCATTCATCCATTTAGGAAACCTCTATACTTTTATATGCAGTGTCTTTTGAAATAGTTTTTAAAAAAGACTTTTCATGTTCATATACAGAAAGAGATGGTATTTATCCAACTTTGCCAATGAAAAAAGAGAATTTCCCAATCTTTATTCCTCCTGCAGGCTGCATCTGCCATTTGGAGAAAATAGTTCCTAATATATGCTGTGTGGACAGATGTGGTACCAGCAAAGGTTTTATGTGAATTTTATAGATTTTCAAGAATTAAATGAAAGCATGGGACATTATAAGGGAAGTACTGTACACCAAAAACATTGCATTAATTTCTCACTTTTCCATAACTGGAAGATTAATAATGGAATACATAATGCTCTGAGAGCCAGTTTGGTGTAGTGGTTAGGGTATCAGGCTTGAAAACAGAAGATTGTGAGTTCTAGTCCCTCCTTAGGCACAAAGCCAGCTGGGTGACCTTGGACCAGTCACTTTCTCTCAGCCCTAGGAAAGAAGCAATGGAAAACTTCTTCCCAAATCTTGCCAAGAAAAGTATGGGGACTTGTGCAGGCATTCTCCAAGAATCAGACATGATTGAACAGAAATTAAAACAATGTTGTTCAATGTTTAAATTAATATCAGATTCCGATATACCTGTAAATATTCTTGCATTAGTGTAACAGTGGTAATCTGGCAGGTTTATAGTATTATTTATCAATAAACTTTAAGTGAGTATGTATTGACCCATTTTCATTAGCAGAATATTTATTCAAATTTACAAGATGGATATTAATATAATGTCTGCTTCACAGTTTGCTTTAATTTTGGTTTGTTTGCAATTGGCTTAGCATATTGTGTGAATCTAGCTTTTGCAATGTATAGCTTTGTGTGATATATGAATTCAACCAATGGAGAAAGTTTTTTTCCAATTGACAGGAAATTGTAGCTTAGTGAGTTTTGCGAATTCAGCCACAGTCTGAATATGCTACACTACTGTATGGTAACTAGATCAAGTCCTTCTGATTAAGTGTTCATGTTTTTCCTGTTTGATGAGTAGAAAGTGATTGTTTTATTGCCCTTTTATAATTGGTGATTTTGTTGTAACACAGATTAGTGTCCTACTCAGTCTCTGATTTGAGTTTACTTTTGTTTCCCAGATGGTATCCCAGCTTGAAGCCCAAATCAGCAAACTTACCGAGACTCTGGAAACTCAGACAATGTTGCATCAGGAGGCCTTGCAAAGAGCCAAAAAATCAGAAAACAAATCAGAAATGCTTCATGATCAGTTGATGCGCCTAGAAGGAGAGCTGGTGTCTGGAGATGTGATGCGAGATGCTTGGAAACTTGAGAAACAACAAGTAATATCTTATGTTTATAGGAAGGGTATAAGGCAAGGTAGAGAAAGCTTAATTTAATGATGTGGTCCTGATTTTATCGAAAGTAAATGTATGCTCTGATTGGCAAGTCATATTCACATCGGTAAAATTTGTTGGGGAAATCATTTTTCAGTATGGTCAGGGTGGTGATTTGAATATAAAACATATACATAAGTGTTCAGGGACTGTATTAAAAAGTACTACAAGTCTGAGCACTTAGAGAGTGTTGTAAGCAACAAGCCATGAAAATATCTAAGGAAATGTGTTGGTGTTTTGGATCTTGTAGAGGTAAGCTACTAAAAGATTTCTGGCTGCCAGTTCTAGACCCCAAGAGGCAATCTGTTTTGGGATTAGTATTACAAGTGAAGTTTTCTGGAAGTTGCCAGTACTATAGAGAGCATAGTAGGGGAACTTAATATATTTTAAATGAAAATAAAAGGTTACTGAGAAATCAGTTCTTTACCAGATAGAGAATAGAATCAAAACTAGGTTTATTCAGCTAATTATATTATTGAAGCTTACAGAAATTCCATGGGTTTCATGGGTTGCAAAAGATAAAATGTTTGTTCACTTAAGGTTTTTTTGTTTTGTTTTTTTACTTTTAGTTACTTTTTTACTTTAGTTACTTATCAATATGAGCTTCTTTCACTAACTTCAGCATATAAACCATGATCCCAAATTTGAGTATGTCAACATTTCCTTGATTCTGTTTTCTGAAATTTTCTTCTTTAGCTTTACAATGATCACATAATGATCACATAATGATCACAGTGACACAGCTTATGGCCCGTTTGGATGTGCTAAGTCATTGGAGGCAAATAAACCTCCAGTTAAAGTGAAGGAATTGTTTCATTGCTCATTCTGTTGAATGATCCTTATTGGGTTGATAAAATGTATGGATAAAAGAGTTTTACCCTAGCAAAAAAAGCTTGGCATAATTTGCCTCTTTTGTCTCAAACCCTATTACTGTATTTATGTATTTGAATGCCTTCTTAATGGAGCATGGCAAAGGCAGATTTTTCTGTCCTTCTGTCCTCACAGAAGAGCACTGTGGTAGGTTAGATAGAAATGTCCCTGTTCTGAATGCACTGCCCAAGCCTGTATGTAATGAAGTTTCATGATGTAGCTCTCGATACAGCTGGCAAGAACCATTACTCTCCAGAGGTGGTATTCAGCCAGTTCAGACCGGTTCAGGCAGGGGTGAAATCTGCTTACCTTCCTTACCGGTTCGGAAGAACACACACACGCATCATATGTGTGCGCAGACTTTCTGCGCATGCACAAAACCTTCTGCACATGTGCAGAAGGTAAAAAACATCCGGGCAGATGGGAGGAGCTTTCGCTCCACCATCGCTACTGGATCACCAAACCACCGTCCAAGATCGCTACCGGACCGGGCGATCCGGTCCGATACGGGAGCATTTCACCCCTGGATTCAGGCGCCCCAGCTCTATGCTGTCCTATTTAGGCACATCTTTGAGGCCAAGCACATGCCTGGAAGGCATGTGCGCAAGCAAAGTGCATGCATGGAAGGCCAGGCGCATGCGTGGAAGGTAGGCATATGCGTGAACCGGTAGTAACAAAATGTGAAACCTACCACTGTTACTCTTGCCCATCAGAGAAAGTCTTAGAAACATTCATCTCTCCAGTAGGCACAGACTCAGTGAAAAAATCTCTATGGGAAGCTCAGTGTCTTATCCCCTTCCCTACCTCCAGCTACTGTTCCTCCAGCTACTACTCCAGTCCCAGCTGCCTCCCTGCTCAGCTTTTATAGCCAACTGTTGCTATTTTGGCTAGAGAGAAGCCCACAGGTGCTGGCCAGTTTTTAGGCAAAATGTCCTCTCATACTCTCTATACAGTATAGGCTACATGTGCAAATGTATTAGGATAAAGAATGAATTATTAAAAAGTAAAAAAGAATAAATATGTGTAAAAATAGAGAAATTAGAATTTGAGGGTGAATGAAGATGTTGTTCATATAAATAAATATATAAATATTAAGATATGATTAAAAATATGGAAAAAGATGATTTTGGCAGAAATTGTAACTAAGTAAAATGTATTTGGATATGATAAGTTGTATAAGATATGATATGGCCAATACTCCGTTCATAAAATCTGCGGGTGAATTGGGGAGGGTGGGGGAGAAAAAAATCAATAAAACTTGATTAAAGAAAAAATAATAAAAAAGGATATCACAGTGCCAGCAACAGACAAAGTAGCTGTAAAAATTGCCTCAAGCCATTTTCTTCCATATGAATATAGATGCTATGGATCAGAGGAAGCTTAAAGATTAGAACACACACACACTTTGCAAACTATATGCCATCCTGTGCATGCATAACTCTAGGGAGAGTTATTTTTTCATGTCCTTTAGAAAACATTAGCACCTTTACTGTTTTCCATTTGTTTGCTAAGTGAGAACGGAAGAACTCCAGAGATACAACCATTGTACCATTTAGAACACAAGAGTTTTGTGGTATCTTATTTTTTTTTTAAATGTACCTCTTTCATCAAGTTTAGTTCCTGCTGACTTCCTGGAGATGTCCATTCAGTTTTCTTGATAGAGTCAAGAAGTGATTGTCCTCACTTAACAACCAGTCATTTTACAAGCATTCAAAGTTACAACAACCATGAAACGGGTGCCTTAACAGCCCATAAATATCTCTAGCCAATATAAATAGTTGGGCTGCCACCCCATGGCTGCATGTAGTGCAGATCAGCTTTATGACAGGTCGTGGCGTTGAACGGTCACACGACCACAAGTCATAATAGGGTTTTGCCAGTTTCCAACAAAAATGCTCAAATGAAGATCATATTCAGGAAAGAGAGACGGCCTCTCTGCCCCTCAGTCTCCCTGTTACGGGTTCTTTTATGTAGACCCAAGTCAGGGGGCGACAAAACACTAGAGAGCCAACCCAACAACACAGGTGCTACACAATACCCACACAAGCACTTGCAGGCTGGTACTCATAGACTGATACTAATTGCTGGCAAACACCGGCTGGATCGAATGACCCAACAGGGGGCTGTCCTTATGGAGCAGGCTCAATACATTGCAACTGCTCTCTGTTCCACTCTTCCCCACCTCCAGCTACTGTTCCTCCAGCTACTACTTCAGTCCCAGCTGCTCCCTGCTCAGCTTTTATAGCCAACAGTTGCTATTCTGGCTAGGGAGAAGCCTTAAATGGACAGGGCAACAGCGGCATAGGTGCTGGCCAGATTTTAGGCAAAATGTCCTCTCATACTCCCTATACATTATGAAGGCTACTTGGTGCTGTCCTGGAAGTGGCATTTTGGAATGGCCACATTGTGGTCACTCATTGTTTTCATTGTGGCCACTCCCAAAATGGTGCCCACTTCCAAGATAACACTGTGAGGCCTCCATGTTGGAATACTGTGTAACAGAATGGCTGCTTTGCAAAAGAGATCTATGGAAAACTTAAGTGACTGAGCTATGATGAGAATGGGGATGTGTGGTAGGACCCAGTGGAGTGAGAAGCAAGCATAAGGCCTGTGGGGATCCAGAGGGTAGGATGAGGGAAAGATAGGCCGCATTACTGCAATTGGGCATAAGGGAAGGCGGATTGCCAAGCAACCAAATTTTGTTTGTGTGCCCTTGGGGGCACTGCAATGGCTATAACTCTGAGCAGGAGTTGTAACTCCATTCATTCTGTGCCCTTTAATTTCAAACGGTCTCTCAATATATGGGCATAAGTCAAGGGCTACCTGTATACTGCCATAATCCTTAAAGATTCCAAGCTGTTGACAGCATAAAAATGTAAACAATACAACAGTATATAAAAACAATATCATTTGAGTAGACAATGCCAAATGCTCTTCAGAAAAGCTCTGTTCTGACCAGTTTCTGGAAAGCCCAAAGGCTTAACCTCTGGAGGGAAGCTATTCCACAAAATAAGGTCCATCCCTGAGGAAGACAATTTCTTGGTCTCAGCTCTCCTGTCCCTACTTCAGGAAACTGAAATATCTCGAGCAGATTCTCTTGAGATACATGTACCGGATGATGAGTTCTGATGGGAGAAATTTGTTTGAAGATACTGGGAGCTTAGCAAGAAAGGATTTTATGTGCTACTTTGAGCACTTTGAGTTGTACCCAGAAATCTACCGGAAGCCAAAGGAAGGTCTGCTGTGACTTTTAGGAAGTCATGGTGACACAAATTTGGAAAACTTGTGTTATCTGTATTCAGAACTTTAGAGGGGAAAAAAAATCTTGCAATATGGCATGGCTTGCATGCTGTACTTAATGCAGATTAAAGACTGGCATTCTCTGGTGGGCTGCCTGCCCCAGTTTTATTAGGTGGTGTTCTCTTTTAAGATCTGAAGATGTGGACAATCATGAGACAGAATGAGCATGGAAAGAAAAGAGAATCTTTTTGGGTCCAGCCTATTGTACTTAAAAAGAATCAAAAAGACTTACATGTGTTGGTTTAGTCTTGGCCATAAAAGCCTTCTAGGAAGCATGAATTAATTAAAATATTTTTCACGTGTTAGATTAAATGCAACCCTTTTGAGCCATATTAGATTATTTGCAAATGTCTGAAAATATATGCCTTTTAACAGTAAAAGGCAGCATGGCAAGAAAACATGAAGCAATAAAAATGTAACATTTTTATTGCATTAATAAATCTTTATTTCTGTTAAAGCAATTGTAAGAGGCTAAGAATGCAAGCTTTGTTCTGAGCAAACTGGACCTTTCTCCTCATATTTTCTTTCCAAAGTATCTTAAGTTTCTGGATCAGCTCTCTGAAAAGATGAACCTGGACAGAATAGCAGTGGAGGTTGGATTTGACATGAGGTTGGATGCAGTGCTGGCTCGGGCAGAGCAGTTGATCAAGTTGGAACGAGACACATTGACCGACAATAAGATCATGGTCCGAAACCTTCAGAGAAAGGTAGGAAAGGTATCTAAACAGCAGAGGTATTAATGCTTGGTTCATTTTTTAATAGTATCATAATATCAAACTAGGGCTGGGATAATACTCATTTAAGTCTCACTCAAATCCCATCACAGTGAAGAGAGGGAAAGAAGTAGGCTCCACTTTTCCCTGGAGGAAGAATGGAGCATATGAATAAATGAATATTTACTATCACAGGTGACACTTTTTTAAATTGGAAATGTAGGTAAAAGCTCAGAAAGAGCAACTTGAAAACAAAGAACTGCATGTGAAGCTTTTGCGTCAGAAGATCGTCCAGCTGGATGAAAAGAAGCAAGTGCGCACAGCCCTGGCAGTAGAAAGGGATGAGGCCAACCTCACACTCAGAAAGTTACAAAAGAAAATAGACAGATTGCAAAATGAACTTTCTTTGGCGAGAGAAACACACACAGATCTGAAAGTTAAACTTGCTGACACAAACGAACTGAAGGTGGGTAATAAAGCTAATAGCGTGATTCAAACCATATTTAGAAGGGTATGAATAAAAGTGAATGGATTTGCATTTAACTTCATAATAATGATGCCTAACCTGATCATCCCAATTGCTCCACAGTAGAAAGCAATTTTGAAATGATTAGCAATGTGCCTTCTTCAAGAACCTGAAATTTAGGAGAGATGGAGTAGCTCATACTTGACACAACTTCAAATGTGTGCAGTACTCCTCCTGCAAGTGAGCCTTATTTGGGTAGATGAGGCTCAGGGAAAAGCGAAATGCTTCTTGACATCTTATGTGATATTTTCCTTAGACCACTTCCATGTTTTCTTCTTTGGAATTTGTGTTCAGATCAAAGCACTGGAGCAAGACAAAACCATAGAAGAACTAAGCAAATCTCAAGAGAAACTGGAAAAGATGAAGACTAAAGCTGAGAAGCAATTAACCTTTGTCCAGTCTGAGCTACATGTTAGAGAACGTGAAGCAAAGGAAGATAAAGAAAAGGCTAAACACTTGTTGGAGTCTGTGACTACAGAAGCAACAGCGCTTAAATCAACTCTTGCAGAAGTCATGAAAAGAGAGAAACAGGTATGTGTCAGGATCACCAATAAGGGGCATGTGTTATTTGTCACCTTTATCCAGTGGTGGGATTCAGCCAGTTCGCACCTCTTCGGAAGAACTGGTTGTTAACTTTCTGAGCAGTTTGGTGAACTGGTTGTTGGAAGAAATCATTAGGGCAGAGAACCGGTTGTTAAATTACTTGAATCCCACCACTGCCTTTATCCATTCATCAATCTAAATATTTGCCCTCTCACAGGGCAGATAACAGTCTATTAAAAGGAACCATAAATAACCTAGAATAATCAAAACAACACCTTGCATTTGGGGTGAGTCATACATCACACAATCATATCCCTGAAGATAAGCTCACCAATTATCTTGAGCCAATACTTGAGGGAAGAACTGGCCCTGCAATGCCCTACGAAAGACTGACAGGATTGGGGGCCACTTGAATCTCGGTGGGTTAACTGTTCTATACCTGTTTGATAGAAAGGATTCAGAGCATGCTTACCCTGTCAGGGATAGGCAGAAATAATTGGAGACAGGTAATCCTTGCAAATAACATGGCTCTATGCCACGAAGGGCTTTAGGGTTAATAGCTAACATTTTGAATTGGACCCAAAAATCAACTGGGGCCAATGCAGCTCACAAATACATCATAGTAGTTGGTGTTATTGTGCCATGTACGTTCATAACCATTCACAGCACTGCATTCTGCACCACCTGTAAGAAATGGTCTTCAAGGGCAGCTCTACGTAGAACACATTGTAATAATTCCAATAGAAAGTGTACCAGCTTGGGTTTTGAATCAATTTTATGAGTTCTCTTTCAGTTAAAAAGAGCAAGGAAGAGGATATAGGCAGTGAGGAGTAAGAGCCTCATTTAATCTCATCTACACATGTATGCTAGTGGGTAGCACCAGTTACCTGGGGAACAAGTAAGGCTGTATGCACAGTTGCCTTGAAAAGAATATGAATAATTGCATTACCAAAAGCATTAGTGCAACCCATAGGATTTATTGGCATGCCAGAAGCGTAACGAAATTTGCAATGAAACCATTATGGTCGCTATAAAGTTTTGGGAGCTTCATGAGACTTTTCCTAAGGTGGGACTCTCCCATTACAAAGGCATGATAGAGAGATGTGAATGGAATATCACCTACAGGTTTTTGAGCATTTTTCAAGAGGTTTAATTAAGACAAAGCAATAAAAAGTTGCAGTCCACTGGTCTTTTCCACTACTGATTATTGACCAAGTCACAGCTTCAATTATTCTGGGTCAGCTTTGTGCTATGGGGTCAGATGTGTTTTATTGTTGGGAGACTTGTGCAAGTATGAATTATTGAGAAGTTCTTTGGCAAAGAATCACTGCTGCATATCTCTCTGCACCTCTGTTATATGGTCTCAAGACTATATTGGAAAAGTCTTTATTTTAAGCAAAAAAAAAAACCAACTCAAAACAAACCTAGGGCATGGAGAGGGTTTTTCTTTTAAATCCTTTACTTTGCCATTATTATACTTTTGCGCAATCTGATTTAGGCCCAATATGTTTTTGAAATTTTATCCTAAAGGGGAGGACCAGGGGTGAAATGCTACCGGTTTGCACCAGTTCGGGCGAACTGGTAGTAATAAAAGCTACTGGTTTGTCTGAACCAGTATTTCCGATGATCAGCTGTGTCGCACGATTTATATTTGCTAGAAAGCAGGAAATCCTGTTTTCTAGCGAATCCAAATTGTTGTTCTACTTACCTTCTTAAGCCTACTTTTTCCACGCTGCGGGGTAGTGCCTGTGGTGCGCATGCCCACGCAGTGCATATTTGGTGTGCACTGCGCCTGCGCGCCTGCAGTGTGCATTTGGTGTGCACCGTGTATGAACACACAGCGAACCAGTGGGAAACTGGGGAGGGCCCAGAGATCCAAAATAGATGTCTTCATTACACTTTTCCAAGAGAAATAGTTTCTGGGAACAATGCAGAATGATCAAATGAGACCTTTGAGCCACAAATGCCCACTTATGGAACAGATGTACCTGATGATCTGTGGGAATTTAATTAATCATATTTCTATGCTGCCCAACTCCCAAGGGACTCTGGGCGGCTTAACTCTCTGGGATGTATCTCTAATGTTTATAGCTAGAGTTTTACTTCATGATACCGCATGAACTTAGTTTTCAAAACTTGCCTTTCTTTCAAAAACAAAAATATTGCAATCTGTTACATTAAATGTCATCTATTTTAATAGCACAAGACTAAAGAACAAACAATAATTGTAAGCATTTGGCATGCGACCTTTCAAACACACTGAACCACAAATAAAGGTCTGAACGTATTTTAAGATGAATTCAGATCATGCAGTGAGGTGTGTAATATTAAATATGTGTCTGCCATACAAATTACACAGAACTTTAAATTTTCCCCTTTATTTTGATTTGTTTTTTTTTTAAATCACAATATGCTCCAATGTTTGGCACAAATTTTTTTTACTTTCAGCTTTCTTCCTGTATTAATTCCTGTATTAATAAGTAGATTAAATTGAACATTTATCCATTTATCCACCTGACATGTCTCTGACTTTAATGAAGATGTTAAATCTAAGCCCAGGCACCACCACTTCAGACAGGAGAAGGAGAATATGCTTCTCTTGGGGGATATTCTTCTACAGGTTTTTTTTTTACAAAATACCTTGAAGAAGGGTTCCAACCCATTTACTGATTGATGTGTTGAATTTATGTTGGCTGCTTTTTAGCATATAAAACTGAAAACCAACATTGAAGTACAGAATATAATAATATAAAGATTTCAGCAATGTTAACACTTAGGGGTTTTTTTTATTTTTATTCTCTTGGGCAGCTATTTTTGAGACAATAATTTGCAGGTGAGTAAATATATATGTGAGCCAGTTTGATGTAGTGGTTAAAGCACCAGGCTAGAAACGTGGAAGCTATGAGTTCTACATCCAGCTTAGGCACAAAACCAACTGGGTGACCTTGGGCCAATCATTCTCTTTCAGCTCTAAGAAGGAAGCAAGGGCAAAATCTTGCCAAGAAAATTGCTAGGACTAGTTCAGGCAGTTGTCAGGAGTCAACACTGACTGGAAGGTAAAGAAATAAGCAAACAGCAACCACAGTTAGTCCTCGATTTATGACCACAATTGAGCCGGGAATTTCTGTTGCTAAGTGAGATAGTTGTTAAGTGATTTTTTTACCCATTTTATGACTTTTCTTGCCACAGCTGTTAAGTGAAGTACCGCAATTGTTAGCAAGATGGTTGTTAAATGAATCTGGCCTTCCCCATTCACGATGCTGATCAAAAGGTTGCAAACGGTGATCACATGACCCAGGGACACTATAACCATCATAGATATGGGTCAGTTGCCAAGCATCTCAATTTTGATCACATGACCATGGGCTTGCTGTAATGGTCACAGCTTTTTCAGTGCCATTTTAACTTCGGACTAAATGAACTGTTGTAAGTTGAGAACTGCCTGTATATTGCTGTAAAACTCAGAGACTCTGTAGCGCATCACCTTCAGAGGTCCCTAGGTTTGGTAAAAATATGCTACTGAATCAGTGGTGGTGTTAAGGATATTGATGTTGTTTTACCAACCAGCAGAGTAACTGCAC
>WNWU01000005.1:11370531-11460916 GCA_012654045.1 Ptyas mucosa
CTGGACAACTGGTTCTAACATTATATTCACCATATAGAATCCTAACAGGTGGGTTGCTATTGGTTCGCCCCGGGCCGGGCAAATTGGTAATGGAGGTGAGAGGCTCCACCCACACACCTGGGTGTCTCTGCGCATGCGATGGGATTTGAAACCCACTACTGCACTGAATTACAAAACATACTGGCCTCTTTAGACTAGGTTTCACTAGTTATTCTTCAGTTCCTGTAACTTAGAGAATTTTTGAGAAACAAAATAATTATTTTTGCTCCATAGCCATCTGCTCCGCTTTTAAGTCTTATGGGAGGGGCCAATCACCTCCAAGCCCTACTCCTGAGTTGTCCCTTATGTTTTAACTATTCTTGCCTTCTGGCAGCTCTGCGCATGCGCGCACTGGGAACAGGCTCCCCCCTGTTCCTATGCCTCGCTGAGGTCCGACTCTGGAGGCTCTGGAGGCAGCATGTACCTCCAGATGGCCCTTTCTCTGCCTCTGATGCAGAGCCCTCATCCGAGCCTTCCCCAGACTCCAGGACTGTCCCATGTTCCTCCTCAACCTCCTCACTGTCCAACTCTGCTGCCAGCTCCGCAAGCTGCCAACGGACCACAACACATATAGTTTACCATATTTGTTTTCCTTTGCTCTTGCAGCTGGCAGATTTCCGAAGAGTCATCTCTCTCATGCTGGGTCTCAATATCACCACCGTGGCTCTTCCTGACTATGAAATAGTAACTCGTCTCGAGGGGTTGATCCATTCTCATCAGCATCATTGCTCTCCTTGTGCCTGCTTCAAGTGCCAGTGAAAGAAGATGGACTTTCATAGCTTCTCCACTGACTGCCTCCTTTCTTGCTACAAATAATAGCTATAACAGCAGAAGTCCAGTTGGATGTTCCAAAAGTTAACATTTCGTTGGAGTTAAACTATTGCCTACTCCGAGGAAAAAGAACATTAAGAAGTGCCAATGAAGTATCTTAATAAATAACATATGTATAATTGGATGAACAGCTTATGACCTCAGCATCAAAAATGAAACAAAATTCTTATAATCATCAAACAGTGGAATCTCACAGAGGCCTGGTATTGAGCAGCGTCTCTCTCTCACTGTCCCATAAACTATCCTGAGAGTGGAAGGGCAGAAGGAGGAAAATCTCCTGTGAACAGAACTTTCCAGATGCAACAGATCCTCTTAGGATACAAGCTTACAGCAGGTGTCAATGCACTTGCTTTGTACAACAAGAGATAAGATTATTTCACAAGTAATTGAGAAGTTACAAAACAGATGTTCCCATGTCTGAAGTTTTTTCGTATATATAATATGCCTGTTTTGAGTCTGTGACATGTATAGGAAGTTCCCAAGAATATCAGTCCATTTTTTTTATATGTTTACAATAGTGGTTTAAATATTACAAGAGTTCTTCAAAATTGCATCCAATTTTAACACATCAAAGAATTACTAAAATCTGAAGAAGAATATTAGGCTGGAACATTCCATATGGAAATTATACTACTTGGAAGAAATATCACATTGGCACAAGTTAAGCAGATAAGATTAGCATTTGGAGAGCTAAAATTTAAATAACAACGGATTTAAAATTTAAAAGATCCATTATGGCTTCAGTCCCATGATCCATGAAATACTTTCCCTGGAGTCCTCAGATTTCTTGAATCTTAGCTTCTAAAAGCAGAGAAATGTTCATTTTAAAGGAGAAACTTCATTATTTCATATGTGAGATAATAACAATATCCATATTCAGTATTTCTCAAGTGTTAGGATTTGCCAAGACTGACTGTGAATAAGTAGTATTCCTAGCCACGGTATTTCTACATGACCCAGAATTGGAGAGAATTATGTTAGCCCTTAAATTAACATTGTCCATTTCTCTCTGTGGCAACGTTAAGAAAAAGAAAAACCAACACAGGAAGGGAATTGGTGGCATCTCTTCCTTGTTGAAGCTTAAATACATAGATACTTTGAATTTCTAGTAATCTATCAAATTAGCAAAAACTTAGTAATATTACAGGATCAGAGATTTAGAAGTGACCATCTGTTCATCACAGGACAGTTCCCATAGCTCAGTCTCAAGCAGAGATTTAGAAGATTAAAGATTCAATACTTTGCTAATTTAAGAAATCTAGTGTCTACTATTCTGAACTAAATCCCCTTTAGTAATTTAAATAAATGTTTTAAAAAGGTCTATCTAGATCAAGTCTGTGCTACTATTTTCTTTGGTAGAAAAGCTGAAGCAATAACATTTGGAAAACAATTGTCATTTATATGAGTGCATTTTTAAAAATAAACCTATAGATTTTAATGAGAATAAAACATTGCTGGATAGAATTTTTGGGGTCATTTTGCAAAATTTCTTTCATTTTCTTTGGACTTCTGCTCTTCTGTAAAGAGTGATTGAGTCATATATCTCCATTTTCTAAAAGAATATCTAAATATATGTTTAAAGTTTCACACGTCTGACGTACTGAACATGTATGTCAGATCAATAGAAAACAGTCTGCAACCAAAAGAGCTGCTCAATTTCCTGTGAAATATGTGGATGGCATATAAGATTTCTTTCAATTGCAGGGAAGAGTGTCTTGTCACTGATAATGGCATGAATCTGCCAGATCCCCGTGGCGAGTCCACCTTCTCATCCCTTCTATCTGATTTTTTGTTTATGAGTCTGGCTATTTCCCCAGGTCAAAGCATTCTGTACTGGCATGTTAATACCTGTTCTTTGCCCCTTCATCTGTAATCTCAAGGGGACAGAATGAAAGACCCATTTCCCCCCATGATTAAGTTTTTTAATAAATGACACTTATTTGCTCACTTAACCAGCAGTATCAAACAAGGTGGTTATGGAATACGTATAATAATACAAATGAATGGAATACTTTTTTTTAAAAAAAATGAGGGCATCCTTGAGAAGATAGACTAGTTATAACCTATTAGGTAAGTCAAAAGATCTACATGTTAAAGCTAGTCATCTGTAAATAGACTGAGCAAATGAGATAGGGAGGCAAAGAATGGAACACATACTGAGTAAGCTGAATGGAAAATGAGAGATTACTCACATACCTCCCAATTCTTTCCTGCCAAGTTTGTGTCATTGGTTCCAGTTTTTCCAGAGGTTTGGGGGCATTAGGTCTGACATCCACACCTAATCTGGAAACAGACTGCAGTTCATCCCACCAGATCACCTGGGGAAAATGAATTTCTAATATATTCACTTCCTGATTCCCATCTCCTTCTCTTGCTGAGAGTGTGACTTTAATTATAGAATACTTAAATGATGCCAGTCAACAAGCCACTAACTTAAAAATAATCAATTATTTTACAAACCTGCAAATCTATGCAGCATTTTACACATTTTTCTACAAAACCAAAAGCCTTTTTTCTAATATGTTTGAAACTTGACAGATCTAATGTTTTAAAAGAGTAACAGGATGTCAGTATAAACTTTAAAAAGTGATATGCTGGTGAGTGAATCTTTCACAAAAATCAATTATAGTAAAACAAACGGGGATTAAAAAAAAAGAATGAATTTGGATTCTTAGAAATAAAGTATTCTTGGTACTGTACTTAAGACATTGCTTAGCTGGGAGAAAAAAAGAGAAGAATTATTTGGGAAACATGGGAGATTTCCAGATGAAAAACAAACATGATTACATTGTATGAAAATTGAAATGTAATGTCACAAACAAATTGAGTAATTAAAGATTACATTATGGTTTTACTGATGTATGTCTCTATGTGTATCTCTAAGCAAGTGAAAATAAGAGGTGTTGGACTACTTGTATTTTCTGGTAGTGTAGGATGTGGCTCATAACAGCATGTCCCAAACTGACTCCTTCCAGATTTTTTTCAACTGCAGTTCTTGAAATTGGTCAGCTAATGGGGCCAAAGATCAGGGAATATGAAACAAATAACCTATAACTTCTGGAAAAGTCATTTAGATTCTAATGGGAAGTCCTCAAAAGAAGGTAAAAGCATTCTGATAAGCATAGAGGGTTTTGTAGAAGTAACAGTAAACAAACAATACGCAGATGGATTATGCAAAATAACCTTTGCTTTTTGCAAAAGGATATAGTAGTATCAGGAAGAAAAAGTACAGGTAAATGTGCAATCCTAAACATACTTGCAAACGACCTTATCTGTTGTAAATCTACTTCTGTCAGGAAATAAGGATAGCAGTTTCTCTACTACTACCTAGAGGATGCTCAGAATGTGAGGAATACTGCTCATAATTATCAAGTGGCATGTAGACATTTTCACCCATTTGCTACTGATAGTCCTCTAAAGAACAATCTCCAAAATATTTTGGTTATGCTGCAGGTAATTAATTATAGGGTGCTGTCAACATGAACAATGTTTAACAAAAAAGGCTTTGAATTGTAGAAAACAGTGAAATAGCAAAGAGACACTAAACAAAATCTACTAGAAAAAATGTTTGGCAGCATTAAAGGTCAGAAACTGATTTGTAGAACACATGAAGACCGCATATATTTTCAGTTTTTGAAGAAATGTTGGATGTAAGTTCTATTAACAATATTTTATTTAAGAGAGAAAAAGAATTGCCGCAAATCATCATGTCTCTTTAAGAGGCTCTAGATTGGAAGACGCTTGGAGTATATTTCCATATTTATTGTCAACCTCACTGGAGATTCTGGGAATTGTTCAGCACAATAGGAAGGATTAATTTTTATTACTTGCTGTCATAATTAAGATGTTTATAACATTCCATATTTTGTAAGATCTCAAAGCATGTTATAGTACCATGATGGGATGCCCTGCCTCCTGCCAACCAGCTGGTCTTCGGGTTTCTGCTGCGCATGTCTGCATGTCCGTGCATACATGTGCATATGTTGGCGCATGCACACATGTCCACACATGCACACATGTTGGTGCATGTGCGTGCACATACCTTTCAATTTGGACATGTGCACGTGCAGTTTGGGCACTCGGTGTCTAAAAGGTTCTCATTGTTATAGTCAATAAAACCAGTAAAACATAGAAAGTGGTTAAAGAAAGCTGACCACTGAATCTTTATTTCATCCCATGTGAGTAAAAAAATATATAAAGAATGTATAACAGATGCACCCTTTTCTAGACTGGGACATCCTTCCGTCATTCATGCTGTAATAATCTCAAGGCTCAACTATTGCAACATGCTGTACATGGAGCTGCCCTTGAAGACTACTTGCAAACCTCAACTGATCCACAATGAATTGGTGTAGGTAGTCAAGAGCATGCATTAGTATGCTGATGTTACAACTCTGCTCCACATGCTACATTGTTTACCACTTCTGGATATGATTCAAGGTGCTACTCATGACCTACAAAGCCCTCATGGCATAAGGCCTGATTATTTGAGAGACCACCTATCTCTCATACGTATGTCTGCCTTACTCAAGCTCATAGGTTTGGCACACCAGACTTTATTTCAAGGTCTTTCAAATATACCATGCCATTTATCACTATACCAGGAAGCAGGTTGATCTAATGCCTGCCTTCTGGAATGAGATTCCTCTTTAGATCAAAATGGCTCCCATCTGGCTGGTGTTTTAGAGAGTCACCAAGACCTGGTTGTTCTTTTAGATCTGGACCCCCTCTACTGGATGTTAGATGGTGGGTGTCTGCATAAGTGGAAATTTCCTGGAGCGGGGCAAACTGCAGATGCTGGACTACCTCAATTGGTAGAGCAACTGGATGGAGTTGAAAGTCAACTTTTTGCACCTCACTTTTCCCATCCTTGCATTAAACTTTTAAACGAATGCTTGCTGCTTTTATATTTCATTTCTCCACCTCTTATTGTTTCCAGTATTCCATATCTTCAATGGAAGCGATAAAGCTGCAGATTTCTACATCTTGCTATGGTGATAACTCTATAGCCAATTAGGTCACCTGACTTTTTCAAGTATTCTATATTATTCGTTGAATTGGGTTCTGAACTAAATTCATAAAGTGTATATGTGTGAATGTATGTACGTAAGCACTGTCCACACAATGCATATAGACTTACATGCATACATATGCATTGCAGTAAATAAGACTACCTTTACCATATCGTTGTCTTTTCACAGATGACAAGTGCAGCAGAACATATGGTAAAATTATACACGGATCAGTGCACTTCCACACAGCTAATTTAGCATGAAACAGATTGTTTGTGATTGCAGCAGTCTACAGTGTATGCTTCACTGGAAATGAGTGACTATTAGCATATTCAACGATACACCTATCTTATTCCTGTATTTTTTAGTAAGAGCTACTGTGCCAAACAGGGGTGGGTTCTAAATTTTTTTACTACCGGTTCTGTGGGTGTGGCTTATTTTGTGGGCATTGCTTGATGGTCATGTGACAATTATTTAGGATTTAGCAGAGGTTCTGGTCTACCAGGCTTTTAACTGCTTGCAGAGCTGTACCGATCTACCCATTTATTTCTGCAGGCACTGATCTACTCATGTATTTTTGCAGGCACTGGTCTACCCATTTATTTTTGCAGGCACTGATCTACTCATGTATTTTTGTAGGCACTGGTCTACCCATTTATTTTTGCAGGCACTGGTCTACCCATTTATTTTTGCAGGCACTGATCTACTCATGTATTTTTGCAGGTGATGTCATATAGTCACTGCTACTGGCTCAGTAGAACCGGCTCGGCAGAACCGGGAGGAACTCACCACTGGTGCCAAACCTTGTCTCAACTGTTGAGGAAAGCTGGGAGTTGGTGAAAAGAAGGTGCATGGCCGCAAATTTGGAAATATTTAATGGAGAGAGGACATGCTCATGAACCATTATATTTTCAAATAGCTTGTTGTGCCATCACACAGGGGATGAAGTGTTATCACCAACAGTTTGTATCGGTACCTCATAAATAGCAAGCCAATATAATGAATGGCAATACAAAGAGATACAGATAAAATAAAGAAAATCTAGACTACTATGAACAGCAGCCCTCTGGATATGAATCAAAAGATGAAATGAGATCATGGACAACCCAGCCATTAGGCTTCTGCCATAATCCAAGGGAGGCAGGACCAGGCATGAATCTTTATATACAGCTTGACAAAATTTTATTAGTTTATTAAAGTATAGAATACAAAGAAAAATGAAAATAATGGAAAAGTAGGGGAGGAAAAGGGAAAGAGGAAAAAGTGTAGGGGAATGGAAAAAACTCTAACTCATTTTAGTGCAGTAGAATAAGGTAATAACACACAGCCTCAACTTTTTATTTTTGCGTAATAATATATACTATTATTATTATTATTATTTATTATATTTATATACCGCCCTTCTCCCCGAAGGGACTCAGGGCGGTGAACAGGCAAAAATAAAAACATGTATACAAAATTTAAAAGCAAATAAAATCAGATTAAACAATAGCCACAACTCTTTAAAATCCCAGGTTTAAAAATTCAAACCCCAAAGTTAGATATTAAAAATTATAAAATTGTTTTTACGAAAAGGGAGAAAATTAGGCCAGGCCCGCCTGGTGGAACAGAAAGGTTTTTAACTCACGGCGGAAAGCACGAAGATCTGGGATCCTCCTAATCTCCGGGGGGGAGCTTGTTCCAGATAGTCGGTGCCCCCACAGAGAAGGCTCTCCCCCTGGGGGCCGCCAGTCGACATTGTTTGGCCGACGGCACCCGGAGGAACCCCTCTCTATGGGAGCATACCGGTCAGTGGGAGGCTATTGGTGGTAGTAGGCGGTCCCGCAAGTACCCGGGCCCTAAGCCATGGAGCGCTTTAAAGGTGGTAACCAATACTTTGAAGCGCACCCGGGAGCCAGTGCAGCTTGCACAGGAGAGGTGTCACATGAGAGCGCCAAGTCGCTCCCATCACCACTCGCGCAGCTGCACTCTGCGCCAGCTGGAGCCTCCGGGTGCCCCCCCAGGGGGAGCCCCATGTAGAGAACATTGCAGTAGTCCAGGCGGGAGGTAATGAGGGCATGAGTGACCGTGAGTAAGGAGTCCCGATCCAGAAAGGGACGCAACTGGCGAATCAGGCGAACCTGATGAAAAATCCTCCCGGTCACGGCCATCAAGTGCTCTTCTAAAGACAGCCGTGAGTCCAGGAGGACGCCCAACTTGCGTGCCCTCTCCACAGGGGCCAATGATTCGCCCCCGATAGTCAGCAATGGCACCAGCTGACTATATCGGGACGTCAGAAACCACAGCCACTCGGTTTTGGATGGATTGAGTCTGAGCCTGTTCCTCCCCATCCAGATCCGCACGGCCTCCAGGCACCGGGACATCACTTCAAGGGCATCGTTGGGGTGGTCTGGGGTGGAGATGTACAGCTGGGTGTCATCAGCATACTGATGGTATCTCACCCCAAAACCACGGATGATCTCACCCAGCGGCTTCACATAAATGTTGAACAGGAGGGGCAAGAGGACCGATCCCTGTGGCACCCCACATATAAGGGGCCTTGGAGTCGACCTCTGCCCCCCTATCAACACCGACTGCGACCGGTTGGAGAGAAAGGAGGAGAACCACTGCAACACAGTGCCTCCCACCCCCAACCCTTCCAACCGGTGCAGCATACCATGGTCGATGGTATCAAAAGCCGCTGAGAGGTCTAACAGGACCAGGACAGAGGAGCACCCCCTGTCCCGAGCCCTCCAGAGATCATCAACCAACGCTAGTCATTACTAGTACTAATCATTTCTAGACAATACATCATGGATTAGGACCAGGGGTGAAATCCAGCAGGCTATGACAGGTTCTGGAGAACCAGTAGCGGAAATTTTGGGTAGTTCAGAGAACCAGCAAATACCACTTCTGGCTGGCCCCGGAGTGGGGTGGGAATGGAGATTTTGCAGTATCCTTCCTCTGCCACGCCCACCAGCCATGCCCACCGAGCCACACCATGCCCACCAAGTCACGACCACAGAACCGGTAGTAAAAAAAATTGGATTTCACCACTGATTAGGACTCCCAATTTCTTCGCAAACCAAAGATCTGCTATTGGCAGCTTTGAAAACCAGAAGAACACCAAAACCAAGCAAATGAGTTGATGTGGCTGGAATGGCATAATCTTTGTTTTATGCATGTTAAATTTAAGCCAGAAACATCAAGAGCATCCAGTGAGAAATCCTGGCTAGACAGCTGGAAAGAGATTTTCACACTTGCATTATCCAGAGAAGGCCCACAGATGAACAAACTTTCAAGTCATCAGTGTTACGTTTGATAACTGAACTGAGGAGTAGGAGGAATGATCCAATAAGCACATGTAAAAAACAACTGATAAGGTACCCAACATTGGGCCCTAAAGAACTTCTATTTCATAAACTTGAGAATGCCTATAAGGGAGAGAAAACTGAAAACATGGAAATTTCATACCAGCAATGCCAAGGGATGTTAGTTGTGATAATACTGTTTGAAGGTTCAAGGTATTAAATGAGGCAAATGGATTTAGAAGCCCCAGTATTGAGAGAGCAGGGATCATCTTGGCGGCCAACAAATAATTAATGACATGACCCAGTGAAGAACAGGACTTATATGTGGCTGAAACATCATTAAAAGAAAACTGAAAGAGAAATATTAACATTAGCTATGGTAAAAAGACACAAAGAGATACAGAGATGAAGTTAGAGCAATAGAAGGATCAAATAAACTTAAAAAAAAGAACACCGCAAAGGGTCTAATTCTAAAGACTTAGCACAGGAACTAATGAGAAGAGAGCAGTTTTATAAGTTTTAAAAGAAAAGGTAAAAAAAGGGGGAGAAGAGATGAACACAGAGATAAAGGAAAAGAAATCAGAAGGATTGATAACAGTGGTGGGTTGCTACCGGTTCGCCTCAGTTCAGGCGTACCGGTAGCGGTGGCAGCAGGAGGCTCCACCTACCCGCCTGGATGTCATCAAATACAATCTGCGCATGCGCGCGCACAAGCAAACCAGTAGCAAAGGTAAGTGAAACCCACCCCTGGATAATATAAGGCACTTCCATTATTATTTTCACTACCCCCTCCCCAAGAAAAAGGGGGAGAAGGAAATACCCTACCAGAGCCAGATAATAAAACTGCATGCTAGCTTTTGAGACTGTGAGGTTGAATTGAATAGCATGAGGAATGAAAGAGAAGAGAGAGAAGAAGAAGACAAAAAGAGGAAACAACTGTTTAACCCACAAGACTGTATTTAATTAAACTCTAATAGAATATGGGAGCTATGTAAGAGATACGCAAATTGGCAAGCACTCCAGTGGTTTCAAATTCTGTCAGTAGGTTGAAAGGAAAAAGACGAGAAATGGGCTTTTACTTTTGACAGGCATCCAGGTCTGATCCACAAGGTGACAGCAAAGAGTCATTCTGCATCTCTGCATCATCATCTCAGACAGGTCTGGGTTTTTTGCCACCAACATATGGTAGGCCTAATTTTTCAGAGTGTAAAAAATCAGCTGCTGCCTTGATGTTGTTTCTTTTATTAAATAAACAGATGCCTTGGTGGTGGAAATTTAAAGCGGAAACACACAGGAAGTTTTGAACACTGTTTCAGAAGAGGCTGTTCCCAACTTAAATGATATGTTTGTATTTTAATGCTTCTGCCTTAAGTGGAAGTTGAGAGAATACACATAATGGTGATGAAATTGATTTCATTTGTGTGCTAGAATTATGCTGTTGTTGTTGCCCCAAGCTTTTTATACATTATGTGTTTGAAAGTAAAAAAACAAAGACATTTGAATTGTGGAGAGCACTTCTCTTAGAGATAGGGGTAGGTAATCCTCAACTACAACCATTCATTTAGCGACCCTTTGAAGTTACAATGGCACTGAAAAAAGTGAGTTACAAACAATCCTCACACTTATGGCCATAGCAGCACCCCATGGTCATGTGGTTAAAATTCTGGTAGTTGGCAACTGGCATGTATTTATGATGGTTGTAATGGTCTGAGGCCCCCTAATTACTATTTGCAACATTCCCACCTGGTTCCTGACAAGCAGAGTCGATGAGGGAAGCCAGATTTGTTTAGCAACCACATCAGCCATTTAACAACTGCAGTGATTCACTTAACAACCATGACAAAAAGATCATAATATCGGGTGCGGCACATTGACCTGAGTTAAACGTAAATTTGTTTAAGAATTCTCTTAGAATCAGTTTAATTGATTAGCAACAGAAATTTTGGTTCCAATTGTGGTTGTAAGTGGAGAATCACCTGCAACACAGGCAGATTTTCCCCTCAGCCCCTAGGACAGCAGATGGCAAGTATTTATCTTTTAACAGAATGATCAACCAAGGTTTTGCCAATCTGATAAAGGTCAGCTCTCGAACACCCAAATAGGGTCAGAACATGAAGTGATTTGGACATGCTGTTGACTTTGGGAAAAAAAGAACCCTGATATATAATTAAATTTAATGGAAATGGATTAAAAATGATATAGAGAAACAGAATACAGTACTTAAGTAAAGATTTAATAATTTTTATTAGCCATGAGAATTGTGTTCCTTGGAATAAAATTCCTCTGCTTAAATAGGATACAAATGCTGAATCCCAGCGATGTGTGTATTATGAATGTAGGTATGCAAATGCACTTCTAAACCAAACTTCCACTTTTGGAATGAAGGCTGGTTCCAAAATGAAGAATCCACTTTGAGAGAGTTTCATTGCTAATGCTCCATAGCTTTCCTTCCAGTTTGTCAAGGAGAAGCATGTGGACTTTCAGGCACAGTATATTAAAATGAAACCTTAATGATGTCTGCCTGCTTCATTTTAAACTAGCTTTGTGGAAATCAAGGGCCGTTAAAGGAGTCGTTTTCTGGGAACAGCAAATATTTAACCAAAGACATTAAATAGCTGCAGTGTGGCTGGCAAAAAGCACCTGGACATTAATATCTCTCTAAAGAAGCAGTAAAATATTTCTGAATAGCAGTCTGTCTGTTTCACAATTATTTATGCATACAGACTGTGAGTATCTTTCCCAATTATTTGATTATTGCAGAAGAGTTTAAAAGGGCATTTCAACTAGACTATGGCGTTTCTTGTTTAGCTGTGCATAGCAGCCCAATTAATTGCCAGATTATTTTTTTAAAAAAAAATCAGTTCCTTTAAGATAGCTTCCCACAGAACAACCAAATATGCTATTTCACATGCCTACAGACTTTCATAAGAATGTAGAGCAATTCACTGGTTTTATATATGTACCTCAACTTTTGAAGCAAGTTGCTTCTAAAGAGTTGGCCTATCAAATACAGAATTGTCAACTTTGACTGACTTCAGTTCTCCAGCTGAACATCTTTCATTTCACTTGAAATGAATATATGAATACATGATGCTTGAAACAGATATATGTACGTACATTTATTTATATATTCATACACATAAGCACACATATGCAATGCAAACACTCCTATGGTTCCTCCCTCTAGTTTACATGATGGTTGTCTTTATATATGTTGTACTCATTTACAATAAATGGGGGAATAATAGTCAAAGGAAATATACTACTTCATTGTCCCCAATTTTTGGTCCACTTATATCTTTCTCCAAGTTCCTCCAAACCTTCTCCTTTTAAACTGGCAAATGAAATGACATGAATGGCAGTGTGATTCTTCTCTGTTCCTTGACAAGTACTTTTCAAAGAGAGACTAAAAGCGATCTCACCATAAAGCGCTTGCTGACTTTAAGTATGACTTGTCATTTTGAAGGCAGTGACTCACTGTTTTTTTTTTCTCCTTCTTGGTAGATATGAGGGAGGAAGAGGGAAGACTCTTCATCATGCTGCGGTCCTCCTCTTTTGCCAGAAAAATGAATAGAGTAGTCATACCTTTCTTTTAGCAAATATTTTGTCATTGTTCAAGTAAAACATTATTCCCCAGCTCCATTAGCATCATGTCAAGAATAAATGATCCTCTTATGCCTTTCCCCTCTTAGCAAAGGAGAAAGTTGTCAGCAAGGAAGTGAGGAATTTTGTGGAAGAGTTTCTGTTTAAGAGCTGGGGTGGCAATGGTCCCAGACTGAGAGTTGAAAGATCTGAGTTCCAGTCCTTCCTTAGGCATGGAAACTAGCTGGATGTCTTTGGGCCAGTCACATCCTATCAGCCCTTCAAGGTGAATCAGACTAGAAAAACAATGCTTTGTAGGTGAATACTGCTTTAATTGTAGAACTTTAGTAACATAATCTTGCAAGTCCCTTTATCATTGTTTGAACTGGGGAGGAGTTTGTCTGAGACTTGGCACACGTTACATTCTTGCCCTGGACTCAGGCCCCTTTTATCTGACCATTGCCTTGGTAGCAGCTCTTCTTCCCGTCCCTAAATGCCCCCTTCTCTCTCAAAGCTTGTATAGCAGCAATAAAGTTTCAGGATATGAGGGTATGAGGGTATGAGGTTGCAAAAAGAAAAGATTTCTGAGTTGATAATAGGTCTTTACCACCATCAAGATATTGTTTTCTCCCATGTGTTATTCTGTAAGTTGCTTTCATGACATTGTAGATACATTCAGTTCACTGTTCGGTTCCACTGATGTAACATCAACATTCTGGATGCTGCTTCTACTGAACTTGCATTTATCACCCCTTTCGCTGAATTTTGTACAATTTCACAAAGGATAGGTATAAAGCAGACACCCTTTTACAATGCTATTTTATCCCTTTCCTCCTACTTTACAATTTTTTTGAAATGATATTATATACTATCAAGTTAGGGTTACCTCTTAATGATCGCATAGTTACAGGGGTGGGCTGCCGGGGGTTCGCAGAGGTTTGGGAGAACCTCTAGCTAAGATTCTGTGCAGTTTGGAGAACCCCAAATCCCACTCCTGGCTGGCCCCGCCCACCCTGCTCACCCCGCCTCTCCCAGGACTACCCACATGGCCTGTTTTGGATGCAGGTAAGTGCAGGGCATGCTTGGAGGCTCAGGGAGGGTGAAAAAAGGACCTAGCAGAGGTTCAGGGCCTGTTTCTGATGTCCAGAGGGCCTCTGGAGCCATTTTTGCCCTCCTGGAGGCTCGAGGAAAGCCTCTGGAGCGCAGGGAGGGCAAAAACACACACCCTCCACCATGGTACAGGAGGCTGACTAGGCCATGCCCACCATGGCCAGGCCCACCCAGCAACTGTTATGTCCTTATAAGGACATCCGGCCGGGGATTGGTTAATCCTCCGGGCGGGAAGGTTAAACCGCTGTCATTGGACGGTTGGTCTGCCGGAGCGCTATAAAAAGGGCTCCGGCAGCACAGCCGTTCGTCTGTTCTGACTTAGTTAAGAGCTGAATAAAACTTGTTGAACAGACCCCGCTGGTCTTGTCTTCTTCCTGCGCCTGATCTAACACTGGCGACGAAGGACTTGAAAAGAACCGCCACGCGGAGCTAAGTCACTCATCGAGAATTCCTCACTGAGCTGAAGTCACTGAAGATGGAGGCGTCACAAGCCGCGATGGCTCCGATCTCCAAATTCGACCCCAGAGTGGAGAAATGGACCTCCTATCTGGTGCGTTTCCGCCAGTTTCTGCGGGGAAACAACTATCAAGACCTCTCCGATGAACGGAAACGAGCCCTGTTCCTGGCGCATTGCGGCTCCGAGGTGCTGGAGATGGCCATCGACCTCGTGTCCCCAAGGAACATCGAGGAGATGTCTTGGGCCGATTTGCAAGACGTACTAAAGGAGCACTACGCTCCCACTGGAACTCCCATTGCCAACAGATTCACCTTTCAACAAAGGAATCAGTTGGAAGGGGAGCCCATCAAGGACTTTGTGGCAGCTCTGCGGCAACTCGCGTCAAATTGCGAGTTTGACAACGTTGAGAACGCCATCAGAGACCGCATTGTCTTCGGCATGAGGGACATTGGACTGCAACGTAAGTTCCTCAGCCGAAAGAAAATCGCGTTGAAAGACGTTGTTGAGGAGGCAATCGCAGCCGAGATCTCAGAAAAGGCAGCTGCCGCCATGAGTAGGGCTAAAGGGGTGCACAAATTGCAACGCCACCCCAAAAGCTCGTCTGAGGAGTCGTCTGCCAGCTCCTGCTCCGACGACGAAATGGCCGTTCACAAGGTTTCCCGCCAAAACCGTCGCGAGCGCAACCAAGATGGCGCCCGGATCGAGCCCTGCGGCAGCTGCAAAGGAAGCCATGCCAGGGCCAAGTGCCGTTGGAGAGACGCTATCTGCCGACGCTGCAACAAGCGGGGGCACATCGCTGAAGCCTGCAGGGCCGAAGCACCCACCCCGGGCCCGTTTCCCCCCGGCTGGGGTGAGAAACGGCAAGACAACCAGAGACCATCCAAACGGTCCTCTGCCAGGTCTCAGCAACGAGGCGGCGGCTACGCGGCAGTCAGAACTGATCAGCTGTCCTCCGGCATCCACACCATTGACGATGCGGCCGCAAAGTTCCATGCCACCGTAATCGTGGAAGGAACACCCTGTTCTATGGAGGTTGATTCGGGGTCGAACTACTCCATCATGGACTGGCATCAGTTAAAGCGTCTGAAACCGGGCATCTCAAAGAAAGACCTCAAGCCCCTACGGGCCCGTCTTGTCGATTTCGGCGGCAACCCTGTCGAGATCCTGGGGAGGACTTCGCTCCGGGTCACCTACCACGACTTCCAGGGCGTCCTACCCATCACCGTTGTGGGGCGCAACCGCCCGAGCCTGCTGGGGATGGAGTGGTTCGAGCCATTGGGGCTGTCTATCAGCGGGATCCACCAAATTCGTAGGGACGAACTCGACGCCATCATCGAAGAGTTCAAGGAAGTCTTCGATGGTAAGCTGGGGAGATTTGTGGGGAAACCTATTTCTTTCAATCTGGACAAGAATGTCACCCCAATCAGGCTAAAGCCCCGCAGGGTTCCATTCGCCTTGAGGCCCAAGGTCGACGCCCAGATAGATAAGCTTGTCGCCCAAGGAGTCCTGGAACCGATCGATCATGCTACATGGGAGACTCCCATTGTGACCCCGATGAAGCATGATGGGTCTGTGCGCATCTGCGCCGACTATAAGTGTTCGATAAATAAGGCCCTCCAGCAGAGCGCATATCCGGTTCCAGTGGTGCAACATCTGCTGCATTCACTTGGGAGCGGATCAATATTCGCGAAATTGGACCTGGCCCAAGCTTACCAGCAATTGCCAGTGGATGAAAAAACTGCGGAGGCACAAACCATTGTCACCCATAGAGGGGCCTTTAAATGCACGCGCCTCCAATTTGGGGTCAGCGCAGCCCCAGGTATTTTTCAATCATTTATGGAACGCCTTCTTCAAGGCATTCCAGGGGCAGTCCCTTACTTCGATGATGTCTTGATCTCCGGCCACTCCAAAACCCAACTGCTTGAGCGACTGCGCATGGTTTTACAGCGATTCAAGGAGAAGGGTTTGAGAGTCAGGAGGGACAAGTGCATCATCGGGGTCCAGGAAGTCGAGTTCCTGGGTTATCTCATTGATAAGAACGGCATTCACCCCACTAAATCTAAGGTTAGGGCTATCCATGAAGCTCCAGCCCCCCAAAACAAGACGGAGCTTCAGGCGTTTCTGGGACTACTGAATTTTTACAGTGTTTTCCTGAAACAGAAAGCCTCCGTGGCTGAACCGCTCCATCGCTTGCTGGGGAAGGCGGTTTCCTGGAGGTGGGGGAAGGAAGAGGAAGCAGCATTCAGAGCTGTCAAGAACCTGCTTTCTTCCGAGAGTGTCCTCATCCAATACCACGAGACACTCCCCCTGCTATTGACTTGCGACGCATCCCCCTACGGCATCGGAGCAGTCCTCAGTCATCAATTCCCGGACGGGAAGGAAGCACCCATCGCCTATTTCTCGAAGACGCTGTCCAGCGCCGAGAGAAATTACAGCCAGCTGGACAAAGAGGCCCTGGCCATCGTTGCTGGCGTCAAGCGCTTCCATGAGTACTTATACGGACGGAGGTTCACGGTCATCACAGACCACAAGCCCCTGCTGGGCCTTCTGTCTGGAAGCAAGCCCACACCTAACTACTCATCGCCCAGGATGACACGCTGGGCAATTTTTTTGGCCGGGTACTCTTACGAACTTTGCTACAGGCCGGGCAGTAACATCAGCAACGCTGACGCCTTGAGCAGATGCCCGTCAAAAGACTTAGTGGAGGACCCTGCCCCCACCCTGGGACTGCATCATATCGATGGCGACCTGGCTTGCCCAGTCACATCCGCAGACGTCGCGGCACTAACCCAGAAAGACCGGACTTTGAGACAAGTGATGTCTTGGGTGCTGCGCGGCTGGCCTGCGGGACCGTTGACCGACGACTTCAAGCCGTTTGCAAAGAGGCAGCAGGAACTGTCAACCATGAAGGGCTGCCTGCTGTGGGGTGACAGGGTCGTGGTTCCCCAGGCCTTGCGCCTAAAGACCTTGAATACCTTGCACAAGGGGCACCCTGGCATCGTACGCATGAAGGGACTGGCACGGAGCTACGTCTGGTGGCCATCACTGGACAAAGACATTGAGGACTGGGTCTCCAGATGTGATCCGTGCCAAGAAGTCCGCCCCGCCCCTCCGCAAACGCCTATTGCGGAATGGGAAACACCGAGCAACCCGTGGGCGCGAATACACATAGACTTCGCGGGCCCGATGCAAGGAAAGTTCCTTCTGATAGTGGTGGACGCATTTTCCAAATGGCTTGAGGTCATTCCCCTGGCATCCATCACTACTGAAGTCACCATTAGAGCCCTCCGGCGCCTATTTGCTACCCACGGGCTGCCGGACGTCCTTGTTTCCGACAACGGCCCGCAGCTGACCTCGAAACCCATGGAGGAGTTCCTGGCCAGTTTGGGCATTCGCCATGCCCTCTCTGCCCCCTACAGACCGGCTGGCAACGGACAAGCTGAGAGGATGGTGAGGTTCACTAAAGAGGCCCTTGCCAGGATGGGACCGGGCGATTGGCAAGAGAAGATCGACAACTTCCTCTTGATACAGCACATTACGCCGCATGCCACCACAAGAAAGAGCCCAGCCGAATTGCTGATGGGCAGGAAGCTGAGGTCACCCCTGGACCGACTACACCCCCTGTACCACTCCGAGGTCACCGCAACCGCGAGCCGTCCCCTCCGAGCCTTCTCTGCAGGAGATCCGGTTTTCGCGCTTAATTTCCACGGCCTGCCGAAATGGCTGAAGGGGAGAATCGAGAGCACAACCGGCCCGAAGTCCTACACTATTGAACTGCAAGATGGAGTGGTCTGTAGACGTCACATCGACCAACTCCGGAAGCGGTGGGAAGGGGATGGCGAAAACCACCCTGACGAGGTAGGACAACAACACCCCTACAAGGCAGGACGAAACCACCCCGACGAGGTAGGACAACACCACCCGTTTGAGGTAGCCCTGCAACACCCAGTCGAGGTAGGACCGTACCACCCCGACATGACCAGCCAGCCAGCAGACCCACTACCGTACTGCAAGTGCCGAGTAGACAGGGGACTCCACGGCAACAGTAACTCACGCCTCCCCGGCAAGGCAGCCCAACGCCACCCCGACGGCGATGAACTCCAGGGAACGCCAGTAGACCGGGACATGCCCAACCGAGGGGGCCAACAACAACCCTGTGAGGGAGGCTTACGACAACCCTGCACACAGGAACTTAAATGCCCGTTGGAAATCTCCCGTCCAGCTGACCCCCGACCCAAGCAACAACGACCCGACCAGGTCGACCTGCACCACCCAGACAGGGTCGACCATCACG
Organism: Ptyas mucosa; assembly: GCA_012654045.1. Taxonomy (NCBI): domain Eukaryota; kingdom Metazoa; phylum Chordata; class Lepidosauria; order Squamata; family Colubridae; genus Ptyas; species Ptyas mucosa. Next base: position 11,389,147 of record WNWU01000005.1, read on the forward strand.
AGAATCAACGAAACGGACAATTTTCAAACAATAAAAATAAACCAAGGGACTTACCGGCCTACGATGATCGGCACCCAGGCCAGGGAAGAGACCAACCGGACCAGCAGATGTATTCCAACAGCGGGACGGGAGGCGGCACACCGAAGCCGGTACCTGCAACGACCACTTCGCAGCCCAGCAGCAAGGCCGGAGGCGCACGGACAGGACCGGCACCTTCAACGACCCAGCGGCAGGCATCCCGGGGGCGAGGGTCGGAGGACACCGGAGCGGCCACCTTCCAGACGGACGACGGAGAACAGAATGAACTGCGCAGGTCGGGCAGGGTTTCCAGACGTCCCGCCTACCTGCGTGACTACGTTTGTTGATTGACACGAGCTGAACCATGTTTTATCTAGGGGGGGAGGAGTGTTATGTCCTTATAAGGACATCCGGCCGGGGATTGGTTAATCCTCCGGGCGGGAAAGTTAAACCGCTGTCATTGGACGGTTGGTCTGCCGGAGCGCTATAAAAAGGGCTCCGGCAGCACAGCCGTTCGTCTGTTCTGACTTAGTTAAGAGCTGAATAAAACTTGTTGAACAGACCCCGCTGGTCTTGTCTTCTTCCTGCGCCTGATCTAACACAAGGGCAGAGAACCCCTTGCTAAAATATTTGAAGCCCACCCTTGCATAGTTAGACTTTGTTCAAGAGAGTCTATCCCCAACCTGGTCCTAAATCTTTCAATAGTGCATCCACTGCCATGATAAATCAAGTCCATCTATTTTGCTGCTGGTAATCCTCTTCTTTTTCATCCACCTTTTCCAGGATTATAGACTTCTCAAGAGAAGAAATTAAATAAAGCTTTTTTTTTCCATACACATCAAGAATTTCCAAACTCTTAGAGAAAACAGTGTTCCAGCCTACAAGAGATGTACCTTGACATCATTTGTATTTGCTTTGGCATTTGACATCTCATAATGGTGCACTCCTATCAACCAGAGCTAGCAGGTTGTGTGTATGGTATATTTTACACCTTTATCTAAAACTAATATTTTATTCTATTTTATAGTATATTGTATTATTGTATTGTATTACTTATTTAAAAATATTTCACAAATTGTGCATAATAGATTGTGGGGTTGGGACATCTAGCACACTTGATGTGATATTAATGAAATGTTTACTATTTACAGGAACGAATAGTGTTCTTTCGAAATTAACTGTAGACAGCCTTCATCCTGCTACATTGCCTTATCACTGTGTCATCTTGATTTAATTATCATCCCTTCAAAAGGGATGACCACAGTAAATAATATTTTGACAAGTTTTATTGTTTAATTGTTTCTCCAATCAAACTATTTCCCCCAAATATTTCCAGTTAATTTTGTAATTCGTTTCATGTTTATAAAATGATAATCTGAGGGGATTTAGATCAGGCACAAAACTTCGAAGCAGAGGTATTTTTAAAAAGCATTGCTGATTGAATTCAGACACCATAATTTCCCTTTTTTACCCCTCAAGCTAAATATGCATCAAGCACATCAATTCTGCAGTTAGGAAACCAGTAAGTTGCAAAAAATTTGATGTATAAACCTTCAACTTTTGTCTAAGCAATTTGTACCGGGGTTGGTTTCCTTAGCTTGCATATTGGATGGTATCCAATATGTAAGATATTCTGTTTATTTTCCTACTCATAGGAATAAGTAAGAATCCATAGTGGTCAGACTAGGTGTGGAGCACCTTAAATACTCAAAGAGCCATTTGGACCCGTTTCCCACAGAAAAGAAAACACTGGGAGCCACAAAACCAGTAGTAAAACTGGCGGGAGGCTCCGCCCACTGACCCGGACATCATTATAGGTGATCTATGCATGCACAGGAGAGCGTGCATGCGCAGGCGTGATGTGAACTGTTAATAAAGGTAAGTAGAACCCACCTCTGCACAAAAACCTTTTTGTGCCTGACTATTTCTTGAGCGGCCACAAAACTAGCATATGTAGTTGAATTAAACATTCTGTTTTCTTCTGAAACTTTTCTTTTCCTGGATTTATCCATGGTTGGCCTACTGGGGGTTGAAAAGCTCAATAAATCGAGTGCCGGCAGATGTCACACATTGGTGGTTGTGACGCATATTTTGAGTGACATGGAACCACAGCAGAGGGGTGAAAGAGCCACATGTGGCTCCAGAGCCACAGGTTGCTAATCCCTGGTGTGGAGCAATGCTCAAGATGTAAAAGGGTGCCGAGTCTCCTGTAATCTCTTTGTGTCCTCCTTTTACTCCTTTACCTACCTGCAGAGTGAAATAAATGAGATCACTGAGATGTTGTGATTAGTATAGTACCATTTTGTAGCCGCATCAAAGGCCAGAAAAATCAAATTATGTTTTTTTTCCATAATCAGATTATTTATTTATTTATTTATTTATTTATTTATTTATTTATTTATTTATTTATTTTTAAATTTATATACCGCCCTTCTCCCTGGGGACTCAGGGCGGTGTACAGACGAATAAAAACATATAATACAAACATTAAAAACAGTTAAAAGAAATATCTTAGTTTGGCCCCAAATTTAAAAAGACAAACCAATTAAAATTGTTTAAAAGGATTTATTAAGCCAGCCCGGCTTGCTGGAAGAAGAAAGTTTTAAGGGCATGGCGGAAGGCATGGAGGTCTTGGATTTTCATTATCTCTGGGGGCAGCTGATTCCAGAGGGTAGGAGCCCCCACAGAGAAGGCCCTCCCCCTTATATCAGACCAGCAAAGGCATTTCAAAGTTGTAGCTTGGATGTGTGTTTGCATGTAGGGAGTACCATAACTAAAAACACTAGGTAACCAGTTGCTTCATGTCATGGTATGTGGGAAAGACCTTGGGAGACAGGACAAGGAAGATGCTGCCTAGGGAATGGTCAGACAAGAGTCAGCATTGCCTACAGCTGGATCAGGGGTGAAATGCTCCCGGTTCAGACCGGATCGCCCGATCCGGTAGCGATGGAGGCGGGTGGTTTGGAGAACCGGTAGCAACCAGCTGAGCCCCAGCTGAGGGTTTTTTTAACTTTTAAAAGCATTTTTTCTACAACTATGGCTGAAAAAATGCTTTTAAAAGTAAAAAAAAAGCCTCTGATGATTGCACGGCTCGTCAAAGGCATTTAAAAGAAAAAAAACCCTTTTTTTCTTTTAAATGCTCTGACGGTCCAAGCTGAGTTCCCTGATCTGCAGGGGCTTTTTAAAAAAGCCTCTGCTGATCAGGGAACTCAGCTGGGATCATCAGAGCCTTTTGAAAACATTTTTTTTACAACCTCTTAGGCAATTTTGGTCCCAATTGTAGTCATGAACCAAGGGCTACCTGTAACATAGCTTTACAGTAAAGTAGAATTAGCTTGTCTGGTCATACTTCCTGTTTGGTCCACCTGGTAAGGCTGACACTCTATCTTTGTATGGGAAAACATCCAGGCAGGACTTCTACAGATGATCTAAGGATATGGGTAAAAACTTCTGGAAAAAGTATTTTTAGATCTGTGGCTGTGAACCTTGGTAGACTTTAGTAGTTTAACATCAACCCCTTCATCCAAAATTAAAAATAACCTGAGAGCCAGTTAACATTGTGCAAATTGGAATATTATTTCTTATTAATACATAAAGAAATAAAATTAATTAAAAAGTATTCACAATGTGCAATCCCAATCACAACTGCCATATTTCACCCCACTATTATGAAGTTATCAAGAGCAGATAAACATATAATGCATTACAGTAGCACAAAGGAGAATTTAATGGATCAAGGATAACATATATTAATTTCCACATCCAGGTTGGAATAACATGCTAGAATGTAGTCCAAATGAATGTATCAAGTGCAAATCTCACCAGGCTCAAGGTTCACTCAGCCTTCCATCCTTCCGAGGCAGGTAAAATGAGGACCCAGATTGTGGGGGCAATAAGCTGACTTTGTATAAAAAAGAACACCGCTTAGGGAGGGCCAAAAGCCCTACTAAGCAGGTATATACAAAAGTATGAAGGCTATTGCTTAACACATTGTAAGCCGCCCTGAGTCTCCGGAGAAGGGCGGCATATAAATCGAACCAATAAATGAATGAATGAATGAATAAATAAATAAATAAATAAATTCAAATGTTAGATGTTAGAGTTTAGATATATTATTCCTAAGCAGTATGGAATTTCAGAAACATGAGTTAGCATGTATAAAGGATAAATTTTGGGCCAGTTGCTCCATGCATTTATTCATCTATCAACTCATTTGGATTAAAATAGAGGCTCAAGGTTCCTTATGAGCAGTGGTTGCTCAGTCATTTATGTGACTCAAACAGTCACCTAGGAAACCAAACTGAGTGCCAAATCTCAAATAAAAAGTATAAAAAAGAGGCTCTGTCTGTCCGTCTATCTGTCTGTTGAATGTAGGTGCTAATTGTGTGTATGACCTACAGTGTCAATTATTAGTAGCTGGTTTAGGATTGCCCATGATTCTCAGTGAGACAAATTTCAGAAATACCCATGGCAATCAAATCCCTTTGTAATAACTTGTTAAAATTTTCTCTCTCTTCACCCACAGAAGCCTCGTATCATATAATATATATGGCCCCCAAATGCTCAGTTAACTTGATTGCTAGAACTGAAAGAAGAGGTGGAAATATAATCAGGGAACAAAACACACACTTTGATTGCCAGTTGATCATCCAGTTTAATAGTACCTTTATTTGTGTCTGTTTTGACTACAACCAGAAATCGTTACCTTGGGTTTTAGACAGAGGAAAATGATGGAGAGATACTCTGAAGGGGAGAAATGTTCAGGACTGAAAGAAATAATTTATAGGTAGCATAGGATAGTGTAAAAATAAAATCAGGTTTTCTACTGAGCGATTGATTCAATATTGGAAACTGTGAACAATATATTTCTACACAAAAACAGTATTTTTGTGATAATAAAATGGTGAGGTGGACTATATATCAGGCTTAAAAAAATAGAAAAACTGAAATAAACATAAGAAATGTCAGGGACAGGACACAGCTAAGCTAGCGATAAACTGGTGTCAGCTTTCAGCCAGTGGCTTGGATAGAGATTTAAAAGCTTCCCCCTTCACATGCAGCTTTTGTTAGGCATTGAAGATATCGTTATAAGATAAAGATGGATTTGCGAGCAAAATTTTATGCACTGGTAATCATAATTCGATGTCATAAAAGCAGAACTTTGTGTACTGAATGTATATTATTTTAAATTTTGACTGTTTCACCTGGATCCAGGAAGAAGAAAAAGTTCTCATTGATGTTAATTATGTTTCTGGCTTTTGAAATTTTCACAGGCATGACCTCCAATCTGATACTTGCCTTACATCTTTTTAAAAATGAAATTTGCCTTCATTTAAAACAAAAGCTGAGACTTTCTCAGGCCACTTGACTCTGTAACCAATGTAGCTTTTTCAGTCTATAAGTAGTAAACAGAATTTAAACATCCCATCCTCAGTGAAGTCATTTAGTGGATTTAATTCAGGGTTTGCAACAGACCTCCAATTCCACATTTGGTAAGGAAGCAATATTTTCCTGATAAAAAAACAAATGCCATTTATAAATGTTATATATAGTTAGATAACTATAATGATAGCTATTCCATAGCAAAGTTTCCACTTTAAAATGTGTGGACTTCAACTCCCAGCATTCCCGTGCTGGCTGGAGAATGCTGGGAGTTCATGTCTACACATCTTAAGGTTGCTGAAGATGAGAAACAGTATTCAATGGAATACATTGTCGAACATCTTTAAAAAGTAAGTATGTGTTGCCAACTTCTGCAATAATATCAGGCCTGAAACAATAAAGTAGGTGACTTTATTGTTTTCAGCTCAGAGTCTGATCCAAAATTCTGGTGTATTTTATACAGTCACAATTGCTGATATATTTGTTTGTTTGATCAAAGCAGACCAAAGCAGAATTTATGGAAGTGGTTAAGATTTATTTTTTAAAAAATACTTTTTAATTGATATAAAAACAGACGGGAATAAAAAAAAATGAATGGCATAGCAATGTATTCTCACTAAGCAAGCAACTGCTGCTGTAATGTTTAAGTTGGCTTGACTGAAAACAGAATTAAAATTACAAATAAATTCTAAAAAATGTAATAATGGAGAGGCAAAATGGCATTCAGATTGAGATCCAGGAATACAATTAATATTTCTCAGTGCCAGGTTTTGATTGAAATTCATTTATTTAACCTGATTTCAGTCTTATTCACTGCTTCCAATTCTCTATCAACTACATGGTTCACAAGATGAAATGAATCTGGTTTAATCATGAATCAATTAAGGTATTGTGTTTTTAACCTAGCCTAAAAACCTAAAATGTTAATATTGTTATTGTTTAGATTTAAATTGTAATGACTATAATTTATTAATTTTTAGGTTTAACAATAATATCTCCTTTTAAGATAGGTATGTAATGTTGTTACCTACAGTATATTTACAATAGTTTGAAGACTTATTCAATAAAATGTTTACTACTTAGTCAATTAATTGAACAAGTCAACCAAGTGATCAATCAAAAGTCAACACTTTGAAATTGTGAGATACTGCAGCTCTTGTTCACTGAATGCAATATCTGTTAAAGTTCATTAATATATTTCTTATTATAAACTGGAAGCAGCTATTCTATCAGATAGAAAGCTTTAGGGTTTTTTTTAAAGGATACTAATAAATAATTAAGCATGTTCTGTTTTTGTTTCTAAAATACTTAAGTTTATGTCAACATTTCCTCTGCACACCTTGTTCAGAGCTTTGGAATGGACATGCATTAAGTAGAATGAATTATAAAACATTCATTTATTTATTTACAACATTTCTTTTCATTCAGAAATATTTTAAAAAATGGTTTCCAATGAATACAATGAATATAATTAAAACATGGTAAAATGATAAAAACCGTCTGTTTAATTTTTTTTTAAAGCAATAATTTAGGAAGTGATCAAAGCAAGGGAAGTCCTCAATAGGGATAGAATATAGAGAAGGTACCAAAATCTTTGGATTAGCAATAGAGGTGATCTACAAAATATAGGGAATCTTTATGAGCCCAGGAGACATGATTATGACATGTTTATGATATTTGTGCATGAAAGCATGTAGAGGAGATAATATATGTGGATTAACAAAGGAAACATTAAGTGAACCAATATGATGAGATCTTCAGTTTTGTTTGCAGCTGAGCAAAAGTACAGATTGTGCGATATTGCTTTAAATATGAATGAGAAGAAATTCTCTCTCTCCCTCTTTCTCATCTATTTATATTTAAGTCAAGTTTCAAAGAAATGCATGAGTGAAATAAAAGAGTGTTAGAGGTATTGAAAACAGAAAGGAGAAAAGAATTCTAATAAGCCTCTAGTTGCTATCAACTCTGAATATCCACACGGGGAGAAATTTCTTATTCCCAGTTCTGTGTGATTTCATTACTGCTTTCCATTACTTGTGTAGCACATATAACTAAAATAGAAATTTTAGAATGTTGTTATTACTTTGCTTTTGAGAAATTTGGGGATAAAAGTGAATCACTTTGTTATTTGTAACTGCATCTAAGTAGTAAGCAATTCTCCAACAGGGGCAAACCTTAAGCTTTTTGAGTCCTGTTACTTTGAATAATTGTAACTGAAAATTAATTAATTAATTAATTAATTAATCTACTTACTTACTTACTTACTTACTTATTTATTTATTTAGATTTAGATATGCCGCCCTTCTCCGGAGACTCAAGCGACTTACAATGCATTAAGCAATAGCCTTCATACTTTTTGTATATACCTGCTTAGTAGGGCTTTTTGCCCCACCCCCAAAGCGGTGTTCTTTTTTTATACAAAGTCAGCTTATTGCCCCCACAAACCGGGTCCTCATTTTACCTACCTCAAAAGGATGGAAGGCTGAGTGAACCTTGAGCCTGGTGAGAATTGAACTCGCAGTAATTGCAGGCAGCTGGCAGCTAAGTACTACTTTAACAGCAGCAGTTTATCCAATTGTCTGTGGAATTTTTTTTATTGGCAAGCTAAGCCATTTATAATTTATCCACATCAGAACTGTGCTCCCTCAAAATATTGCATCTATGTGCTGTGTAATAAATCATAGGGTTTTGGAAGACAGTTTTCTTAAAAGCCACTGAAGTGATGCACAACAAATCTCAAAATAATAAAAGGTTAGTGGGAAAAGCACAAAAGCAGTAGAACACCAAGAGCAATTTAAAAAGACATGCTAAAAAGATCTTTCAAAGATAGAAGCCAGATTTTCAGTTTAAAACCAGGTTGTAGCCATCCCTTTCTTCCTTGTTTAAATTGAAAATATAACTTGCAAGCTTACTTTCTGCTCCACAGTCTCTGTTTATATTCAAGGTAAACTGGATAAAAATTGGTTAGAACTGGGCCCTTCATGTGACAGATGGAAAGGGCTTATAAATAAGTAGGAAGTCCCAAAGGTGTTTTTTCAAGAGGCAACTGGATTTTCTTGTTTTTTTTAAAAGACATTTTGCTTCTCATCCAAGCAGCTCCTTCAACTCTGACTGAAGCTTCTTGGATGAGAAGCAAAACATCTTCCAAGAAAACGAAGAAAGTCTGGTTGCCTCTTGAAAAAACACCTTTGAGACAACCATGACTTGGATGACTGATAATCTCCATAGACAAATAAGTAGGAAGTTAAACTTTTCAGAACCACTTTGGACAAAGCTGTACTCCTTGGCAAGTAAAGAAGAGAGGATGAAGCAATAAAATGTCTATAAAATCACTTTTCCACCAAAGGAGACATAGCATTGGCATATTGACTCACAGAAAGCTTTATTAATATCTGGACATTTGTCTAATATTCACATTTTTCAGCATGCACTTCCCTCCTGTTCCCCATTTAATGGATTTTTAAGTGTCCTGAATTATACCTTGGGAAGGGAAATTCAGACGGACCAGTTTAGGATTTTCCTGGCAAATTAGTAATCCTGTCAACATTGCTTTATATTGCCTTTACCTGCAGTTGCAAATTAACACACACACACACACACACACACATGTTTAAAAGAAAAGAGAAACAGTGAAAATTGGATGAGCAGGGTATTTTTTTTTTCTGGGCTGTGATCAATTTTCCAGCCTCTAGCATATGGTGGTGCTAGTACTTTATTTTTCAGCCATGACATGTCTTCATTTTCCTGTTGTATCAGCCTCCTGGTAGCTGCCAGCAAGCAGATCTCATCAGAGCTGAAAATACAAGCACACGTGTGGCAGGAGTCACTCAATGGGAGAGACATTTTAATATCTCATGCTTCTGCTTTTCTTTCAACATGAGAAGACTGGTTGCAATTCAGACGATCCTATCAAAGTAGGTAACTGTTTTCTTTCCCGGTAGGTTGTTTGCTGTATTTGTACATTTTCTGAAAAACAACTGGCTATAACTTAAGTTCACCCCAGGAATTGTCTGTCTAATTTTCAGTTATTCCTTTTCCGTAAGGGCTGCAGGCAGATTCCGCCCTTCTGTCAGTTGTGGTGTTGATTTTGGGAAGGTTTTTCTCCTGCTATGGAAAACAGACTTCTGGAATAGTACTCACTGGAAATATGGGAGGGGGGGGGAATACTTCCTTTTTCACAGGAGGGAATAACAGTTTGGTGTTAGAACTCCACTAACATGCTCTTTTATGAAACTCACCTCAGGGAAATGATACATTGAACCTCATCTTTCTTTTCAGTTATTTATGAATGAACACAGAACTAAGTCCACTGCTTTGGTGTTTAAGTATTATGCAACTTTGAAACCATGTGCACATGTAAAGCTGCCTTTAAACAGAAAAGACCATTAAGTTACTCTTCACTTTAGTAAGTAAAACAGGTGCGTGGAAAGAAAATGTAGCAAATTAGCAAGCCGACAGGCTCCAACTTGAGACAACTTTTTTTTTCTTTTTAAAAATAATCTTATTGAGAGACAACTCTGACATCAGCCAACATGGCATTGCAAAATTTTTTTTTCATCTGCCAGCTCCCAAATTGACTTGAACCTAGTAAGTTTGAAGTTGTTTGATGGAGGCAGTCATATATGGCATTAATTTATGATTTGTTTTAAGCATATTTTCTTGAATGAGCTCAGTGACCCAGTTCATATATCAGAGGAAAACATAAAAACTTCAGTTTACTAGCCATAATGGCTGGGTCCACACAACCCCGCTAAGCCAAAATCAAACTCACCACATAATGCCTCAATAGTAAGGTTCATTGTCTTAATTGCTTGACAACCTAGTATCAAATGGTTCCCTGGAATAAGTATTCAGACTAAATGATTAGTTGGAAATGTGTTTACTGACATAATATCACATCGTAAAACACCTTTTAAATTGTATGCAGAACATTTAAATGTTGGAATGGATGTCTTCTAAGAACTTGGGGAGGAAGCAGATTATATTTCTTTGTGGTAAACCCAAGGAATTTAGTGGAACCATCTCCTGATTAGACAATACATTGTAAATCATTAAGGCAAAAAGAAATTGCCAAGGGAATAACGATAAAATCTCTTAAAACTTCAGGGAAAACTTGGAATAAAATAGAATATGTGTTAATTTAGTTTCTTTAAAACTCACCTTATTTCTATAAGGTTGAAATATGGTACAGACTAAATTATATTTGTAAAGATTATCAAGTATCTGTCTATCATTTCCCTAGGCAGTACTTAATTAAATGGGTCCAGAGTCAGTTTTTATCACATGTTGGTTTAGCTTGGCAATCTCTGAAATGTTCAGAAAATTCTACCGTAATGGTTGGTCAAACTTACGGTTTTATCTATCTCTCATTTTGCATGGCCTAGTAAAGTGTTAACATTTTATTTATTTATATTTATGTATTAATTTTTTAATGCCTCTCATTTTCCCTATAAGGTGACTCTGAGTGGCTTAATAGAAATTCTATGAAAATATACCCACCTCCTAGGTATCCTAGCATAATTAGGCTCATTTATTTATTTATTAAATTTATATATTAGTTCATTTGCAGGGATTCTAAGCAACATAGGAGAGCAATGGGAAGGCCATTTTTCTGGATAACATAGCAATGTTTGTTATTCAAATTGAATATATTTTTCCTTTCTTGTAAATAGTACTATACCTAGTTGGACTATGTATACACTAAGCTAGTTTGTTTTAACCATTGTGCATTGAAAAAAAAAGATTAATTGGTGCGTTTAAACATTACCTAAAACTATATAAACCCAGGTTTGCAAGCCACTATGTTGGTTATTGCACAACAAGCTAAGCCATAATTAAACACATCACATTATATTTTGGCATTATATATAGCTACTCATTTTCTCCTCCAGTTGACAGTAGTTTTCTAGTGTCTTCCCCATCATCAACTGAATTTCAGTTCTAATTACATGTAGTACAATCCTTGACTGACAATCAGCTGTTTTGTTTAGCAAGCATTCAAAGTTAACAGCAGCACTGAAAAAAAGTCACAACCGGTCTTGTATCCTCCCTGCAAAACTAGTGAATGAGATTTCACTGACCTAGGGCTGCATAAAATCTTGGCTTACGTAGGTGGAACCTGGCTAAAGAAAAATACACATAAAACCTACGAAAAAGAAAGAAAAACACATACTGTACCTTTACAGGGAGGATACATGAGATGAGGGTGTGGCTAACTGATGACGCCTTATAAGGCAGAAATAGATCTGTCTTAGTCTCCCAATGGGCAGCAAAGAGCTTGCTGGCTGCTAGAAGAAAAGAAGCCCCAAAACTAGTGAATGAGATTTCACTGAACTAGGGCTGCATAAAATCTTGGCTTACGTAGGTAGAACCTGGCTAAAGAAAAATACACATAAAACTTATGAAAAAGAAAGAAACACACACACACACACACACACACACACACACACACATAGTATACGATGATTGCAGTGTTCCAGGGTCATTTGTTACCTTCTCCGTTGGCTTCTCACAAGCAAAGTAAATGGGGGAAGCCAGATTCACTTAACCACCACAAGATTAATTTAACAGCTGCAGTGATTTGTTTAACAACTGGCAAAAAAAAAGTCGTAAAATCAGATGTGACTCAACCATCACCATTTTTTAACAAAGGAAATTCTGATCCCAGTTGTAGTCATAAGTTGAAGACTACCTATAATACATTTCTGAGAGCCAGTTTAGTGTAGTGCAGAGATTCACAAACATTTTGGTCTCAGAAACCCTTGACATTCCTGTGATTAGATGTTAATGCCTTTATTTTACTGCAACAGAGAGAGTCGGAAGTCAATGTTTCTTTTTCTTTTTTTCCTTCTCCTTCCTCATTTTTCTTCCCCCTTTTCCTCCCCACTGCTTTTCTATTTACTTTTGTATTTTACAATATTTTATAACTCAATGAAACGTTAAACTAAAAAAAAAAAGAAGACCCCTTTACATTCCTAAAAATGACTAAGGACACAAAGCGCTTTGGTTTATGTGGATTATGTCTATCAATAGGTATTGTATTAAGAATTAATTATTAAGGAAAATGTTAAAATATGTATTGGCTTCTAGGCCACTTTGATAACCACTTGGATAAAAGCACCAGACAATAAATTGAGAAACTGTGAGTTTTATTTCTACCATGAGCACGAAGCCATTAGGTGACTTACTCTCTCAGCCCTAGAAAGAAAGTAATGGACAGGCATTTCTGAAAATGTTGCTAAGAAAACTCCAGGGATTCTCCAGGCAGTCAAAAGATTGACCCAAGAACACTTTTTAAAAATATATATATGCATTTTTAGTTGTCTTTAGTTATCAGTGCTTCAGTGCCTAAAATGCAGAAATGATTTAAGATGCAAGTTAACACACTCAGCACAAATGTACAAAGAAGTTCCTCTGAGATTGTAGCTCTGGTAGATTGCATGCTTTCTGCGTCTACTGGCATAAAGAAAATAAAAGATCAGATATGCTTTAGCACATCTTCTCCCCCTGACTCGTTAGCTGTCTCTATGCAGGGCTTTTTTATGTCTAAAACATTTATGTGAATTGCTACTGACAATGTGTAATAATCGTCTGTAGTCAGTCACAATACAACTTCTTACTGCAGGTTCTTTTTTTTCGGGAAGTGTAGATTGATTAAGGATCTAGAAATGGGAAAACAGCCATTTGACTGTTTTAAAACCATTGTAATGAACCTGATTGTCCACCAGACCCATAGTACTCAGATTTGATTTGATGTTTTAGGTATTCAGATAGTACTTAAAGCTTCTGAAATATTTGTAGGATTCTGTACCTTCACCCTCAAAGACCATTATGAAGATTATGGAATGAAATGGATTCTGCCCATCGTTATTCTTATTTCAGATTAGTGATGGACAATCTTGCCAATCTTTATTTTTGGGAACCAAAGATGGGTTCATCTTTGAAGTCTTATAATAATTTAATAATATGCATTTCATACCCATCTTTTCCTATTACACTTTTTGTTTGCTTAAGGAACTGCGGTGTAATGCCCTGATAGACAAAATATATTGATAAGTTCCCATCAAAATATGAATCAACCAGAGTTTTCCTCTATCTCTCATTTATTTTATCAAATGTATACATGTTGTAATCAAGCTGATTCTCTGAGTTAATTAAGAGCAACCATAAAAAAATGAAAGCAGCTGGCATTAAAACCTCTATCGTAGGATTAAATAGCATATCAGATTATGAAACCATGAACATAAAATAGTATCTAACAATCCTGGATAGTAATACCTGCTATAGACCCTCTGCAATAATTCAGATTTCAAAACTTTCCAAAAGGCAGAAACTACAGGGATCAACCTGATTTCTAAGACGAGACCTTTCCATAGCGAGGTATTGCCATTGAAAAAGCCACCATCCCACATATTTCCTAGAATTAGGCAGCATTACAAATTTGATTAATAAATAAAAGAAGGATCACAGCAGTTTCTCCCAGAGTGCAAATGTTGGGGTGGATGAATTCTGATTGGACTCTGTTATGTATGGATTGGTTAGAATCTACATAAGGTTTTATGCTCACCGTTGATTGGCTGTCCGGACCGCAGGAGATTTAACCTGCTGTCATTGGCCGGCTGGTCTGCCTGGAGCGCCTTAAAAAGGCAAGCTCCGGCAGCCCAGTCGGCAGAGCGTAGTCACATTTTGCTGGAAATAAAAAGGTGCTAAATTCAATAACGACTCTCGTCTGCTGCCTTGCGCCGATCTAACACTGGCAATGAAGGACAAAAGGGACCTGAGAACCTCCTCCTGAATCACACAGCTTTCTTGAAACAAGGACTTCCGACCACCTGCATGAATGGCATCGCAAGTATCGCCGGCCCCAGCAATCTTCGCCCCGCAGACAGAAGACTGGCACACATACATGGGCTGGTTCAGAATGTTCCTGGAGGCCAATGATTACCAGGACAGGCCGGACAACAGGAAGCGAGCGTTATTCTTGACCTACTGCGGCGCCAAGATCTACAAAATGGCACAGACACTGATCGCCCCAGCAGATGTGGAGACCGTCGCCTAGGCCACCCTGTAACATGCCCTGGAAGACCACTACGCACCATCCACCGCCTCCATGGTCAGCCGAAATGAGTTTTACCACCGGCGCCAATGAGAGGGAGAAACCGTCAATGATTTTGTGGCCAGCATCTGGGAGATCGCTACCAGGTGCGAGTTCATAAATCCCGAAGAAATGATGTAGGACCAGATCATCCTGGGGATGAGGGACCTCGCTCTACAAAAGAAACTGTTGATAAGGAGAGGGGTCTCATTCAAGGACGTTGTCAAGGAGGCCAGGGCTGCAGAATCATCAGACAACTCAGTGGCAAATGTAAGGAAGACCAGCGGGGTGCACCACACGTACCGGGAGCCCGACTGGTCAACCAAAGTCCCTGAGTATGATGATGACTGGGATGACACAGATGACCCCATCCACCGCGTGTACCCAGAAAAGCGGCAGAACCCCAGGGATGGAGAGCAGGCAGCCACATTGCCTGGGCTGCATGGATTTCCACACAAGGGCAGCTTGCCATTTCCGGGACGCAACATGCCGCCGATGCCAAATAAAGGGCCACATTGCCGAAGCCTGCAAAGCACCCTAACACATTCCTTTTCAGCCAAAGCCTATAGCCCCATCAGGAAGACCAGGAGACCCAATAGCCAGCCAAAAACAGAGCAGATGAAGAGAGGACCAATACCAAGCTCCCAGAGAAATCCATCACACAACCATGGGACACACAGATGCATATGAGCAGGAGAAATACCATGCAGTCGTGAACATTGAAGAGGAACCATGCAAAATGGAGCTAGACACAGGGTCGTATTTTACAATATTATCCTGGCAAACAATCAAGAAGTTGAACCCAGCCACAAGCAGGAAGTTCCTGAAGCTGCCAAATGTCTGCCTGAATGACTATCAAGGGAACCGGATAGAGGTACTAGGCAGAATGGAGGTCAAAGTAACATTCCACGAGTTCCAGGGCTGGCTGCCGCTCATGGTCATTGGCAGCCATCGGCCGTCACTGCTGGTAATAGAATGGTTTAAATCCCTGGGCCTGGACATCACTGGACTGCACAGTATAACCACCCACGAACTGGACCAGCTGTTGGCAGAGTTCGCGGACGTCTTCGACGAGGGCCTAGGTAAATATACGGGGAAACCCATTTCATTTAACCTAGACCCCTAGGTGACTCCCATCAGGCTCAAAGAATAGAATAGAATAGAATAGAATAATTTTATTTCTATACCACCCCTGTCCCGAAGGACTCAGGGCAGTGCACAGCCAAGTAAAAACACAATACAAATATCTCAATTAAATGTAAAAATTATTAAAATTATTACATTTATGGCCAAAATTCATTAAAAACCCAAAAATTTAAAACTCCGAATTTAAAACTCATTTACAAAGATAGCCCTGCTTGTTGGAAGAGCAGGGTCTTGAGAGCACAGCGAAAAACTCGGAGGTCAGAGCTTGTGCGTATTTCCGGGGGCAGTTCGTTCCAAAGGGCAGGAGCTCCCACAGAGAAGGGTCTCTCCTTGGGTGTTGCCAGCCGACATAGTTTGGCCAACGGCACCCTGAGAAGTCCCTCTCTGTGGGAGCAAACTGGTCGGTGGGAGGCTATCGGTGGCAGAAGGCGGTCTTGTAAGTACCCAGGTCCTGAGCCATGGAGCGCTTTAAAGGTGGTAACCAACACCTTGAATCGTACCCGGAAGAGCACTGGGAGCCAGTGCAGCTTGCGCAGGAGAGGTGTTACATGAGCGCAACGAGTTGCACCCATAATCACCTGTGCGGCCACATTCTGGACCAGTTGGAGCCTCCAAGTGCTCTTCAAAGGGAGCCCCATGTAGAGAGCATTACAGTAGTCCAGCCGAGAGGTAACAAGGGTGTGAGTGACCGTGCGCAAGGTGTCCCGGTCCAGAAAGGGACGCAACTGGCGTATCAGGTGAACCTGATAGAAGGCGCCCCTGGCCATGGCTGTAGGGTACCATTTGCTTTGCGGCCCAAGGTTGAGGAAAAATTAGACAAGCTCATTGCCCAGGGAATCCTTGTGCCAACCAACCACATGGTGTGGGAGCTGGTAACCAACAAACCCCACCATACATGTCCCCAAGGATGACCAGATGGGGGAGGAGTTCAAGAGTTACCACAGCAAGCAAACCAAACTCTCAACCATTAAGGGCTGTTTGCTGTGGGGAGAAAGGGTCATCGTTCCCCAAAAGCTTCGAAGGTGCGCCATGGACGCCCTGCACATGGGACACCCTAGGATCGTGAAGATGAAGGCGTTAGCCCGGAGCTACATCTGGTGGCCCCAGATGGACAAGGACATTACCGAGTGGGTGGCCACCTGCAAACCCTGCCAGGGGACACGACCAGTGCTATCACAGGCACCCACTCAGGAATGGGAAGCAGCAAAGGGGCCCTGGTCCTGCATACATATTGACTTTGCAGGGCCAGTAGATTGTCGTGGACGCATACTCCAAGTGGCTAGAGATGATCATCATGCAGACAACCATGACAAAAGCCACCATCCGAGCCCTCCGATGGCTGTTCACCACCCACGACATCCTGGTTTCCGATAACGGCCCACAACTGACAGCCAAGACCATGGAGGCATTCCTCACCGAGCAAGGGATCTGGCACGTACTCATCTCTCCTTTCCACCCAGCAAACAATGGGCAGGTTGAGCGAATGGTGAGACTAACCAAGGAAACTCTCACCCGAATGGGCCCAGGGAATTGGCAGGAAAAAGTCGATCAGCTCCTCCTCGCTCAACACATCACCCCCTATGTGACCACCAACAAGAGCCCAGCAAAGTTGCTGATGGGAAGAAGGCTGAGGTCGCAATTTGACCGATACCACCTGGACAACCTTCCTGAGACCACCCTGGACTCCGCACGGCCCACGCGGGCATTCAGCGTACAGTACTGGGTATTCGCACATAACTATGCAGGGTACCTGACCTGGCTGGCGGGCCGAGGCGTGGCTGTCACTGGCCCCAAGTCATACCGCATTGAGCTGGAGGACGTGCGGATCTGGAGGAGGCATATCAACCAACACAGACACCGCCTGGGGGACACCGAGCTGAGGAACAAGGGTGACTGGACTGCGACCGGAGGGACAGAGCAACAATAGCAGAACCTGAGGTCTCCGCCCCGAGGAGCATGCTCAACTGCTGGCCGGGAAGCAGACGAGCAGGAACCAGGCCTACCCGGTGGCCCAACTAGGGGGACTACTCGCCAACCAGAGCCATGACCATTCCTCTGGGATTGAGGGCATCCAGCAGGAAGCGATGGTTGCGGAAGCTGAAGGAACCAGGCCGGAACTCGACTCGCGGGCCAAGGAGCTCCAGAAGGTTCCTTCTCAGGCAGCCAGAGGAACACCAGACTCAACCGCTACAGCCAAGATCCTGGGGACAAGTGAATTGCGCAGGTCCAGTAGGAAGCCGGCGCGCCCTGCCTACCTAGAGGACTATGTCACATATGTAAGCAGGGGATTGGACACTGTTCATTCTAGGAGGGGAGGGGTGTTATGTATGGATTGGCTAGAATCTACATAAGTTTTCATGCTCCCCACGGATTGGCTAGAATCTACATAAGGTTTCATGCTCACCGCTGATTGGCTGTCCAGACCGTGGGAAATTTAACCTGCTGTCATTGGCCAGCTGGTCTGCCTGGAGCTCCTTAAAAAGGTGAGCTCCGGCAGCCCAGCCGGCAGAGCGCAGTCACATTTTGCTGGAAATAAAAAGGTGCTGAATTCACTAACAACTCTTGTCTGTTGCCTTGCGCTGATCTAACAGACACAGTGCAGTTTACAAAGGTTTTTCAAACTGCTACATTTGTGTGATGGCATCCTAAGAATTAGCTGGAAAAAAATACCTCTCAGATATATCAAATGGGTCTATTTTACATAGGAAAGCTCTCTGAGAATTCAGGCTATCATCTCAAAAGAAGATTTTGAGCATGCACTTTGAATACACAGCTTATTGGCATTAGAATAGTATCTAACACTATCATTCACGCAAGTTGGCTATGTCCTGCAGTGTTTTGAAATTATGTTTCCTTAAAGTAAAAATGCCAAAAAGAAATCAGTATGAGCTCCATCAATTATAGAAAAGTCTTTGATTGTGTTGATCATGTCAAGCTGTGGAAAGTGCTCAGACCAATGGGAATCCTCAAACATTTCATTATCCTCATGAGGTGCTTGCATGCATGTCAGGAAGTCACAGTCAGGCCAGAACATGGGGAAATAAATTGGTTCCAGATTGGCAAAGGAGTGCAACAAGGCTGCATATTCTCCCCTTATTTATTCAACCTATATGCTGTTAAGGGAAGTTAGATTGGAAGAAGATAAGCATGGTTTTAAAACTGTAAAGTTCCAGGGAAATCAGGAGATTCAGGCAGTTCAAATGGGTATAAAGATTTATTGCAAGCTTAAGCTCTCTACAAGAATCTGAACTACTAACAGCCCAAGCAAATTGGCGGTAGATAAGAGTCACAGGAATTCAAGGTGGGCTGGATTTAGCTGTCTTGTGGGCAAGAAAGGACTTATGACTGATGACATGTTTGACCCCTCCCTCAGGCTCAGCCTGGTCATCTCCTACAAAAATTAGAGGAATAAACATCAATAATCTGTGATATGGCGATGACTACCCTGATAGCTGAAAATGTAAAGTATCTGCAAGCCCTAGTACTAAAACTAAAAGAGCTCAGTGAAAAAATGGGACTAAAATTTACTAGAACTCAGTAGAATGCAGCCACAAAGGCTTTGGAATTGGTATTCAAATGCTGTGATGTGTCTATACCTACAAAGTTCGGAATCATGCAAGTCATGGTATTCTGTGTGACACTCAGTGAAAGTTAAAATTGAACTTTTAGAAACAGTTATGAACTTTGGTGTGGGAGAAGACTCCTGAGAATACTGTAGACAGCCAAGAAAACAAATTGATGGATCATTGAACAACTCAATCCCCAGTTCTTTGTTGAGACACAGATTACCAGGAGAAGGTTCCCTATTTAGGACACATTGCAGAAAGATCCAGTTCTCTGTTGAAGGCTTTAATGTGGTTGCTAGGAGTTGAAAATGACTTAATAACCAATTAATTAAATAATCAAAATACTTAACAGTCAACACTAAAAATCATTATACTTCTCATAAGAAGTTTTTTTTCTTCAAGGCCTAAACCTGAGAACTATCACTTTCTAACAATGATTAAAATACTGTTGCAGGCTTTACCTCAGTGTTTGTGTTTTGTTTGTATATTCTGCATGTGGTGGGATGTAGTATCACTGGTTCTGCAGGTTTCATACAGGAATAAAGCAGTTTCCCCAGGCAGAAAGCAAAATGGTAAACTATGACGCTCATGATTTATTTATTTGTGTTGCCATGCTGATATATAGAAGGGCACAACTGAAATGTATGCATATACTGTATGAGGTTGTGCCTTCCCGAAGAGCCTACTGGAAAAAAAGCTGTGGTTATTGGAAATCGTAATGGTATATAGAAAGCCATTTTGGTGTAGTGATTACAATGTCCTAGAAACCAGGAGACTGTGAGTTCTAGACCCACATTAGGCATGAAAGTTGGCTGGGTGATCATGGGCCAGTCATTCTCTCTCTCAGCCCAATTTACCTCACGGGGTTGTTGCTGTGGGGAAAATAGGAGAAGGAAGAAATATTGGTATGTTTGCCTCCTTGAGTTGTACATGAAAAAGGCAGCATTTAAAAAAAAAATGACCTTGGGGGATAGGAGGAAAAGCCTAGACCAGAGGTCTTAGCAGCTTTAAGACTTGTGGACTTCAACTCCCAGAATTCTCTACGCAGCTATCCTATGCTGGCTAGAGAATTCTGGGAGTTGAAGTCCACAAGTTTTAAAGCTGCCAAGTTTGAAGACCTCTGGCCTAGACAATGCTCTGATAAACAAAATCTGAGTTAGAAGGATTAGTGCGGGGTAGAAATGTTTCAGAAGAGTTTGGGGGAAAGTAAAAGCAAGGGAAGGAAGATGTATTTTTATAAATGCAAGATTCTGTTACTGTCGTCTTGTGTTATATTCATCATTAGTTCTGTTTGACGAGACCGCCACAATGGGCTGGCAGAAATGTGAACTGGGCATATCTTTGAGAACACTTTATGTGAAAAAATCTTACCTTTCTTCTGTTCACACTTTTTCAGAAATACATTTTAGGATATCAGAGATGTTATTACTGCTAGTATTAAAAGTGCCACGACATGTGCCCAGTACAGAATACAGAGGCTCAAGTTGTATTATCAGTTATATTTTGAGTAAAGTCACTATTTTTTAGGGGAGCAGATGTCCCAAGTTCAGTTTAGGGACTTGAACTGATCTCAGAAGAAGCGAAGCAGAGTTGGATCTGCTTTGTACATGGATAGCAGACCATTGGGGCAAATAAGTTGGAAGGTAAAATAATTCTTTATTGGCCAAGTGTGATTGGACACACAAGGAATTTGTCTTGGTGCATACGCTCTCAGTGTACATAAAAGAAAAGATATATTCGTCAAGAATCATAAGGTACAACACTTAATGATAGTCATAGGGAACAAATAAGCAATCAAATCATATTAGGAAACAATCACTATAAATCGTAAGGATACAAGCAACAAGGTTACAGTCATACAGTCATAAGTGGGAGGAGATGGGTGATAGAAACGATGAGAAGATTAATAGTAATGCAGACTTAATAACTAGTTTGACAGTGTTGAGGGAATTATTTGTTTAGCAGAGTGATGGTGTTCAAGAAAAACTGTTCTTGTGTCTAGTTGTTCTGGTATGCAGTGCTCTATAGCGTCATTTTGAGCATAGGAATTGAAGCAGTTTATGTCCAGGATGTGAGGGGTCTGTAAATATTTTCACAGCCCTCTTTTTGACTTGTGCAGTATGCAGGTCCTCAATGGAAGGCAGGTTGGTAGTAAAATAAAATAAAATAAAATCCAGAAAAGGCAAAGGCAAGCCCCTTCCTATTATTGCCAAATACTATTACATGACCATGTGAATGAAGTCTCTAGGAGTCAAGTCACATGAGAGCATAACTGGGTTTTTTTGAGGGAGGAGTAAGAGACAATAAATAAGCTCCTTCAGGGTTTAACAAAGCTTCCAGGTATACAGGGAAGCTTTCTGCAATGTAAGGCATTCTCCTCTGGAGATTGGCTATGTGATTCCAAAGCTTGGGAAGGCCAGGGCTTCAATTTGCTCAGAGGGCCTCTGTGAATAGAAGAGATCCTCTATTGCAAACCGGTGTCTCCTGCATGGAAAACGAATCAGAAAGGCAGTATTGCCTCCATTTTCCTTGATTTTCTTTCAATTTACACATGGATTTATTGAAATGCTTCCAGTAGATGCACATTATTATTAGCCTTGGAAATTGACACCTAGTTAATAAGCAAGAAATCAGAGACTACATACTGAGTGAACCTATGGAGCCTTAGAAACCACACGTAAGCGTTAATTTTAACTTGTTCTTACTCAGCTGAGAAAAAGAATCAATAAGGAGAACCTTTGTAGCTCAGGGTTGAAATGAGAGGTCCTTGGTACTCTCTGAACTTCGTTGTTTTCTTGGAGACATTTCATTATCCGAACTAGGTAACCTCATGATGTTGTTACCTAGTTTGGGTAATGAAACATCTGCAAGCAAAAACAATGAAGCTCAGGGAGCACCAAGGACTGCTTGCTCATGAGAAAAAGAATTCTTTTGCAGGTTGGATGCAATTATTTGTACATCCATAGAGGAAGCAATCTTTGCCAAATCTATCATCTTCCATACCTAATCTGACAGGTTCTTTTTAAAACACTCATTCTAAGCAAATAAATACACCCAATGTTTATATATAAAGTCAGTACCATTCAGTAGGACAATTAGGATTATGGGAATTATAATCCAAATGCATCTGGAGGGAGCCAGACTTGGAAAAGCCTCATTGAGAAACTCTAACAGAGAAATAATAAATATGGACTGTCTGCTGGCACACATTATGTATGACTAATGCTATATTGACACAATCAGTGTACATGCCCTCTTTGCACATTGACCTGTTTCAGCTTTGTTGAAAATGTAATTCTGAAGATTCTGGAATCTGAGCCAAATCTCCTCGTGCCTCTATAGAGCTAATTCTGAACGTAGAAAAGAAAACTTTAGTATGCAAGAACTTTGATATCAAGAATCTTTTTTTCAGATACTTTAGAACTGTTGGAATATGTGGCCTGATTAAACAATTGTTACTCTGAGTTTTATGATAATAGCATTACCACCATCATCTCATATGTTTCAGGAATGTTCAGAATATAATCCTTCAGTTTTCTGAATGCAGTAGAATAGCTATGCATAGCTGAATAGATATACCATTACCATTGTGTTGCTATTCCAGATCAGTCAGTTGTAGAATCTTGTCAATAGAAGCAAGGAGAGCAGTGATTAAAATTTTGAACTGGAACTGGGGAAAGTTCAAGTTCAGTTGTTCACTTCACCGTGGAGCTGATTGACTTTGAGTCAATTTTTATATTTCAGCACAACTCACTTCACAAGACTGTTGTTGTAAAGAAGAAATTTAGAGAAGACTTTCATGTATGTCACCTTAAGCTCCCAAAGGAATAGGAATAGTCAGATAAAAGATAGGTAAGTAAATGAGTTTTATATTTGTCTTCCAACATCTGCTGTTGTTTAAATATAAGGGAAAACCAAACTGGCAGGCTCAGAACAGACAATGAGTACACTGGATTCATTGAAGAAAATGACCAGCATATTTGTTGAAACAATTGTGACCAGGTTACCCTCATCTTTCTATACTCCATGAATGTTTTAAGGTAATTAGTGACAGATTTTTGATGTTGGTCTACCAGTTCATCTTCCTGGGAGCTGTAGTTCTGCCTGGTTTATATTCCCATTGATCATCATTCTTAATGCAAGAATGCAAGAGGATGGCTTGGAGACAGAGAATACTATGTCGTCAAACTATTACTTCTATAGACCTGTCAGGCTTGAAGTGTCACAATATTCTATCTCTATCTTTCTGTTGGTATTCTTCCTTTCACTTCACCCAATGGGAGGCAAATTATTTCCCCTTATAGTTCAGATCAGTCTAAGATAACGTGATAAGTCAGGAAAATGTGATGAGTTTGGATCCAAAAGATCCCCTGTTAGACTCCAAAGAAAGGAGCTTCTTGACCGGGTCCTTTTTGCTGCTTTTTGGATGATGCCATCAGACTTCTTCTCAGTCTACCGACTTACCTAGACACCACCAGAATATATTCTTGATTGTTTAGTAGGTTGGTTGATTTGTAAGCAAAGCAGTCCTCACTCTGATGTAGAAGCAATGGTGGGTTTCTTCCAGTTTGCCCCAGTTCAGGCAAACCGGTAGTGGCGGCAGTGGGAGGCTCCGCCCACCCACCTGGACGTCATCATGGATGCTCTGCGCATGCACAGAAGTGCCGTGTACATTCACAGTTCTGAACTGGTAGCGAAGGTAAGTGGAACCCACTACTGTGTAGAAGTTACACTTCATCACCAGCTGATTTGCTGGTTGCATCTGCCAGGATGGAAATGGAGATGGAGAGATGATTGTAGTAGCTTTCTTTAGAGTTAATTTTGAAAACAACAACAACAACACAGCACACAATCTTTCCCTCCCTTTACAAACAACAGGAGGGAAAATTGCCAGACTAAATCATGAAATCTAGGAGTTGACTTATGAGTCATCAATCCTTGAACTCCATTTATTCACATATGCTAGTCCTAAGTATACTCCTTTCTGAGGTCAAGATTTCAAAAATGCAGAAAGAACTTGTCTCCCAATGGGGATTTGACATTATTTCTCTGCTTCTACTTTGAGACAGTATAGCTTCTACAACTGAAATTACTAGCCTACTACTTAAAATGCTGGCATGTCTGCAGTAATTTATCTTGATGCTCATCAGGTTCCAGGTAAATCCTGTAATTTTGTTAGAAATAAATATGATGCTCAGATCCTGCTCAGTGCTGTTTAAAGATATGCCTACCTGTGCAGAAAATGGACAAAAATGGGTTAATAAGGAGTATCTGAGAACTTAGAAAAATCAACAGGTACAGTAGCATTCTTTTAATCAGTGCTTTTTAACTAGTTGTACTCTTCAAGGTAGTCTTTTTGTCAAGCCTCCCATAAGTTATTTTATGTGAGTATGGACAATATGTTTGTAAGATTTCTGCCCATCAGTCCTAAAAGAATGAGACAATTGCTGTAGGATGTTGTTTCTGCAATCAAATTACACCCTTAGCTATTTTATTTCAAAATATTTCATGAGATGTGGATAATTTGGGATTACAATTTTTTTACCTGGGTCTACATGCCAAGTGTAATACATTGTATTTCAGCAAGGAAAGAAACATATAACTGGGAATATCTTGATACAACTCAAAACCAAATGAAGTTTCCATAGCAGGTCATTTGCATTAATTTTTTAGTTTATTAGTATTTAGTGAAGAAATATTTGCAGCAAAATAATGAAAATATTGAAAAAGAATAAGTGTTTCTTATAAGCTTTGTTATAAACCACAGATATAAACCTATTGCTGGGCAAATAATTTTTTTTTATGTATGGGTCTCTGTGTCTCCCTATGTACAGAATCCTGTGGAAGAAAAATTAATCTATTTTTTTTTTATAAGGGTAAATCTTAATGCTTTTCAAGCCAACTATGAGCAAATCATTTTTGGCTGGTTTTTTTTTTTTTGAGTTGGTGTATTCAATCCAAATACCCAGGAGAGTGAGATTGTGTGTCTCCAAAATGAAACATCTGTGATTTAAGCTTGGAAAATTGAAAATCGAAATAGCTATGTTCTTTAGCTGAATCAACCCAGAGGTAAGAAGGGGTTCAAGAGATTCTTGAAATGCAATTACTAAGTTCAAAAATACTGATTTCAGCTGGACTCATGTAATGAAAATCTGCTCTCATGGATGACTTGTTCATAAAAGATTCTAACTAAATATCCCTGAGAGAGAATTTTAGACCACATTTAAAGGCACAGCATTAGGGATATTTTTTTTTAAAAAACCCCAAATAGAATGTACAGTCTATTGCAATATACTACAGGCAGCCTTTAATTTATAACCTTTCATTTAATGAAGTTACAACAATACTGAAAAATGGACTTATGACCAGTTTTCACATTTATGACCATTTCAGTCACGTGATCAAACTTTGGGTGCTTGGCAACTGGCATATATTTAAGATAGTTGCAGCATTCCCAGGTCCTGGGATTGTAATTTGCCAACCTTGTAATTTGTAATTTTCAAACCTTCTTAGGGAACCTCTGATAAGCAAAGTCAATGGGGGGAGCCAGATTCACTTTTAATGACTGCACGATTCTCTTAAGTGATTCTCTTAATCCTGGCAAAAATGGTAATAAAATGGGGCACAACTCATTTAACAACTGTCTTACTTAGCAACATAAATTTTGGGCTCAATTGGGATTGTAAATCAAGGACTACTGATTTGTTTCATGAAGTCATCTAGAGTTTTAGAAGAATTCTTTTCCAGCTGTTGCCCACAAGATGGACAATAATGGGAACGATCTATTATTTGCTGTGTCCAGGTTAACACTCTAGGCTAGCATCTGTAAAGATAAATTTGTAAGAACTATACAGCTACATAGAACACTTAACCTGATAGTAACGTAATATCTTTCTCTCCTTTCATCTCATAAATTCAAACATATTCCATTTTCTCGGAACAAGTGCAGGTTATGAATGGTGATGTATGAATCTCATGGATAACAGCTGACTTGGGACCAGTTAATTTATTTTGGGGAGATAAAAGATCCTGTCACATTTAGATTACACTGTTCAGATTTGCTAATTGAGTAATGTTTAATATACCTTCCTACCTTGCCAGATGAATACACAATGCAAACTTTCACCAGTCAGTTTCAGATTGCATTATACAATTCTGCAAAAGAAAGCGAAAATCTCTTTAATAATATACAGTATATCCGGGATAGATCTGATCTTTTACGGTATGATCTATAACCCTGTAAGCTTAACTGTTTGTAGTCAAACAGAATGGATTTCTGTTTACTTCAATTGGTTTTCATCTGATTAGCTCAGTTGAACTGATTCAGGATGATATCCTAACTCAGTTTTAGTTGGTAGCATAAAACGAAGCCTGAAGGGTTCAGTCTTCAAAGAGAAAAATCAATGCCGCATGAGAGAAAGTATCAAATGGTCAAACAGTTATGAAATTGTGCAGTTCATTTCAAGGTAACTAGAGAATTGCTTTCTCAGGATCAAGTTCTGCCTACTGCTTTTTAAAAGTCATGCAAACTGAAAGCTCTTGTTTGTATATTATTAATCCAGCTATAGATAATGATATTTGTTTCAGTGTGAACTTACATTGCAGACAGGAGGCAAAGGATGAAAAATATGTTCCCGATCACCCTTACAAGATACAGATCTGGATCAAATCTCCCATGCTGGCAATGCATTCAAAAGCAGAACAACATAGGAATAAAAGAGAACTGCCTTGCCTTGTATAATTTTGTGGATTCCCTGTTGGCTGTTAATCATCTAATTAAACAAAATATGTACAGCTTCCTTAGTCTTATCCCATAACACATACTACTTTAATATTTATCATCTTTGAACTTCTTCATTTGTCAGTATTTTGGGGGGGTATGTACTGTATCTATGCAGAGGCAAATGCAAGTGACAACTCGCAAAGCATCCCTGGACTGCTCTTGAGTTGCCATAGGCAGGGGGGATGTGAAAAGAAACTTTGCAGCCGCAGGGAGGTAGCATGTCAGTCAAAACAAAAGCACATTCCAGCCATATCTCTGTCAAGGCTGTCTCTGTGGTTACCCACAATGGCCGGAGGGGAGTGATCTCTACAACCTGGGAAATTGCTTCATTGGAGAATGTGATTGATGACACACCTTGGGGGAAGGGGGGAGACAGGGTCAGAGCCGGAACGTAAATTAAATGGGGTCAGAGTTGGCTTCACTTGGAATGTGTGGACATGAAGCTCCTAATAAATAACTGGATTTCTTTTGAAGCTTGGCTCGAGGTTCATGATTTAATTAGGGCATTGGTTGGAACTCTGACAGCAAGTTCCCTTGTTACAGTCCCTGCTTCTTTCTTTTTGTCAATCTTGTTTCACTAGCTGCACGAAGTCTAAGTTAATATTGCTACGTGCATCCAGTTGGAAAGCAAGCAAAGAAATAACCATTAAACATAAAAATTTATTTTCCAATACCTTATTATTTTTCATGTTTTCTTAATTATTTGAATTTCAAAATAATGCTCAAAAATGATTTAAAACAGATTTTAATCTAGATAACTTTATATTTTAATAAAACATAATTCATGAAGGAGACTTTTACAGCTGATATCAGATTATAGGAAGGAAGGAAGGAAGGAAGGAAGTTGTTATGAATGAATTTGATGTTGATGTAATGAAGTACTGTGAACATTCTCAAAATTTGATTAAATTCCTTAACTGATTAGGAGAGTGTTATAGATATATGAAGGATGAATGAAAAATAACATTTCCTCTTTGATATCTTTATTTCAAATAGCAATATTTTAATAAATGAAACAGGAAAATAATTCTTGAAATGAGCCCTATGTACTTCCCCTTGTAATTACCACAATTTGCTACACACTTTTGCAATGATGGGCAACCTTCTTGAAGTTTTTAGGAAAGAATTTCACATTTTGTCTCTTTAGCCATGTCCAGACAATCATTTCCAGCTCTTTATTTGAGTGACATGGACACTATGAAGATATTCCTTAAAATTTATTTATTTATTTAAGTTTACTGATTGCCCTAACTGTAGTGGAAAAACGATGGAAGATATGTGGTGCCAAGTATGGATTGTATAATGGAGGTGGTAAGATGATGAAAGCCAACTTCACAGTTGTCTCTGTCTTGTGATTCTGTGATTCTGTTTGTTTCAGTGTTTTGGGTATTGAAATGTAGTACAATGAGTACCTATTGCTTGCTTGCTTGATTGTATGGCTTATCATACATGGACTAGCATTTCAAATAGATCAATAAAACACAATAAAATGTAAATGTTAAAAAGTTCTATGTTCAAATACCAATGTCTACTGAAGCATAGCATCGTTTATATTAAAAAAAATCAGATACTGGACTGGTAGATACCCTCAGCTTACAGCTGATCATGATGTGATCTACAGTTTGATGTGGTACCCCACAGTCATTCCGAGGGAGGATAGTATGCCCCATTCATCCCAGCAGATGCCAGGTGGGGTGCAAATCCTATTCAGGATTGTCCATTGCTGACATTGCTGTCCAAAGCCTGGCACCATTTTTTGTGGGGTCATTTCTATGTCTTCCTATGTCTGGGTGTTCAACTACCAGAGTAGCCAGTGGAGTGAGGTTTAAGGGAATCCATATGAACAATACTGTGTCCCAAAGACTACAGCTTTCCTGCCAAAGTCTAAGTTTTGGCTTCTTTTTCCTGCAGGAGAAACTTCATGATGATATAACACGAACTTACTTTTCATTTCTGGTTCAAAGTAATGAACCCGTTTTACTATTTTGTTTCACAATGCTGTGAATGTGAATTTTTCACAATGTGAAAAATTTCTCACCATCATGCTTGGGGTGTGATAATTGCTGGTAAATTTCAACTCTAGAAATATTCATTTTTGCCATCAGTATATGAAAAACTCATCTTAGACAAACCTTCTGGTATTGAAGAACATAATATGACCCACATATTATGTGAATATGTGAAATATCAAGTCTGACAGCACTTTCCTTTTGGGTGATCCACCAATTGTCTTTAATAAGTTCATTAACCTTTCTCAAGTGAAACTTGTCAGTTGCTATCAAAGGTCACCCTTTCTGTTCTTGATAAGACAAATCAGCTCATCCTGGTTCATAGGGGGAGGGGTGTTGGCCCAGAGATTTTTAGTATTTAGATCAATATAGTTGTTATTATAAACAATCTGCATTTGATAGCAAATTTCAATTGGAGGGCAGTCAAAAATTGAATTACATCACACTTTTTAAAAGCACACCGATGAATACACACTGCAGGTTTAGCTTAGTATAGCTTTTCTCATAATTAATGTCTGGCATGTGACAGAACAGATACTAAAGAACATGTCAGAACTTTTAAGAGCATCATTATTACACCAAAGGCATGTTGGAAGAAATGTCCATCTGGGTTCAGTTCCAAGTGGGGAAAAAGACACTGGAAACATGGAGACTGCTTGGAAAGATGGCTTAATGGTGGACAGGAATCACATGGCTTGAGTTCCCGAACAGGAGCACATGGCTTGAGTTCCTGAGCAGAATCACATGGCTTGAGTTCCTGAGTAGAAAAAAGAAGCCCGAGATGCTGGGAGTGCCTTGGTTTTATGTCCTCTGTTGTGCCCCACCTCAGAGTTTCTTGTTCCTGTATAAGAAATGTATCTGATTGGTTGTGAGACTCCCAGGGGGCGAGGGTCTTAGCTAGCCTTGCTGGCTGATATAATCTTCCCAGGTGCCATGTGGGGAGTTTCTGTTGCTGGATGGGTCCTTTGTGTTGTAGATGATGGTCCATTGACAAAGGTGGGGGGAATGAGTTTCTGCCTCTGGCCCATTGACAAAGATGGGGGGAGGCAGGAAGCTGCTTTGTCTTTAAAACATGTTTCTCCGTTTCTCATCCAGGGAAATATAATATTTTGCCTTTTTTAATATTTCCTAAAATGTTTCATTCTTCTAGGAGAGGGGTGAGTGCTAACATCCTACAGACATTAATCACCCCTCATAATATATTTAATTTCAGTAGCCCATGGTATTTTGATTGATAAGTTAGTTAAGCATAGGCTAGATGGCATGATAAGTGGATCTACAACTGGTTCAAAAATCATATTCATGATGTTATCATTTGTTCCTCATCAAACTGGAGTATGGGGATAATGGGTCACCACAAAGTTTTTCCAAATTCCTGTACTCTTCAATGTGTTTATTAATTACTTGAATGAAAAGGGAAGTGAAGGATTAACAAATTAGCAGATGACACAAAATTGGGTGGGCCAGATAATGTGCTAGAAAACTGAAATATAATTAATAAATTTTGTCATAAAATAGAATGAAAATATCAGAATGAACTCTAAAAAAGCGAATGTAAAATGTTTTGCTTAGGTAATAGAAGTCAGGTGTAGAATAGGCAATAGAGCTTATAAAGAAAATTCGCTTATTTCATTATTCTACTTTCATTTGTATGGCTGTATCAGAATTATACAAAGTTTTCAGCCTTTATGATGGGCCTTTCCTTCCCCTTCCCTCATATCTGGAGGTTTTATTTGCTTTAACATTTAACATTTTTTCCCAACTCGTTTCTACAAATCATAGTACACAAAAAGCTGGGTTTTTTTGCACCTGTAACAGAAAGTCCCTTTATCTTCCTTCTCTAGCTAGCTAGATAGCTGTCTCCAGCTTTATGTTGAATAGGAGAGATACATGCTCCATCACATTTAATTTGGTCCTATGTGTTTGCTAATTTTACACAGTGCATTCAAGAATAATAACAAGAGTAATACCGATTGATACATGGGAAAGTATATGGGTTAGAAATGTGAGATTTACACAAGCTCAAAATTTAAGAAAATTTTTACAAAATGTTTTACAGATGGCATTTAGACCCGAAAAAACTAGCTTGTATGTACCCAAATCTGCAGCCCAAATGTTGGAGGTGTGATTGCCAGGATGCCACATATTACCACATATGGTGGACTTGTAAAAAAATTAAGGTGTTTTGGGTTAAAATTTGGTGGATTATTCAAAATATTTTGAAGAAAAAGATTAAGTTTACGCCACAGTTTTTTTTGTTGGGAATAATGACGGATTGTACAGTAATAGAAACTAAGCTGATTTTAAATTTAATAACGGCAGCAAGATTACTGGTGGCACAATATTGGAAGAAGGAAGATATACCCACCATCGAGGAATGGACATTAAAAGTAATACATTTGGCAGAAATGGCGAAAATTTCCACATACCTTAGAGATTATTCAAATGAAAGATATATAATGGAATGGAGAAGATGGATCGATTATATTCAAAACAAATATTGGACTAAAAAACGTCAAATAGCTTATGAATAAAATATTTTGACTTTGTTAGTGTTTTATGTGTACAATGTTTTGTGTGCTAGGAGTTAAAGATCTAGGGTTAAAGTAGTTCAATGTATTGTTAGCAAATTATAGTTTAAGTTTGCTGAATGTTAGACCCTCTGCTAGTCCTGGGAAGTTCAGGGAGGGGGGAGGGGGTGGGGGGAATGGTAGGGGGTTGGGTATGTGGGAGGGAATAGGGGGTGTGTGGGTTAGGGAGAGGGGTGGGGGCGGGAGAAAATGTTTGTACCCTTTATAAAACTTTTTAATGAAAAAAAAGAATAATAACAATTGCTCCTTCTATCGGGAGAGAGGTGTTGGCTAAAGAAAGCTTTAAGGCCTGCAAACACAGATATCACTCCAGATCCTTATAAGTTGGCCTGTTTCTGCCTGCTACTTCTGAAGACTTATGGATATCATTTGAAGTATTTCCCTCCTATATTTTATTGGTGAGGAGTTCATAAGTTTGTCTATGACTGGTCTGAGCTTAGAACAAAGTGCATGACAATTTCAAAGGTTAAGCAATAAAATGAAACAAAACACTGTCTGCTCAGAGCACAGGAAATCCTCTGACTGAAGACGAGAGCTTTATAGTTAGAAGTATAGCTTGAAAGCAATATGATACTTAATTAGAAAGTGTGTTTTGCATAAATGTTTCTGGTATTATGGGGAAGAGCATTTTACAGCAGTTTTTCTTTTGTTTACTATGAGTAAGCACTTGTGTATTTTTTTTTTAAATGACATGGTTAGCATATATCACAGGCTATTGGATATTGCTGAAAATGTACAAAAACTACAAAAAATTGTACAAAAAGAAGAAAACAAGAAAAAAAATAGTTTTTAGCTTCCACGCTTCTGGTTTTTGCCTTCCCCGGCCCCCAGGAACACTCTGCAGGCCTTCCAAATCCTCTGAGTGTCCCATTTTCACAAAAAACGGGCCCATTTTTGGCCTCCTGAACCCCCAATGTATCCCATTTTTGCCCTCCCCGGCTTCCAGGAGCACTCTGCAGGCCTCCCAAACCCTCTGTGTGTCCCATTTTTGTGCAAAAACAGGATGCATGGGGCTGGGTTTTGGGAGGCCAAAAATGGCTATATTCAATGTATAAGATGCATCAACATTTTCACCCTCTTTTAGGGGAGAAAAAAGTGTGTCTTATACTCTGGAAAGTACGGTAGATAGAAACATTTCATTCCCTCAAACCTGGGGGGGTGGGTGGACTTTGATAGTCGAACAAGTACCTATTTTCTGCTTTGCTGAGTCCAACCATTAGTTTCATTTCTTATAATCCTTGATTTTGAAAATTGAACTCAGACTGGCCAGTTCATCCGAGAGAGAGAGAGAGCTTCAAACAACCCTCTGTGTTCTGCGGGTTTTCTTATTTTAACTTGTCTTGAGGCTTTCTCTAAAAATGCTGTTCAGAGAAAACAGTACTTTGAAAGTACATTCTGAAATCATAGAACAGAAGCAGGCAAAGGATTTTGGTCTGGGCAGGGTCTGCTTTCTATTATTACTTTCTGGCCCGTGGGGGCAGTTGAAAGGGCACTTCAGCATGTTCATATCATTTCGGACAGTGTTTGGGGAAATTTTTTGAAACTCAGAATAGATGTGGTGAGCTTAGTAGAAGCTTATTTTAGAACTGAAAACTCTTGAATTGACTCGACTCCTGATGAATTCCTGGGTATTTTGGCAATAGTTCCAAAGTAGTTTGTTCTTGCCTTTTCCCAAGATGCTTTTTTTTTTTAAAAAATTACCAGTCTAGTTTCAGTCAGCTTGATAGTTTACCATCTAAGTATTTAAGTAAGCTGTTTTGCCAAGTGTCAGGGCACTTATCGGATACCCAGGCAATTTTTTCTTTGGGATCCAGACACAATAAGCACAGCAGCTAATATAGAGATTTCAAGCTTTATTATTAACTCAAGCAAACATAATATAATAAGCATATTTACTAAGCAAGATGATACCCAAATCTCTTATACGTTGTCAGGAGCTCCTTAATAATGGCAGCAGAGATACCCCAAGGGTGGCCAATTTCCATAGTATCTAGTGCTACGTTCTGTGCTAAAGCTTCCAAATGACAAGGTTGTTTTTTTCTTTTATCAAAACCTGGTACTGTGACTTCATGGCCCTGCTTCCATAGTCATGAGATCGCAAGATGTGACTTTGACTGGGCATTGCATGGCTCTGGGATGGGAACCAAAAATCTGAGACTGTCTCAGATGTACAGCTATGTGAAGATTCCATCCTGCCTTTTCCTTTATTTGGCCAGCAAGAGCAAAAAAACATTCAGGTTGGCTTTAGAATAAGTTCCAAACCATTAGACTTTTTCTTTTTTAATATGAAGGAGAAATTGAAATATGTCATTAAACTCGTCAAAATATAATGGTCTTTCACATTGCCACCACAAAAACCCAGTTGTGTTTAGCTTCTAAGTCCAAAGTTAAATATCCACTGCCATTTGTAATAGCAAATTAAATATTGTGTTGCAGGAAAGCAGTCATTAGGGGATTTCAAACCTGGAAGCTTTGGTAGCTACAAAATTCAGGACAGGGACCACTGTTTGTCCTGCCCCTATAATGGTCTCACCTCCTAGTTTTGCAGTTTCCTTTTACATTCTATATAGATCAGCAGTTAAGAGTAAATTCTAGTGAGATGATTCAGCACATTTGCAGAGCGAAATTTTCCTATGCAATAGAGATAAATTGTGGCTAGAGAGCGAGATGTTCTTTAATCCACCCCCAAACTAGCCTATTGCTGCTGTTCATGTTGCTTCCTGCCCTAATTAAGCTTGGGTTTTTAAAAAAAATCTCATATCTTTCTGCAGTCTTATTCCAATGCCTCTCCAAAAAGGTGACATTTTCTGTAGCGGCTGGAAGGGGCAAGCAAGTGGCTGGCACGGGTGAGCAGCGAGCGGATGGGCGGGTGGGCGGGGCCAACTAGGGGTGATTTTTACCGGTTCGGTGAACCAATTCAAATCATCCCTACTAGATTGCCCGATCCGGTCTGATCCAGTCAAATTTCAGTCCTGCTCTGCATGCATGGCAAAATGTAGATGGGAATAGATCCTTTTAGCTGCTTAAGTTAGATGGAATGAAGAGTAAATGAGTTAGGTGGGATAAAAAAAAATCCATTATAATCACAGCCTTAGACAATAACTTCCAATATGGTTCACACATGGAAGTGACTTAGAAAAAAGGTTTCAAGCATATGCACATATATTTTAATAGAAGATGTAGGTTCTTGTTTCAGCAGAACAGATGGGGGTAAAAAATATGTATAAATGTATTCCCAGCAGCATATTTAAATCAGTGGATGAATGCTAACACTGAGAATGGAGAAGTAATAATTTTTCAGGTGTTTGGTTTTATTAGGTTATGTTTAACTAACACATGAAATGGAGTCTCTGCAAATCAAACGGCAGGAGAATCATAGCAGTGTACAGATGTTGCACAGCTTCCTGCCCTGTTATAACTCACTGAGTTGTAATGGAATGCCTTATTAGCCTTGAATAAAGAGAAGGAGAGATGCTGCCTAGGAAACAATTAGACAAGAGTGGCAGGATTCAGACAGCAGGCATCTGCCACATAGCACCCTGGACTTAACAATTATCAATAAGAAGGACAAAAAAGTCTGAATAATGGATGTAACAATACCTGGAGACAGCAGAATAGAAGAGAAAGAACTGGAGAAGATAACGAAGTAAAAAGACCTACAAATAGAAATACAATGACTATGGCAAAGGCAAGCAAGGGTAGTACCCAGTGATGGGTTTCAAATTTTTTTTACTACTGGTTCTGTGGGTGTGGCTTGGTGGGAGTGGCATGGGTTGGTGGGTGTGGCTTGGTGGGCATGGCAGGGGAATGATACTGTAAAATCTCCATTCCCACCCCACTCCAGGGGAAGGATACTGTAAAATCACCATTCCCTCCCCAATCCGGAGAAGGTTACTGCAAAATCCCCATTTCCTCCGCATCAGCTAGGACTTGAGAGGCAGAGAATACATTCGGCGAATTCATAAGATATTAATGTCCAAACTGAGTGGAGGAAACATCATAAAAGCCATAAATACCTGGGCTATACCTGTGATTCGATACTCTGCAGGAATAATTGATTGGACCCAGATGGAGTTCGTCAATTTGGACAGAAAAACAAGGAAGCTTATGACAATGAATCCTGCCTTGCACCCTAAAAGTGATGTTGACCAATTATATTTACCAAGAGCAGAGGGTGGTCGAGGACTCCTACAAGTAAAGCAGACTGTGGAAGAAGAAAAACGCAGCTTGAATGATTACATCCAGAAAAGTGAAGAACCAATGATTAAGGAAGTAAATAAAGGAGGCCTTTTAAAGACAACTAAAACAAAAGCAGAATATAAGAAAGAAGGAATTGAACAGCGAGCTGAAAATTGGAAAAGCAAAGCTCTGCATGGCCAATACTTGAAAAGTATTGAAGGCAAAGCTGACCAGAAACTAACTTGGAACTGGTTAAGATCAGGAGTACTGAAAAAAGAAACAGAAAGCTTTATTTTGGCAGCTCAAGAACAAGCCCTAGCCACAAACTGCATGAAGGCAAAAATTCAACATGTTACCACCAACAGCAAATGCCGTCTCTGTAATGAGAAAGATGAGACAGTTGACAACCTGATCAGTAGGTGCAGCAAAATTTCACAAACTGACTACCTACAACGCCATGACTGCATTGCTAAGATCATTCACTGGAAATTGTGCCAGTAGTTTGGATTTGAGTATAGCAAAAACCACTGGGAACATCAGGTTGAGAAAGTTTTAGAGAATGAGAAACTCAAGATCTTGTGGGACTTCAGGATTCAGACTGACAGGCATGTGGTCCACAACACACCTGACATAACAATAGTTGAAAAGAAAAAAGTATGGTTCATTGACATTGCAATACCTGGTGATGCACGGATTGAAGATAAGCAGCAAGAAAAAATCATAACGTATTGGGACTTGCAAATTGAAGTTGAGCGACTGTGGAAAAAGAAATCATGTGTTGTCCCGATTGTAATTGGAGCCTTTGGAGCAATACCCAAAGGGCTACTCCGCTATTTAGAAATTCTAAATTTACCGGACTTGAACATTTTGACTCTACAAAAAACCACCTTACTCAGAACAGTTTATATCCTCCGACAATACCTTAACAGTTCCTAGGTCCTTGGTTAGGACTCAAGCTGCTGAGCTATTAACCAGCCTCAAAGGCTGTGAATCTCACTAAAGATTAAATAATAATAATAATAATAATAATAATAATAATAATAATAATAGTTGAGCGACTGTGGAAAAAGAAATCGTGTGTTGTCTCAATTGTAATTGGAGCCCTTGGAGCAATATCCAAAGGGCTGCCTCGCTATTTAGAAATTCTAAATTTACCGGACTTGAATATTGGTCAGCTGCAGAAGGCCACCTTACTGGGATCTGCTTGCATAATCCGCCAATATATCACGCAGTCCTAAATGCTTGGGAAGTGTTCGACTAGTGATTTGGGATACGAAATCCAGCATGGTCATCTTGTTTGCTGTGTATACTGTCATCATCATCATCATCATAACAACAACAACAACAACAACAACAACAACAATAATACATGTTTAATGAATTAAAGAGATAATGCTTGGTCAATACCTAGGATGCTGGAAGCAACCCGTATCAACCATCAATGCCAGTCAATAATATTTGTGATACATTTTTAAAGGTTCAGTTGACTGAGTTTCATGTTTAATGAATAAAAGTATAACAACAACAACAACAATAAAGATAGTACTAATAGTAATATAGCAATATTCAATAGCAATTTCCAAAAAACTGGAGCACCACTTGAACACCATCAGCATTGACAAAATCACCATCAGTCAATTGCAAAAGGCACCTTTACTTGGAACAGCTTACATCCTGCAATGATACTTTTAATACCATCATATAACAACATCTTCTATCCTTGGAAAGGACTTGATAGGTGGCTAAAAATGTCAAATCCGGTCTAAACATCTGACTGACTGTGCAACCAATCATAATCATAATAACAATGCTACAGCCTTGCTCGATGGTGGGGGGCTTGTGAGGTTTTGATGAGATTGAGAGCTATGCTGGTGGTAGTATATTCTACCAGAAGGATCGCTACATTAGACAGGTCAGAGCAAATAAGTCAGACTATGTATCCATCAACTCATTTAATATGGTTGATGGAAAACAGAAAAAGAATCTTATACCAGATAAGTCGCATCAAATGTTAGAGTTTCTGGACATCTGTCAGCAAGTCATCAAGAGGTATGGCTGGGCAACCAGGGCTTAGATCTGTAAGATGATTAGAAGAACAACCATAGACAACACAAAAGTATACTGTGTTCAAAAATTGTAACATTACAGCCGCTTATTATAAATCACAACATACAAAGTGAGCGTCCTTAAATGTTTGAACTGTGGAAAAGACTTCATCGAGACATTATCACTGAACAACATTTAGCAGATCAAAGGAGATTTATTACCAGAAATAAATTATTCAGGATGCAGAACTGGAAGAGATTAAAAAAAAATTATGAAAATGGAAGGCCCCAAAACAATAGTTAGAACAGTAGAAGAAGCTTGACAAACACTAAGAATTTTTAGTACAGATATAGCAGTGGAATTTGGCCTAGAGAAATGTGCTGCAGTAGCAATAAACCAGGGTAAAAGCATAAACAGTAATGAAATTGAAATCCAAATGGCTAAACTGTCAGGAGTAAGCCTACAAGTATCAGGGAACTCACAGTTGGATAACATCAAGTGTAGACAAATTAAATATTAAATGCGAGCAGTAGTTTCCTGCTATTTGCACATTCAAACATTGCTAGTGATTTTGATTCATATTTAATGCCTCCACAAATATTTCAAGCTTAGATATTTGAAATTATATCCATCATTTCTGGAATTTTCCCAGTGGCACTTTTGGAAGAAAACAATTAGCAAAACCAGAGCACCTGACCATAGGGACACTGCAATAATTGTAATACTATATGGATTGTAAAGTTACTTTTACAATTTTCAGAGTCGCTGACAGTGAGATAAGCAGCTTATTAAATAAATCAATAAACAGACCTTTTAACACCTTTTTAACTTCAAACAGGGCAACCTAAACCATTCTTTCTCAATACCTTTCTTTTCCTCAGCAATACCTGCAACCTGGAGTTACAAATCAGGCAGGTTGCCAGAGAACATTGAGGAATTAAAATAGTTAAAATACGAGGATAATTATCAGCAGCCAAATTACTCTTGCTCATAAAGTGAAACCCTTTAGCAGAGAGGTCATTTAAGCTCTCCAGAAAGTGGATGGGCATATTTGGGCTACAAAATGCCACGCTAAAGAGACAAATTAACAAATTAACATCTTGAGTGCTGCAGGGAATTTTTGCCTATGAATATAGCTATCTATCTCTTTAACTCTTAAGTGCTGACATCTTCTGTGGGCTATTAAGGAAGGTGGGGACTGCTTTCCCCCTCTAAGGTGGGGACTGCTTTCCCCCTCTAAGAAAACATGTTTCTCCATTTCTCATTCAGGGAAATATATTCTTCATTTTAATATTTCTCAAAATATTTCATTCTAGGAGAGGGGTAGGTGATAACTTTCTACAATTGGTGCCATGTTAATATGCCATATTATAATGAGAGAAAACTAAAATTGGAAGGAGGATCCACTTATTATCCATGAGCAATCATGTGCTTTGCCCGCTCTGAAGCAATGCAAGAGACTCCTGTCCCAAGGGTGCTTTTTCAAGAGGCAACTGGACTTTCTGGAAACCAAGAAAGTCCAGTTACCTCTTGAAAAAAGCACCTTTGGGACAACCATGACCTGGATGACTGAAGAATCCCCATAGATAAGAGACTCCTGTGCTCAGTGAATTGACAAAGCGCAGTTTCCGACCCAGGAGAAGCAATCATTAGATCCATTTGCACCACTTAAAGATACCAGCTAGTCTCACTCATCTCACAAGATATCCTTAGGTAATCATCCAGTTTTAAGGAAATGTCATATGCCCCCAGAAAGGCAGTAAAAAAATCAGACAGAATGCCAAGCTTGCATCTTACCTCTCAGCCACTTCTTCTATGGCTGTACCAACCCTTCTATAAATAGCTGTTCCAGTCATGTTGGAAGTATACTCCAAAAAGCTTAAAACAACCCTTTAACAATCTTTAAAGAAATCAAGCCCCAGGAATAAAAGTACCACAAAAAACTCCAGGGTAGGGGGGACTCTGGAAAAGCTCAGTCTACAGACAGAAAGTCTGGGCGTAAGGCTTACAATGTAACAAGCTTAACCCAGAAGCAGTTTCTGAAAACACTTAAAGCAGCAGTGCAATTAAGATAAGGATTAGGCAAGAAATACAGACATACCAGAATGTTTCCTTCCTACCTCCTTTGCAGGATTAGCCCTGTAAAGTGGGAAAAGATTTCTTCCAACAACCAGTTCTCCGAACTGCTCAGAAAATGAACATCCTGTTCGGGAGAACCGGTGCGAACCGGTAGCAGCCCACATCTGCTTCTAGAACAGTGATGGCTAACCTTTTCCGGACCGAATGCCCAAAGCATGCGTGCCCGAACCCCCAAAATACAAGGCGCCCCACCCTCTGCACATGCGTCTCACCCCCATGCATGTGTGTGCACCACCCCATGCATGTGTGTGTGCCCACACATGCACCCCATCCCCCACATACACACGTGGGCCTCCCCCGCACGTGCCCCATCCCCATACGTGCGTGGCAGAGACCCAAAGACCAGTTGGCCGGCAGAGCTGAACTGGGATGATGGCGCGTGTGCCCACAATGAGGGTGGTGCATGCCACCTCTGGCACGCATGCCATAGGTTCACCACCACCGCTCTAGAACAATGTTTCTAAACCGTAGCAACTTCAAGTTGTGTGGACTCCAATTCCCAGAATTTCCAAGCCAGCGTGCTTTATAAGCTTTTGGAATCCTTGCTAGTCTCAGAAATCTGTGGATGAAGTCAGAAAAAGAATTAATGTTTGGGTAAACAACCATAGAAAGAAAGACACATGACAGTGTGCAATGGGCCAAGGACAGAGGTGACACATTCAAAATAAGATCTGATAGCAATCTCAAAAGCCATGGATAGGGGATCAGAGTTCTCTATTGTAACTGCCTACTGTAACTGCTCAGTTATCTATAATATAAAATTATTCGTAGGTATAATTCATCCTAAAAGAACAACAGAATGAGTTCAATTTATTTCGGTGACAACATTTTAAATTCTAAGCTTAATTCCTTCACTGA
The DNA here is from genome assembly GCA_012654045.1 of Ptyas mucosa. Classification (NCBI taxonomy): domain Eukaryota; kingdom Metazoa; phylum Chordata; class Lepidosauria; order Squamata; family Colubridae; genus Ptyas; species Ptyas mucosa. The sequence goes on from WNWU01000005.1 coordinate 11,429,958, forward strand.
ATTCAATGGAACTTCAAGGGAAAGCTTAATTTTCAAATAAGGAGCAAACATTTTTTTAAGTGGGTGAAGAGAAGATGTCTTTCAAGTCCACTTTCTACCATAGAAGCTGGTGACTTTGGGGTAGCACTATCAACACATCACTGCTTTGATTCCTGTACAAAACATAGAGTATCATAAGCAGATGAAGTTAATACCCCAAAACTTAACCCGTGAACATTTTAGCTTGCATTTGGCTAGACGGTGCTTGGGATAGTTATATAGTAGATAAATATTTAGCTAGCTACTAAGGAAATTGAATCTAGATAAATGTCTAGTGAATGCTGTGCTTTGGATTATAGGTCTGTTTACATCTGTACCCACACAGAATTGGTTTGATAGATACTAATCTGAAGCTACTGTTCTTTACAGGACATGGTGGCTCAGTGGCTGAGCTTGTCGATCAAAAGATCAGCAGTTCAGCAGTTCGAATCCCTAGTGCCGTGTAACGGGGTGAGCTCCTGTTACTTGTCCCAGCTTCTGCCAACCTAGCAGTTTGAAAGCATGTAAAAAAATACATTTTGGTGGGAAGGTAACTGAGTTCCATGTGCCTTTGGCATTTAGTCATGCTGGCCAGATAACCACGGAGATGTCTTCGGACAGCGCTGGCTCTTCAGCTTTTGGAATGGAGATGAGTACCGCCCGTAGAGTTGGGAACGACTAGCACATATGTGTGAGGGGAACCTTTACCTTTACCTTCTTTGCTTTTTCCTTTCTTGGGAAAAATGTCAAATGATCAGTAGGAATATTATATTTTCATGGGACTTTACTGAAATGTAGAAAAAAATTAGAAAATAAAAATTTTATCTCTTTTCCTAGAAAGGGTGAAATAGTTGCATACTGTATTTAAAATAAGGGGAGCTAAGCATCTTGAGAGAAGCAAAAAAGCAGATGGATAAGAAATAGAGAGTTGTTTGTTCTAAGATCTAAGGTAAGTTTTAGCATTTTCTTAACTGTTTTTAAATAGTTTCCTAAATGAAACTATCTGCTTTTTTCAGAAGTAGGAGACAGCATTCTATTAACTTCAGCGGAGAAATTGGTAAATTTGATTTCAGTTTTTATCAATCCTTTTGAATAACAAGCTTGAATGATAAATCAATGGATTAAACAATATGCATTAAACAATATGAAATCCATATTGTATTTTCTTAAATTGAGGTTAATATACAAAAAAAAGAGGAGTTTGTATACAATTTAGACTACATTTAATGTTGGTTGGTTGTAATCAAACTGCTGTTGAAGATCAATATGATTTAGTCTTGTTCTGTTATGGTTGTGTTTTAGGTTGGTATCAGCAGGGTTATTAATATTGTTCAAGATGGCTGGTACTTTATCAAGCACTATGGATTGTTTAGGTATAGGGATTGGCTAAAAAAGTATTATATTACCCTGGAAAGCTAAACAGATAGTACTCGATTTACAACCAGAATGGAATCCAGTCATCATGATTATAAGTTGTGAGGGTCATAAAGCCACATGACCTACCTGCTTTTATGAACCTTTTTGTGGTCATCTTTTGCAGTTGTTAAGTGAACCAATAGTTCACAAGGGATCAGTTTTGCCAAAAACTGGAAATAAATGCCATATTTAGATAAAAATGATATAAAACACAGTCATGTGCCTGTGGACCATTGCATTGCCAAGTGCCCAACATGACTTCAGGAGGGAGGCATCAGAACTTCAGAACTGGATCATAAGTACACCCAGTCTGTTGTAACATTAAATGATTGCTAAGTTACCAGTCATAAGTCAAGGACTACCTATACCTGATCTGCAGTAGTGGGTTCCACTTACCTTTGCTACCGGTTTGGAACCAGGAATGCTTGCGTGTGCTTTGCTTGTCCGCAGCGCTTCTGCGCATGTGCAGAATCTTCTGCGCATGTGCAAAGTGTCCGTGATGACGTTCGGGTGGGTGGGCAGAGCCTCCCGCCACTGCCACTACCAGTTTGCCCGAACCTGGACGAACTGGTAGAAACCCACCACTGCTGATCTGCAGTAAGAGTTTGCTAATACAATTAATCAGAATAGAGCTGGAAAGGACCTTGGAGGTTTTCTAGTCCAGCCCCCTGCTCAAGCAGGAGATCCTATACCCGTGATGGCGAACCTATGGCATGGGTGCCACAGGTGGCACGCGGAGCCATATTGGTGGGCACGCAAGTGTTGCCCTAGCTCAGCTCCAACGCGCATGCGCGCACCAGCCAACTGATTTTCAGGCCTTCCGGTCCCATCGGAAGTCGGGAAACTGGCTGTTTCCGGACTCCGGAAGGCCTCCAGGGGGGATGGGGAAGGCTGTTTTTGCCCTCCCCAGGCTTCTAGAAAGCCTCTGGAGCCTGCGGAGGGGGAAAAACAGGCCTACCTGGCCCACTGTGCCATCGCATGCCAAAAGCAGGGGGAAGTGGGGGGTCATGTGCGCATGCATGGGAGGGTGAAGCGCATTGAATTATGGATGTGGGCACCCACACCCGTGACCCCCCGCGACCCCCGCTTTTGGCACATGACGGCAAAAAGATTAGCCATCACTGTCCTATACCATTTCAGTCAAGTGACTGTCCAGTCTCTTCTTAAAAACCTCCAGTGATGAAGCAGCCACAACTTCTGAAGGCAAACTGTTCCACTGGTTAATTGTCCTCACTGTTAGGAAGTTTCTCCTTAATTCCAAATTGGCTCTCTCCTTGATTAGCTTCCATTGTTTCTTGTCCTGCCATCTGGTGCTTTGGAAAATAAATTGACCCCCTCCTCTTTGGGGCAGTCTCTCAAATACTGAAATATTGCTATCATGTTCCTCCTAGTCTTTCTTTCCTCTAGACTAGCCAAACCCTGTAACCATTCTTCACATGCAGTGGTGGGTTTCAACCGGTGTTACAACTGGTTTGCTTCGTGCACGTGCTTTGTGCACGCTTTGTACAAGCACATTGCATTTCAGAACAGCTGAGGTGCAGCAATCTGCTCTGCAGCGCTATCAGCTGGGCTAAAAATGATTGAATATAGGTAGGTATAGTGCAGGGATGGGCAGGAGGGCCTAGGTGACAGTCGGAGGGAACCGGTTCGCTCTCAGCTCACCATCACTGCTACCGGCTCTCCTGAACCGGGGTGAACCAGTAGAAACCCACCACTGTTCATATGTTTTAGTCTGCAGGCCTTTAATCATCTTAGTTGCTCTTCTTTGCACTTTTTCCAAAGTCTCTACAGCTTGTCGCATTGAAATTAAGTGGCTTTGTTTGTCTGTTTTAGAATGCACAACAACAAAAAAAGCCTTTTGAAAAATCAGTCAGGTTTTTTTGGAGTTCCATTTATAATTCCTAAATCAACTTTTTGTTACGCATTTTGTTGGTGTGTGTCAGAGGTGAATTTCATCCGGTTCTATCTGGATTGTGCGATCCGGTAGCGCCGGCTGCAGGAGGCTCTGCACATGCATGGAGGAGGTACGCGTGCTCACATTTGCGAACCAGTAGCAAAGGTAAGTTAATACCACCCCTGGTGTGTGTCTGTGTGTTGTGATTCTTTAACAATTTTGCATGCATTCGTACATTTTTAAAATTTGTGCATTACAAATTTAAAATACATCTCAACATGAATAAGTTTTAAATTAATTCTGTTTGAATTACTTTTATCCAGTTTATTCTCCAGGTATTTACCAAATAGTTAACCTTCTCAACAATCCTTAGTCTGCAGGAAAATATGCAAAACAACAGCGAGAATAATCATCTAGCAATTAACAAATATTAGAAATGGTAACTAATTAAAATAGGAAGTAAAACTTAACTATTATAGACTTCTTAATAACTTTTTGCAAAGAAGTTAAAGAGTGATGGGGCATCTCTTGGAAGGAGGTTTCAGAATTTAACCACATCCTTCCATGGTTGCAACCAATCTATCTCAAAATTGCTTGGAACATTCAGAGGAGCCTCCCAAAGGTTACCTCAATAAACAGGCAGTTTTACCAAAGAGAATATTTAATTAAATATGAAGTTTTTGTCATTTGCTCATTCTCACAAGCAGAAAAGGAGACCAAATAAACGTGAGTTTGTGCAATCATTGCAATAGTCTGAGTGATTGTAATTTGAGTAGCTTCTCCTGGAGTGCTGTGTAATTAAGCTGTAACAATTGCAATGAACATCAGAGAGACAATAAAGAGGTAGTGCTTCCAAAACGTCTTTTGCAACAACAATACAAAATTCAGATCGGGGAAATATAAGTCTGGAAGTTGAGCTCCAAGAGGAATTTTAGAAATATATTGCTGAGGGAATGTATTGGAATGTGACAGGGAGTCTTTTGGAAACTCTTCATGTTCAGGTCCATCTGGTTTGTGGGTCATACAGATTTTTGAAGCTCTTCCACATTTTCATTCCTCGGCATTCTGCTGCTTCAGTCTCCCTCTTGTGAAGCTTTTCTATTTTAGTTGTCAAGGTCATGTGACCCAGTCAGCCAATTGCAACACAGCAAGAGGAATGGAAACTTCTTTCTGAGATGAAAGTAAGTCAGAATAGTTCAGCCCTTTCCACGTTCTGCTGTTCGGGTTCATGGATCCTCAGATTTACATTTTTATGACTTGCCTAGCTTTTATTAGGCTAAACACAACTTGTGCTGTCAGAGGAAGAATTACCCGGTTTCTTTTAAACAGTTTTATTGTAATGTCACTTTTTCTTATGTTGTTTCTCGTGCATTTGCAATGTGACTAATTGGTGGTTTTTTTAATGGAATAAGATTCAGAAGCTGTGATTTACAGAGAAATGCCAGTTTTAGCAATCTTCCTCCAATTATCTGGTCTAAAAGCTTGACAATTGTCACTTGCCAAGCATTTGTGTGACAGGCACTCCCACCTCTTCTCTATCTTAAGAGCGAGAGAGGAAATGGTTACCATAAACATCCCATGATCCAGTCTTAGCCAATTACACATAAAGTTGAAATCAGGATTGTTTGCTAAAGTTGACAACATGTTATTCCTTGGTGGCTTCAAAATTCTGCCCTTAAATTATTGGCACATTTAATTTAAGAGAAACGTAAACAATATCAGATCTAAAAATGATGCAGTTTTTGTGTTTATATAATACTTGTTATATCAGGAATAAAACATTTGCCTAAAGCAAACAATGAACTCAGACAATAATATCTTACTCTGGTGTGTGTGTCTCTCTCTCCCTGTGTGTGTTTGTGTGTGTTGTGTGGGAGTTCTTCCCTATTTGTTCTGATATATTCTCAAATTCATTTGATGATCATATGTTCATATGTTTTTTTGTATGAAAAGCAATCACATCTCTTTTTGATAAGCACCAGTCTTTTGAAATGACATATCAGCCCAAATAGATTTCATTGCATTTAGTTATTTTTTTTCCTTCAGTAAGTCATATTGATGCTATTAGCTTTCAAGTGCAACTCAGTATTTCTGAATCGCAAATTTGAAACAGATAATGTTATATATTTTATTGGACTGTTACATCTCTGCAAAGCAATAAAAAAGTTTATAAGCTTACAGAGATACTGCCTTTGGCAAAAAAAAAAAAATAAGAAGTGGCTAAGTCTATAAAAACAGAAATTGTTTGAAACATTCCAATATTTTAATTGTTCTGGGTAGAGGATACCATTTGCTCCATACGCTCTGTAACGTTAGGCATTGATTAAATCACTAGATTGAGATAATACTATCTGAATATTTGAGGCTTCTATAGCTGTGTCTACAGCAAATGTTTGTATTTTCTATTGTTCAGCAAATAGTGGGAAAGACCCAGCAGTCACTAGACCATGCATGCCAATAAAAATGACTTTTTAAAAATTGCTACATGCAGTTCAAGGAAAGGTAATCCTTCTTTTAAGGAGTTTGCGAGGTGGCGGCTGTCCTAAATAGAAGGTTTGGGGCAGGGGTGAAATCTAGCAGGTTCTGACAGGTTCTGGAGAACCGGTAGCAGAAATTTTGAGCAGTTCAGGGAACCGGCAAATAGCACTTCTGGCTGGCCCCAGAGTGGGATGGGAATGGAGATTTTGCAATATCCTTCCCCCAGGAGTGAGAAGGGAATGGGGATTTTGCAGTATCCTTCCCCTGGAGTGGGGTGGGAATGGAGATTTTGCGGTATCCTTCCCCTGCCATGCCCACCAAGCCACACCCACTAAGCAACACCACGCCTACCAAGTCACGCCCACAGAACCGGTAGTAAAAAAAAATTGGATTTCACCATTGGTTTGGGGCAACATAAAAAAGGCAGCAAAGTTTTCTTGGTGGAAGTATCTCTAAAGCTTGGGTGGGACAGCTTGTTTTGGGATTCTCTGTTACTTTCATTAATGATATAGATATTTTACCTTAATGTCGATCACAGGAAGAACTACCTGCTGATATACTTCAGGGATGCCTATGTCTTGGACTGGCCCCGGCCCTTAAAATACAAAGAGGAAACAAGGAAATGCAGTATTCCGTACCTGGTGCAGATGTTAGCCTGCAGGAGGTTTTAAAAGACCTTTTCTAGTTTTAATGTTCCCAAGTATATGCAAAACCCAGTAATATTGTCAAAGCCAAACGGTAGTTTCATATTTTGCTTTGTAACTGATGGGCAAAATTATTATGCCACCATGCCATGTATGTAAAATGATTTGCCTAACACCATAAAAGTGATATTTTTCCCCCTTTTTTCCCCCTTGATGCAAAAGATGAGTTTACTTTGAGTCAGACTTTGTTGTGGTACGGAGTCAACATAGAATTCTGTTGTAGCAAATGCAATTGTAAAATGGATTAAACCTTGATTTGAATCTTTTTTGTTAATCCATGGTGCAGTTGTCAAAACAGTGATATGTTGGTGTAACTGAGCATTCACTTTAGATACCCATCCTACTTTACAGGACTGTAAGGGTAATGTTTAAATGCATGGCAACAATGATCTCCCACAGGAAACTGGAAGACAAATAAATAATAAATTATTTTTTCTTTTTCTCCAAAATATTTCTAACTTGCTTTTCTTTATCTTGATAGTGGCAGTATAAAATATCATGTTAAAAACTCTTAGTGACAACTTTGAGTTTTCTCCAGGACTATCTGTACCCGATCAGTTCCTTCAGGTCTTCTTTGGCGCACCAACACTGGGTAATGGAATCCATCCATTTTGTTGTTGGTCATTCTCTTTTTTTCCTTCTATTTCTTCCAGTATTATGTGGCCAAATAATTAGGATCATTTGAGCCTGATCATTTATAATGGACTGAGAACTTTATATTGATTTGTTTGATGAGCCATCTGTTAGTTTTCTTGGCTATCCATGGTATTCTCAAGAGTCTTCTCTAACTCCTACATTCAAAAGCATCAATAGACTTTTTATCCTGCTTTTTCTAAATCCACTTTTTCTTCCAAAGAATGTTACAGCAAAAGCTGTAGCCTGCACCATCCTGAACTTTTTAAGCATAGGCATATCCCAGCATCTGACTATTTTTTTCATGGCTTTCTCTACTAAGTGCAACTTATTTCTTGAGGGTTGGTTCCTTTCTTGTGATAATTGATCCGAAAAGGCAGAAGCTGTCCACAGCTTCATTATCTTCATTGTCAATATTTTTTTAAATAACATTTTTATTAAAAGTTTTAGTCATAATAATAAATGATAATACAAAATAAAGAAAAAAGAAAAAGAGAAACAAATTAAAAGATGCAAGAAAGAAAAAACAGGAAAAAAAACCCCCTAAGAAAGTGACTTTCAATTTTCCTTATGACAAGTATAAACAGTTTCATTATCTCTTTACCTCTTCTTCATCAACACATATAAAATTCTTCTTCCCATAACTCAAGTCTTAACTATACGGGTAGTCTTCCACTTATGACCATTTACTTAATGACCGTTTGAAGTTATGACAGACCTCCCTAGAGACTTGAAGTTCCATGACTGCACTTTGGGCGCTTGGCAATTGGCCAGCATTTACGGCTGTTTGCAGCATCCTGTGGTCACATGACTATATTTTATGATGCTTTTGCCCAAACCTGGCATTTATTTATTTATTTGGTTTGCTTAATGACTGCAGAATTTACTTAATGACCATGGTGGCTACTTAATGACCACCACAAAAAAAGTTGTAAAATCAGATCAGTCACATGGGTGACCCAATTAACAATTGTCACGATTTACAAATGCAATGGGAAGGCTCCATTATGGTTGTAACTCAAGAGCTACCTGTTGACAAGTCCAATAAGTAATCCAGGTGTCAGCAAAAAGTCCAAACTTAGTCCTAAAAATATAACATTAGTTAGTAAATATAAATCTCATCCTCCCTTATCTCAACTCTTAATGGTAAGCAAATCCAACGTACAACGCTATTGTAAATTCTAAGGCTGGTTGTTATATCTGTTGTCATTAGTTTGAATCCTATAACTAAACTTAGTCCCATTCTGTTCCTGATGTTATTCTTGAAATTGGTAGGTATATATGATCAGCATAGTATCATGGAAACTGATTGGCTTTCTTCTTCCAATTTAGCCTAACTTGCACATTGCACATGAATGTTTGATCTTTTCTGTAATCAGCCCCTGGCCAGTTGTCTGTATATATAATTGATAAATTGTCTGCAAATCTAACTGATACTATTCAATCATTGATGGCATTGTAGCCAATGCGATTCTTGATATATTTTTCTGGACAATGAAACCAACACTCTTCCTTCCTTGTTTTTCTCTCTGGAGTAGTAAAGAATGTGATCTTCTGACTGAACTCCAGTCCATTTCAATTTGTCCCATACTGTCAATTATTTTATCTTGTCCATCTGTGTGGTTTTCTTGGTAAAATACAGGAATGATTTACCACTCCCATCCTCTACGCTGTACGAAAGGATGACTTTGCCCTTGTCAATAAAGCAATCGTTTGCCTCCAACATCTTCCTATATCAGCTGCACAATACAGGTGTTTGCTTCCTTTAGTGGAACAACTAGGATGACCTTCATAGCTTAAGTGACCCTACTGAGTATATATACTTTTGGTGCATTCTTCAGTTGTTCTTCATTAATGCCTCTCAGTGACATCTCCCTACCCATAAGGCAGAAAAGGAGGACATGGTGGTGGTGGAGAAACACTTTCTTTACACAACTGCTGCTCTCCTCTTCCTGGAGCGTGAGAAAACAAATCGCACAAGTTGCTTCAGACATCATCCTATAGTAGTCTTAGTATTGCTAGGGGCCTTCTTCTACTTCCCTGACAGGATATTTTTCTTTCCCAGAGCCTCACTTGGTTTGGGAATAAGAAAAATCTGTATTTATTTATCCTGGACAATCAATTGTAGGTAAAATATTCAGAATACTTTTGTTTAAGCATTTCTCATCTGCAGAAATTAATAATCACTCCTCTAAATTAGAAAGATAAAAATGGTCAGAGGAAATAAACGGAGAAAAATACAATGCCCCTGGCAATCTTAGTTTTAGTAGGAAAACCAAGCTTTGTTTGGTTTCAGTGTTTTTTTTTTTAAATGGACAATGCTGCAGGGAAGCAGGTCACCTTCTTCTGGCTTGATAAGTGCTTTATGTACTCATTTATGTACTTATGTGACCATCCTTTGCCTTATAGTAAAAAAAGAAAATCTTTAAAAAGTTGGAAAGTTTAAGTTTATTTAATTTGTATACCGCCCTCCACCCGAAGGACTCGGGGCGGTGAACAGCCATAAATAAAACATATAAATACAACATTTAAAAACCCACTAAAATCCAATTAAATAAATTTGGCCATAAAAATATTAAAACCCCAATAATTTAAAACAAATTAAAATTTATAGTATTAATTAGAAAAGGGGAAACAAACGAGGATTTGCTTGGCACAAGTGATTAATGGACACAAATCAACAGCTGCCCACATAGTCATGAATTCATTTGCGGAATCAATCTTTGCATCTCAATATAGCCTAGATCAGGGGTGTCACGCTCAATTTCATTGAGGGTTGCATCAGGGTTGTGTTTGACCTTGGAGGGCTGGGGTGGGCATGGCCATGGTGGGCATGGCCAGCTCAACGCCACTTATGTGTGGGGCGCCTATGGTGGCCAGAGCGCTCTGCCAGCGAAAATGGGCTCCCGAGCTCCGTTTTCGGCTATGACAGCTTCCTGCAACCTTCTGCTAGTGAAAATGGAGCTCGGCAGGGCTGCCCGAGCTCTGTTTTTGCTGGCAGAGGCATCATGGGCTGTGTCTGGCCCATGGGCCTTGAGTTTGACACCCCTGGCCTAGATGAAATATACATGTTATGTTGTAGGAACCCTAGCCACTTGGAGTTGCCTGAACTGCGTGATGGATGGCAAACAAATTTGATAAACAACCAACCAAATAAAATAAAAACAGCTCTGAAATGATGGATTTATATGACATGGTGTAGATTTTAAATGGAGGTCCTAAGGGTGGGAGGTGCTCAACAGTAGAATAGTCAACCTTGGGATTTAGTAAGCTCTCCTTCATTGGAGATGTTAAAAGAGAGGGCTGAATGCTGTAGTAGTGGATTTCTGCAAATGAAAATAATCTTAAATTAGATGATCACTCTTGCAAGCCTTATATGTATGGTTTTCTGTCATCCTGGTAAGATAGCATCTCTGTCTAGCCCAATTCTACAGTTTCAGTTTGAACTGTAGCTGAATTGCAACTTATGGTCTTCTTCTAAATGTAGCTATATTGAGTTATGGTTCTGCAAAATTAATCCTTGCACCAAGAGTAATCCAACTGCTATGTTGTTGCTCTCTCAAAAACACTGTACAGTATGATAGTTCCTTTATCTAGTGTTATACAATACCGCTAAATTCCAAAAGCTGTTTGCAAGCTTATTAAGAAGAATGACTCATAAAAGAGAAAATATAAAGGTAAAGGTGTTCCTGTGGATTTTCCTCCACTAGTCATGGTGGGTGCTCATCTCCATTTCTTTAAGCCATTAAGCCAGCACTGTTGAAAGATGATTTTGTGGTCATGTGGCCAGCATGACATCATGCCACAGCACAAGAGTGTACAGCGATACATGGAATGCTGAAGCTTTCCTACCAAAATGGTACTTATTTATCTACTTGCAATTTTACATGCTTTCAAACTACTAGGTTGGCAGGAGTTGAGGCAAATGACGGAAGTTCATTCCGTCACGCAGTGATAGGACTCAAACCACCAGAGAGTAGATCTTCTCAGGCAAGCCCTGATAATATTTGATTCTTTTAAAAATGTAAATCAATTAATAGTACAAATATAATACAAAAATAACAATAATAATATATAGGCAAAAGTAAGTAATATGTATGAACTTTTTTTTAAAAAAAACTACTGGTACTGTGAATATGCACCTAATTTAGTATTGTTAACCTATTGCTAAATCTAAGAACTACAGCAATATGTTCCATTTTTCATTTCTACACTGTAGAAATATTTTTTAAATTAACAAAGAATCTACTTTTTTTGACACCTGCAGCCTTGTTTTCTTTCTGCCTTCATAGTAGGATTCTCTTAGCTGATTTCCAGTCTTGATAGAACATGAAATTCAATCAATAGTTCAACATCAGATTTATATCTTCAACAATAGTGTTTTCTTCCAACATTGTATTAAGATACATCATAAATTGAGACCGAAAGGAAGCCAAAAGAGAATAGGACCAGATTATGTGTTAAAGAGCCCTCAAAGTTCCAGCAATGTCAGTGCAGGAATTCAGATAATCCTTTTTAAAGTATTCAGTAAACATGAAACAAAAATTAATTTCACCCCTAAGTAACAAAAAGTTCAATTGTCATTTAGAGCTTGAATTGCTGATTTTCCAAGATTGGATATTCTTATTATGTATTCCAGGGGTCACATATACTATTATCAATGTTAATTTTCATTATATTTCTTAATTTTATATAAAATGGAATTATTGATTTTACTTCAAATGCAGCATCTATTAAACATCCAAGTAACTGGATTCTTCTGAAACATTTGGATTATATTGTTGTATCAATAATTGATTTATGTTACCAAACAGATGATGAGATATGTATGTAATAATACCTTTAAAAATTCTTAAAATACTTATTGCTAATCAACTGATTCAATCCTTTGTTTGGCCAAAAACTTTTAATAAATCATCCTTCTTCCCATATCTAGATTAAGGTTAATTCCTAACATTGGTCTTTTATGTGGATTCCAATCAAAATTCAACTAATCCCCTATTAATGTCCAACTACAGTATATCTTGCAATTTTTAAAGCTGGAGAAGTTAGCTGTTGCTTACCACAGCTTGATTCAAGAACTTGCCAGGATTTTAAAAGAGACACATACTGGATCAGGAAATGAGCCTTGAGGGAATAATAATAAAAATGTTTTTATTCCATACAAATAGAGATAAGATGTTTTTATTCCATGCAAATAGAGATATTAAAATAAAAAGTCCCTTAATAACATTGAAAATCTGGTAGATTTTAACTGTTGTTTTCATAAGGCAATCTCAGTTTATCCAAAAAGAAAAATAATTATTTCTGACATTTGGTTCTTACTTCATCTATCAATGTCATTGATCCAGGACCAACATGCACTTTTGCACAGGAAGGCCTTTGCACAGATACACCATGTATGTCAGTTGTGCCCCTTCCTTCACATAATCATTCATGCTCTAATCATGGACTCGGATTGGACTAATGAAATGCACTTTATCATGCTAACCATGAAGTCCATGTGGAACTTACACAGCTGGTTTAAAATGCAGCAGTATTGGTGTTTTTCATTATGCCCATATGTCATTGTTGCTTTTCAAGATACATTTATTACCTCTTGGTTTTTGGATGCGATACAAGATCTGGCTTGTCACTTATAAAGCCCTTTATGGCACAGGGCCTGATTATCTGTGGGAATGCCCTGTCTGATATTAAAAAAAAATTTTTTTTGCCTGCCTAGTACAATCAGGCAGAATAGGTATGCTTTGGGTCCTTTCAATTAAATGTTGTCATCTTATGGGACTGAAGAAGTGTGCCTTCTTTGTTGTGGTCCCTTCTCTTTGGAACAGCATTGCCCTTTGTATATGTATGTATGTATGTGTGTGTGTGTGTGTGTGTGTGTGTGTGTGTATCAGTGGTGGGTTGCTACCGGTTCTCCCCAGTCCTTGCGAACCGGTAGTGGAAATTTTGAGTAGTTCAGAGAACTGGTAAATACCACTTCTGACTGGCCCTGCCCCCAATCTATTCGCTGCATCCCGAGTCCCAGCTGATCGGCTAGAAGGAAAAAATCAGGGCTCACTTGACAAAGAAGAGGAAAAAAAACCCAAGACAACGTAGCTTTAAATTGAGAAGCCAAGAAGCCTCCCAACTGATCGACTAGAACCAATCTACTCCTTGTAAACTGCTCGGTGGTGGTAGATTGGCAATTGAGGCCAAGCTGTCTGAAAGCAGTTTCCGATGCACTTGGTGGTGCAGAGCGGCAAAAAACTGTTTAAACTCTTGCCGCAGCACTTCAAAGGACCGCCCTACAGCTGATCAGTGATAAAAGGCAATGTGGTGGTAGACCAGTGTGCTCCAAAAACAAATGGGTAGACCAGTGCACTCCAAAAACAAATGGGTAGACTGGTACGGCTCTGCAAGCAGTTAAAAGCCTGGTAGACCAGTACCTCTGCTAAATCCTAAAGAATTGTTTGTCACATGACCATCAAACCACATCCACAAAATAAGTCTTGCCCACAGAACCGGTAATAAAATTTTTTAGAAACCACCCCGGTGTATATGTATATGTCTGTGTATGTATGTATATATGTATACACACACACTCTCATATATATATATATATATATATATATATATATATATATATATATACCACATTTCCTAAAAATAAGACCAGGTCTTATATTTATTTTTGCTCCAAAAGACGCATTAAGGCCTATTTTCCAGTTAGGTCTTATTTTCAGAGAAATATGGTACTAAATGCGTCTGGCTGATGATCTTAACTGGGGCTTATTTTTCAAGTAGGGATTATATTACGAGCATTCTGAAAAATTTGAGTCTTATTTTTGGGGAAACATGGTATGTGTTTGTGTGTGTGTGTATACACACACATACTATATAAATAAAATAGTACAAAAATATAAAAATACAAAATACAATAGCTAAAAGATGGGGAGTGAGTGAGTGAGTGAGTGAGTAGGATGAGCAGGCGGATAGGTGGGATTTAATATTAATCTATCAACCACCCCCAACATGAAGCCCTTCCTTTGAGGCCCAAGCCAACTGGCAGAGCTGGGTCTTTAGGCTCTTGGTGAAGGTCAGGAAGGTTGGAGTGGAGCTCACTTCAGGGGGTATGATATTCTAAAGGGCAGGCACAATGGCAGAGAAGGCCCTTCTCCTGGATCTGCTAACTGGAATACCCTGGCCAATGGGGCCTTCAGCATGCCTTCACTGCTGTCATGGGTGGAGGGGGCCAATCCCAATGGGATGAGCTACTGGCCTTCAAGTTTTTTGGAAGTCTCTTAAGAGCCTCTGTTGTTTTTCTGGATGTTATTATCTATATGGTTTTTTCTGGGCATTAAGATTCTTTTTCAATGATTGTGAGACAACTATGAATACTGTTCACAATAAGCCTTCTATCCCTTTCCACTGATTTAGTCTTTGACGTAAACATTTATTATGTACATAGTGAGTGATTATCTTTGATCCAGCAGTCCAGTAGTCAGAGAGATGGATTTTGAATCTACATTTAGAATCTTTTCAGGCCAGTTGGGAATAATATGGACCCTGGGTTTGTGAAATAAAACTGATTGTAAATTCAATCTCAGAAGTTTAGATAATGACTTGGCATTTCCACAGAGTTAGACTGACTTCAATAATAATGAGTACATAATAGGAATCAGTTGCTGGAAGTAAGAATTAGAATACCAAATTCTGAATTAATTCCAAGAACTCAGCGAAGAGGTTCATAATATGAACCATGTCTGAGACCCTGAGCTACTAATTGATTATAAATGTATATACCCTTGCTTGTTTGTTTTGAAACTAGACTATGACTGCCCTCGTCATCTGGGCGTTGTAGAATAATGATTCTGTACCCAAAGAGTAGAGGAGGTCAAGAAAAGTTTATCCAGCAATTATTGTGAATCTACACTGCAGGAGCCAATACCAGCTCTAGAATTGTTACAGCACTTATACAGGTAGCAACTGCCTTGTTCGATGACAGCTTGCAGTTATGAAGATGATGAACAAGTAATTTTATGATCAATCCTTGCATTTGGAGCCAAATTTATATGTATTTTTAATTCTTAATATTTGTATTGTATGTTTTTAATTCTGGCTGTTCACCACCCTGAGTCCTCAGGGAGAAGGGCGGTATATAAATTTTAAATAAAATAAAATAAAAAAATAAAAATTTGTGACCTATGAGGTCTATAAAGCAATGGAAAGCTGAAGTAATGTCATAAACACAATTGCAGTTTCATTTAGTGACTGCTTAATGACTGAGTTGATGCAATTACAGTTGCTATACCATGACTACATGTAAACATGCATAGCAAAATGTATCCATTTTGTATTACTTTAACTTATTTTTTTGCTTACGTGCTCAGACTTTACATTTTTTTGTGCTTAATGACCCACTTTGTCCTCTGTATGTCTTTCAGAATGCTGACTGATCACTTTCCCATCCCAGAATATTTTAACTTGTGTACTAATTTATTACCTTGGTTTTTTACACATGACCTGTGTGAAGATCTCGTTAACTTATTGTTAGTCAAATCCCATCTGGCTGTATAACATGGGTGACTTTAACTTGGTTCATTATTTTGAATGGTACATATATATTTTGTTACACATTAAATTGGACATTTACTGAAGCTGGTCCTGCATAATCAATTAATTTGGTTTCTATAGCTAGTTTCTTTTTATTTAAAATCTGATTTTCTGTGACTAAGAGGATATGAAAAACAGGAAAGGAGATGGCTAAATAAATAAGCATTTACACATATTTTATTTGATTTATCTTCCAGTGTTAGGCAGGTTCACCTGAAAAAGAATATTTTGAAAGCTCACCCCTCCCCATCTGCAATTTTTGTTCTTTTAACAAAGTCCTAAAAAGATGGTGAAAACAATTCATGTAGTTTCTAACAATTGTCTGAATACTCACCCCAGTGGTGGGTTGCCCCCAGTTCACACTGGTTCTATAGAACCGGTAGTAAAACTGGCGGGAGGCCCCTCCCACTGACCCTGATGTCATGAAAATGCTTCTGCGTATGCGTGTGAGCAAAGCGAGCGCATATGTGCGGCCCCGTTACGAACCGGTAGTGAAGGTAAGTAGAACCCACCCCTGACTCACCCCGTGCCTTATCAACTCTTGTAAATTGCCAGAGAGCCTCTCCTTTTTCAGTTCTGTAGTTACAACTATGGGGTGAAAATTGAACTCAGAAAGATTCCTGAGAAGAGAAATGGAATGCTTCTCATTTTGTCCTGTTTCATTTAGAGACAAGCAAAACAGGACTTAATACAAAGTAGGCCATTTGGATTTTACTTTTTGCAAAGTTCAGAAGGTTTGATGCAATTCTTTATTTAATGAGAAAAATTGTGGTGGGAGAGGTTGAAACAAATAGCCTTGGCTCATTTGGAGGCTTAGTGCATGTTTCTCAAGCAAGTATTTATTACATTAATTTGGCTGTTCTGGAAACACCATAAATCTCAGGATGTTTCTACAATATGTTTGTCTTTGGGGTATGCCAAGCCATGATCTTATCCTCCCAAGTAACCATTCTGTTGGAATTAGCTACTTCTGACTTGGATGCAAAATTATCTTTCTTAAATGGAAAGGGAGGCAGGCAGGCATTTTGTATTTTCAGTCTTTATGGTCCTCATGACAATGATAACTTCTATATGGAGTCTCATCTATACAGAAGACTAAGTGCAATATTCTGACTTCTCATATTGGAGTTGTTACTTGTTGGAATTAATTTCCTCTTTTTGGTTGGCAATGCATTCCTTGTGAAACCATTTTCGTACTAGCAATATAAGCAAGCAGGTTTTAAAAAGAAACCTGTACATTGTCAAAAATACACAACACTTGTCATATAATTCTTTCTGGAGGCTATGCTTCAGTGGTGGAATTCAAAATTTTTTAGCACTGGTTTGGTGAGCACACGCTTTGCACTGAAAATAGAGCATTTAGAAATTCAGCTGCTTACCTTCCACATCAGCAACGGTAAGTAGAACAGTGGGGGGGGGGAATCAGCTGTGCCGCGCAATAGAGATGAGCTAGAAAGCAGGAAATAAAGAACGTCAGAGCTACTAGTTTACCCAAACTGGTCAGAACCGGCTGAATACTACCTCTGCTATGCTTATGTATGCCTTTAGAAATAAATGTTTTTATTGCTTATTAAATAGCTGAATGCTCAAGTATTCCTATCAAAATAATAGAATAGTGAACGTTTGTCCTATTCCAAGGGTATGGAATCAGGAAGTACTAAAACAAGGTTCTAACAGTGAGTCTGAAACTATTAATTCCATAGAACCACAGCCAAATAGGATATATCCGGCTGGAGATTTTCTTCTCCATAATGTGGGAAACATGAATATTAGCACAGAAATTCTGGAGAGCCAAAACCAAAATGAATTGTGGCAGGAGGTTCATACACTCCCGGACTGAAGTGTCCAAAAACTAGACAAAACAAATGGACAAGTCAGTGCTTTCAATCTCCAAATACAAACTGTAGCATTATAATTACTTCGGCCATTGACCTCCAGTTATTTCGCTAAGTAATCAGAGTTTGAAGAGAAAAGATAAATTCTAGGCTTTTAAATTAAAAATCTTGGACATGATATATAAGACGTTGACTGCTCAAGGACTGCAGGACAAGGAACCTTGAATAACCCCTGCAAAATGTGTTGGTTGTATCCAGTTGGAGAAATTTTAAGATTCAGTTTTTAACGAGCATTATTTATTGTATGAGGCCATTACTTCCCAAGGCATAGAATTACTGCTCTGCTACAGTTCTGCTACAAAGACATATATCTTTATGTTTGTATGGATATATATTTATGAGCCTCTCTGTCTCTCTCTAAGCACAGCAGTGGAAAATCTTGCTTTAATTTGAATTCAGCTAGAAAATAATAAAAGACATGACGGTTTCCATAGTTGTTAAAGAATAGTAAACCTTATTTGTATCAAACTGGGGAAATCAACCATCGAATCACCCAAAATGAACAACCTAAGGATGTAATCCAATAAAAAAAGTCAAATGTGCAAACACAGACTACTATTTATAGTTGAAGTTATACCTAATGTTTCCTTTCTTAATCCTCCCCTTTCTCCTTCCTTCCTTCCTTCCTTCCTTCCTTCCTTCCTTCCTTCCTCCCTCCCTCCCTCCCTCCCTCCCTCCCTCCCTCCCTCCCTCCCTCCTTTTGGCATCAATGTATTTCTGGGGTTTCAACTACCTTATCAAGCTATTTGGAAGCTTCCTCAGACTGAAATAAGTTCTTTAAGATTGCTTGACATAAAAGGAATGAGAGTAGCACAGAATTGCAACAACTGAGCTACTTCCCATTTAGAAACAATTCACCACGGAGTATGTTAGGGCAAATAACTTTTTAGTTACTTTCTAGTACTTTTAGTTACTTCCTATGATCCCTTGGAAAGATGGATCTTTGCACCGAAAACCAAATCTTACAGATGGCTGTTTGCATGCGTTTCCTGAAGTCAGACCAGTGCAAGAGACAATTCACTTTATAGGTTGACGGATATCATTATATGATCTGGTTTCAGAAACAAGTCAATTTTATCTCCCCTCCCAATCAATGCATTGAAATTCTAATAAAAAGTCTAGTGTGGCAAAACATCAAAGCATCTGCCTCTTCCAGATGAGAGCCATGGAACCCTTGAAGTGGAAACCAGTTTTTGGACAATGTTAAAATGGACAGAAGAATTTTGCAACATTTTGTATGGTTAATCTTATTTACGTATTTATTAACAATAGCAAGTAGCCATACAGTACATTGCTTCATAGTGCTGTACAGCACTTTTAAAGCAGTTTACAGAGTCAGTATATTGCCCCCAACAAACTGGGTCCTCATTTTACTAACCTCGGAAGAATGGAAGGCTGAGTCAATCTTGAGCCGGTCAGAAAAGAATTCCTGGAAGTGGGCAGAGTCAGCCTGCAATACTGCATTCTAACCACTGTACCATTATAGACTTTTATCAGGGCTGTCAAACTCACAGCCGGTGGACCGGATGCGCCATGCACTGGCCATGCCCATGTCCGGTGTAGCGAAGGGGGGAAAAGTCACAATATGTCACGTGACAATGCCGTGACAACACAAGTTTGACACCCCTGGCTTATATACAAAAAATTTTAGCAAGGGGTTCTCTGTCCGGTTGCTTGGTGGGCGTGGCTATGGTGGGCGTGGCCTAGTTGACCTCCTGTACCATGGTGGGGGGAGGTGTTTTTGCCCTCCCCGGGCTCCAGAGGCTTTCCTCAAGCCTCTGGGAGGGCGAAAATGGCCTCCCCAGGCTCCGGAGGCCCCCTGGAGGCCGGAAACGGGCCCATTTTCTGAACTTTGGGTTGGCCTGTTTTTTGCCCTCCCCAAGCCTCTGCACACACCCTGTATTTACCTGCATCCAAAATGGGCCACGCGGGGACTCCTGGGAGGGCGGGGCAGGGTGGGCAAGGC
The DNA here is from genome assembly GCA_012654045.1 of Ptyas mucosa. Taxonomy (NCBI): domain Eukaryota; kingdom Metazoa; phylum Chordata; class Lepidosauria; order Squamata; family Colubridae; genus Ptyas; species Ptyas mucosa. The sequence continues at coordinate 11,449,557 of WNWU01000005.1, forward strand.
CAGCCAGGAGTGGGATTTGGGGGTTCTCCAAACTGCACAGAATCTTAGCTAGAGGTTCTCCCGAACCCCTGGGAACCCCTAGCAGCCCACCCCTGTTTATATAGTGCCTTTCAAGTACTTAGGGCAGGATGCATAACACATTCTTCTCTCACTTTTCTCCACAACAATCACGTTTTTGGGGAAAGGTTTAAATTTTGAAAGTCTGGATAATTGTCCAAAAATTACCAATAAGTTTCTGTAGCTAAGGGTGGACTGGAACCTGAGTCTCAATCCAGCCCTCTAATCACTATGCCATATTGGTTCTTGCAAGGTTTCAGGTAAGTATGTTACATCAAATATTAATTAAAACTTGTTTTGGTTTGGAGGTGCTTCAAAGTCAGTCTTAACTCCTGGCGATTGCTTGAACAAGTTCCTGCAATTTTCTTGCAATATTTTTAGTTCGCTAGAGAGAGAGTGACTGGTCTAAGATCTCCCTGCTGACTTCGTTCCTAAGGTGGGACTAGAACTCACGGTCTCTCAGTTTCTAGCCTGGTGTCTTAATCATTATACCAAGCTGGTTCTTTAGAATTTGTTTAAAATGAGAGAAATCTGGCTGCAGCTTTGTCACCCTAATGATTGCAGGGGTGAAAATGCATTTCTGCAGCATTAAGCATTATGATCCATCCGTCACTTCTGCTGGATTTCTATTCTTGTTTCACCTCATAACATATTTAGGAATTAAAAACATCAGTATATGAATACATACATACATACCCAATACACTGTTCCTTCCCCTTCTTGCCAACTGTCTTGCTTCTACTACTCCATGCCTTGTATCTTATTCTTTAAACTACTCACCCTCTCTTTCTGAGAGGGATGGTTATTTAAGGTTTTCTTGTGGCTTGTTTGTTTTGCAATGAGATGATTCCAAAAAGAAACAGGCTTCCTTACCGACAAAAAAGATCATGTATCTTAGACAGTGGATCAGCAATTTGACTTTAAAGATAATTAGGATTGACTGGAGCTGTAGCTCTGATTCAGAAGCACAGGAGAAAAGAGATTAATTAGCATGTGACTACTAGTTGAAGATAATTATTTTGCATTAGCATTTCCCAGCATAATGGCATGAGGGCCAAAAGTACAAAAATACAGTATCAGAGTGATATCGATTAGAATAGAGAATACTCTTAATAGCTTGAATGTTTTGCAGTCCAACCCTGCCCCAGGCAAAGAAAAGATTATCTTGTAAGTCAAGATGTTCCTTAACTAGTGTCTTTCAAATATGTTAAGGTTATCCAGAGAGCATGGCTGTCGGAGGGCACCAAACTGGGGATGGCTAATCTAAGCATTTAAATATCTGTAATATAGACAAAGTGAAATACAATGAATAAACATCTAGGGAGATTTTCAGTCACCCAGGTCATGGTTGTTCCAAAGGTGCTTTTTCAAGAGCTGAAGAAACTTCTTGGATGAGAAGTAAAATGTCTTCAAAGAAAAACCAGAAAGTCCAGTTGCCTCTTGAAAAAGCAATGAATAAACCTTTTAAGAAATTCTATTTGGTAACCAGAATGATTCTAAGCATTTTGGTAGTGGCCTTTACTAGCTCTGCTTTCAGTTGTTATTTAAGGCGCTTTAGCATCTGAGCGGAATTGAGTATCTCAGCCATGATTTTTGTAAAAGACCTTTGTGGCCATTTTACCAGGGGTGAAATGTAAAATTTGTTACTACCGGTTCTGTGGGCATGGCTTGGTGGTGGTGGGGTAAATGTGACTGGGTGGGCGTGGCCAACTTTAAAAAAAAAACTTTTCAAAGCATTTTTTCTAATGCTTTGAAAAGCCTCTGCTGATCAGGCAACTCAGCTGGGATCCTCAGAGACTTTTCAAAGCATTTTTTAACCACCTCTTCAGCCAAGAGGTGGCAGGAAAAAACGCTTTGAAAAGCCTCTGATGATCCCAGCTGAGCTGCGTGATCATCAGAGGCTTTTTTTTTTTACTTAAAAAAGCATTTTTTCGTCGGCAGAGCCTCTGATGATTGTGTGGCTCAGCTGGGCATTGGGGGGGGGGGGCAGAGATTTTTGCTACCGGTTCTCCGAACCACCCGCCGCCATCGCTACTGGATCAGGCAATCTGGTCCGAACCGGGAGCATTTCACCCCTGCATTTTACCATCAAGCAAAGAAAAATGATTATTTCAGGCAGGAAATATTAAGTGTCTTGCACATCTATTCATTTGTTTATTGTTATTGATTTGGTTGTTCTTGTTATTGTCTTTCTTACATAGATGGGGACAGCATTTCAATAACTGACAAATATTGAAAAGCTAGCCAGTGTTAGTCCTGGGAGGATTTTGATGGAAAGCCACCAGAATCATTTGAGATCCAGGCAGCAAACTAGCAACAACAGCAACAATAACAACTTCCTTGCAGTTTCAGTATCCTTTTTAAAAAAAATTAACTTCATTGACTGCATGTCATGGATAGAAAGAAGCAAAATGGTAACGTCTGTGCATAAAATGGTATTAGAAAAATGATGAATAACAAACCTCGTGGTATAACAGAATTTTCTTTGGGCAACTGATAATTTTTTTAAAAAATAGCAAAAAGCTATTCTGCCTTGACAAAATGTTCATTGCTATTTGCTCAGCCACTATTTCAGGTACTTGAAGCAAAGAACATTCCCCTTTTTTCTGAACAACAAATTATTGCTGCTCTCTCTTCTACCTTGTGAGAGTGGCAAACCCTATGCCTGCTCCTTTTTCTTTTCTTAAGAAGAAATTCTGTACAGAAATTCAGTTAGCGCTAACAACATGCAATTCAAAGCTGTATTGTAAAGGTCTAAAAAGAAATAATTTTCCTGCCACCTGAGAAAATGGCTACATTTCATTTCCAAAACAAAGCAAAAAAATCCCAGCACCTCTATCAATTGCCAGCTGATGTCAAGGGAAGTTAGTTTTGGGAAGAAGTATCTACAAAATAAAGCAACGGTATAATTGCAGGAAGTGTCTGGATTGAATAGCTGAGAAAAGTGGAGAAGCCTTGTTTTTTTTTAAAAAAAATATTTCAATTGAACTTTCAGTGAGGATCAGATATGATTAAATTCTTTTATCTCTCGTCTATTACTTAGTGTACATAATGCAACATGAGGTGTCTACTTTATGGTATGAACTGAACATACAGGCTATAGAAATATTTCATGTTGCAAGATGCACTTTGCTGAATAGTACCGTATATATTCGAGTATAAGCCGAGTTTTTCAGCACGTTTTTGATGCTGAAAAAAGCCCCCCTCGGCTTATAATGGAGTGACGAAAAAAATGCCTTTTTTCCTGCAATCGTTTTGGCTCCCGGGGTTGCAGGCAGGCTTGCTAAAGCCAAAATGGAGCATGGGGGTGTGTGTGTGCGGTGCCCCGCCCCCGCGCCCCTTTTTGGCTCCCAGAAGTTGCAGGGAGAAAGAAACAAAGAAATCCTCACTGTTTAGGGAGATCCCATGTGCACTGAGCTTGAGTTGAGAGCTTCTTGTAATTGGCTGCTAGCTATCCTTGCTCAGGCTAAGCCAGGAGTGGGTAAATGTCGCCCTTTTACAACCTGTGGACTTCAACTCCCAGAATTCTCCCAGCTTGGCTGTCTCAGGAATTCTGGGAGTTAAAGTCCACAGGTTATAAAAGGGCCACATTTGCCCACTCCTGGGCTAAGCTAATCAGTAGTGCAGCTCTAAGAATGCCAGATGAGAAGGAGAAAGGGAGGGAGAAAGAAAGAGAGAGAGAGAGAGAGAGAGAGAGAAGAAAGAGACAAAGAAAGAAAGAAAGAAAAAGAAAAAGGAGGGAGAGAGCGAGAGAGAATGCAGGTATCTCTTAACAGAGGCTTGAACTTGCCTGAAATTAGATCAAGCCAGTGACTGGGTGGGCGTGGCTAGCTGGTCATGTGATATATGTGTATAGGGACTACTCAGAGGGCTGAAAAAAGTCATTTCTGACAGGTCCTCGCACTTTTGACCAGTCCTCACACTTATGATCATCCTCACATTTATGCCCGTGCACAATTCTTAACAACCATGTCACTCATTTCACAACTGCTTCTCTTCACCATGGTGACAAGATAGGGCAAAAACGTAAAATGTGAGGACCATCGTAAGTTTGAGGACTGGTCACAAGTGCAAGGACCAGTCAAAAATAACTTTTTCAGCCCTCTGAGTAGTCCATATGCACAAAAGGACTACCCAGAGGGCTGAAAAAAGTGATTTCTGACAGGTCCTCATACTTCTGACCGGTCCTCACACTTATGACTGGTCATCATTTATGCCCATTGTAGCATTCTTAACACCCATGTCACTCATTTCACAACTGCTTCTCTTCACCATGGTGATAAGATTTTTGTTTTTGTTGATCCTCTTTTCCACTTACAGAGCTAGTTTATTATTTTTCTTTGAAATCAATATTCAAAAAAATTTAACCTACTGATGCCCCAATTAATGTAATTTTATTGGTATCTATTTTTATTTTGAAATTTACCAGTAGCCGCTGCATTTCCCACCTCTGGCTTATACTTGAGTCAATAGGTTTTCCCATTTTTTTGTGGTAAAATTGGGTGCCTTGGCTTATATTCGGGTTGACTTATACTCGAGTATATACTGGTAAGTTAAACATTGTGGTTGCTGTGAGGATCCCCAGGGGTGTGTATGCAAGGTGTCAAAACAGTCAAGGTGGAATCTGTGATGATCATAATGCCACCATCCATGGCAGGGGTGGGTTCTAAATTTTTTTACTACTAGTTCTGTGGGTGTGGCTTATTTTGTGGGTGTGGCTTGATAGTCATATGACAATTATTTAGGATTTAGCAGAGGTACTGGTCTATCAGGCTTTTAACTGCTTGCAGAGCTGTACCGATCTACCCATTTATTTTTTGAAGGCACTGGTCTACTCATGTATTTTTGCAGACTCCAGTCTACTCATTTTCTTTTAATACTGATCAGCTGATCAGTGTTAAAAGAAAATAAGTAGACTGGAGTCTGCAAAAATACATGAGTAGACCAGTAGCCCTTTGAAGCCCCATGGCAAGAGTTTAAACAGTTTTTTTTCCCTCTAGCCATCAGCTGGGACTCAGGAGGCAGCAATAGATTGGGGGTGGGGCCAAATAAAAGGAAAGAATAATGTAGCAGGGGACGGGGGGGGGGGCGCGTGGAGGTCTGAGCCGGTTCGGTGATGTCATATTGTCACCGCTGCTGGCTCGGGAGAACTGGGCCAAACCGGGAGGAACCCACCACTGATCCATGGTATCTGTGGCCGTGGTGGTGCAGTGGTTAGAATGCAGTACTGCAGGCTACTTCTGCTGACTGCTACTTCGGCTTCCAGCACTTCGGCAGTTGGAATCTCACCAGGCTCGAGGCTGGCTCAGCCTTCCATCCTTCTGAGGTGGGTAAAATGAGGACCTAGATTGTTGGGGGCAATATGCTGACTCTGTAAACCGCCTAGAGAGGGCTGTAAAGGGCTGTATGAAGCAGTATATAAGTATGCTATTGCTATCTTGACAGTTTTTGATCCACTCTGCAGATGTCCATAATAGTAATGACTATGGAGACATTTATTTATTTATTTCGCATATGCACACATACCACTTTATTATGGTCACAAACCATAATTACATGCAAGTAAAAACAAATGTAGCATCAAATGTAGCAGCTAATAACTAATAAAATATCAGCGTGCAATACCCTCTATCCAGCGGTGGGATTCACTTACCTTCCCTACCGGTTTGCAAATATTACATATTTTTGCCATCCCAAACTCCAATTATGTATCTCTGGTTAAAATTAACTAGAGTTTGTTTCATATACAATAACCAGTTCTTTTCAATCCAATTCTCTTATTTTATGCTGGAGGAAGATCAAGGAGGAAGTTAAGATTTGACCAAGCCTGTGCTAAGCTAATATTATAGGTTTAAAATAAATATCTGGACAATTTTCCTATTTTTGCTGTACTTATTTGTGCCTATTTTTCAAAACTAATTCTTGTATTTATAAACTATAAACTAAGGAGATTGGCATGGTAACTTTCAGACAAGTCCTATCTCATTAATTTGATGCAAGAACATTCCTTTGTAAGGTCAGAGTGGAGGAAAGCAAGATTTCTAATTAATCACTAATAGACGAGTCTTTCCTGATTTATAAATAGGTGATGGTATGGCAGTCTGAAGTCTTTGAATCTTAAATTGGAATACATTACATTACATGCCCTCAGTGCTATTTTTTAATAAGACAAGATATCTTTATGTTTCAGTTACAACTTTGCTCTATTGCTGTTTACTGCTTTTAGTTTATGAGGCAACAGACAGAAATTATATTGTGTTGCCAGCAATTTCTGTTGTGGGTCTCTGTGCTTGTTTGACGCAACCTCCTGATCTTTTTTCAGCCATAATCTTTGCACATAGTTGGTTGTATTGGAGCTACAAACATCAACAATTGCAACTTTTCCTTAGTGGAATATTCCTTTTTGAAGATAAGAATAAGGAATATTCATTGTAGAAAAGAAAAACAACTCATGAATGTACCATTAGATGAATGTAGATTCGCTGCTGAGTTTGCACTCCATATATTCTTGGCTATAAAACTGTAATTTAGAGCAATGTAAAAAAGATATTTTAATGTTCATTTCTAAAAATAATGTATGCTTAACAGAACTCACAGAATTAATTTATATTTCTACTGAGCATATTTGTTGTAGTACAATAATGCAGGAAAAAACCCAGGTCTTAACATCAGCAGACTTCTGGAATACAGTGTTATTCATTTCTATAGCATGCTGGTTTTTGGGAAGGGAATTGTGCAGTCCATCTGCTGAATTTTAACTGTACCCGTTCTCTTTCTTAAATTATGTAGCACTATTTTATTTCATGACAGTTTTCCTCAGTAGTGGGTTTCAAATCCCGGCACTACCCATTCGCTATCAGTAGTGCATAGGTGCGCTCGCTCGCTTTGCGAGTGCACAGCACTTCTGTGCATGCGCATAACATTTTTGATGACATCTTGGCGGTTGGGTGGAGCTTCTACCGGTTTACCACTATGCGAACTGGGGCGAACCAGGAGCAACCCACCACTGGTTTTCCTCCTTGGTAAGCCTATACGGGTAAAATAAAAGTAGTTCGTTTATTTTATTCTATTTTTTTAAATTCACATGTAGAGGCCACCCAATAATTGATAATTCTGGGCAGCTTACAAATAAAATAAGAAATGGAGCATATAGAGAGATAAGTAAAAAAGAACCATGGGAAACAGCACATAAAGCCATTCACCAGATGTAATAAAAAGTGGGATCCCTTAATATCCTAAATCCTGAGAGTACAAGCAAAGTTGTAACAGTTTCTTAAACATCACAAAAATGGGAGTGGCATGAATCTCTGGGGAAATTGTTGCAAAGGGCAGGTGTAACCACAAAGAAGGTACTTCCTGGGGGCGACAAGGTGACCCTGATCAATTGATAGGTTGCAGAGTGCACCTACCTTGATTCGTGTTCTGTCCCCTCCCTGCTTCAGAAGCCCAGACAAGCACACACACTCGAACAGGAGTATTCAGAAGTTGTTTATTTACCATCCATAAACAACAAGCTGGCAGCGAGCCCGGGAGAGATAACGACAGCTGTTGTTTTGAGTTGCCACAGCCAGTCCCTGATAAGGCTCCAAGTATTTATATCCAATACACGTTTAAAAGAAAACGCTTAGCTGCTGCAGTATTTCAGGACACAAGCAGTCAGGGTAAAACTTTGTTCGTCACAAAAGCCAACAAGGTAAAGTCAGCTCCTTTTATACCTTGTGGGGCGTTGGCTTTGTGACTCATCACCTCGTGCTCGGCCCCACCCACTCCTTTGCTGAGCCCGTCTCTCTGATCGTCGCCACCTGGGATTAATCCACTCCCTCTCCTCATTAACGTCTGACTCAGAGGAGCTTTCTCCCACAGGGCTTTCAGCTGGGGCCTGGGGTGGTGCCAAACCAGACGGGCCAGGGGAGGAGGCCCTTGCCTCCTCCTCCTCTTCACTTTCGGAGGATTCTTCCTCCGGAGGTCCGGGCTCGGGAGCCGAAGACACAACAATTCGTCATACTGGATGGGCAGAAAAAAATAGTGGTAGGCAGGTGCCTCAAATAGCCAGGGCTTATGCGATAGTGTGGTGTGAATCAGAGGTGGTATTCAGCAGGTTCTGACCAGTTCTGGAGAATTGGTAGCGGAAATTTTGAGTAGTTCGGAGGACCAGTAAATACCACCTCTGACTGGCCTCACCCCCATCTATTCTCTGCCTCCCGAGTCCCAGCTGATCGGGAGGAAATGGGGATTTTGCCGTAACCTTTCCCTGCCATGCCCACCAAGCCACGCCCACAGAACTGGTAGTAAATTTTTTTGAATCTCACCACTGGTGTGAATGTGCTAACCAGCATTTTGAATTGTATCCAGGAGGAGCTGGCTACCTGTGTAGCTTGCAATGCAGTGAGTCACATAAGTATCATATGATGATCCCAACACTTCCCATATTGCCATAGTTTGGATCAACTGTAGCTTTCAGTTGGTTTCAATTGATCTCCTATGTAACCCTGAATCTGAACTTTGCAAAAATGAGTCAATGCATTTTATGAAAAGGTCATTCATAGTCCTGTAACATTGTGAAATCAACATTCACGATGAAGAAGACACTTTTAATGTTCTAGAAGCACAGAATTCATTTCAGAAAATAATTAGACCGTCTACAGTGTATGGTGTAATCGTATTATTTCCTTACCAATTTAATTGTGTGTAGAAATAAGTTTCTTTGAGCCCAATGGCTTGGAAATAGTTTTCAGGAACATATTTGCAGATTATTCATGTAATAAATCATTATAAATTCATTAGCAAGTCTGTCTACTAATAACAATAAAAATCATATAATGAATACTTTTTAAAAAAGTTACAATTGCTGTGAAAAGGAACTGCCAGGGGATTGTTTAATTAGATATTATACTAGATGGTAAAACTAAATATTTCTAATAGTAGCTGTGATAAAGTGGAAATTCTCTTTTATTTAAAAAAATGCCTATGTGACACGTTACTTGAACAATATAATAGAAAATTTTATTGTCTATTGTTACAACGAAGTAATCTATGTTATGCTTGTCAAATGCAAGATTTTTTAGATTCATTTCAAATGTTATAAAATAAAGTATGGGAAATCTTGTAGATCTCTTATGATTTGTCATAAATAAGGATGAATTTCTGACTCTTAATTGTCTAAAAAAATAGCAAGAACAGATAATAAACTTCAACTGAGGAAAAGTTGGGGATAACTAGAAACCAGATTGTGAAGTCTACACTGTGTTTTATTTGTAATTTTTTTGACAAAGAAAATTTCACGTTTCAGCTGTTCCAAATTTTCCCAATTGGGAATTGGGCAGTTCGGAAGGTTGCGAGTTCTGGAAATGAAATCTTAACACCTCTGGAATAGGCCAAATTTAGAACAGCTGGACTAAGATCGAACAGACTGCATTGTCAATTAGTTTATTATATTTGGAAAAACATTAAAAAACTCAAGTGTGGAAGATTTTAGCAGCCTGAATATAGAGGCAAGTATATTTATATTAGAGAAATCCAGAAAGATATGGAAGTGTAGACAAGGATGCACACTACAGCTTTCAGTTTCATTCATTTCATTTCATTCATTCAGATGTGACAATTTGTTTTGCTGTTGTGACTGTGAAATGTTTAGCATTTTAAAATAAAAAAAGAGGAAATCTCAGTTGTGATTTCTCTGCTATCCAGATATGAAATGTTAGGAGATTCATTTCTGATATTTGCTTTGCTGACCGTACTGTATAGGATTAGTCAGATGCAAACAGTAAAGGCATGAATAGAATTTCAGTGAACAATCTTCTTTGAATACATTTCATACCTATAATATTGAATGAATATATCTTTAGCTTCAGCATTGTTAGCAAGGAAAGAATATATGAAGTACTCATTAAAATAGAAATAATGCATTGACGATGTATCTGTGGATGTGTATATTTGGTTAACTATGGCAAGATGAATACATAGCCTATTTATGTTGCAAACCCTGCAAAAATATTTAAAGAATACTTGAGAATGTAAGTATTTAATCAATATTTTGAAACCTGTTTGTCTTAGGTTATAGTTCAAAAACTTGTATTACAATCTTTCTTAATGTTTAATATATGATAGAACATTGTCTAGGCCAGGGATGTCAAACTCATGTCGTCATGTTGGCATCATGTGACGTATTGTGACTTTTCCTCCCTTTGCTAAACCGGGCGTGGGTATGGCCAGCGCATGTGGGCCGCAAGTTTGACACCCCTGGTCTAAGCAATTAAATTGTATGAATAAAGACAATTCTAATTTACCAATTATTTTGCATATGAGTATGCACTTGTATTAGGGGAAAGCATCTTCTTGTTTTCAAAACGCTTTTAAAAATAGTTTCCCCCATTATTGAGTTCACAAGGTTGCATTTTTTAAAAACTCCCAACCAATATTGCTCATTATGTTAGTTGGGAATTTGGGAGTTGTGATTACAGTATTATTAATTAAGGCAAGTACTGGGACTGAAAAGGCAGACTTTTTGGTTCCAGATAGATGGCATTGTTTAATTGGACAAACCTGGAGTATACTAACCTTGTTAGAACAAAATAGTTGGGTAGATATAATGGGGAGAGGTGTTCATGTAAGTAATCAGGTCCTGAGTCTTATAGGGCTTATAGGTAATGATCAGCAACTTGAATTGCACCTGGAAGCAAACTGGCCACCAATGAAGCTCATGAAGCAGAGATATTACATAAGCAAATCAAGCCTCATGTAGATAGCATTACAGTAGTCAAGCTGTGAGGTGATCAGAATATGAATGACTATTTGAGGAAGTTTCCTCATCTAGATTAGCGGACCAGATTCAGCTATACAAACCTTCTCATTGAGCAGGAGCTTTGAGTCTAGGACAGGGGTGGGCAATTGTGGCTCTTTTACAACCTGTGGATTTCAACTCCCAGAATTCCTGAGACAGCTTGGCTGTCTCAGGAATTCTGGGAGTTGAAGTCCACAGGTTGTAAAAGAGCCACAATTGCCCACCCCTGGTCTAGGAAGACCTCTAGATTGCACACCATGTGACTGAATGAATCTATAAAGTGTCAGATTGTACAAAACTATAGTCAATAAAAATGTAATGAAAAAGCTAATTGAAGTCCTAAAACAGCTATAATTCAGAAAATTTACTAGGTTACAGGGGCGTTTTCTAGATTTGCTCATTTGTCTCTTATCTGGCTGCCTGTTTATCTTATTAGTGACCTGAAAGCAAAAAATAAATAAAGTAATGCTTTTTAGTTGTCTTGTCTTGTCTTGTCTTGTCTTGTCTTGTCTTGTCTTGTCTT
>WNWU01000005.1:11467760-11491125 GCA_012654045.1 Ptyas mucosa
AAAGAAAGAAAGAAAGAAAGAAAGAAAGAAAGAAAGAAAGAAAGAAAGAAAAGAAAATAAACAAATCAAGCCCAAGGCAAAACCTTTGGTGATGTTTTACTTAGCAGAAATCTAAGCTAGAACCTTGGCATTTAAAAATACCTTTTTGTAAGGTGATTTGCATTTTAATTAAAATCCAGATATTGCACTTCAGTGGGTTAAAATAAAATACTGCTTTACAGGCAGAACGTAGAACGTATGCATACAGAAGCCAGCAGGGCTGTATGAGGTGATTACGACCAGTAGGCAGACAGGCAGATACTTGAGATCCTGCCACAGAATAGTGTCATTTGTAAAATATTTAGGATTACTACTTGAAAATCTAATCAATTGGTAAGAACGGGCATTTCATGAAAAGGAGATTTTTACTATCAGAAGTCCTTTTTGTTTTAACATGACATTTCTCATATAAGTTCCAGTGCAGTTTATTGGAGTTTATATTAATTGGAGTTTATATACAGTAAAATAAAGCATCTATTATCAAACATAGATACAAGAGAATTTTTTTCATGGAGCCTTCTTGATGTCCACTGGATGTCATGCTGGCTGGGGAATTCTGGGAGTTGAAGTCCACACTACTTAAAAGCGTCAAGATTGAGACTCATTATTGTAGACAATTGCTAAATGGCAGAAAAGATGCAAAAAACCCAAACTCTTTGCTGCCATTTACTGTTTGTGTGGATTCTTGCACATTTATTGTAGCTTCATCCATTCTCCTCTCTTGGAAAAGGAAACTGGGCATTTAAGGATGGGGAAAGGGGTAGGAATTTTTTTTAAAAAAAATGACAAAGCAAAAAGATTATAAAATTTTTGTAAAAACACCATTTACCTCCCTGTGAACTATTTCATGAAAAGGCAAGCCAATTCTAAGGCAGCATTTTCCAAAAGAATCCACAATATGCAGTCAAAAGTCCAACTGTAGACATAGACAAAAAATATTGTTTCCTGATGAAAGAAGAGGAAGCAAAAAGTGAGCCTTTTTCTGTACAAATATTGCTTGCTGAATCTCTTTCCTTTCCTCAAAATCCATGCTATTACACTAGCATTCCAGAATACAACATGTGATAATTTTCTTATAACAAATGGCCATCCACATCCAGATATATCCAGGACAATGTTCCCACTATTTTGAAAGTGAATAGTGAAAACAAAGATAGAGATGAATGATAGAAGTCCCCCACCCACCCCTCATAACAGTGCATTGTAGTATTTTGAAATGTTGGAGTTATGTTTTAAAATCTTTTAGCTAAGGAAGTGCATAGAGAGGTATAGATTTAACTCTTATGCATAGGGATGCTACAATTGGATGAAAAGGAAAATTCCTGCTAATCTCAAATACAACTCCCTCCTACTAAATCATAGAGGGGAGAAATTATTATAGCAAATTATGCATATTTAAACATCAATTAGAAGTATTTTAAAAGAATTCTTCTATTTTTATTACAATTTTATGAACCCTTGACCATGACCCAGCTTATGCTTCCCTAGAAGTAAACTTGATTGATTTCCCTGAAGGTTATACTCACTTAAGAATGCAGATAATTATTATTTGAGTTACATAAATAATCAAATTCACTCAACATTGCTGTGAATATTTTATTGTTGTGCTTCTATGATTCAGATGGTCAGCTGCCAATCAGAGAAACTCAACATTACCAGGGAAGAGGAAAGCATTGTGCTGGTGTCAACATACATGGACAAAGGAAGTTTTACCTTTCCCCTATTGAGCAAGCCATAGAAACTATTTGTCTGGTGCAGTGATGAAATCCAAATTTTTTTACTACTGGTTCTGTGAGCATGGCTTGGTGGGCGTGGCTTGGTGGGCGTGGCAGGGGAAGGATACTGCAAAAACTCCATTCCCACTGCATTCCAGGGGAAGGATACTGCAAAATCCCCATTCCCTCCCCACTCCTGGGGGAAGGATATTGCAAAAGTTCCATTCCCACCCCACTCGGGCCAGCCAGAGGTGGTATTTCCTGGTTCTCCGAACTACTCAAAATGTCTGCTACCGGTTTTCCAGAACCTGTCAGAACCTGCTGGATTGCAATCCTAGTCTGATGTGTTCGTAAGGAAACATTCAGAGACCCGACTGATAATCTAGAAGTCAGGAGTGAGAAGGGTTGGACCTGAACCCTTCAGTCTTCACTCATGTCCACTGCAAGATAGTTGAAAGAAGGTCAAGGTTTCCATCAGATATGTGTTGTGCTTCCCATATCAGTCCCTCTTAGAACCTGTGTTTGGTATACTCCTCTGTATAATTCACTTTCAGGCAACTTGTTGGTCAGCATTTGACTCTTCAGATCAAAAGTTTGGATAAGCAATAATCTGGGGCAGGAGTTGTAAGAGATGAAGACAAGAGAAGGCACCTGCCCAACTTGGCACTTTTCATTTGTCTTTCTTTTGGTGATGATAAGAAAGCACATAATGAGCCTGGGCTGAGGCAGATTAAATATGCTGCCATTTCATAAGAATCACATCATATTGACCAGGACAGATGAATTGCCCTCAGTAAAAACAGAATCTATAGCCATAACTCCTGTTGTCAAGTATCCTAGCTGCCCCCTCTCCCCCACCACAGTTCAAGCTATGGCAGAGATGGGACAGTGGTTATAAAGAAAGGGCATTTGATTTGAAAAGTGTATTTAGTAATTTAAGTTCTGTATATTTCTGTATGTGTATATGGAAGAGGTAGAACCTTGGCTTTGCTATATTCTGGCAAAAAAAAGATTGTCAAATGTATGACAAAAGCAAGGGTTGACAACTGTTGCTTTTGAAGAAAATCCCTTCAGCAGAAATAGAAAAAGGTACATATGGATCCCAATAAATTAGAACTCTAGAAATAGTCCTTGCTTAATGACTAGTCACATAGCAACCATTTGAAGTTATGATGGACTCTCCCCAAAGATACTTATAACCCTCATTGAGGAATTGTGATGGTGGCATACCACATGGGTACATTACTATTTTTAGATGCTTGGCAACTAGCTCATTTTTATGATTGGTTGTAGCATTCTGCAGTCTTGTAACTATGATTTATGTTTTTTGCCAGTTTCCAGCCTTTTGTGCCCATTTCTGGACTGCAAAACAAGCTTGTAAAATCAGATTGGTCACGTTGGTACCTTGTTTTACAACTGTCATGATTTAGAATGGAAATTCCAGGCTCACTATGGTTGTAAATCAAAGACCATCTCCACTGGATGGAAGACATTACAGGATAGTGGAAGAAGTAGTGGAGTGGGCTGCAGAGAAACTGCAGTGTTCATCTTCTCCTCTTTCTACCCAGGGAAGCATTCTACTTGGCATTCCAGTCAGACATTTCAGATCCAAAGGTGTGTGTGTGTATGCGTGTGTGTGTGTGTGTGTGTATGAACCTCAGATTGATTACTCCAGGGAGTAATTTTAGCCACAGTTGCTGGTGGGATTAAAGGGATTAAACCCATTTATTTTATTGTTGTTAGACTTACAATAATGTCTTAATCTGTAACAGAAATTTAGCTTACCGTTTCTAGAAATAATACAGTGCCTTTTTAAACTACTCATTAATTTTCAAGCCTTAAGTGTCAATTTATCGAGCCCAATCACATAGTTTCATAGTGAAGCACAGGTATCCAGCTATTTTATGTATACATACATGTATATATACCTTGGATTCGTACTGAAAAAATATGCAACACCTGGTTAAATAAAAGCCACAAGAATACATGTAACCTAACCCTCAGACCCTCACTCTAAAGCTTTGGCTTTAAAGTTCTATTACACAGGTGCACACAGGTTGCAAAAGCTTGTAATACTTGCCAGGGACCTCCAGAGGAAGGTTTACATATCACATGTGATAGCAGAGTCAACCAGCTGTAGTGTGTAGGAAGAAAAACACCACAGAAATTCAATCTGCTACTTCCTCTTAAGGCACAAGAATGATGGGTACTACCGCAAAAGCCTAGGAAGTCAAAAATTACAATGATCCAGCATATCAGCAATCTTAAGAGGCAAACATTAGTTACCTACTAATTCTATCCCCACCCAATTTGTCTCACGAGTCATTGTTTTGTTGGCTGTCAACCGTATGATCAGTCCCAGGTGCAGCTATTTTGGAACGATGTTTTCTTCCATAATATTGATACTTGAAGGAAGGCTGTAATTGTTCCTCTTTTCATATCAGACCCATACTTGAAGCCATTCACATCAATTTGGCATATGGGACAGAAAATTATGTACAGATAGTCCTCAAGTTATAACCACAATTGAGCTCAAAATTTATGTTGCTAATTTTATGACTTTTCTTGCCACAGTTGTTAAGTTAGTAACATGGTTGTTAAATGAATTTGGATTCCCCATTGACTTTGCTTGTCATAAGGTCTCAAAAGCTGATCACATGACCCCAGGACACTGCAAGTGTCATAAATATAAACCACACATCTGAATCTTGATCATGTGACCATGGAGATGCTGCAACGGTCATAAGTGTGAAAAGCCACCAAGTCATAAGTCACCTTTTTTCAGTGCTGTTGTAATTTTGAATAAAAATGAACTTTGTAAGTTGAGAACTACCTGTAAGCACCTCTTCCATTTTCTGAGTCTTAAAATAATTACATAATTTGTTATCTTTTTGTGGGGTCCAAAATTGGGAACAACCTCATTCTGTCTAATGATGGAATTAACCTTGTTCTGAAATAAACCCTGATGAAGCCAATCCATTTTACATCTGAAGACCAGGCATGTATAGGCCTGCAGTGTTAAGTCTTTCAACTATGCTAAACCACTTGAAATTCTTTTACTACCAAATTGGAACATACTACTCTAACTTCATCTTGCCACATTGAAGAGAAGCCCAACCAACTGAAGACTTGGTCATATCCACCTACTGTAAATCATTGTAATTGTTTCTCAGGATAACCATTTATCATTCAAGACCAAGCATCTGTAATGGAAGTGGAATGGATGGTTGCCAGAAACAAAGTGCTTTTATTGTTCTTGACTAGAGGATTTCCACACAGCTCTTACTAATGGAACTGGATATGTTCCGTGAGAATTGTTTGACATATTGTAAAGAAACAGCCAAAGATATATGGCCATCTATTTTCCTTGTTCTCCTGTTACATGATGTGTAACATTATTAAATTATTATTAAAGATACTCTCTTTCATGAGACACACATTTCTGGATATAAGCTATCCAACAGCAGTCCGTTGGTATTTCTTATATATGTGTTTAGAAATAAAAATTTGATGCTTTTGTTTTGTAACACAGTTTGTTCATCAATGCCTTCTCATTGGTCCATATAATTAACATTACAATGAAACTCTAATATCTCTAATTGGTTGAAGCTCTGTTGATGTGTCAGGGGCCTGCCTTTCAGTCTGGTGGGAGAAGATAATAGTCTCCAGGCTAAGGAACACATTTTACCCACCCTTTCCCATGCTTAGAGATGAGACATCTTTTCCATCAGATTTTTAAGAGTGAGATTATTTTCTACTTTAATTAGCTTCAGCTGGTCCAGTATGCAACAGCAAAAGCAGCAATGGACTTGACTCCAGATGTCAGTGTAACACCTCTACTTTCTGAGTTGCACTGGTTGCCTGTGTGCTTCCAGATGCAGTTGAAGGTATTGATTGTTATTTGTAAAGATCTACATGGCTTAGGGGCCTGATTACTTAAGGGACTGTCAGGATAACTTGATCCTGCAGGGTTGGCGTGTTCCTTTGATAAAACAATGTCATCTCTCCAGATCACAGAAGGGTACCTTTTCTGTAGCAGCTCCTGTCTTCTGGAATGAGTTTCAGACTTTGAGATCTGAATGTCCCCAATTCTGTTTTTGTTTAAAAGAGCTAGGAACGTCTGGCTATTCCCTCTGGCCTTCGGTGAGGGAGAGCGAGAAGCCTCACTTCATCATGCTTGCTATTCTTATTTTTCTTTACTTTTTACATTTTATTGTAATTTCTTTAATTGTTGTGAGGGTTGTGTAGCATATAGGTTTATTATTAATTTATGTTTTTAACATCTTTGCATTTTTCCCCCTGTAGTTTGTTAGCTACCATAAATGTTCACTAAAGTAGAAAAGGATATATGTGTATAAATAAATCAAATAAGGCAATAAAACCATAGCAATATATAATACTATTATAGTATTATATAAATACTGTTATACTATTATATAAAGATATGCTACTCTTCCAATGCCAATACATTACCCAATGCATTTTACTATATTTAAGATTAATTCATTTTAAATGTTTGGGAAAACAGAGCCAAAAACCTATGTACATAGTTACAAACTAATAACAACAATATATAATTAAAATTATAAACAGATAAAGATCAAAGATAATATCATCTTCCTTTTACTTTGCTATAGGAGAAAATAATTTCCTACAGAGGAACTAATTGGTAAAATTCCAGCAGAGAGAATGCCATCTTGGCCTCCCAATATGGAGACTTCCAGACTTCATCCAATATTCTACTGGAAAAGCTCTTTCTGTAGTCTCAAACAGGTCTGTTACACAGGTAGAGCCTATGGAAGGATCTTTCCAGCAATTTGTAGGAAATGACTAACTAGTCTTATATGAGAGGGAGTAATCCATGATGAGTCTTGGATTAAAACTATTCAGAACTTTAAAATCTTCATTTCTCATATGCCTGGAAACAAATAGCTATCCATAGTAATCCTTGCAGGACTGATATCATATAAGTACAACTTGCAGCCATCAGATTCTTGCAGATGTAAAGCATTCCTAGGAGCCTCTGTTCCCAAGCTCTTGTCCAATTAGCTAACCTCACATCTTCACAAGGGATAAAGAGAAATATTATCCTATTTAAATATATTTTAATTATCAAACTGATTATGGGTCAATCTGATTAATTCCTCTTCATAGTGTTTCAAATGGCCGTGAACATTGCTGAGAGTCTAGATGAAAACCGACCAGAAAAATTATTATAAATAAATTAGTGGCCTATCCAACTCTAATTTTGTTCATGTGAAAATCACCAGGAAATTCCCATTGAGATTATTGAATATTCACCAGCACCATCCTAGTCAATTAACGGGACTCGGGAGAAAATATAAGCAGTTGCCAAACTTTAGTTTTTTTCAATTCTGGAAGGTTTGTCTCAAGTAAAGAACTTTGATATCCTCTTATATTGTTGTTTTAATGATTTCTTATGCACCTAAATAGACAACTATTTTCTGTGACTGAGTAATGAAAGAGCTGAACCACTTGTTTATCACACCATTAAAAAAACATAAAGTGCCGCTGTCCTAAACTATATTCTGTTCAAGTTTTATTGGAATGAAGAGTCATGTATAAATATTGTAAAGAATGGGCTTTATACAATAGTAATTATTTATAACTGGATGTGTGCAATGTCACTGTCTATTCTCACTTCCAACTGCTTTGATGTATTACAACATTTCTGCTTCCAGCTGAACTTGTAGTACATTTATAAGAATGGCTGTGCAATGCTTTGTATTTTATTCCCAAAAATGCTTCAGAGTGAATGAGTCCAAATCTTTTACAAGTTTGACTTCTTAACGTAACTGCATCTTTCTCCAGGATCCTTTGGGAAAAGACATACCGGTAGCTGCTTAAGAAATTTCAGCCTCATGGCATATTTGGGGCCCCGCAAACTCCAGAAGAATTTTTCAAAACTGAAAAGAAAGCAACGGGTAGTCTTATTCCTAAAGCATATTGTGCAATATCTACCATGTTTTCCCAAAAATAAGACCCTGTCTTATATATTTTTTTGAACCCTGAAATAAGCGCTTGGCCTTATTTTCAGGGAGGTCTTATTATTTTGGGGTATGTGGAGCGAGATGGGGGTCCTCTTGCTGTCTTACCTGATTTCCAGCTCTGTGTTTAAATATTTTCGGGGAGAGCTTATTTTGGGGGGGAGGCTTATTTTAACACATGTGGTCAAAAGCCCAACTGGGCTTATTATCAGGAGATGTCTTATTTTCGGGGAAACAGGGTAAGTAAAGTTGTGGAAGATTGTGTCTTTGAGCAAACTAATATACTGTGAATCATTACATTTGATGGTAAGAGGGGAAATTATGGTTAGTTAAGTCTTTAAAGCATTTATTTAATTATGTATTTGTTTGTTCAATCGTCCATTGATTCACAGACTCATTCATTCATTCACTTTCTATAGCAACCCATTTCAGCCAAATAACTCTGACTATCATATAATTCTTAAAACAATAAAAAACCAATAAAACAATCCAGAAAAGAAATACTTATAGCAGCCAAGATAGTTAACAGTAAAGACAAGAAACAGAGCCCTTAGAATCCCAGGCTCAGGTACACAGCTAAATTTTAAAAGTCTTTTTAAAGGCCAATTGGGTTGGGACCATTCTAATTTCTGAGGGAAGAATATTCAACCAAGCAGGGCCCTCAGCAGAGAAAGCCTATTTTCTAGTTCTCACTAGTCAACACTCTTTGGCTAATTGGATCTGTACCATTCAAACTGCTGGATCAAATTGGATAGGTAGAAACTCTTGCATTGATATCGTGTCAGAAATTGCCTGACAGAAATTAATCGAATTTCATTATGATTTATTAGTCACTAAAAAAAGGTGACATATTCAGCATAAGAAAGAGCTTTCTCCCCAAAACTAGTGGACATGCAGGTTCTCCAATTAGATGCTCTTCAACTGTGGTGGCCTTTAACTTTCATAATTCCTAGTTTGCATTGATAATCACTGTGACTGCCAGAATTGCAAGAACTGAAGTCCAGCACAGCTAGAGATACCAGGTTGTGAAAAAGCAAGAATTGTTTATTTTACTCTAGGGACTTTGAGGCAGAAGGTAGCATAGCTTCTGTTGACTTGACAGTCATACTGGAGGTCTATGGAGATTCCCAGTCATCCAGGACCTGGTTGGATGAGAAGCAAAATGTAAGAAAACCCAGAAAGTTTCAGTTGCCTCTTGAAAAAGCACCTTTGGGACAGCCATACTGGAGCTTTGCCTAGCATTTGGGGCCTGCCCTCTAAAATGCATGCAAACAGAATCTAAAGTAGCTGGGGCCACATTTTATATTTCTAATTTATTGGGATTTGGAGAGGGGTTAATTATTATTGGATTTTTCTGTTTCTGTTTTTTGCTCTTATTTTATAAAATAAAGGATTAGTGCAATAACATTAAAAAACAAACTAGCTTTTTTCTTTGTCAACAGAGGGCGTTTTGAGAGAGAGAGAGGTCTTTTAGACAATTTACTAAAAAAACAAAACAAAAAAACTAAAGCAGAGGTCTTCAACCTTGACAGCTTTAAGACTTATGGACTTCAACTCCCAGAATTCCTCCCCCAGTCATGTTAGCTCAGGAATTCTGGGAGTTGAAGTCCACAAGTCTTAAAGCTGTCAAGTTTGAAGACCCTTGCCCTAGAGGGAGTGTGACCTTGAAGATCTGTGATGAGAAAGAAAGCTGCATTTCTGTCCTTTGGGGTCAGATAGAAAGAGCTACAGAAATTTGAGAAGTTAATGACAAGTTGGGAGAAGCAATGTGGGTTGTTTGCAGGAAATAAGGTGAGAAGTAGTAAGAGGGCAAAACAGATTGGAAGAAAAGACAGGGGGAAAAAACACAGGAAATGCGGAGAAGGGAAGTTCATAGTGAGGACATAAGGATCAGGTAGACAGGGTGGCGGAGGCCAAAAGAGAAAAGAAAAAAAAGAAAGAAAAATGGTTATGTAGAATTAGTAATTAGGAAATTATGGCAGGAAGTGGCACTTTAGATACTTTAAAGCAGTGTGTGACTGTGTGTGGACTAGAAGGAAAGGCTAGGATATGTTGAGGGCAAGGGAACTCTGTTCTTTATGCTGTCCTATCAGAAAAGCCAAATCAAACCTGGAGTGATACCATCTTTTATGGGTCAAAAACAATGCAAACCAAAGAAAAAGAAACAAACAGCAATCCTGAAGTAATAAGTAACCCTGATGTTCTCTCCTTTGGCACTGCACTCTACTCTTTGATCTTTTCTGATCTGCGAATTGAGATTTCTGCCAAAAAAGAAAAGAAATGGTTACTGAAACACTGAGGTCCTATTTGTTCCACTTGAGAGATGAAAATACATTATTGTGTTTACACAACACATTAAAAAGCCAAATAGCTAGTAGCAAGGTTCATTTTTACTAGCTCCTTTGTCAGTGCAAAAATGGGAGAGCCTTTTTGGTTATGTTTTGTCCCCCCCCCTCAATTTGATTGGAGTACTTACTGTTTGGCAAATACTGATTCCATATTTCAGTCATATGTGATGTTTAGTAGCGGAATGGTATACAAGGAGTAGCTTGTTATTTGATGTAATAAATCCTTAGTGGTGTTGAAACTCGGTTGAACTCGGTTATGTATTAATAGAACTTTGCAGAAGCAGAAAAGGCAACAGAAGGCAAACATTTGTTCCAATGTGAGCTGAGGAAAGTATTCTCCAAAATGGGGGACAGTTAACAGTATCAAGTGAACCTTTCCTTCCTAAGTTATCATTCTTTCTCTTTATCCCTCCTCCCAGAGTCAAACTCTGCTCTGAACTTGCACTGAGGGACTAAAGCAGATTTGGACAAGTGGGTTGAGAAAAAAAAAAAGGATTTCCCAATCTGTAAGAGCAAATCCATTCACTTTTCCTTGGAAGATCAACTTTAAACAAAGATTTCAGCATTTAGATGCAGGAAGATCTGAATGAAACAAGAATGGTAGTAATAGTCTGGGAAAGCTTTTCAGGAAAGAATAACCATTCAGTACTATTAAATAGAAGGAAAATTTGATGCTTACTCTAGGAGGTGATACTATTGATTTCATACTACCTGCAAATCTGGTTTCTTTCAGTTGCTAGAAACAAAGAGCTTTTACACACATCTCTGCATCAGTGGTGGGTTTCAAAATATTTTACTACCGGTTCTGTGGGTGTGGCTTGGTGGGCATGGCATGGCTTGGTGGGCGTGGCTTGGTGGGCGTGTCAGGGGA
The DNA here is from genome assembly GCA_012654045.1 of Ptyas mucosa. Taxonomy (NCBI): domain Eukaryota; kingdom Metazoa; phylum Chordata; class Lepidosauria; order Squamata; family Colubridae; genus Ptyas; species Ptyas mucosa. Next base: position 11,478,742 of record WNWU01000005.1, read on the forward strand.
AGAATGCTGCAAAAACTCCATTCCCTCCCCAATCCAGGGGAAGGTTGTTGCAAAATCCCATTTCCTCCCAATCAGCTGGTACTTGGGAGGCAGAGAATAGTTGGGGGTGAGGCCAGTCAGAATTTTTACTACCGGTTCTCCGAACTACTCAAAATTTCCGCTACCGGTTCTCCAGAACTGGTCAGAACCTGCTGAAACCCACCTCTGCTCTGCATCATAAGGAAAGCTTTTGTGAGCACAATCATCAAACTCTTACGACACCAGAAATGCTGATTTCCTATCTAAGCCCTCCTTCCCAGCTTGGTTTCACAGCAGAGAGGATTGTAGATTATAATCAGCCCTGAGATGTTGAATTCCAGATCAGATTTAAGGCATATTTAGAAAGGCTAACAATGGATTGGTCAGCTCTGTAGTAGCTTTGAATAATTCAATTTAATTTAATTGCAGTATTGCAGCATAATTCTGCCCACAGCCTGAAGTTCTATCCTAGGCTTAAGGTTGATTCAACCTTCCATCCTTCTGAGGTCAGTAAAACGAGGACCCAGATTGTTTGGGGCAATAGCAGACTTGGTAATCCTCTCAAAGCCGGCTTTAAAGCACTATGAAGCAGTATATAAGTTTATGTACTATTGCTAGTGGTATTACTATTTTGATCATTTGTTATTAAAATCTTTATTAACTTGTATCATTATGCTGTAAAACACTATGGAGCACTATATACCTCTAAATGCTATTGCTATTGCTATTAAGCAAGATAGGGAAACCTATCTTCTTCCTGATCCTCCCAGTAGCACATACCATTAATTAAGCTGGCTGAAGTTACTGTCACTTCTAATTCAGCAATATACAGGTAGTCCTCAATTTACAATAGTTCGTTTAGTTACAACAGCACTGAAAAATGTGACCTATGACCGTTTTTCATAGTTATGACCTTTGCAGCATTCCCATGATCATGTGATCAAAATTCAGATGCTTGGCAACTGGTTCATATTTATGACCTTTGCTGGGACTCAGAGTCACATGATACCCTTTTGCGACCTTCTGACAAGCAACGTCTATGAGGAAGCCTGGTTCACTTAGCAGCCAGGTTACTAACTTATCAACTGTGGTAATTCACTTACCAACCGTGGCAAGAAAAGTTGTAAAATGGGGCAAAATGCACTTAACAACAGAAATTCTGGGCTCAATTGTGGTCGTACATCAAGGACTACCCGTATTTATCCAATTGGAATGTTCTCAAGCTTGGTTTAAACTTCGAAAAAAATCAGTTCAACTATCACTGTTCATAAGAAATTAAGTGACATCAGTGATACACTGAAAGTAAATCAATTCTCAGGTCTCCATCTGAGGTGACTTGAAAAATGTTTTTACATATTCTAACAAGCAGATGTTACAAGAAGATGTAATATGGTACCAACTTGCAAGTAGGAATGTATTCTGATGTTTCTCTTTCCTCTAGGGCCAATTACTGTCAGTGTTGCTGGGATGGAGTAGACTAGCCCTAGAGTCCAATTCGGCCCTCTTCCTGCTTTTTTTAAAACAGCTACAGGGAATTGCTGGGGGAGGAAATCCATCAGCACTGGATGCAATATCATCAGTATGCTGATGTATTTATTTATTTTCTATAGCCACCTATTTCAACCAACTGACTGGCAGCAAACCTAAAACATTTAAACGTATTAAAAACAGTACAAAATAAGTATATACAGAAGCCAAGAAAATTATAATAATTATTAAGTGCAGATGGTCCTTGAGTTACGACCACAACTGAGCTCAATATTTATGTTGCTAAGAGAGTTAAGTGAGTTTGCCCCATTTTACGACTTTTCTTGCCACGGTTGTTAAGTGAACCATTACATTTGTTAAGGTAATAACCCGGTTGTTAAGTGAATCTGGATTCCCTTTTGACTTTGCTTGCTTGTCAGAAGGTCTCAAAAGTTGATCGTGTGACACCAGGACACTGCAACCCTCATAAATATGAACAAATAATTCTATAATTATCTATTGACTATTAGAATGGAGGAGGAGCAAGTAAAAGAAACCATGATAGCATGGGTTAAAAACTTTGGGTATTCTATAGAATTGGACAAATGGCAAAAGTTGTGGGAATAGAAACTATAAATTGACAACGTCCGCTGAATAAAAAGAAAACCAATACAAAATACAAAAGGGATGCGGTGGCTCAGTGGCTGAGACGCTGAGCTTGTAGATCGAAAGGTTGGCAGTTCAGCAGTTCAAAAGCCTAGCGCCGCGTAATGGCGTGAGCTCCCGTTACTTGTCCCAGCTTTTGCCAATCTAGCAGTTTGAAAGCACTTTAAAAAATGCAAGTAGAAAAATAGGGACCACCTTTGATGGGAATGTAACAGCATTCTGTGCGCCTTTGGCATTTAGTCATGCCGGCCATATAACCATGGAGACGTCTTCGGACAGCACTGGCTCTTCGGCTTTGAAACGCAGATGAGCACCGCCCCCTAGAGTCGGGAATGACTAGCACATATGTGCGAGGGGAACCTTTATCTTTATCTATACAAAATGTTTTATAGATGGCACTTCCCTCCAGCAAGATTAGCTAGAATGTTTAAGAATAAGTCTGCCAAGTGTTGGAAGTGCAACCAAACCCCGGGGTTCTACTACCACATGTGGTGGACATGCCCAAAAGCAAAAAAATATTGGACTAAAATACATACCTGGATAGAAAAAATGATAAAGGAACATATAGATTTAAAACCGGAAATATTCCTGTTGGGCATTATACCCAAATGAAAAATACAGTAAAATGTATATTTAATAGTACATGTGTCAACAGTGACCAGAATCGTGTTTGCACAACACTGGAAGGACGAGGAGATCCCTACAGAATAACAAAAATCTTAGAATGTGCAGAAATGAATAAACTAACACTTGAAATTAAAGAAAAGGAAGACACTGAAGATTTTGACATATGGGATCTGTTCTTTCGATGGTTAAATAAGAGAAACAGAAGTTAGAACTTCTAAAATTACAAGAGAAAGATTAATTTCACTATTAGGGTTCATTATTGTAACTTATTAATTTTGGTTAGTATTAATAATTGATATTCATTAATATGATGAGGGGAAAACACAGTCATTACGAGATTACTACTAGAGATTATTATTATTACTATGATGAGTATTACTCAAAAGAATTGTAACCAGACAACACACTGTTTATATGGATATTGAATATGTTGCTCTTTCTATTTATATTTTTTAAAAAAATGAACAAGTTGCCAAGCATCTGAATTTTCATCATGTGACCATAGGGATGCTGCAACGGTCGTAAGTGTGAAAAAATGGGCATAAGTCACTTTTTTCAGAGCCGGTGTAACTTTGAACGGTCACTAAATGAACTGTTGTAACTTGAGGACTACCTATCAAGACAAGAAGCGGGACCCTTAACACGTTTGGTTATACATTTGTGCCCCTGGCCAATCAAGTGAGCTTGTCCAAATATTGTCTCAGAGGGCAAATTCCTCATATGGAATTGGGGGTATGTTCACAAAGCTATAATATACAATGGACATCTGCCATTGTAGTTTCATTAAAGTATCCAAAATCAAGCACATAGCAAGACCCGTGTTTGGAAAAGGTAGATAATGTTACTTCCACCTGGGATCAGGGAAAAAAACAACAACTAAAGTTAGCTAGTCAAACAGATCGTGTCTATGATGCTCATGTACTGATGTGCCATGTTAGGAGTTGCAGTAACAATGACTACATTCTTGGAAGAGAGGGAACCTTCTGCTTTTGAAGACATAAAATCTTGTGTTAGTGATGCTGTCCTTTTGTACCTTTTGAAGTAGTTGGTAAGCTTCATGTTAGTAATCTTTACAATAATCTTGAATCCCTGGAAAGAATTACTCCATAATGCAGCTGTGTGTGTGTGTGTGTGTGTGTGTGTGTGTGTGTGTGTGTGTGAGAGAGAGAGAGAGAGAGAGAGAGAGAGAAGAATAATGGTTTGTCCAATAATAGCTAAATGAATTCATGCCTGATTTATATTTTCTAAATGTTTATAAGCTGATTTTCAAGTCCAAGCCTTCACAACACAACATCACAGAAAGGAATTTATTAGGCTCACCAGGAAAATATACTATTATTATGAGAAAGCTGTTAGAAGGTCACATAAGCCTCACTGTATATCTGCATCTGTTTTTATTTAATAATAATAATAATAATAATAAAAAAGAGAATGGCTGAAGTGGATCAGGGCCACACAGGATGTGTAAGGAGAGATTTAATTATTCCCTCTCTACCTATGAACCTTCCAAATTTAGTGCCTCCCATCTGGCACTTAGAGATTTACTAGTACTTCCTCGTGTATATGTTTATATGTAAATTTCAGGGGACTTACATACGGGGAGGAAAATATTACATGCCACAATCCCCATTTGGTTTAGATTGCAAAACTGATTTTTGCATTTACAAATCCTAAAACAGATAGAATAGGCCCGTGATGGCAAACTTATGGCACATGTGCCGGAAGTGGCATGCAGAGCCATCTCTCCGGGCATCCCAGCCATCACCTGTTGCTCTTCCGGGTTCCAGCGCCGGCCAGCTGGTCTTCGCAATGCAGGAGTGCCGGAAACTAGAAGACCAGGTGACTGGCACCCATGAGCACGACGGAAACTGGAAGCTCAGCTCCACACCCGGGAACTGCTCTTTCGGTATCTGGCACTCCCACACGTACGCCCCAGGGAGCTACTCTTCCGGTTTCCAGAGTTCCCACATGCACGCGCTCCCACATTGGCACGCAGTGCCGAAAAGGTTCGCCGACACTGGAATAGGCGCTATCCCAAGAAAAGACATAGCTGTTTTAAAAGTTGCAGACAGGTGCTGTGTTGGCTCCCGCTGTAGCAATGTAAACCAAGTCTTTAAAACCTGGCTCTGTCCCCAGACTGAGTTAGAAGGGGTAGTAGACTCTGGCGGCTGGGGGTGGGTGGGTTGGTCCTTTAACTGACTGTTAATTTTCTCTAGACTGTGCTTTGATGATCTATTTTCTGCTTATATTGTGTTTTATTTTACTTTGTAAGCTGCCAGGTGTTGTAGCAAATTGGGCATTTTATCAATCTCAAATCTCATAAATCTCGTAAATAACTAAATGTCTGCATTCCTAAACGCCTTAAAGCATGGTGTGTGTGTGTGTGTGTGTGTGTGTGTGTTGAATTATTATAATTATTTGCAGATTCTGTATTTGCAAATCTGCCTACTTGCTAAAATGCATTTGTAACCCAAAAATTAACACTTGCAGCACTCCTGTGGACATTTATGGAAATGCGCTGAAAAAATTGACTTGCCTTGACGTTCGCATTTCCAACTGAGGTTGAACAAGATGACACTTTTGTTACAAGATGACACTTTTCTCATACAGTAAAGAAATGAGCTGTATTTCCCTTGGGATCAATGGTTCAGTATCCACAACTTTATAAAACAGAAAGTCTTATAAAGAGGACTTCTTAAAGAACATTCTCTATAATGAGAATCAATTGTATTTAATAGACTGTGAAGCATTGCATGGCCTGATTACATACTTAGTAGAGCCTGCCCTTTTGACCCAGAGCCCCATGGATCCATTGGTACTTCTAAGAAAAGGCAGTCTTGATGAGAAGATGAACCAGATGTAATTCAGTTGGAAAGAAAGTTGAGTTAGTTGATGTTGCCACCAAAAGACTTCTCATGCTCATCAGGATACATATATGGATCTTCTGAAAGCCAGTAGGGAGCAGTGAGTAAGGAGCTTAAGGGGGAAGACACAGGTTCTAGCTGTCCTTTAGGCCCAGAAGTCAGCTTGGTGACCCTGTCTGAAGCAGATCAGGGTCACACAGGATGTGTAAGGGGATATTTAATTATTCCCTCTCTAGCTATGAACCTTCCAAATGTTAATGTCTCCCATCATTTGCACTAATGCCAGCCAGTCATTCCCTTTAAGCCTTAAGTATTGTCAGGCTCTGTGACAGCTGGCTGAGAAGCAAAACCCTTTGCCACAACATGCATTGATTGCTTCACTGTGTGAACGGCAGAGGGCACAGTGCAAAACAAGAGGACACTGCTATCAAGTGGAGCAAATGCTAGAAAACAACACACACTCATAATGAGTTTTCTATACTTTGTAGTTCGAGTATGAGTGAAAAAGAAAATTCAACTGTTAGTACCTTCAGCAAACCAGGGTTGTTGGTCTCAGTTTTGCTCCCTACCACTTAGCTTAAGGGTTTTTTTTTTTTGCTTTATATTGTCTCATTCATACTGAATTCATTCATAATGATGTTGTATATTACTGTTCTTCTAAAGACAGCATCTGCAAGATGGAATTCAGACAGAGTCTGGGACTAATCAAATTTTATATCTAACTACTATGGTAGAGTTTTGTTGCATACTTCAAGCTGCTTATTTGTGGTTTCCCTTCCAATGATGAATGGGATTGGAGACAAACTGCCTGGCACAGTTTGATAACTCATCATGGCGAGCAAGCTAGAGGGTAGCTCTATCTTGCTCTATCTTGCTCTATCTGTATGTGTCTCTGAATGAGTGACAATTTTCTACTGAAAAATTATGATAGTTCATCTTGAAATTTCATATGATATTTCAGTGGATGAGTGTAGAAATAACTTGACCACAATACATATTCTAATGCTTCAAGCATTATCCTCTTTCATAGCATGGTAGTCAAGAACTGAAGCCTAACTCCCTATAGATATCCACAGGCAGGAGAGAATAGGCAAGTGAGAAAATTTATTGTGCTGTTGCAATGCAAACTCAACTCCTCACTTATTTGTAGGCAACATCGCAACACAAGTATGAAAGGGCAGAGCTTGCACCATCATGTTACAAAACACATTTCATCATCTTGGCATTGCTCTGTTAGAGACAGACATTTGTGTGAGTCTTTGTCATTTTACCGAAAGAGAAGCAATTTTGATTCCATTTTCCTTTGAAGGAAATGAAACGAAATGAAAAAGCCTATTCCTTTCACTGGAGAGTTATGATCCTACACCTTTCTAGTCTTTCAAAAAAATAATAATTAGATATTTAGATATTAATGGAGCATGATAAACATGGCAATCTTTACTTAATTATTGGAATCAATGTATTCTTGTTTAAAAGGGAACAAAAATCAATAGCATGATTCAGTGTAAAACATCCTCTATTCATATCAAAATGTAAAATGTCAAGCTTTTTGCTCTGGAGGATACTTAAACATGTTTTCTTCCCCAGCATAAATGTAAGTTAAAATCAGGATAGTTCCCTTCCTCTTCCTTCTTTTCTCCCAGCTGGAAGATATAATGTATAATAAAGGTACATGCAGTTATTTTCACATTTACTAAGTTCATATCCCAACCTTACCTAGAACATTGTAGTATATAATAAACACATACACATGAAAGAGTAGGATCTCAATAATTTGTTTTTCAGGGTCAATCGAAATGCTGGGAATAGGCTCTGCTGCATTCTCATTCTATATATGAATATTTGCTTAGCAACACCCTTTTGATTTCCCTGCCCCCAAAGAGTTTAAAGCAAATTCTTTTAAAACATCTGTAGCCTTGTCCTCACCTCTGAAATTATAAAGTTTAGCTAAGTAATCACACCAGTTGTTTTCAGGATTGTTAAGGTGAAAAAATCATTTATGCTATTTAGTGTGCAGTTATTTGTTGATTTTTTAAAAAATGCTACATTATGCGAGAGAGATAATGAGAAAGTGCACAGAAAGGTCTATGACTGGGTACATTACTTAACAGTGTTCCTTTCTTGTAAAAGCAATTAGGAGTTTTGTGACATGTAAAAAAACCTACAGATTGACTATTGCCTTTTCCATGCATCTGATTAAATGGACTATGATGACAATTTGTGCAATTGATTTATGAGTCTTTAGGGTTTCACAAGACTCCTCATTTGGTAGAAAGAAGACTATCATAATTATCCTCTAGTAATGATAACTCTTTCTTTAGCTGTCTAATTTAAAGAGTGATGAACTTCAAATTCTAAAGCTAAAATAAGTTAAATTCTTTAAATTGTGAACATTTTCCTTAAACATATAGGAGACATGTCTTCATTTGAACTTTGTTCTAAAAGACTTTCTAGGGATTTTTTGCAGTCTAGATCTGAAGTCCTAGTTTAGTTGAGCACATCAACAGAAAAAAAGGAACTAGAAGAATTGCTCCAATGTTGCTTCCAGTCAGCCTCACCATCCTACACCATCATCATTCAGAAATACCTGTTTCCTTTCACCTATTGTTTCCAGGATATCTATAACAACACATCTGTTCCTGAAGACCCACACTGCTGGACTGATTCCTAAACCTCCATTTTTCATGAGGTTCTTGTGGATAATCTTTTGAAAAACACCACCTGAGGCCTGAATACTCTTACAGTCACAACCACCATGGAAATATAAGCAACATAATCAAACCCGTCTCCTGAAGCTCATAAAACATAACCACATTACTCAAGAGAATGCTTTTGGAAAGAAAATATTTTTAACAAGGAAGGATGTGCTTGAAAAGACTTGTAGAGAAGAACAAGTTGCTCAGTAAACCTTTTTGGCAGCCATTCTGCCTCAACCAGGTTATTTTTCTCAGCTGTCCCACTACTTCATATTTTATATCTCAAATGCTATTAATAAATACACCATTGGTAGCAAAGGAATAAGTGGATACAGAAACTTTCTTTGGCTCCGTATATTATTGCATGTATCAAGAGAGGTATATATTTAGACAGTTTTGATTTTCTGTCATAAATCACTTGGTTTTCTGCTTTGTCTCAAGAAGTGTAGCTACTTATACTTGAACAGAGCTCATTAGCCATTTGTTTTACTTTAAATACCTGGTGGGTTATTATCTCTCCATTATGTATATATTTATTCAGCAGTTTGCTCTTGCTGAGTTTTTGCACTGCTTTGTAGGCAATAAGCATAAATACCTTCTTATAAAAGCTTGTTGGCAGTGGATGTCTGAATGAATACATGGACAGATCTAAAATTTATGGCCATATTTAAATCCATTTGGTTTTATAAATACTTGTAGGTATTGGGTGGTGTTAACTTTTGAAACAAATGACTTGGCTCCAATCATACAAATGATTTTGCAAAACCCTCAGCAGTCTTTGAGCAAATGACAGATGTCAAACCCTACCATTTCTATGAGGAAAGACTATACCACCAAAAGGCAGATGATCCTGAATTTCAAAATGACTCTCCCTCAAAGAATGACCATGGAAAAAACGAATGCGAACCCACTCAGATATCCTATAAGCTACATGTAGTCATCACTTAACTGTAGAACTAGACATATGACAGGTCCTCAAAGTTGTGGCCATCAGTATCCCCATGGTCATGTGATCGTGATTTGGGTGCTGGGAAACTAGTGTGCATTTATGACATTTGCAGCATTCTGCGTTCACATGATTACCATCTGAGACTTTTACAGCTGGATTCCAAGAAGCAAAGTCAATGAGGAAGCCAGCAGGAGGTTGCAAGTCACAGTCACATGACCTTGCACCAGAGGTGGGTTTCAGCAGGTTCTGACCAGTTCTGGAGAACCTGTAACGGAAATTTTGAGTAGTTTGGAGAACCAGTAAATACCACCTCTGACTGGCCCCGCCTCCATCTATTCTCTCCCTCCCGAGTCCCAGCTGATCAGGAGGAAATGGGGATTTTGCAGTATCCTTTCCCTGGAGTGGGGTGGGAATGGAGATTTTACAGTATCCTTCCCCTAGAGAGGGGTAGGAATGGAGATTTTAGAGTATCCTTCCTTTGCCATGCCCACCAAGCCACGCCCACCAAGCCATACCACACCCACCAAGCAACACCCACAGAACTGGTAGTAAAAAATTTTGAAACCCACCACTGCCTTGCACTTAATGTCTGTGGCTGATTTGCTTCAAGGCCACAGCTGGAACTGTCATCAGAAGTTGATGCGGTCACATGACATCAATTTTGATGACCATGCCGCATAGCAAAAGAGTTTCTAGTCCCTATTGCTGTCAGTAAATGAGGACTTCCTCTACTCTGTTGCCTTAACTTTTCAGCTCAGTAGACAACTCCCACCACAATCAATCCAGGTCATACCCAAAACAAAAGGCAATTGGTGGCCTTCTGCCACCAATTGCCTCCCACCGACCAGTCCGCTCCCACAGAGAGGGCCTCCTCAGGGTGCCGTCGGCCAGGCAATGTCGGCTGGCGACCCCCAGGGGGAGAGCCTTCTCTGTGGTTGCGCCCACTCTTTGGAACGACCTTCCCCCAGAGATACGAGTGATCCCAGATCTCCGGGCGTTTCGTCGGGCCCTTAAAACCCATTTCTTCTGGTTAGCTGGGCTGGCTTGACCCCATACTTGGTTTTTAAAGTTTTATATGGATTTTAATTTGAATTGTTTTAAATCACGGGCCAAATTCTATTTAAATTATTTTAAAGAGTCTTAACTTTTGTATTTAATGGTTTTTAGTTTGGCTGTACACCGCCCTGAGTCCGGAAGGAGAAGGGTGGTATAAAAATTTAAGCAAATAAATAAATAAATAAAAAGTGCATATGTGACACATTTGCATTTTTACAAATATGTACACTCAAATATGCTCAAAACTCAAAAAAAAAGCAGGAGCCCTTAAAACAATTGCATATTAACTGAAATAATAGCAACTGATTAAAACCAACTGGCAATGAAACAAGGTACCTCATGTGCCTGTCTGCACAAACCATTGTTTCACATACTAGCTACTATTCCTTCACTCATTTACTTACTTACACATAGGAGATTGTAAACTCAAGGACACCTATGGATTCCTTCTGTCCTAAGTCTTATGGAGTTCTGAAGTGCTCAGTCCCACATAAATAAGTTTCTGATTTTTGGACCTGTTTAAAAAGAGTACTAGCCCTTTTCTGAGTTCCCCCCCCTTCTTCTCTGTATACAGGTTGTCCTCGATTTATGGCCACAATTGAGCCCAAAATTTCAGTTGCTAAGGCAAGACAGTTGTTAAGTGAGTTTTGCCCCGTTTTATGGCCTTTCTTGCTACAATTGTTCAATGAAACATTACAGTTACATTAAGTTAGTACCACGGTTGTTAAGCCCACTGATTTTGCTCATCAGAATGTCACAAAAGATTATCACATGACCCCAGGACACTGCAACCATCATAAATACATACCAGTTGCCAAGTATCTAAATTATGATCATGTGGCCATGGCGATGCCGAAATGTTGTAAGTGTGAAAAACAGTTGTAAGTCAGTTTTTTTCAGTACAGTTACAATTTCAAACAGTCAGTAAATGAATGGTTATAAGTTGAGGACTGCCTGTATAGTGATTGAGGACTGCCACACCCAGTCTTCCCATCCATGGAAACGCCAGTGATTAAGGTTCTGAATTTTCTTGAGTCCTCACTGGAATGGACAACCATATGGCCAGAGAAGGCTTTTATTCTCTCCACGAGGGAGATACATAGCCTCACGAGCAAAAAGGTAGACCTAAAGACATTGGGGGTACCCCCTTGAAGCAAAGGCGCCGGTTTCTTCTCTATTTCTCTTTCCTTTCTTCCATTGGCTTGTCCTTCCATTTCCTACCTTGCTCCCTTGCTTTCAGAAGCATCTTCCATTTTCCTTGTGCTTTCAATTTATGTATTTCAGCCTATGTGCATTTCAACTATGCTGCACAGATGACAATTTCAGCAAAATTGGCATGGTTGTTACGTTGTTATGTTAGGGATGGTACATGATTAGATGCTAGTCATGGAGCCTGAGTTTCCCACTCTTTCACAGCTGCAACTATTTTATAATCGCTTTCCAGTCATCTGGACCTCCTATTCCGTGGACACCTTAATGCCCCCTGTTTGCTCTTGACTTCAAAGCGAGTCTTTTTTTTTGTATCATGATAAAACTGCATTTAAAAAAAAAAACAAAAACCACCCATTCATCATACAGGTCTTTTTAAATCGTTAAGAGATTATGTAATTGCATTTGTGGTAATCTGTAACCTGTTTTCTGCTACAGGATTGATTCCAGCTTCAAAATAATTGCCAGCTGAAACATCTGTTTATTTAACTAGTCTTCTGTAGGAGAGTATAACACTGCTACATTACATGATTGGCTGAACAAATAAACTTTCTGCATGCATTAGCTAGCCTTTAACTTTTATGTAGCAATGCTATTCCGTTTCAAATTTCAGAAGATGCGTGAGCAGAGAGTTTCATTGCTGTCTCATGAAAACTGTCAATACATGAACACAGACCTACACATTGATCGGTTCACTTGTTCTCAGAAGCATGCTTGCACTGTATTCAGATTGGTAGAATTTCTCTAGGATCTGCCTCTCTATAGTCAGGTATGTGACTTCTCTTTCTTTCTTTCTTTCTTTCTTTCTTTCTTTCTTTCTTTCTTTCTTTCT
>WNWU01000005.1:11491135-11521943 GCA_012654045.1 Ptyas mucosa
TCTTTCTTTCTTTCTTTCTTTCTTTCTTTCTTTCTTTCTTTCTTTCTCTTTCTCTCTCTCTCTCTCTTTCTCTCTCTTTCTTTCTTTTTCAAAATTTAAACTAGATGAGACCAGTAGAAACTACACAAATAGATCAAGACTTCAGATTTTTAGAATAATACTTGAAATAATTTTCAGTCATGATAATTAGAAATGTTTTAGCAGTTGTATGAAAAATTATAGTTATGACCAATGCCATGTTGGGATTGCTTTGCTGTATTTTGAGAAAATCTAGGACTTCATTGGATTTCAGATATTGTTAACCTGTGTCCTGCAGAATTGTCAAATATATGTTGCATACTTAACGGAGACATTTTTGTCATGATTCATAACATTGTTTTAAAACTATTCCTTATCAGAACTGATTATCAGTTCAGAACTGATTATCACTTCAGTCCTGTGCGTGTATAATATATGTCTAACTTAGCAAGAGATCTTAGAGTACATAATAAAAAAATCTTCTTTGAAATAACCTAATCTGATTAATTCAAATTGGCTAACTAAAATTTGAATATTGTAGTATTAGGGAAAAAGTAAATTGTATCAGCTGTTATATTACTATAGACACTTATGAATGATGTAGAAGTACATAGTTATCCATTGACAAAAATAGGCTGGACAAATAAATTATTTTATAGAGTTAAGTGTATGGTATAGTAAAATAAATATTCTAATTCTCTTTTAATTACTTTTTATTTGAGTGTGCCAAAATCTATTTACGTTGATATTTCCAGAATGATATTTTTTAATCTCCAAACTAAATATCTAATGGGAAACTCAAAAACTCCAAATGAGTATTATTTTTGCTGGATTTCTCTTCTTCTTATAGCTAATGTGCAATTATGTGACCGGTGCATGTTTAGTTTTCATTTCTATATATTTTGCTTCATTTTAAATTCACATCAAAGACTTATGCTGATAATAAATATGAGACAACAGCAAGTTTAACTTTTCTTTCTTTTTTCCTTTTCTTTCTTTTTTCTTTTTTAAAAAAGCTACTGGGCTGTAGCTAAATAACAGAAATCAGGATAACTGCAGCAAGCAAGTATGTTTGTGTGTGTGCCTTTTCTCCTACATAGATAGAGTCCACCCTTTCATTTCTGTTTGCTGGAATTTGATGGTTTGTGGCTGGCTGCACCCAGGAGCAAGTGCAGCCACACAAACACATTTTGCCATACTGTATCTCTGTTACACTGTAGTCCTACTCAGGGTCATTGCACTGTACACATTACATATTTCTAGCAAACATGAAGATGAACAAAACAAGGAGTGTAGATAAGCGGAGATAAATTGGAGCCAGTTTATTACTAAATACAGCGTAAAATGGACAGAGCTTTGAATCGGCGCTGCTCTAGACTTTTCTCCTGTGCCTGTTTTTGACTGCTGGGACCACATATAGTGAAAAATTAAATGACTAGAATAGTGGAACAATTATTTGGTAGAGATCCAGAAGCAATTGTGTTTGGAGTGATGTTTAAACCAATGTCAAGAAAGGCAAATACCTGGCTCAATGCCAGCACCTTTGTAAAGCATATTAGCTCAGATGAAAAGTTAGACTCCGAGGCAGAAAGAGAGAGCCAAAGAGCTCCCAGTGCTTACATTCACCTTGCTTGTGTCTTCTTCTGGGCTGGGATTAGCTGGATACATGCATGGTTGCATAACGTGGCTGAGGAGCACACTTTTGCCAAATGTTTCCATTTGATTTCTGCTCCCTTTCCAGGTGGATAGCTGGCTGCTGATTCCTCTTCAAGCACGGAACCTAGATAATGCGACGTGTTCACTGCCACTGACAATGACCATGACCCTTCACACAAAAAGCTCCGGTGTTGCCTTATTGCACCAAATACAAGGCAATGAATTAGAGCCTCTCAGCAGACCACAGCTGAAGATTCCTCTGGAACGACCGATCAGCGAAATGTATGTGGACAGCAGCAAGACTGGGGGGTTTAACTACCCAGACGGTGCTGCCTACGATTTTTCCACTGCCGCTCCAGTGTACAGTTCAACCAGCCTCAGTTATGCCCCTACGAGTGAATCGTTTGGCACCAGCAGCCTGGGAGGATTTCATTCCCTGAACAATGTTCCCCCAAGCCCTGTTGTCTTTTTACAGTCGGCTCCACAACTTTCGCCTTTTATTCATCACCACAGCCAACAGGTACCTTATTACCTTGAGAACGAAGCAACCAGTTTCGCCATGAGAGAAGCTGCCCCAACAGCGTTCTACAGGTAAATCCTGTAATTTCTTTCTTTCTTTCTTAAAAAAAAAATACAGTATATAAAAAGTTAAGGCAAGGAAGGGGGAAATTCAATTTTAGAATGGATATGCCTTCAGGATGGTTGAGTCACTGCTGAATAATTAGACATTGTGTTAGCGTCTTGAAAATTAAAAATCTCTGTTATGACTATTAAGCAACTGTTGTTGCTGTGTATGCTAGAAATGAAGTGCTTATGAAACACAAATCAGATTTCTAACAGAAAATCTGCAGCCTGGGGAAAAACCAGAACAGAAGCCCCAATACCGAAACAAAAACAATAAACTGAAGCAAAATAAAAACTCCCCAAAGTGGAGATACCGGGAAATTAAAATGAACGATGCAAACTTCAGGTTTTGGCTCCTCTCAGTCCAGGCTGTTCCTGCTCTGAATTTATGTAGCTGAATTTGCACTCCATTGTCGGAAATATTTTGTTCCTTGTCTGCGTTTATATTGCACTGATTGACTTTTATATAAAACATGATGATTCACCTTCACAAACAGTCACAACTGACATAATGAGAGCATAAAACGGCCTTTGGAAAGTATATTTAAGGCTTTGGAATGGAAGGCTCTTTCTTTCTGCACACAGAGAGAAAGTTTGTGATTTAAAACAGCGTTTTCCAAATGTATTTTCTCTACAACTCCTCGTATTCTCATCGAAGAGTTAAGACCTAATTTTAAACAGTCACACACACACTTTTAGGAAAACAAGGGGGAGTACCAGATTACTATTCTAGTAGGCCTGCAGCTGTAAAAGAGGCTCTGGAGGTTTTTGAAGTAAGTGGCTGCTGCAATAGTGTCAAGATAATAAAAACAAAACATAGCAGGCATTGTTTCACTCTGTCAGGTTTATAATTAGCTAATGCAGAATCAAAATGAAAAAAAAAATACAGATATATGCACTTTGCCTATCATGCTATACTTGCAGTGCACAGTTGCTCTTTTACTTTCTAATTATTCAAAAGCAAGTATGTGTGGTTCCTAATCTGGGTTAAGACCACCACATGTAGAGTAGAGATTTTAAGTTCATCTCGTAGCTATTTGTCTTCCTAGTTACTATCCATTAAAAAAAGAAGAAGCAAAGAGAGCCTCAAGTTGGTTCTTGAATGAGAATTTGGACAAAAGACAGTGGGACAAACGTGTGTGTATGTGCATACCTACACACACCAGCACACAGAATAGGCAGCAGAACTTAACATAAATGCATAAAAATATGTTTGCGTTACTGAAAAGAATATCCCAATTGGATCTGTTCTCCATTTGTTATTTTGTTTAATGTTCTGCAATAAAATATGGGCTTAATTTGTATAGGTGGAAGTGAACCTGTGTTAAGTGTTAACTGTTCGGTTATTCTGCTTTTCACTTTCCATGCCTAGACATTTTAGAAAATTTTTGATTGCTGCTTCACAAACCATAATTGGTATGTGGTTGATTTTGTGCCCTATTTATACCGCAGAATATTTTCTAAAAAATCCTTGAACTCTGGGTTAAATACTGCCGTCGCTAATTTTAAACATTTTGCTAATATTAAAAATTACACTCTTTCTAGATATTGGTCAGAAATGAAACCAAACAGGTAAAATGACAGTTACCGAAAAAGAAAGGGAATAGAAACTGTGAAATCCTTGGTGTTCTCTCAGCTTGGTTGTTTTCTTAAAGGTGTTTCATTACTCGAAAAGACGTCAGTAACAGATCCAACAGATGCACTCGTTTTGTAGGGATAACAAGAAAAACTTACTTTAACTACCAGATGCAAGACTGAAATCAGGAAGAAAGGACCTGAAAGTGTTTCTCACCTGAATGGAAAATGTGCCACGTGTAGTGAGACCACACGTGGCTTTTGAGGAATGGCCATATCTTGATATCTATGTTGGTGACTGTGTAGGGTGGGAAAAAAGCACTCCATGTTCCCTCTCGGCATTGGTCTTCTTGGCAGCCCTAAAAAAAACAGCACTTGATTAATACTGCATTTGAGGAATGCCCAATGCCTGTAATTCCATTAGCCCAAATTCTCAAAAGTGGGGATTTTGCTGAGAAACTTCATTTAAAGCTAGCAGCAGGAGATGATGGGTGTTTCCCCAGACAGGTAGCATGCAGAATGGCTCCCTATCATTGACTGCTTTGGGCAGTTTAAAGGAACTCAAAGACAAGGCTAAGACTAGATACTTCTTTGTTTGAGCCTAAGGATACCATTCTCCTTCCATGTATAGGAGGCAGTATATTTATAGCAGATGTTAAGGACAATCACCTGAATTGCTGTCTGCTTCTCTTCATTGAAGGAGAAAACTGTATAGGCCATTTTAAGGACTTTGACCGCCAACGTATTGACATGGGCATATATCTTTGCTTTCAACAAGCCAGGGAATTTAGGAGGAAAACCTACCTCTGATGTTACCCAGATGTTCGCTATTCTAATTTTGCCCAAACAACTATTTGGACCCGAGGATCTGAGTTCTCTTTCCTCAATACATTTTTACTGGGAAAGGGAAGGGAAAATACTTGATATTCTAGGATGTGATCTTATCATTTTTAGTGGGACATAATATTTCCTTGTGGTGTAATTTTCTAATTCAGGAAATGGGAACATTTTAACAAATATGAGGATATAAGTGAATTTCAAAAGGTCTTAGCTTTCTCTTTAGATTTGCCTAAAGAGCAATAGGGAGTGGTGTGTGTTTTGTTGCTATGACATTCTTCAGGTCCAAAAGATTTTGCAATCTTGTATCCGTTCATTTTTTAATTAAATATTCTTGGTAAATTTAAAGACTCTGATATTAAATTAAATTACTGCTCTGATTTGTTAATTTATATGCTTTTAATAGCTATGCAGTGCTTATAGCACCTGTGTCTTGAATTGGCCAGTGATATTATTTTAATAATTACGCAGTGCAATTCTGCACAGGTTTATTTAGAAATAAACCCAAATGGCCATCAGATTTATTCCCAAAAAGAGTGAGGACATGACTACTAGTTTATCTATCTGTCTCTTACATATTTGATGCTGTTTTTTTTAAAGCTAAATTTTCATTAGCCTTGAAGAAAATAGTTCAGTCTTGATAAAGTGTTATTTATTATGTTTGTGGTCAGGAAATTTCTTTTGTGTATTTTCCTTCTATGATGGCTTCCTTTTTTGCAGATTTCTTTCATTTTATTTTAATTTTGGTAATGGTAATATAACACATCCTGGAAATGATTCATTCAGAAATAAATTTCCCTGAAATGTATTGATTACAGCCTTGCCAAAATGATTGTATATTCACAATCTTCCTTGAATTATAGGGCTAGAAATGAATTATTCCAAGGTTCCGAGGTTGTGCTTTGCCTATGAATTTTAGTCTAATGCAAATTAAGTCATATACTAGATATTACGACTAGTTACTACAGATACTTTTTACCGGGAGTCTCTTATGAAGATGCTTCTATAAAAGGTTATCGTTGTAGACTA
The DNA here is from genome assembly GCA_012654045.1 of Ptyas mucosa. NCBI lineage: Eukaryota > Metazoa > Chordata > Lepidosauria > Squamata > Colubridae > Ptyas > Ptyas mucosa. The sequence goes on from WNWU01000005.1 coordinate 11,496,875, forward strand.
TGGTTTTTTAAATATCACACCTGCCTGAAATATGTACAATGGTAACATTGATAAGCTACCATTTCTACTGACACTTTTTTATTTTCCTAGTCTGCTATGAATTCACATTTTCCAGTATGCAGAGATCATAAAGATAGTAGAGGAATGCTGTTTTTAAACTTCACTACCTTCATTCCTTCATTTTCGCCGCACACAGCTCTATGGAATTAGCTCATGGTGGCAGCCAAAGAAGAATGTTCTGTCTTCTACAAGACTTTTCTTTTCTTGGCTGCAAAACGGGGGGGAAAAACATGATATGTATCCAACTGTTTTCACTTAGTGCAGATAATGATTGGGTTCACTTTTTAATCTAGTTCGAATCTCCCCGCTCACCTTCCCATTAGCTTTGATGATATTAGGAATTATAGCTGGCGGTTTTAATAAAGCTTGAGCGTTGATTTCCACCTTTGGATGTTTCATAAATAAAACACAGGAGATGGAAACAGATGTGCTAGAATCCTCAGCTCACAATCGCTTTTCTGTAACTTTCCACTGACCATCTAGTTGTTGGATCTGAAGCAGAGGTGGGCTTCAGCAGGTTCTGACCAGTTCTGGAGAACTGGTAGTGGAAATTTTGAGTAGTTCGGAGAACCGGTAGTAAAAATTCTGACTGGCCCCGCCCCCATCTATTCTCTGCCTCCCAAGTCCCAGCTGATTGGGAGGAAATGGGGATATTGCAATAAGCTTCTCCTGGATTGGGGAGGGAATGGAGATTTTACAGTATCCTTCTCCTGGAGTGGGGTGGGAATGGAGATTTTACAGTATCCTTCCCCTGCCACGCCCACCAAGCCATGCCATACCATGCCACACCCACCAAGCCACCCCCACAGAACCAGTAGTAAAAAATTTTGAAACCCACCACTGATCTGAAGGTACATGCAGTTCAGTGGCCTCTTAGTTGAGAGGAAGCGTTGCAATGTCTCATTGTCCAGGTTGTCAGGCTAGTCATGGCTATATAATCGAGCAGGATTTATTGGTAGAACTCTAAGTGATTTGCAGTAGAACAGCAAATGTCTCCCAATTGTTAAAAAATAATCAGGGTTAAATTATCTAAATCTAAATTAGACAGCCAATCCCTAATCCAGTGTTTTTCAACCTTGACAACTCTAAAATGTGTGTACTTCAACTCCCAGAATTCCCCAGCCAGACATCCTGTTCCTAACCCAACCAATTCCTAAGGTTGAGAAATATTGCCCTAGTCTGTGGGGCCATGAAGATCTTATTTAAACATAAACTGCATGAATCATGGAATCCAACAGGATTGTTCTCCTGGAATCACCATGTTGCATCTGCTTCCACTGCTTGTTTTTAGAGTTTTGTCCTCCGATGTACTAATCTGTTGATCAGCTGTATTATTCCTACTCATATTTTGGCCTGGTGATTTATTTCTCAATTCTTTGCATCTGCCCCTTTATTGTTCTTTCATTGCCGTTTCAAGTTGGGAATATTCACCAAGGTGAAGATGAACTAGAAAAATCTTTATTTGGTCTCGTTGAATAGCTGCTTTTTTGTGGAATGCTTTCTAGAGACAGCTTAGCCATAACTAAGATAGGAGATGTGGTTGGCTACATCATTGGCAGCTGTGTGGCTTCAGCCACTATGACTGTTGGAGTTAAAACTTAACTTTTGTGCTATTTGTTAAGCTTCGTGTAAGAAATTGGAGTACCTTCTGCTCTCGAATGTATGGATGAAAAAATAGTTCAAAGAAGTATTTGTGCCTTAAACAGCAACATTTATTTTAAAGAGTTATGGTAGCACAGTGGTTAGAATGCAGTATTGCAGGCTAGCTCTGCCCACAGCTAGGAGTTTGAGCCTTACCAGCTGAAGATTGACTCAGCCTTCCATCCTTCTGAGATCAGTAAAATGAGGATCCAGATTGTTGGGGGCAATATGCTGACTTGGTAAACCACTTAGAGAGAGCTATAAAGCACTATGAAGCAGTATATGAGTCTAAGTATTATTGTTAGGGCTATTACTATTTTGACCATTCATTATTAAAATCCTTATTAGCTCGTATCATTATGCCTACCATTGTTTGTATCCTTCTATCAGATCAGGAAGTCTTTATATCCTATCCCATTGTTGGGTCAGTAGACTGTCCACAGCTTTCCTAAATACCTTCCATATGTCTTGGGTTCTCGGTCATAACAAGAGGCACCCTAGTTTAATCAAATAATTAGCTATAAAAATAACATTGGAATTAATAATGTTAGTAATGTGGGGGTGAGGGTGGCAAGAGAAAAACAATTTGCATGAATAATTTGGCCATCAGAGAACTGGTGAATACATTTGTATTCTATCTAATGGGGCTCTAATTAATGGGATTAGATTTAGTGCATGTTCATTATATTACATTATCATTTGTGAAAACAATGCAAGAATCTGCTGCATTTAAAATATATGATCACTTTTGTTTATTTAGAAATGTTGTCTTCTGCAACATTTAATGCAACTTGAAACGGCCAAATACCTATTTTTAAAACTTATTGCTGGACATACAGTAACTGAAACAGAATGAAACATTTTTAAATCCGGTGTTTTACTTACATTTGTCCCACTGATAAGACTAAAAACTGGGCTCAACTGGGCTAGAGTTTGGGCTAATTTGTATTAGTATTTGTTGAAATATCAATGTAGGTGCCTTTGTGAGAAAATTTGGCTTACCAATATGCTACACAACATTGATAATTAATATTTAATAGTGTGCCCATTAGCAAAATGAATATTACTGTAGTTGACCTGTTCCCAGTTCCACCACTTGGACCTTGAAACAGAATTGCTCAGCCAAGATTTCAAACACACGATTTTGTTTGCAGAGTCCGCTACAGTTTAGATTGCACAATTTGTGGAGCATCAAATAACTTGTCACAATGTAAAAGGCACACATTTTATTTTTACTTTCTTCTCTGAACAGCATAGAACCTTCCTCCCCCCCCCATCTTCTTTTTTTCTCTTCCTTCCCTTTAACTCTCTTATGCCCAAACTCACAGTTTTTGCAGTAGGGTAAGACTTTTTAATATATTATATGAATAATCTTATATGCATAGATGATACTGTAAGCATAGATATACTAACACTTATGCATGGGGAATTATCATAGCTCAGTAGAAGTATTCTTCTCCATTCTTCTCATGCATCTGTTTCCAGAGAGGTATCATAATTAACTATTAGCAGAAATTAAAAGTCTGTATATATTTCTTATATTGACAAACTGTTCATTTGTTCTGGATATTAAGAATTCAGATATTAAGGATTTATCCCATTGAAGTGAAGAGCTTTCCCCAACATAGAAATAAATAGATTTAACCTTCAAGGTAGCTATGTAATGAAAATGATGATAAAATCTTTTGAAGTATAGAGGAATGTATATGAAAAATGGTCATAGAAGTAATAATATGAAAACAATGTTATTTCTACTCATGTTTCCCCGAAAATAAGACCCTGTCTTATATTTTTTTGAACCTTGAAATAAGCGCTTGGCCTTATTGCTATGCTATCCCTTACCATGGGGCTGGCCTGACCCCATGTTGGCTTTAAAGTTTTGATATTGATTTTAATTCGAAATGTCTTGTAAGTTTGGGCCAAATTCTATTTAAATCATTTTAAATTATTTTAACTTTTGTATACTATGTTTTTAGTTGGCTGTTCACTGCCCTGAGTCCGAAAGGAGAGGGGCGGTATAAAAATTTAATAAATAAAAATAAATACCACATATACTTGAGTATAAACCGACCCGAATATAAGCCGAGACCCCCAATTTTACCACAAAAAACTGGGAAAACTTATTGACTCGAGTATAAGCCGGGGGTGGGAAATGCAGTGGCCACTGGTAAATTTCAAAATAAAAAAAGACTGGTCAAAAGTGCAAGGACCTGTCAGAAATCACTTTTTTCAGCCCTCTAGTCCTTTTGTGCATATGGACTACTCAGAGGGCTGAAAAAGTAATTTTTGACTGGTCCTCACACTTGTGACCAGTCCTCGAACTTACGACTGTCCTCACATTTTACGTTTTTGCCCTATCTTATCACCACGGTGAAGAGAAGCAGCTGTGAAATGAGTGACATGGTTGTTAAGAATGCTACAATGGGCATAAATGATGACCAGTCATAAGTGCGAAGACCGGTCACAAGTGTGAGGATCTGTCAGAAATCACTTTTTTCAGCCCTCTGGGTAGTCCTTTTGTGCATATGCACTACTCAGAGGGCTGAAAAAGTAATTTTTGACTGGTCCTCACACTTGTGACAAGTCCTCGAACTTACGACTGTCCTCACATTTTACATTTTTGCCCTATCTTATCACCATTTCTCTCTCCCCCTCTCTTTCTCATTCTTTCTCTCTCCCCCTCTTTCTCTCTCTCTCTCCTCCACTCTCTCTCTCATTCTCTTTCTCCCCCCTTCCTCAAAGAGAGAGGTGGTAGGTTTGAGGAGAAAGATTGCTGTACAATAAAAAAGATGAAAGGGAAGAAAACCAACCCCAAACAAATATAAAGATATTAAGATAAAGAATGAATTGTTAAACTTTAAAGAATAAAAGAGAACAAATATGAATAAATAGCAATAATTAGAAACACACATACAAACATACAATGTATTTTCTTTGAACAGAGTATTTGGCCGGTTCACAAATTTAAACAGTGTTCAGTCATTTCACTTAAATTTACAATTTCTATATTTCCTTTTTGCCATATCTATTCCTCATCTATTTAAAAAAAAAACCAATATTACCCTTTATCCTCATCTTTAATCTTAATCAAATTCAATTTTTCACTTCTATTCTATATTATACCCCTTCCCATTGTCATCTATTTTTATATCCATCCTCACATTGGTTAATTATGTAATATTACAGTTGTTCAATACAAATTCAACATTTTAATATAAATCAATTAGTTATATAACTATCTTTTTTGCATATTAATCAATATGAACATGAATATTCCAATTATTTCCATGCAATCCAATTTCTTACAAATCAATTACTGGTAATTATATTTACCAATAATAATAAACCAAATAATTTCCCCCATATATTCTTCCAAACCACAACTTAACCATTCCTGCTTTCAACACAATATACAATTAATAGTATCTCAATTATTACAATTCCCTAGTTAAATAGAGCTTTTTCTTTTGTGTTTTAAAATCTTGGACTCTCCTCTTTTGCCATTTGCCATGAATTTCCCACTGTTTGCACCTACTTTTTTTGATGAGGAAAAACAAATCTGCCTTTCCAATGTTGCAAGCAAAAGAAAAAGAAATCTCTCTCTGCCTCATTTTGTCACGTTGCAGCAAAGACCCTGTTTTAGTTTCAGTTTCGCTTTTTTAGCATAGCTGGGAGGGGGAGGGAAAATGCTCCAGCAATTTACCTCTTTGCAGCTAGCTAGCAACAGAGCCCCGGTAAAACAGCTGAGAGCAAATCAGCTGAGAGTCGGGAGGCTCCTCAAATCAATTTATGGTAATTAACCTATACTGACGCTGAAAGGGGCTGTTTTTTCTATTTTTGCAGACAGGGGTCTACTCATTTGTTTTCTTTTAAAAAGGCATATTTTTTTTGTGAGTCGAATATAAGCCGAGGGGGGCTTTTTCAGCCTGAAAAACGTGCTGAAAAACTCGGCTTATATTCGAGTATATACGGTAATAATAATATCAGAGGATGTCTTTTTTTTTATTGAAAAAGTTTTTCAAATACAGATTTTCCCCCTTTCCTCCCCCCACATATTATATATTTCATAAATCAAGTTAACCTTAAAATACAATTCCCCCCTTTCCCTCCCTATCCCTCCCCAACCACCCCTTCCCCCCCCAACCCCTCGGACTTCCACTATATAAAACCCTAGTAATCCCAAACACAATATATATTACTCATCCCCTTCATATTCTACCCCCTGCATTCTGTTCAGCATTACCATATTCGTCTAATCTCCCTCAGCTGAAAGCTATATAATATTTTCTGGTTTGGTATTTATTTTGTACATAATCAATCCACTTTTTCCATTCCTGTGTATAACTCTCTTGCGTATAATCTTGTAAAAAAGCTGAAATCTTCGCCATTTCTGCAAATCTAGCCATCTTCTGAGTCCATTGATCAATAGTAGGCAAGACATCTTTCTTCCAATATTGGGCAACCAACAATCTAGCTGCAGTCACCATATACAATATCAGTTTTATTTCCCCCATTGTAAAATCCTTAACTATACCCAGTAGAAACAATTGTGGAGAAAATTGTAGTTTTTTCTTCAGAACATTTTGCATAACCCACCAAATTTTTATCCAATAAGCCTTCACTTTCTTACAAGTCCACCATATATGATAATATGTAGCATCTAAACAATCACATCTCCAACATTTTGGTTGAACATTAGGATACATACATGACAATTTCTTAGGATCTAAATGCCACCTATAAAACATTTTATAAAAATTCTCCTGCAAGTTCTGTGATTGTGTAAATTTAACATTCTGGACCCATATTTTTTCCCAGGTATCCATCATAACTGGTTCTGTAAAGTTTTGTGCCCATTTAATCATACAAACCTTAACCAGCTCTTTTTCTGAGTCCCTTTCTAGCAAAACATTATAAACTCTCTTAATATGCATTGGTCCTTTCTCTTTTATCTGTCTGACCAATTCTACTTCATACATCATTAAACCAGTTTTTTGATCTTCTTTCCATCTCATTTGTAATTGATTATACTGTAACCAAGTTAAAGTAATCCCTTCTTCCAACAGTGTTTCTAATGTCTTCAACTGCCATCTGCCCCCTTCCATGAAAAGTACATCTTTATATAACCCCCCCCCGAGTGACTTAATATTTGTATTCCACATGGTATCAGCAAGATCCAACCAAAGCGGTATTTTATAATCCCATTTGAATCAGTGCTTCTTCCAAATTCTCATCCAGGCATTTCTAAATATATGACTATTAAATACTTTATCCACTTTATGCTCATAAAATAAATATGCATGCCAGCCCAATTCCAGATTGTGGCTTTCTATATTCAATACTCCAGTCTTTGTTTTTCCAAACCAATCACTTGTTTGTATCAATGCTGCAGCTTCATAGTACAATTGGAGGTTTGGAAGTTTAAGGCCACCCCTCTCATGAGTATCTTGCATAATTTTCAGTTTAACTCTCGGTTTTTTCTCATTCCAAACAAACTTTTTCACTTCTTTTTGCCATTCTAACAATTGTTTATCAGTTTTGAGCACTGGTATCATTTGGAACAAAAAGATAAATCTGGGTAGAACGTTCATCTTAACTGCTGCTATTCTCCCAAGTAAAGACAGTTGCAGTTTTTTCCAAGTTTGCATATCTTTTTGTATCTTTTGCCACAACACCTCGTAATTGTTTTGAAACAGTTTTATATTTAGATCTGCAACTTGTATTCCTAGGTATTTAACCTTTGATACTATTTCAAAGCCTGCCATCCTTTCAAGTTCCTTTTTTTGAACCATTGTCAAATTCTTTGTTATCATCTTAGTTTTTCTCTGATTCAATCTAAATCCTGATACCATCCCATAGTCTTCTATAATAACTTTCAACTGGATTATTGATTTCATCGGCCATGTTAGGGTAACAACCAGATCATCTGCAAATGCCTGAGTCCTATAATCTTCTTGCCTTATGACTATTCCCTTCAAGGAGTTCGAGTCCCGTATTGTGTTCAGCAAGACTTCTAAAGTTAAAATAAATAGCAATGGGGATAGTGGGCACCCTTGTCTTGTGCCTTTTTGTATATTAAAATTCGTAGTTAAACTTCCATTAATAATAAGTTGTGCAGATTGCTCTTGGTATATTGCTGCAATCGCCTGTATAAACTGATCCCCAAAGTCCATTTTTTCCGAAGTCTTTATGATAAAATTCCAATTCACTCGATCAAAGGCCTTCTCCGCATCCAAGAAAACCAGCACTGCAGGGATCTGTTTATTCTTGTCTAAATAGTCCAATAAATCTATGATTTGCCTCACATTCTCCTTCATATATCTGCCTTCAATAAATTCTGCTTGGTCATGATGAATCACTGCTTGAATAGCTGGCATTAATCCGTTGGCTAATACTTTTGCAAAGATTTTATAATCCGTATTTAAAAGAGATATTGGTCTAAAATTTTCTGGTTTTTTAGGATCTGATTCTTCTTTTGGTATCAATGATACAAAAGCTGCTCTCCATGAAGAAGGTATTTTGCCACCTTGCTGTATACTACAAAATAAATCTTTAAGATGCTCAATCATTTTCTGCTTGTAAGGTTTTGTAATAGACTGCAGTTAGGCCATCCGTCCCTGAGAGGATGTCTTATTTTGGGGAAAACAGGGTAAACTTTTCCCCTTTACTTCAATCAGGATGCCCTACACATCTTAAAATTCTATAAAACAATGTGTTAACTAGAAATATATATATTTAAAAAATTGAAATGGAGTAAGAAATCATTCCATGAAAGTTTTTAAAATAGCATTAATTAGGACCTTGGTGTGTGTTCATTGCATGCACATATGTAGCAAATATTTTTAATGCTTAAATTTGACTAATGGTTTTTTTTAATTTCCTTTAGAGAAGGTGTTCCATTGAGGTGATGTTAAAAAAGAGTGCTTTCCCCAATAACTACCTCAAATAGTCCCATCCTACTTTGTGATTAGATGACATATTTGGGCCATCAGATTTATTAGTTGTGGAACACACTCAACTCTGAAATCTCTAGGAATAAATTATTTTAACTCGGCCCCGGTTCTCATAAAAGAGTAGAAGAATTATGATGTGAAGAAAAAAGTTCAGGCATCACAATCCTACTTCCTAAAAAAAAGTAATACTGAAAAATTCTACCTTGAGATAATTGTTAAGTATCAAATCCAGCCTGGTTCATACTTCACCTGCTAAGCAAATGATTGCATGATTATTATTAGTTCAGGGAGGTCCAGATATTAAGTAGTAACTGTAAAGAGCTGTGTTTTAAAAGTTGCACTTAAAAAAAATCTAGAATTTTGGCATCTTCTCCATGTCAACTAGAAGAAAGGACTCTGCAAAGAATTCAGAAATAAAATTGTCAGAAGGAAATTTCTTTTTTAACTAGTAGTAACATAAAATATTACATGGAAAAAATCTTTTGATGTGGGGAAGTCGAAACAAAGCACTACAATCCACATTTGTTTTATTTTAGAAATGACTTTAAGTTTCCAGCTATCTCTTGTGTATCTGGATGACAGATGGTATAAAAAGATATAAAAAGCCACATGATTGGAATTAGAAGTATTTTCCATTGCAGTATTGGCAATCATACATGGCACAGAACTGAACACGAGAATGGTGGTTATGAAATAAATCTGACATAACAGCTTCATTCAAAGCAAGTCATATTTCTTGCCAGGCAACATAATTTTGAGGGATGAAAAAGTATGGCATTAAAGCATATTTCTGCTCTTGAGTTTTGTTTTGTTTTTAAGCAAATGGCATATGGATGGAAGGAACACCTTGTGGTATACTTTCTATACTTTGTAGTTTGACTAAAAGAAATGCTTTATGTGTGATAATGTGTTGATTATCTTATGATCTACCCACTCAATAATTTCTCTTCTGTGTTGGCCTCATTCTGGTGTGTCCAGTTTGATCCATGGAAAAGAGGGCAGGGCTTAGATCCCATGATTATAGCCAGCATCTTGACTTTTATTAAACACACAGACACACTCACTTGCACACGCACATACATACACATACCATCATGGACACCTCCAGACTTATTTTTTTTTTCTCTAACTGCAAATGACTTTGGGGACATTGCTAGATCCTAATGTAGGATTGTACCTCTTATGCCAGTTTTCCACATTTGATGAGGTGTTGCATATTATACTCCACTCTCATTTAAATGATACTAAAGACTTATCTGGTTTGGAGATAAGCCCAGGTTACTCCCCTCTCCACCCCTCCCTGAGTTCAAAAAAGATTGCAAAAATCTCCAGGCATCATTTCCTAATCATTCTGAAATGCTGAAAATGTTGAAACATTTATTGCCAACTTTAAGACCAAGTTATTTAAGAATATTTATTTTGTTGAATTTGAGGTTATCAAATGAGTATGTTATTCTTTATATCATATGAGACTAGATGTCATAACTATATAGACGAAGATTATGTTTGACTATTGAGCCTAACTATACTGTTAAAAGGGAACCCCTTGAAAAAAATATTGTGACACAATATTTGATGCAGTTAGAAAGAAAACTACTGTACCTTGTTAGCCTTCCCTTTTCTATGGACCTTAGTGTATCAGGGATGTTCTTTCTCTTTGGTTTTGACATATTGATTGTGTATGGAATGTGGTTGGTTGGGTATTGCTTGATATCTTTCAGTATCATACTATAATATGGAGGTCATAACATGGACCAATATTGTACATCAGTAAGGACTGAGATCACATCTGCAAAATACTTCAAAGATTGCTTACTGTTCATGACAAAATCTTTAGTAAAACAAGTCCCTTAATCCATCCAGGTAATATAGCTTGCTTATTCTAAAGCCTGGAATTAAACAGGTAATTGAAAAACATTTGAACTGTTCTGAATTCAAAACAACTATTTGCTATCATGGCCAGGGGCAGAGGTGGGTTTCAGCAGGTTCTGACCTGTTCTGGAGAACCGGTAGTGGAAATTTTGAGTAATTCGGAGAACCGGTAGTAAAAATTCTGACTGGTCTCACCCCCAACTATTCTCTGCCTCCCAAGTACCAGCTGATTGGGAGGAAATGGGATTTTGCAACAACCTTCCCTTGGATTGGGGAGGGAATGGAGATTTTACAGTATCCTTCCCCTGCCATGCCCACCAAGCCACGTCCACCAAGCCATGTCATGCCCATCAAGCCACACACACAGAACCGGTAGTAAAAAAAATTGAAACCCACCACTGGTCAGGGGTGACATGATAGCAGTGTTCCAATATTTAAGGGGCTGTCTCAGAGAGCAGGGGGGGCTTATTTTTCAAAGCACCTGAAGACAAAACAAGAAACAATGGATGAAAACTGATCAAGGATCCTATGTAAGACTCCATGCCTGCAAGGTGGTTTGATCATGGATTTGACTTTGGTGTTCTGGAACCTTGTTCTGGTTTACATCACATTTTTATGTAGGCATTTGGCAAGTGTACAGTAAGAAAAAAGTATAGTACATAGCAGTCCAAAAATCATAGTGCACGGTCATGCAGGGAAGGTGGAAAGAATCATGACTAATCATTGAAGGAGCCTAACTCCATAATGATGAGATATATCCTATTTCAATATACCTCAATATAAAGACGTCAGAACAGTATCCTTGCTTTTGGAATTTGGAATTAACTATCCTATGAGAAACTTCAATTACCTGAAAGAGATATTACTTCTCTTCATCTTTAAGAGGGTATTACTAGTTCTCAGCAATATTTGGTAAAGCCTGTGGGGATCCCGCTGGGTTTTTTTTCTCTCTCTAGAATTTAGATTAATGAATTCTCCTCCAACTTGATATCTAGTCAAGGGTCCTTCTAGATTTTGAATTGATGGAACTGTAGTTCAATGGATATTGAGAAAATTAGGTTAGGAAAAGTTCTTTTCCCTCACTGGGCAATAACTTGTCTGTTTGCTATAGATGCAGATACATTTGCTTGCTTCTATCAGTTCACTATATTTATTTATTTATTTATTTATTTGATTTGATTTGTATGCTGCCCTATCTCCAAGGGACTCAGGACGGCTCAGAACAATTGGAATCAAACCAGATAAAACATGTTAAAATACATATCAAACACCTATTAAACACATTAAAATAATATCTGATATATGATCAGATGTTTCATAATGTCCATAAATTTAACATTTACCAGCAGCATTTATTTCGTATTGAAGAAAACATTCCTTTTTCTGATTCAGCAGGAAATAAATCAGTTGAACGGGAAACTATTTGAGTGGGGAAACTCAAGAGAACATTTTTAAATTAAATATGGACAAAAGTTGGTTTTCATTAAAATTGACCTAAATACTGAATGTCCTATAAAATCATACAGTACTTTGAAATAATGTGATTAAAGATCATTAAATTAATGATTAAAGCATAATTAGGCTAATTAAGTGGATTACGCTACACAGATTATCCATGTTAAAAGGGGTTTTATGAAACATAACAGAAAGAAAAAGTAGATCTCACTATAGCCCCAAAACATTTAGAGTTCAGAAACATGGATTTTCTTACAAAAATGCTGGACCTTGTTTTTAAAAAAATTTAAAATATGAGAATTAATCATGCTTGTTTAAATATTTCTGTATATTGTGACCTTAATCCAGAGGTGTCAAACTCAAGGCCTGAGGGCCAGATCTGGCCCACAGGGTGCTTAAATCTGGCCCGAGGGCAGGCCATGGAAATATCAAATGACCAGCCCACGGTGCCTCTGGTGGCTAAAATGGGCTGCTTGTGGCCCCCCGTGCCTCATATTCACCCTCCATCGCCTCCTGCAGCACACTGCTGGCTGAAAACTGGCCCAAAAACTGGCCTGAAAATAGCCAGCAGAGGGCTGCAGAAGGCCATGGGGGGTGAAAACGAGGTGCACATGGACCCCTGTGCCACGTTTTGGCCAGCAGGGTGCTGTAGGAGGCATCTGCCCCCCCCCCCAGCCCATGGAGGAGAACTACAATGCTGATCTGGCCCTCTAAGAAATCCAGTTTGAGACCCCTGCCTTAATCCATGATGCAGCCATGAAAAACAAATACCGGTAGTTTAGAATTTGAAAAAGTCTGTAGAGCAAGAATATCTTTATGCTGAAGTCAAAGGAAAAACATACTCCAAGTTGTATCATATTGATTGGATCGAGGGTTGTTAAGTGTTTGTAAAATACCTATATACACATATGAACTGTTTCTGTCTTCTTGATTGCTACTAATGTGCAATTAACATAAGACATCTCTACAAGTATGGGAGAAAAATATTGGACATAGCATAAACTTTAATGAATGGGGAGACGCATGGAATAAAAACTACAAACTGACCAGAGCTGCGACGTATAAGGAAAATCAACACAAAATGCTCCACAGGTGGTATCTAGCACCTGCCAGACTAGCAAAGATGTATCCCAATATGCACCCAAACTGCTGGAAATGTGGCTATGGTCAGGGCACCTTCTTTCACATGTGGTGGACATGCCCCGAAGCAAAAAGATATTGCAGCAGAATTCGGAGATGGCTAAAAGAAATAATTGGAGAAGATATTGAATCGACACCGGAAATATTTCTCCTGGGAATGGCAAAGAAGGAGTATGGAAAGAAAAAGATTCACCCATTAATACATATAACCACAGCTGCTAGACTGGCCTACGCACAATACTGGAAAGAGAAAGCCCTGCCACCAGAAGAACTTATAATTAGGAAAATACTGGAGTGTGCAGAGATGAGTAAACTAACCCATGAATTGAATAATGATGAGAACTCAGATTATTATACTGTGTGGGGAAGGTGGTATGAATGGATGAACGATAAAATGGAAGAAGGAGTAAAAGGTGTGTTAAATAAACAGCAACAAACAGCATAAGTGACACCAGGTATATGCCATGTATATATGTATATATGTATAAACACTGCATATCCGATGTTAATAGAAATGTTATTTTATGTATGTTTATAAATTCAATAAAATATTTATATATATATTTAAAAAAGACATCTCTACAAACACCCTTTGCACTGCTTCAGTATCCGTCTCTATTCAGCAGCTGGCCGGATTTATTCTGACTCAGTTTCCAGAGAAAGCCTTGGACTGCTGCAGACGTTCTTATTGTCTCATTGGTGGAATGTAGTTGGTGGAACCCATTCTGCCTCCTGACACCTCTTTCTTCCCCAGACATATGAAGCTACTGTAAATGATTTCTTGAGCAGAGAACACCTTGTCAGTGTTGCAGGCTTCCATCCCTCCAAATGCTCAGGGTTTTTTTTTTTTTTTTGCAAAGCACCAAATGCCAACCACAGCATGAAGTGGAAAGTACAATGATTGGATGCCATTTTTATACCCTCTTCTTGGCCAGCTAATTGGGTGATGATATTGCCTCTTGTGCTGCTACCAGAATTTTTTGATTGGTGACAGAGAACACAACCATTGGCCTGCTTGCAATAGCTTTTGAGGTTTGGAAAGTGAAAATAACCATGGAATAGAAAGGACTTTGAAAAACGATGTTTACTGAGGAGAATAAAGATCAAAGGCCAAATGTTTATTATTTTATTGGTTTATACAGGCCTCAATGAATTTTCATTCATCATTCCTGACCATTAAAATCATATTCAGCTGTGTGTAAAATTGCTTGTATGAGTGGTTTGTCACACAATGCAAGAGGAAAACACTCCTCTAAGATTGCTATAATGTGATTTTATGACAATGTAAGAAAGGTCAGAAACATGCTGTTCTGAGTTTGCAGCTCCTGGATTATACCATTTTATGACTAGAGAACATATATCACCTGAAAACATATTGTAAGAATCAGGCTGAGGGAAAAAAAATCATTGACTAAAACTTTAGTTGGTTTTTGGGAGCGAGGCAGAATCTTCAAAATAAATACACACCGTATTTTTCGCACTATAAAATGCAGTTTGCCCCCCCCCCCAAAAGTGGATGGAAATGTCTGTGGCTCTTGTAGAGCGAATGTTGTTGAAGCCCACCCCCCCACCTTTTGGCTATTTTTGGCCTTTGTGTGCCTGTTTTTGGCCTCTGTGCACCCTGTTTTCGGCCTCTGTGTGCCCCGTTTTTGGTGTCCGCATGCCCCGTTTTCAGCTTCTATGCGTCCCATTTTTGGCCTCTTCCAGGCGGCGGGGATCACTGCCACCACAGCCTATTGCTGCCAATTGCTGTCGTTTGCTGTCGGCGATAGGTGGCTGCAATCAACAGTGATAGGCGGTGGTAGCGGTGATAGGTGGTGGTGATCGGCGGTGATTGGCAGCAGAGGTGGCGGCAATCCCCGCTGCCTGGAACAGGACCCAAAACGGGATGCACAAAGGCCAAAAATGGGATTGGCGGAGGCCGAAAACGGGACCCACGGAGGCTGAAAATGGGGTACCCGGAGGCTGAAAAGAGGACGCATGGAGGCGGCAATAGGCAGTGGCAGCAATGGGTGGCGGCAATCCCTGTAGCCTAGATCAGCTGATTGGTGGTATTCTGGGAGGCTGATCTAACCACCAATCAGCTGCTCACTAAATCAGGCTAACGTGCTGAAGCTGACCAGGCTGTTTGCGGTTTGCTGCAAGGACACTAGCCAGATGAATACCGATGGATGCTGGGAGGCAGAGGCAGATTTTTTTTCTTGTTTTCCTCCCCAAAAACTAGGTGCATCTTATGGTCCAGAGCATCTTATAGTGCAAAAAATATGGTAAATAAATGCTGCTCATATATATTTACAGATTCCAGCAGCATTGGACTCGGAAATTTTCTAGATATTTCTGGAAAAACATAATAGTGTTCCGGAATCATTCTTGAATGTTTTGGTTTTTTTCTGCAGAATAGGAAAGCTATCCCTAAGACATACGAAACTCTGTTTCTCTTGGAATTAAGTGGTTTTAGATCATTGGAAACAATCTATTCCTTACTAAAGTAAAATTTGGGAAGAAATTTCTATTCTGCCGGGAAAAGAGATGAAGTAGGAAGGAATTATTTAATATTTACTTATTAAACAAATTTATGTAGCCACCCAACTCACACATAGATGACTCTGAGTGACTTAACAGGATTTAGAAAATCAACCATATAATAGTTTATTATATGGTTTGATTTTTGGCTGTTTAAACTATAATAGTTTATTATAAAAAAGCCACCCCACCCCCGACAACAACAATACAATCAAATCAGACTCTGATTGGCTCTGTCTCCATTTGTGGTTCCCAGGCCTACTGACAAATCTACATTTTTAAAGGACCTTTTGGCAGAGAAACAGGGTGGGGACCAACTGTGCCTTGGGGGAATGATAGTCCATAAAGAAGGAGCCGCCACTAAGAAGTCCCTTTTTCATGAGCTTACCAGATGTACATCCCTAATTGATGGGACCAATAACATGCCCTGCATTCCAATCCTAATGGGTCAATAGGTACAATAGAGGAGAGGCAGTCCTTCAAATAGCCTGGCCCCAAGTCATAAAGGACTTTAAAGGTGGCAGTCAGCACCTTGAATTCTTGAAATGAAGGGTTTTTTTGTCCTCAAGTACAGATATCTCCATAGGCGTCTTTATGTAAGATAGCAATAGATTCTAGGAAAGCAGTTTCTGATATTTAAATTTTTTTTGGCTAGTTTTATCCTAGTGTGAAGCAGTCAGCTTAAAAGCAGCTAGATGTGGCTATTTTAATACACCACAGTGAAGGCTGCATTCATGCCCCTGCACATTCTGAAGAACATTTTCAATGTTAAATCTGAGGCAGTGCACAGCTCTGCTTTTTACTGATAAGCAATCATGCATCCCTGAGAAATGTTGAGTAATATGAATGGTTAAACAAACAAACATTAATATTGATTGTGTCTGGAATGAAAACCAAAATCTCTTGTTCCATTTATGCCTAGTTTCCTATGGTATAATTTTAGGTGGGCTGTTTCTCATACCCAACTGAGCTTTATTCTGATGCATTTGGGCCAGGAGCAATAAAGGTTTTACTCTTTGTTAATTCTGTTTTAAAATTGTTTTTACATGTTGTTAGCTGCCCAGAATAACATTTGCAAGATGGCAGCCATATTAATAAATAAAATAAATTCCCTTAGGAAAAGATATTTTAACCTGGGATTATTTTATGTTTAATTCATTTTTTGTTTGATATCTACTTATGTTTAGTGAATATGACTTTCTTCTTCTTGGAATTTTATAATTACACTTAGCACATCTTTCCTAATGCCTGCATTGACAGATTGTCTATTATTTTTTTGTAATAGAGGTGACATGCATTTCCTTATGGCTATTCCAATTGGCATGGATGTTTTGTTTTTTAATGTCAACCCTACACTGTAGACTAGACTAAGAAACCAGTGCCATATAGGTCAGGATGTAAAAGCTATAGAAACAAAATATTGTGAGTCTGAATGTGTTTTCCCCCTTGCTCCCTTTATCTCCATGTGAACTCAGGAGCGGCTTATCTGAGATGTTTTTTCAAGTTACTTTCTTGGCCTGGACTCAGGGCCTTTTTATCTGACCACAGCTCTTCCTCCTGTCTTTCAAGACCATTCCTTGTGTCCTCTAAATTGAGATTCCACACAATCCAGTTTTCTTGGATTTTTTTGCCAAGATTTTAGGAATGTTCAAAGCAAACACTTGTTTTATTTCCCTTTGCATCAATGTCAAGGTTTTCAGTCCTTAGTTTGTAGCTAGGAGAAATGTATAAAATACTCTAGCAGGTTCCTGGTTACAGAATCTGTTTCATGACTGACCTCAACAATATATTTGTCAACTGATCCATTCTCTCACCGAATGGCAATATTGATAGCCCAAGCCCCATTATGCAAATTCAGATTATGATCTGATGTTAAAAAATAATAATAAAACCCTAAAATTCTCGTGAGGGCTCATGGAATGCCAACATCTTGTGAGATTTCTGTATTTATGAGAATTTTGCTAATCTCATATGGCTGTGATGGCGAACCTATGGCACGGGTGCCACAGGTGGCACGCAGAGCCATATCTGAGGGCACATGAGCATTGCCTTAGCTCAGCTCCAGCACACATATGCTCGCTGGCCAGCTGATTTTCGCGTCTTCTGGGCCCACCGGAAGGTGGGAAATGGGCTGTTTCCAGCCTCCGGAGGGCCTCCAAGGGAATTGAGGAAGGCCGTTTTTGCCCTCCCCAGGCTCCTAGAAAGCCTCTGGAGCTTGGGAAGAGTGAAAAACGGGCCCACTGTGCCATCACGTGCCAAAAATGGGGGGAGCACAGGGGGAGCACGTGCACATGCATGTGTGTGGGAGGGTGGAGCATGGGTGGGCATTGAATTATGGGTGTGGGCACGCACATGCACGATCCCCCCGCTCTCCCCCCGCTTTTGGCATGCCACAGCAAAAAGGTTAGCCATCACTGTCATATGATATCTCAGAAAGCTGGCATGATTTTGCAATCTTGTGTGACTATTTTAGTTGGTTGCCGGAAGAGTGCCTCTTAGGGTACAGGACATTTCCTGAAGCTTACAGGACCTTGTTGCCAACCTTGGATGCAATACATCCACCAAACTCAAAAAATGACAATACAAAAATTATATTGGTGTTAAATATGCAATACAGGGATGTAACCCAGGATAGAGAATAACAGTATAATCTCCTGTATCCTCTGAACATATAGCATGGAGTTATATAATATTATTTTGACAGATAGCAAAATGAAGGTATGTATTGGGACATCAGTTCAAATTGTGCTGGTGCAAATAAAGTAGGGCAGTAATATATCAATGGTACAGGAAATACTTCACTTCACTTTTTTCCCCCCTGCTTCTCAGAGCCAGGAGGACTTTGTCCAACATTTCTGTGGCATTCAAATAACCACAGAAACTTTTTAGCAACTGTTTTATTTTCAGAGCTAAACTAGACGTGACATAAAACTGTATATCTCCTTTCCCCAGTAGATTCCTTCCCCGCCCAAAATGAAAAGCAACCATGAAATTTTCAGATGAGAACAAAAAAGCAGCTGGAATGCGGCTGATTAATTTATCTCCTCATTCTTCATTCAAATTCTCCACTTCTAAACTCCAGTCCCACCCATTAAACAAGATCATTTTCCAAATTTCTGTCAATATTGATTATCTGCACTACCCAATTTTAAAAATTTCATTCTACGATTGCTCTTAATATGTGTTAATAAATTCACACCAGGCAGTTCCTTGTTGGATCTATTCTAAAGGTAAATATCAGCTGCTTTGGTGAGACTTTTGTTCCTTGGTTTATAGTTAGTCAATTAGAATGGATACCACTTGATAAAGGCATCCACAAAAGAGATCTAAAACAAGATGTGAGCCAGTTGGACACACAATACACAGCAAGTATTGTGGGCCCAACTGGCAAAGGAAAGCTGAAAACCATATTGTTTGGAAACATGCAGAAGAGGCCTTCATCCTGCAGTGGATAGATAATGGCTAAAATGATGATGAATGATGATAGTCAATTCTGTGCCCTCCATCAGCTGTGCTTATACTTCTATAAATTGCAGAAACAACGTGACCACCAAGCCATCTTGTCCAATTATATGGATTCAAAGCCAAAAAGAAGTATGACTTATGAAGTAACTTCACCAAATTGGTGAATGTCCTTATTGCACCTTTGCTAGAAAGTAGAACGTCTATCTAAGATATGGAAAATGCATTTTAAACATCGCATATTTTGATACTTCGGTCTGAAATACGACAAGATTAAGGTCACGCTTAGACCCTTCCACATCAGTTCAAGTTAAAATGCAAATAGCTCTGGTTTTAGTCATAATAGAGATTAAATAGGCAGGATTTAGAATAATAGCATAGCTTCATTTTATTTTTTTTAAACCACACTAGCCATGTTAGGGACAGTTATTAACAAAACATGTAGAATTACTTACAATGTATTTTAATTTTCTAAGATATTTCTGGCTACTTTGACTACTTTGATATTTCTTCCTCCTGTATGTCATTCAGTCTGCCCACCCCTTTCCATTTTTCTTTCCAAATATTCCAAAAGATAAAAACTTAATATCTTTGCCTGTGGGAAGGTATTCTCCTCTTTACAAATGTTTCTATACTCCTGTCAACTTTGCAGCTTATCATGTAGAAACCCTACCGCCTGCTATCCCCCTCCCACCCCAGCGGCTCCATTCTGTCAGCAATTGACACTTGAATTCAATATTGCACAAAATGATGTTAATTGTCTTTCTTCTTGTCCAAATGCAGTTTTCAGGAAGGAAGGTCTTCAGTAGTGAGAAAAAATTAGGCAAGATTTCAAAAGACCTTGTTTATATAATGGATATAGGCCTGTAATGGTATAAATCTATAAATTTGGAACCTTTACAGTAAACATTTGTTTACAGAACCCATAGCAATAGCAATGGCACTTAGACTTATATATCACTTCACAGTGCTTTACAGCCCTCTCTAAGTTGTTTACAGAGTCAGCATATTTTTTATTTTTTTAAAATTTGATTTATATGCCGCCCTTCTCCGGAGACTCAGGGCGGCTTACAATGCGTTAAGCAATAGCCTTCATACTTTTGTATATTTATACAAAGTCAGGTTATTGCCCCCACAATACGGGTCTTCATTTTACCTACCTTAGAAAGGATGGAAGGCTGAGTCAACCTTGAGCCTGGTGAGATTTGAACTTGCAGTAATTGCAGGCAGCTGATGTTAATAACAGTGCTTTAGTCTGCTGCGCCACCAAGGCTCTTGCCCCCAACAATCTGGGTCCTCATTTTACTGACCTCGGAAGTAGGTAATCAGCATAAGTTGCTACATATATATATTTACACACACACACACACACATATATTCAACTTCTATAAGACATGGCCATGAATTAATAAAGCAATGGTATGATGGTGCTGTAAAAGACCAGAAATTCTCTGTTGAATATATGCATCTAATTTTCAGAAAGAGTTAAAGAATGGATGGCTATCTTCTACCTCAGCAAATCAATTTAGAAATGGTACATCATTTTCAACCTCCCCTCCTTAATCAATTGTTTTTTTAAAAAATAAATATGAAATATATTTTCAACAAAACAGAGTTAACTAGAACAGCTGGAAAACAACAGTTGATTTCAGAAGGGACCAAAATATCTATTATATACAGATAATAATGGCACATATATTACAATATATTACAATAAGAAAAAAAATCTAAAACATTTATCTGAGATCAGACTAGTAATAAGCAAATCCTTAAGGGAGGGGTGGAAGGAAGCACTAAAGAAACTGTTTCCTGCTGTTTTCGGAGGGGCAGGAAGCACCTTCTTTATTTAAAAAACAAACACCAAACTAAAGCTTGGAAAGCAGTGCTAATAATTAAAAGAAAGTATGAAAGCTAAATGCTTTCTTCTCATTTCAAAAGGAATGTAGGGAGTGTATTACCTATCAGTAGATGTGTACTGTAATACATGGAAGCAAGTTGCGCAAAAAATGAACCCTTTGATCTTCCGAATACTTGGCTTTGAAACTTTTCCTCTTGTTTAAGAGATTTTGGAAATGTTTTTTTTAAAAATACAACCTGTAAATAGTAGCAGACATGGAATTGTTTTTTGGTATATGATCTGATACCAGAGCAATCTGTCATAAATATTGAAATGTGCTACGTGCGCAACATGGTCCAAGAGAAAGATTCAGAAACCAATCTAAGGGCTGGATTGCAAATTCTGATTTTTTAAAAAATATTATTATTATTATTATTATTTTGTATTTTAGCAGTCTTCTGGGTTCTGTGTCTCTGTCTTTGGAACAATTACAACATTAACAATTAAAATGATAACTTTGTTGATGTTTATTTAGTCATTCCTCTCTATCTATTACAGATAAATGTAAACATTTGCAACCCGGAATAAAGAATTCATTTTGTCTTAGTTGCATCCAGATTTCATTTTAAGCTAATTATGAAAATGGAATTCCAACCAAGTCCTATGGATAGAACTTTTCATGTTCATCTCTGCCACATCTTTGTGCTGTCTAACATGCTTTAAAATATTAGGCTACTTTTAAAGGATACTTTTACTTATCAAAATCATGTAAGACTAGTACAGATAGTCCTCAATTTACGACCATAGTTGAGCCCCAAATTTTTGTTTCTAAGTGAGATATCTGTTAAGTGAACCTTGCCCCATTTTATGACCTACCTTGTCACAGTTGTTAAGTGAATCACTGCAGTTGTTAAATTAGTGACCCAGTTGTTAAGCGAATCTGGCTTCCCATTGGCTTTGCTTGCCAGAAGATTACAAAAGGTGATCACATGTACCCAGGATACTGCAGCTGTCATAAATATGAATCAATTCCCAAGCATCTGAATTTTGATCATGTGACCATAGGGACGATGGTCATAAGTCTAAATGTTTGCATGACTGTGGAGATGCTGCAATGGTCATAAGTGTGAAAAATGATCATATGTCATTTTTTTCAATGCCGTTGTAACTTTGAACACTCACTAAATGAATTGTTGTAAGTCAAGGGCTACCTGTAATAAAGGAATGACAGATGTACTGAGACATTAACAAGATTTGGATAACTGTTAATTGCATTTTACTGGAAGCATTCACAAAATGCTATCTTTTATTTTAGTTTTAGTTCTGTGCATACTTAACTCTGGAGATGTTCCACTGTATTCAGTGGAGCTTCCTTCTAAATAGGTACAGTAGGAGTGAACTCTTCTGGTCCTATCGATGGCTACTATGAGAAGATAAGTTTTGGCTCCAAGATGCTTATAGTTCAGTTCAATGTCTTACATAGGAATAGAGCAGAGGAAATGTGGAAAATAAACTTATTTACTTAGTTATTTTTACATTATCACAATGAATCATTTAAGCTCTTGCAATGTTCAGTTTTCCAGATACGGTATATAAAATGGATCTTTCAGGACAATACTGGTAATGCAAAAGCATTTATTCTACCTCTTAAACTCCCCTCCCCTTGATATGGTGAGGCAGTGCTTTAGATCAGGGGTCTCCAGACTTGGCAACTTTAAGATTTGTGGACTTGAATTCCCAGAATTCCTCAGCTGGCTGGCAGGCTAAGGAATTCTGGGAGTTCAAGTCCACAAGTCTTAAAGTTGTCAGGTGTGGAGACCCCTGCTTTAGATGTTGGATTAGGACTGGCGAGTCCCAGGATCAAGTCCACCCTTAGCCACAAGAGTTCATGGGATGACTTTGGGAGAGTCATTCTCCCTCTTAGTCAGCCCACCTCACAGAGTTAGGGTTATTGAGGAGATAAAATGACAGACCACGTAATCTATCTTGAGCTCCTTGAGAAGAGATGTAATATAAGCCTAACAACAAACAAACAAAGAAACAAACAAACAAACAAACAAACAAACAAATAAATATCACCACCCTATTTTTTTTGCTGAGATCTCTGATATGAGATCTCTGGTTCTCTTCACCATATTAACAATTTAAAGAGTATGTCCTCATTCTTGGTATATATTATATATAGTATATACTATATATAATATGGGATTCCCAAGTACCTATAATTTTTATGAAATGTAGAATTCTACAAATATAAAAGATTATTTACAAATGATTTACAAAATTACAATAACTGTAGAATTGTTATAATAATGATAATGTTGTAAATTGGAATTTTTAATAGGTTGAATTCATCCCTTCTCCACCATCTTATTTTTTAAAACTCGGTTGTAATATAATACCATATTATTTTATGCAACTTATTTGTTAGTTACCATTTTTTTTGCTTTTATCTTCTTTCCTGTTTTTCTCCCTACGCTTATGATTACTCTTCATAAGTATGTCTTTTTGCCATATGAAATATTTGTTAGTATTCAATTTACAGTATCTATTGGCCTTTTTTGGATCGGCAGAGAATCCACATTCGATAATGCATTTTTAATTTGTTTTGGATGACAGACCAATCCCACAGTCAATGATTAATTCAAGTTTATAAATGCACTCACTCTTGCCCTGGCTCTTCATGTAAGGTTTCAGTGATTAGTGAACCTCAGTATAGTTGGAAAAACATTGTGCAACTTTTGGTATTTGTAAAGAGCAGAGGTAAGCTGCTTTTGTAAGTCGGGGTCAGTAGTTTTATGTCCCTTTTCCTTGTCAAGGATCCATTTTCCTTATAAAATCTAGTCTAGATAGATCTCTTTAGGCTACAATCTTTGCTTGGTTTGAGATTAAAACTATTGAATATAGTGAGTCTTCTTTTTACATAAACATGTATAGATCGTACAGCTTTATATACTAAAGAATACCAATTTTATTTTGTGTTAGGAAAAGTGAATATTATCTCATATTTAATTAGCTGTATATCATTTCTATACATCATGTACATCATTATCTAATATTTAATTGGTTGCACGTTATTATGTTAAAAACCTAACATTAAATTATGGCACTCAAAATAGTTTCTTGCAAAGTAAAATGTTATAAAAAGGAGGAAGCGTTTGCAATTTACTTTCACATATCACTTATCTAGGAAAACCTGGGTAGATCTCTTATATACACTGTAGGAGGCATTTAGATATATCAGGGGACAAGTAAAAAAACAAAAAACCGCATCCTCTGATCATCTTTTTTTTAAATTTTTTTTTATTTTAAAACAAAAACAAAACATAAAACCATCATCATCCCAAACAATTACAGACAGTGTGTCGATCGGTTAACATTCTTTTGTGCTTAATCATCCTCTGATCATCTTAATGGTCACTCGAAACCATATACCCAGAGGTGATCTGCCAAATAACCTCAGTGTAAGGTTTTACACTGGTAAGGTAAGGTAAGGTAAACCTTTTACACTGTAAGGCAGAAAGTTCCAAGAGCAAAACCTTGAACCTGGCTAGCCAATCAGTGGGTTGTTTCATCACTGGTGTACTGTGTGTATAACCAAGAGCCCAATGTTTCCAATTGGCAGCTGTATTCGCACAGACTGCAGCTTCTGGGCCATACTCAAAAGGAGCCTAACATAAATCACATTTACAGTAAAGCAAAAATGAAGTATCCATTACAGGTAAGGTGGACTTCAGCAGTTGGTAATAGTTTCTAATAACATCATGAATCTAGGAGCTTTCCTAAAAGACCTACTTGCACTTTTGGAGGAAGTAGAAGCCCAAATTGGCAAGAATAGGCTGAGAATTTACATAACCCTTGGGAAAGTCCACACTTTGCCATGTGTCCACATTCAGGAACTTTCCACTGACAATCTCTTCTTTGCCAGAGTTCTACTTCAACTTGATAATGTTCTGCCAGCATGTGAGTGTAACTCCTGAATCAAACATAAAGAGAAATAAAGGCAATTTGTACTTTCCTTTGGCCTCTCCTGCTTGAGCAGGGGGCTGGACTAGAAGACCTCCAAGGTCCCTTCCAGCTTCTATTCTATTCTATTCTATTCTATTCTATTCTATTCTATTCTATT
>WNWU01000005.1:11533526-11583662 GCA_012654045.1 Ptyas mucosa
TCCAGCCAGCTGTGCTGGCTGGAGAATTCTGGGAGTTGAAGTCCACAAGTCTTAAAGCGGCCAAGTTTGGGGACCTCTGGGTTAATGTATTTGAATACATTAATATGCCTTGGTGGTATGTAAGTGCAAACTATTATTACAAGTAATAATAGTCATTCATGTTAAGTTTCCACTTAATGCATATATAGGTAACCTTAACATAGATACCATCAAGTGCAGATCTGAATAGACAATATGCACTAATCTTTTTCAATGAGGAACACCCTCTAGGTGTTCTATTATAGCACATAAAATCAGGCGATAGCTTATGTAAGGCCAGACATTGACAATCTGAGCAGTTCTTTCTTGAATAGTGTTTGCCATCAAGTACATTTTGGGGAAATGTAGAGATAAAGCGTCTATCAAGCTGAACTTCTGGTGATGTCGTGAGCTTAGTTTTCTTGTTTCCCACTGCCTTCATTTGTTTTTTTAGCTTCCCAATCTAGTATTTCCTAATGGTCTCCCATGCAAGTACCAAATGGTCTGGTTCTGCTTAATTTCCAAGATCAGGCAAGATTGGCTAGCTGCTGCCACCCATTTATAGAAATGCTCTACACCCTAGCTCAAGATCTGGGGGGAGAAACCATAATTTCATGCTCTTTTAAAGGCCAACAACATAGAGTTGTTTCCTGGGTCCTGCTAGATGAAATTGCTCACTTGACAGGATCAGAAGTAAGCCACATCTGCCAGATCTCACAGTGGGTACTGAACAGAGGTGCGTTTCAGCAGGTTCTGACCAGTTCTGGAGAACTGGTAGTGGAAATTTTTAGTAGTTCGGAGAACCGGTAGTAAAAATTCTGACTGGCCCCGCCTCCATCTATTCTCTGCCTCCCAAATCCCAGCTGATCAGGAGGAAATGGGGATTTTGCAGTAACCTTCCTCTGGAGTGGGGAGAGAATGGAGATTTACAGTATCCTTCCCCTGCCAGCCCCACCATGCCATGCCCCCCAAACCATGCCATGCCCACCAAGCCACACCCACCGAACCAGTAGTAAAAAATTTCAAAACCCACCACTGGTGCTATGGGAGACAACTCTTAGTTAACTAGGCTTTTGTAAGCTTTAAAGGTGATAGCCAGCACTTGGAATTGTACTTGGAAGCAAACTGGTAATAAGTGCAGTACTTGGGGCCCTAGTAGCCTATGGACATTTTGTGACCCACCTACCACCATCCATGCCACTGTGATCTGTAGCAGCTGTAGTTTCTAATTGGTTTTCAAGGCAGTTCCAACTACAGTGCATTGCAAAAGTCTATTTGTGATGTGACCAAGGCACAAGTGACAATAAGAAAGAACTCCCAATTCAAGAGAGGATGCAGCTGACATATGAACCTGTAAAAAGGCGCTGTTGGTCATAGTTGCCTCCTGTTCTTCAAACAGGAGCTGCAAATCCAAGAGGACCCCGGATTGTGCACTAGACCTATACAAACCTGTTCGGGGCTAGAGATAGAAGGTCTGTAGCACCAGGTAGCTCAATCACTCACACGGACTTAGTCTTGCTAGGGTTGAATTGAAGTTGTTACTCCCATCCAAACTCTTACAGTCTCCAGATCCTGGAACATGACTACAACAGCATCTGTTGGTCAGCTCAGGGATGAGATTTATTCTTGAGTATCATGTGATGATACCCGAAACTGAATTGATAGACGACCTGGTCCAGTGACCTCATGTAGATGTTAAATAGAAAGGGATAGAGCATCAACTGAAGGATCCTAGATTGTGCTTGATAATTCTCTTCCTATAAACACCAAGTGGAACAGCCATGAATGCAGTTCTCACCCCAACTAGGACATAGAAACTTAGAAAAATGATGGCAGAAAAAGAAGTGGTCCTTTGAGGATTTTTTTGTTTTTGTTTTTGTTTGTTTTCTTTTTAATGTATGTATTTATTGATTTTAAAATTATTTTTATTTTATTTTTTAATTTTTTGTTGGATGATGAGCATCATTGTTTATCTGAGTTGTGCAAATGTTATGGACATCTTAGGTATGAAAAGAGGGTTTTTTTCTGCTGTGAAAAAGATTGTTAAATTTTATAAAATCTTTTCCAAATTGAGTTGTTTTCAGCTTGGATAACACAACAGTCCAGCAAGAATACTAAACACTAGAAAGCTATTTTTTAAAAACAGTAGTAGCAATGATCCACATGAGGGGAAAATATCTTCTTCTTTTTTGCCAATTGTGTGCTTTCATCGTTTTCATTTTTTAAGAAAAGTAAACAAAACTTGGTGTGAAGATGCAGGCTGTGTAAATTCCTTGCTTTGCAGAAACAGGGCTGGGGATACGAATGGTGGCACTCCTTAGAGATGAGGTTGGCATTTGCATTCTTTAAAACTCTTTTGCAGACACTGAGTCTATTTTCATGTACCATATACTGAAGCGAACACTTTTAATACAAGTGCAGAGAAATGAGAATTACACTACTTGTCTGTACTGCAACTCACTTCATTAGATGCTAATAATAATAATAAAAATTGTTAATCAAGAAGGTCCTTCTTAGCATTTTTTGCAAGTCAATAGATTTTAAATTACTTGTTAACTCACATGGCATTTTTAATATACAAGCTTTGTGAACTAGTATTTTGTCTTTTCTTACAACTTTCAGTTAAGGAATGAAAGGAATAAAAACAGAAAGACTTTCTCTTGATCACTCTTACCCTCGAATTGATAAATAATGAAGCAGTTTTTTAGCCATTTTCCATTTATTTATCTATTTAAAATATTTTTAGAGCCACCAATCTTAAACCAAACTCTGGGTAGCTTACAACCAAGAATAAACATACAAACAGATAATCTTTACTTAATGACTCTAATGTTGAATGGCAACTCTGCCACTAAGAAAAGCAGTTGCTAAGTGGGAAATTACATGACCTCAATTGCATTTTTCCAGCAGTAAAGAGACAAGACTCTTCAGTTTTGCCCTTTGCTTTTATTTTCTTCTATTTACTCCTTCTCTCCCTTTGGAATAATTAAGTGTCTACTTACTGTGTCTACCCTTGAACACATTGAAAGCAATGTGATTCTGTTAGCAGCTTGGGAGCTGCAGGTGGCCTCTGCAAACTTTTCTTCTCCAATCTCTCTGCTTTGGAGGGAGGTGGCAAGCAATTTCTGTAGGCAATTTCTCCTTTCACTGATCCTCCCCCCATCCCTTTCATAGTGTGGAAAGCTTGGAGAGGAATTTGAAGGGAGCAAGCTGTCTGCTCTTCTACACATCAAAAGCATGGCAAAATGGGTGACATTCAAAGCTATCCCAGAGAAGAGCATCAGTGAGAAAAAGAGTGGAAATGAGTCAAATGAAGTAAAATTTCATTTGGTTTGCATTTGCTTGCTGAAACAGTGATGAATAGACTTTTATAATAATGTCAGGAAAGGAAACAATCCTTCAAATATGTGTAGGGCTTAGTCTAGGCTGCATTTGTTCTCTGTCATATGCCTAGCTCAACTTTCCTCCCTTAATTGTAGTGACTCCTGAAAGTCAAAAATACCTGCATGTTTAACTGTTTTCTTGCATGAACACCTTTCTGTTTTGTGTTGATGCGTGAAAACCTAGTAGCATCTCTGTTCCCAAGGCCAGTCTGCATAATTTGAGTTTCTATTGATTATTTCCCCACAAAGTTAACTAGAGACATCATTCCACTTGTTATTCCTTCCTGCTCTTTTCATCTCATTGTATTTTTAGAAAAGCTGTTTGTTTTCAGCTTTAGCTGCTGCTTCCATGAAGCAGCCAGAAAGCAAAATCATTTAGGCTTATTGCTTGGTTAAATCTCCTTTGCATAAAAATTACTTAGGGAAAAAGTAACCATCACAAACTGTACTTAAACCATTGCTGTAGTTTATAACTACCACTTATGTTGGAGCATGACTAATTGGTCTATGATCTAGACAGATTTTCTCTTCTTTAAGTCTGCGCTTCCTGGAAGAAATAAAACTATATTTGTGGCTGGAGTCACAGTTGAAGTTTTGCCCAGAAAATGAAGAATATTCTGAACACATACTGATTATTCATTTTATGAAAGCAAAAAGCTTTCTATTTTGTAAATGTGACATAACAACATGTATTTTTTAGAAAATGATTGTTTTATATTCCAAATGAATCATAGATCAAAACAGTTGGCTGAAAAAGAAGCACAGAGTGTTCATAATTTCCTGCCATTTTGTCAATAGATTTCAAAGGTTTCTCATGTATTCCCCCTCCCCCCCTTTTTTCTTTTTCTTTTGAGGCAATAGTAGATTGTTTTTCAGATGTTCCAGTTCAGGGGCAGGGACCCAGGTCCTGTGCTGATAGAATGAGAGCATCAGGAATCCAATACTCTGAAATATTGGGAAAAGAAGGTCCCATATCATCCTGCAAACACAGATGTCACAGCTAAGAAGGTGCCACATCTGTTTCCAGCCCACATCTGTTTTTGTACATTATTCATAAGCCCAGGCATTCCATTGTTAATAAAAAAAAAATCCCACTTAGTTGTATGTGACAGTCACACATGTTATATGGGTATTGTACAAGCAACCTTGGATTGAGGTGAAGTTAAAAGCAATACATACAGGAAATAGAAGGTAGGTGTAATTATCAAACAGTGAGCTCATTAGTTAGAAAAGAAGGTAGATTGGTAGCAGAAAACTTGAAAAGGACAAATACTGTGCCTTCAAAAAGAGAAAAAGAAGACATCAGTAACTACTGTCAGCAAAACTCTGGATCAGATTATTAAACAGTTCATAAGCATTTAGATTAGAAAGAATGCCTTGCTTATCAGGAGTGAACAGCAGTTATAAAAAATGAGTCATATCAAAATTAACCTTTTTTTGGTAGAAAAACCAGTTTAGTTGACCATAGAAGAGTGGTGGATATGGAGTTCAGAAATGCATCTAAAATCCTGAAATCCTACTAGAGCAAAATGTGGGCTAAATTATGGTAATGCTAGATGGATAGAGATCTGCAGGATCCACTCTGAGTTGGTCACCAGTACCAGAGGCTATACTTCCAAGCTTTCAGCTCATCCTCAGGGAACTTCTCTCTCTCTCTCTCTCCAGACTGAAAGAGATAGAGAGCTGGTTCAAAAAGTGTATTTAACAAGTATATATCAATAATGGCCATGTCAAATGGCAAACTGCAGGGCTTGTACCATACCATATACATTCTCTTGTAAATGACTTAAATAAGAGGTTCAAAATATAATTATCAAATCTGCAGAAAATACATAATTACAGAGGTAGTTAACAATTTAGGATAGCTTCTAGATGCAAAAGGATCTTGACAATTGCAAATTACTGTCTAATGTTCTTTGGATAGGAAAAATTAAAGACATGAGACAGCATGGGTGTGTGTCCTCATGATGGGCAGCAGAACATACAAATAGGATCTGGGGGTCTTGGTGGATCACAAATAAGACATAAACCAACAGTAAGGTATCCATAACTTCTCCCTTTTCCATTCCCAATCCAAATGGAGTCCTTAAATAAAGATGAAGAAAAGTCATTTTTCTTTCTATTTTCTGATGGACAGACCAGATCTAAAATGTCACATCTAATTCAGGGTACTGGATAGTAGGAAAGACATTGCAAAGCTTGAGTGTATTCAGAGGAAAACAACCAACACGATAAGTGTTCAGGAAGCAAATACTTATGGGAATTGTTGGAAGTGTTGACTGTGTTTATGGAGAATAGAAGTCTATAAGGAGACAAGAGAAATATCTTCAAGTATCTGAGGAGATGTTATGTAGAAGATAGAGTAGACTTGCTCAGTGTTGATTCAGAAGACAAGAGACAATATATTTTCATTACAAAGAAACAGCTTTCAACCAAATAATGGGAAGAATTTCCTAATGGTACAAGTTGTTCAACAATGGAACAGATTGCTTTAGGAAGTAATTTACTCTTATGAGTTTTGATTTGTTAAATTTGTGTTCTATCAAATGACTGAATGAGGTCCAATTCTATTCTTAAAACTGAATATTTCTGTATTTGGATCTAATCACAATTAAATTGGTTTCCAGACAGGGTCCAAACTGTGCAGACAATTCAATCAGTTACATTACCATATTGTTTCTTTACACATTTGAAGAATGCTTAGGTCCTACTGGAATGAGAGTTGAGCCAAAACTGAATATATATTTTTGATAATATTTCTTGGACTTATTCTTATTCCCCCAGTTTACAGAAATTTCTTCAGAACTTTTTACCTTGTATTTTGGATGGTGGCTGGCATTTTTCCCTTACAGTGCTTAGAATAATAGATCATTCTGGGTCATAGACATTTTGAAGATGAGATACCACAAGCCCACATAATTGTCATTGCTATTTGCAGAAACTAAGACAAATATCTTAGGGGAAAATATAAATATATTATGTCACTAGTAATAACAATTCCACCCTGTGGAACTATTACGGAAGTTCTGTTTGCCAGTGAAAAATTCAGTGCAGTGGCCCATCCAACAATTTTTTGTCCATAAATAGACCAAAGAATATTTATATAAGTTATTAACAACTGAGTCACTGAAACCTATATTACTGTATTGATTTCAAGGGATCCAAGAATGATTTTTGATCTTTCATTTGCAAGAAATAAGTCATGTATAAAAGTCTCCTTTGTAGAGAAATAAACAGCGTATTTGAACTATTAATGTTGCAGTGTATGAATTTTGCTAAAGATCTTGTACTGTATATACAAAAAGCCCACTTAACATAGCTACTTGAACAGAAAGATTTTGTGGTCAGTAATTCTGTCAGTGTTTAAAAACAAAACAGGCCAGATCCAGATGAAATAATTATTTGCTTTGCCAAAATTTCTGTAGAGCCAAAATCTGCTGCTGTTGACTTTTCTAAACAATCCTCTACATACATCTTAATAATATTATTAGCTTCGGGTTTTTTATGTTTCCTTATAGCTATATTCCTAGCCACATTTTTATTTTCATTTCAGAAATTACCCATAGCGACTTTTAATTGATGATTGGTGTAATAATATTGCAGCTTCATAAAATGAATTGTTTATAATCCACATGTAATCAACATCTCACATGAATATAGTTAGCAAAAATTATTGCTTATTTATGTAATCATATGAGATATCCTCTCATTAAAGGCTATCATTAAAACAATCCCTTTCACTTCAATAAATTAAAGTTTCCTGTTAAATAAATAATAGATAAAAGAACCCCCACATTAGAGGTTCTAAGAATTTTTAATTAACAAGTATTTTCCTGTTTGACAATAGCTTATATTTAATTTACAATAACAGATTTGTAAGCTGATTTATTTTACTTTTATATATTTAATGTAAATTTAATGTTTCTGAAGTTTAGTCTGAGAGGCACATATATAAAAAAATAGTTCATATAGTATTACACTCTTTCACTTTTCATCTTTCTCTTGAATGATCTTCCCCATGCCAGCAGCTTTACAATTAAGCTTTGATTAACATAAAATAATAAACAGATAGTGCCATGATTGAGTAAACACCAATGTTTGTAATTAATACAAGAGATAATAAATTTTTAAATGGCCTTTAAAAATTTGAACAAGAAAGAAAAGGAAAGGAGAACCAACCAAATGAAGCTGTTAAATGAACTCCAGGGCATGTTTGAAACTGGTTTCATGTCCCCAAATCTGCAGAAATATTTGCCCACTGCTTGCTGCTGTTGCCAACCTTACAATGTTCAGTCCTCCTAGGAACAACTGGCTGACAATGAAAGAGAGTGAAACTGGTATCTCTAGCCAACTCCATTCTCCTGTCTCTTGTCAGTGTTACTGCACAGGTCTGCAGTTCAACAGCTGTGATGAAATGATGCTGAGGTGCCATGGAAACATGACTTCAGCCCTCCAGCCTTCAAGGAGGGCAGGAGAAATGAGGAGATTTTGTTTTAGCTCAGCCCTCCTTCTTGATCTGGCTGTCATGCTTATATCCCAGCACAGTCATGATAGAACTAGAACCCACAGAAACATCCATACCCATGGGGAGTTTCTCATTGTCCTCTCCTTGAAGGAGGAGGAAGATCTTAATTCACAGTTCACAAGGTGAAAGAAAACCTTATCATTCCCCAAAAGAAACCTGGACTTGCTTTACTTGGAAGGAGAGGAAACTCAATTGTGCTAGCTTGTTGAGGTAGAACATCAATGTGGCATCAGGGATTTGTGTGTGTGGTGAAACCGGTGCACAAATTTGAGAAATGTTGCAAGTCCAACTACTTGGATAACCCAACAGCCATGATTGGGGTTTTCTTCTCCCTCAGGTTGTCAGGCTTTTCCTGGTACTCAGGAGGAGAGCAGCCTACTCAGATGAGCTCTCAAAGCCCTTAGGACAGTGGTGGTGGTGAGGCATTGGATAGCTCTAGGACTTTCTTCACAATCTCCCAGCTTTCCTTTTTCAACATTGGGCAAGTTGAAAAAGGAATTAAACCTCCTCATCCAAATGTACTAAAAGTAGAAATCAACAGACCAATATTTAGTACACAATCTGTATAAAAAATCTTGTGGTTGGAAATAAAACGTATTTAAAGTAAAGAATAAAAAGCCTCTATTTAGTTCATATAATGTTTCATCCAAAGTTTAATATATTGCTTCTTTGATCTCTTCAATGTCTGCTACATACATAATTTGAAACATTGCAATATTTTACTGAGAGTCATTATATAAATGGGATACAAAACATTAGGCCAATAAATATAAATAGGACTTAATGGAAGATATTTCAAAAGGCAATTATAGTGGGCAACTGGAATTCATCAAGAGGCTTGATTGTGTTTCTTAGAGCTTTGTCATGATTGTGTGTGGTCCTGGTTCACTTAAGTGTAAATATCTTTCCATTTGGAGATATTTTGTATTAATAAGTCCTTAATTCACTAGCCAGAAAAGTGTTCTGTTCAGTTTTTATTGTTTGTTTGTTTACTCTTCTCTTTAATGCTCACCTTATTAAATATCATGTATCTTTGGGCTGACCTTGGCTATGAATGCACTAACAGAGTGGGGGGAAAATGCACTGTTCATTTCTTTTGCTAAGCAAACATTTCTCTACAGATGCTCTATCTCATCTCCCGAGTTGTAAGGAATATCAAGAAAAGCATTAAGGTGTATATATATATATACACAGTTGGGAGGGGCTGAATTAGACTCTTCCCATGCCACTCTCCCAGCCAAAAAAATGATTCTTAAATTTCTCTGAAGCAACACTGTACATTTGTATGTCAGGTTTGGAATACGGAATTTGTGTAATAGCTGTTGTGTCATTTTGTTATCCACTGCTGCAGCTAAATTGTATAGGTCAGTGATGGCTAACCTTTTTGCCATCGCGTGCCAAAAGCGGGGGGAACGTGGTGGGGTCACATGCAAGCGTGCCCACATCCATAATTCTATGCGCCCCACCCCCGCATGCTCCCCCCACTTTTGGCACGTAATGGCCCAGTAGTCCCGTTTTTTGCTCTGCCCAGGTTCCAGAGCCTTTCTAGGAGCCTGGGGAGGGCAAAAATGACCTTCCCCACCCCCCCAGAGGCCCTCTGGAGGCCAGAAACTGTGTGTTTCCTAACTTCTGGTGGGCCCAGAAGACCCAAAAATCAGCTGGCTAGCACACACATGCGTGCTGGAGTTGAGCTCGCATGCCCGCTGATATGGCTCCGCGTGCCACCTGTGGCACCCGTGCCATAGGTTCGCCATCACGGGTATAGGTCTTTAGAACAGAACTCAGACTAGGGAGATTTAGTGGCATTGCTATCTGATATTCCTGCCCCTCCTCAAAAAAAACATGGTACCTAACATCTGTTCAATTTTTCTAAGAAAAATTCCCAGTCTTGGGGGAAAATCTACGATAATATAACAGTTCTCAAAAGCAGAGGAGAATGGGGGATGTTTTTAGTTCCAGAACTATATATGAGATCAAGATTCATAGTACTGAAGAAAGGTTAACTAGTTTGGAATCTGAAATAAAATGCAATAAGTGCAGTAGCCATTCCACTTTCCTTAATGGTTCATACTCCTTGGTGTACTGTAGTAATTCAGAGGTGGGTTTCAGCAGGTTCTGACCAGTTCTGGAGAACCAGTAGCGGAAATTATGAGTAGTTCAGAGAACCGATAGTAACAATTCTGACTGGCCCCGCCACCATCTATTCTCTGCCTCCCGAGTCCCAGTTGATCGGGAGGAAATGGGGATTTTGCAGTAACCTTCCCCTGGAATGGGGTGGAAATGGAGATTTTACAGTATCCTTCCCCTGCCACGCCCACCAAGCCATGCCCACCATGTCATGCCACGCCTCCCAAGCCACACTCACAGAACTGGTAGTAAAAAATTTCGAAAACCACCACTGTAGTAATTACATATTGGAATAGGACTGGGCAGACCCATCCTCAGCCATGGAAATTCATTGTGTGTCAGAGCCATTGTCTTCAATCCAAGCTATTTGTCAGGGTGGTCATTATGGCAAAAATCGGATATTGCAGTACTGTATATACTGATTTCAGCTGCTAGAGGAAAGGCAGAATATTAGTGAATATTCAGATGAAGATAAGAATGAGATTAAAACAAAGGCATGCACATGCACAAGACACAAGATTGATGATGATGATGATGAAAAGGAGGTGGTGGTGGTGGTGGTGGTGAGGAGGAGGAGGAGGAGGAGGAGGAGGAGGAGACTGAATCATTACATTCCAGATTAAAGTCCCCTTCATTTGAAGACTATGGATTATAATATATCACGCTAGTCTCAGTCTTAGCTTTAGAAAAGTGACCATCCCAAATTCCTGTGTCAAAGGATAGACCAGAACCTGTGTCTCCCTATTATTTAGCACTTTACTAACCACTTTACTAACTAGCACACTAGTTTTCATTCTATAGCTTTATCTGGGATAAATTTTGTACATACTACTCTCTCTGCCCCCTTATTGAATTACAGTGTAATTGTTCTCGTAAATTTAACCACCTGAATCACCTTGACTCCAGTTTTGTGGCACTAATATTGTTTCCTTAATGATAAAATAATTATATTGTTTCTAGTTTGTACACACTCAGAATATATCAGCTACACGGAAGGTGCAGGTTATTATCTAATTTAGGATAATGTAAATTACATATTGGTTCTAAGATATCCATAAGTACTGACATCTATGCTTTTTAAATTATACATTTCTTTGGCAAGATGTCAATTTGAATGTTTATTTGATATGCATAAAATTGCTTCACTTAAAAGGTTATAGTGAATTTTAGTTAAATCGGTTATAAACAATCAGAAGCTATGTAAATTATAATTACAGTAGTAGAAGCTATACAAATTATTATGGCACAATGTAAGAAAACAGTGAGGGGGAAACAGCTTGATAAAAGGGATTCAACTAAAAGTATCAATTTGAAGGCAGAATGAGGGAAATCAACATGCTTTATTAATTCATTTCTTCAGAATAGGAAGCTTTATGTTTATTATTTGTCTCAATTTTTGCTTTGTTTAGGCTTTAGTTCAGTTAAGCAAAATAACAACATTGCTAATGCTTAGATTGATTATTATTGTTCATTACTTCAATAATTGGTCCTGTTTGTGCAAAAAGGAAACAAATACTTTTCTTTGGTAAGATAAAGTTTGCCTCAACAAACAACTGTTGGTTGTTACTAAAGCAATTCTATGATACAATTCTTCCCTTTCAAATAATGTATTTCTAATAAATCTAATCCGGTGTATCTAAGATTACAACAGTACATCAGTAGGTGAAAAAGAAATGCATGTGTACTACTGTTGCTTATCATCTTTGTCTGACATCTTGAAAGAAAGATAACATGAATGAAAGTTGAATTAATAGGAAGCTTACACATTGAATGATCACCGTGTAAGCTTCCTATTCCTGCTGAAAAACGATTTTACTGAATAAAAAGAATCTGATCAATATGTGCTTAGCAGCAAGAGACAGTAGTGAGAATAAGGTGTCCAAAGGTCTGGGATAGTTTCAGTGTAGACAGTTTGTGTGAATACATCCCACTCTTGCAAACTACTCCCATTTGGGGTTTAGCTACTCTACCTGCTTCTTCTACCACTAGTAACTGTAATTGTACAAGAAAAAAGGGTGCCACAGATTCTGAAGAAGAAAAAGGAAGCTCAGCTAAAATGGTAGTTCCAATTCAATACCAGTTGAAATGCCAGTTTTCATCATGCTAATTTTGTTTTCAGATACCCAGTTTGGTGTAATGGTTAAGGCACAGGCTAGAAACCAGGAAACTGAGAGTTCTAGTCCTACCTTAGGCACAAAGGCAACTGGGTGACCTTGGAGCAGTCACTCTCAGTCCGAGAAAAGAGGTTGTTGCAAAACATTTCTGAAAGAACTCCAGTGAGTACAGTAGTCCAGGCAGTTGCCAAGAGTTAAAAACTGACTTGAAGGCACAATAAATCTTTTTTTTTAAATTTTCTCAATCTGCGATTGAAGTAAATGGCCTCTGTGACTACTACTACCATGTTCCCCCAAAAATAAGATCCTGTCTTATATTTTTTTTGAACCCCAAAATAAGCACTTGGCCTTATTTTCGGGGAGATCTTATTATTTTGGGGTGTGTAGAGCAAGATGGGGCTCCTCTTGCCATCTTACCTGATTTCCAGCTCTGCATTTAAATATTTTTCGGGCGGGCTTATTTTCGTGGGAAGGCTTATTTTAGCACATGCACTCAAAAGCCTGATTGGGCTTATTATCAGGGGATGTCTTATTTTTAGGGAAACAGGGTACGGAATTGTAATGTATGAATAACTTAAATAAACATAGAGTATTTTTCCTGTCATTTCTACCACAAAAAAACCTCACTTCTGTTGTATTGGCTAATGAAAGCTTAATCTGCAAACAGTAAATTCCTTCAAATTTATTTTGTACCATTTGAGAAGCTTTTATAGGCAGTCATATTATTGTGACAGTTTTTGCCACTATGCAAAATTCATTTCAAAAATTGAGATATCAGTGATCGTTTGCAGCACATAAGAAAAGCAATCTACATGTCTGCTTAATTATGTAACTTATTATTCAGCCATATGTGTTTTTAAAAATGTGGATTATCTCAAGGGTGATCGTAGGAAAAATGAAAATGAATGATTAATTATGTTTTCTTATGCCAAAAGGCCAGCTGTTAGTTTGATCATATGCCACATACTGAAAGCAATTGTGATCTATCAGATGGGAAGAGTGAGACAAGATATCATAACTGTGAGCCAGAAATCCTGAGATTGGAATCTCCAATGGCCAGCAACATTTTGTGGGCTGAGAAAAAGATATATATCATTGTCATCTGGAAAAGAAATGTTGCCTTTTTATTAACTGTCTGAAATGGAAAAATAAGATAGATACTATAAAAATCTTAACGGATACAAATCAATAACTTATTTTATAAAAATAGTGAACTCGGTGTTGATATGGCGACAGTGGTAATGGAGGCATGGTGAAGAATTCCAAATGGAATTCTTTTTTTCCAAATGGCAAACAGACAACAAGATGGTGAATCAATATTAATAATAAAAAAAAAAACCTCGCACATTTGGGAACATATCTACAGTAGTGGATCTTCAGTACTTTACTGAAAGTAGGTGCACATTTTTGCACCAGTTCAAAAACAGTTCTAGACTTCTTGACAGAACAGCTGGTAATGTTCATCATATTAGACATTCACAGTAAAACTTTGGGTTTTCTTCTGCAACATGTGAAATGCTGGGCTTGTGGATAGTCTGGTTTCCCAATCGATAGGAACTCTTTAATACTGTGCTCCCATGAATCCTTGGAGAGTATGGTGGTGTAAAAATATAGCAGTAAATAAATACATGAATTCTTGCCTTGCCCTGCCTCCAGAACTGAGAGCAATCATTACTTTCTCTTCCTCTGTCTCAATTTCAAAAATGCGTCTTTTCAAGGTGTCAAACCAGTAGCCTGCATTTTGTAGGTTTTTTTTCTCCTCTGGGATCTAGCCAGAGGAAACAGGTAGAACTCTTATTGATTTCATATTCTCTTGCTTAGTCCCGGCAAGTGTGCACCTTCACAGAACTGCAAGTTTCTGCAAACAGTTTGGGGGAAAAATGCAGCTGCAATAAGCAAATATTATTAAAAACATGTTGGGAAATACCAACAAAGCTATCCTTTTATTTGCGAAGCCCCCTGTTGCTTTTAAATAAAATAAAAGAAATGAAAGAATGACAGCTGTGTGGAGATAGGTCTTAAATTTAATTTATAAATAGCCAGATAATTGGTTGGATGCAATACGTACTTAAAAAATGGATGGGGAAGCACTAATAATTTATTTGCTTTTTAAAATATGTAGAAAGGATTAGGACATTTTTATTACTTTTAGAGCTGAGGGGACAGCACATTGATTAAATAACGTTGCTCTGCATTCTTTTATGGTCCCATGGGGAAACTGGAAGGATTGTTGTTTGGCTGATGGTGTTCATTGGCTCTTCCCAGGTTTTTTAGGTCAGCAGGACTGAAAAGGATTGCAGATCTCTTTTATGCTGTTTTGGAAGATTTGTGAAGTGAAATTGATGGCAGTCTATAGGAGTAATTGTTTTTTTTAATAGTAAATTTCCTGTCAGGAGAAGATTGACCATATCATAATAGGAAGAATTTACAGTGGACCGTATTTATATCAAGTCTTTTTTTCCCCTTACATAAAAAAAACTTTTCTTGTAGATTTGCATATTGATTCAGGTGGGCTTCTACATTTTATCCCGATATGATTCTATTGAAATGTTCAATCATGCTTAATTATCAAGGCATTAGATTCATAAGCTACCTTTCCCTCAGCAGCTCTTGAGGGCATAGCAGGGGTGGGTTCTACTTACCTTTACTAACGATTTGCAGCGGGGGTGTGCGGGGGCGCTCTTCTAAGCATGCGCAGAAACGTTTTGGTGACATTAGGGTTGGTGGGCAGAGCCTCCCACCAGTTTTACTACCAGTTATATAGAACCAGTGCGAACCGGGGGCAACCCACCACTAGGGCATAGGTAGGTCTTCCTTCACTGATTTTGGATTGAAGAATGCAGTGGAATATCAAGACATTGTCTCTATTGTTTCTGATGAAATAGCAGATTTAAGTCATAAATGTGCCTATTCTGCATTCATTTGATAATTAGGAATTACAATCTGGTGCCAAATTTTGGAAAGGCTCAGAGAGGTACATCCAGTAATTAATGAGAGGCAACTATTGGGTAAAAAACCTTTCCATGAATTTGATATGAAAATTTATTTACAATCACTGGTATGATATCTCTATGTTACTTCTGGTGGAAAACACAATACCAATGAAAAAGGTCTGGAATATAATTTTTGGTTTTGAAATTTTATTGGTGATTTCCCATGGTTTATGATTTATAAAAGAATACCACCAACAATTGTGTGCAGTGATTTTTTAAAAAATGATTATGTATTAGTACTCTTTTCTAAGGACTTTTCACTGTGGGCAGGGCCATCCAAGAGAAAGTCAATAAGGCTGTTATGACTTTATGATTAAAGCTGCACTCCCTTTTTTACATAAATGTGAGTAAAACTTCAGTTTTATGGTTTCAACCATCATATTGATTTTTTTTCCCCATACACTTTTCCAGAAGTTCCTCTGAAAGTGGGAAATATACTTTGCTGTATATGACCAACTATAGGTCAAAATCAAAAATGAAATATTAAGAAAATGTTAATTTCTGAGATTTTGTTGCTGCTTTATAAATGTTATCAATGAATGTTTCTTTTTCACGCATATTAGGGATTGGCACAAGTTAACACATTTATGTGGAGCTTTCTAGGAAAGTTCCAGAGGTGCTTTCAGCAGTTCTGGAGAACCGATAGTGGAAATTTTGAGTAGTTTGGAGAACCGGTAAATACCACCTCTGACTGGCCCCACCTGCAGCTATTCTCTGCCTCCTGAGTCACAGCTGATCAGGAGGAAATGGGGATTTTGCAGTATCCTTCCTCTGGAGTGGGGTGGGAATGGAGATTTTACAGTATCCTTCACCTGCTATGCTCACCAAGCCACTCCATGCCCAACTAGCCATGCCCACAGAACCGGTAATAAAAATTTTTGAATCCCACCACTGGAAAGTTTACATTGTTTGGTACAAATCAGCAGATGTTCCTGGTATAATCTGATAGCTG
Organism: Ptyas mucosa; assembly: GCA_012654045.1. NCBI lineage: Eukaryota > Metazoa > Chordata > Lepidosauria > Squamata > Colubridae > Ptyas > Ptyas mucosa. The sequence continues at coordinate 11,549,639 of WNWU01000005.1, forward strand.
TATTTTTTAATTTCCGTTTCTTAATACGTAAGAAAAACTTCAGTGCTTGATCTAATGAGACTCAGGCTCTGTCAAGTTCCAGCCATCTTTAACAGCTCAGCTGAGTTAAAAAAATTACTGCTACAAATAAAACATTTTGTGATATACTTTAATTCATGTAGCCAGTTGAAGAAAGTATTATGACTAGAATTGGTTTGTTGTTTTTTATTTGAATCAAATCTGTCCTATTATAAAATGTTTAGATGAATGCTAGTACATGTTTTGGAGATTCACCATTCATTGTCACAAGAATTGCAGTAAGGATAAGTGGATAAGCTATGGTCTTATAATCAGAAAAAATAAGTCTAACATTGTTAGGCTCTTCCCTGTCCAAAGGGTAACAAATGTGGTAACCATTTATAACACTGAAAAACAAGCTACTGCAATCATACTTATACCAGTGGTGGATTGCCCCCGGTTTGGACCAGTTTGCAAGAACTGGTAGTAAAACTGGCGGGAGCCCCGCCCACCACCCCGGATGTCATCGGCGATCTGCGCATGCGCAGAAGTGATCCTGTCACAAACCGGTAGTAAAGGTAAATAGAACCCACCCCTGACTTATACCAGTTTACATTGTAGGTATTTAAAAATTGCATATTCAAGGTTTATTCAGTACTGAATCAACACATTACAAACTTAGTAGTGAATTTCAGGGGAAACTATTCAGCAAACTCTAAACCAGAAGGTGCTTTAGATGCATTCAAGAATGATAGTTTTTCCCCACTACTTATTTTATAGGTCATAATGACTACATGTGCCCTGCTACCAACCAGTGTACCATCGACAAGAACAGAAGGAAAAGCTGCCAGGCTTGTAGGCTCCGAAAATGCTATGAAGTTGGAATGATGAAAGGTGGTATGTATTGCGTTATTAGTCTTAATCTGTATTACAAATATTTTTCATCCCCTGTAATCCCATATGTGGCTAACTTTTCAGTAATTAATCACATTGCACCTTGTAATATTTACCTTCAGGTAAATTGGAATACGGTTATAGCTCAACTAACGCTTATCTTCAATGCATAATTCCTATTTTTGAAGTTTTTATGTAATTTCACTTTTAAAGAAAAGAAAGAAAACTCCATACAGGGAGTCCTCAATTTATGATCAAAATTGAGCCCAAAATTTATGTTGTTAAGTGAGAAATTTGTTAAGTGAGTTTTGCCCCATTTTATGACCTTTCTTGCCACATTTGTTAAGTGCAATTGTGGATAAGTCAAGAATTTTAGATGCCAAAATACTTCCTCCCAAATGGAGTTCAACATACAAATAATCCTCAATTTACAAAAATTCATTTAGTGACCGTTTGAAGTTAGAATGGCACTGAAAAAAAAGTGACTTATGACTGTTTTTCACACTTATTTAATTTTATATATTTTTTATTGTAATTTTTCCTTTTCCAAAACTCTAACACATAATCAAACAGACATATGAACTGTTAATCCAACGTCTATAAAAATAACACTGTCCGTTTTTCACACTTATGACCATTGCAGCATCCCCATAGTCAAGTAATCAAAATTCAGATGCTGGGCAACTGTCTCATATTTATGACGATTGCAGTGACCCAGGGTCATGCGATCCCCTTTTGTGACCTTCTGTCAAGCAAAGTCAACGGAGAAGCCAGATTCACTTAACAACCATGGTACTAACTTTACAACTGCATTGATTCATTTAACAACTGTGACCAGAAGTCGTAAAATGGGGTAAACCTCACTTAACAAATGTCTTGCTTAGCAACAGAAAATTTGAGCTCCATTGTGATTATAAGTTGAGGACCGCCTATATCTGTGAGCATATATGATAGTGCTTAAAAGTACCAATATAGCTTCATGTACATATGCAAATAAGCTCACCCTTTAATTTTTAACCAAACTACTATGAAAAATACAGGCTGTCTTATCTATGGGTGGTATATTTTTAATGGTATTTTTGTTAAAATTTGAGGTTTGGCTTATCCATAGATGGGCTTCTACATGAGTATTAAGCTTCCCTCCTTTCCCCCCCTCAAAATCAAGTCTGGATCTGACTTAATTTATGCTAGGATTTCTGCTATTCTGTAACACCTAGATACAAATTGTGAATGGGGCTGATGATGATCATCTTCCTTTAAATGGACAAGTGCTTTTGATTAAATGCTTTTTCAATAAATGCTGTGAAAATGAATATGACTTAAGACTAATTCACAGTCCTTTTAGGTTTCGATGATGAAATGTTGTACCCATGGTAAGTAGTGATTTCCCTTAACTGGAAATACAATTTCTGAAATGGAAAAATAAACATGACTGATTATTACCTAGATGTAAAATGGCTATTATTGACCCATAGGTTGGTGTTTACAAATAATCATTTAACTGGTGCCTCTTATAAACTTTGGTTAGAAAGAGAAAACATTCCTTAGATCTCATTATCTTCTCTTGTACATTTCCCAGTATTCGTTTTAAAGTCTATGTGAAATGTCAGGCTATGAGAGAACTAAATTCATAAATTATTTTCATTTTGAAGATCATAATCTTAATCTTACCCAAACACAACTAAATTTAAGCATTGTTACTAAAAGCAATCTTTTAGAAGCTGGTTTGTTTATTAGTTAATTAATTACATTTTTTAGTCCATACTGAAGAAGCTTGCAGAGATTAATTATTTTAGAGAAACATCGAGATTCACATTTAACTCAGTGAAAATGTTTTAAATTAAAACCATTAGCTATTAATTCACAATGATTGTCTTTAAAGATGGACATTTATTCCCTGTGGAGAACAGTTCTTCAAAAGTTTATATCTATTCTTTCCCTGTGTTCTGTCATTATGATGAGATTATATTGAATGATAAATAAAACAAGGGAAACAGATGCTTTATTTTTATTTTTTTCCCCCAGAAACACAGATGCATTTATTTTAATGCATCATCTGGACTGATTCCAAGAATTCTAACTGGCCATTCAATTATCATATGCTTCAGTATTACAGTATACTTAAAATAGTAAAAGGGGAAAGTGCAGAAAGCTATTTGTATTGCTCTGAACTGACTCTCTATAATATCTACAAAATAAACCTGTTCAAATGCAAACTGGTACCGGTGAAGGGCATCATGACACTTATCAGTACTTGTGTATTTGCAGAAACAATTAGTTGAAACATCATTGTCAAAATAAAATTTCCTTCAAAGGACTGTTCATCCTCCGCATACATAGTTTGCTTGTTATTTAAATGTTCGTCACAGTGAAAAATCTATGATTATGTCAGCTCTTCACTTTTCTATGGTGTAAAGGATATACTAAATGCAGAAGTGATTTTGCAGGAGCTGTTTACTTTAAATAGGCTACTAGCTGATTAAGCGCATTTGCATTTTTTGCTTCTATGTTTATAAACTTTTCTCACTTTTCTCTGACCGAGGCCCCTGTGAGTGTAATTTGGCTAGGAGATTAAGTGTGAATAGGGAGGTATAGTCTAAGTAGAGATCTTTGCCTCTCTTAAATAAAGGCCAAATGTAAAATTGAAACAGATATCTCTGAAGGTATCTTAGTCTCTTCTGAAGTAAAGGGAATCTTGTCTCAAACAGAGAAAATTTTGCCTATCTCTGTGGACCCATGTAAGAAGGCTTCCTGGCTATATACATGCCCTCGTTACGTGCATGCCCTGGGTTTCATCATCCTCTTTAGATAGGAAAATGTCAGAGGATAAAAATATGGAATTTGAGATTCCTGTCTTGATCAAAGATTCAGAATATATCAGATCCAGTCTCTGCATCATCGCATGGATCTGCATCTTAAATTTCTTATCTTGATCTCTAAGACCCATCACTTCCAAATGGAGGAACGGAGGGTGTTGAGGAATTCGCAGAGCAACCCTAGAGTAGCAAGGGTGTGCACATGAAAGCGACTGAGAGCAATTGCAAATAATCACAGCCAACACAGAGATACACTGAGTTGTGTTTACTTTTAGGAAATAGCAATAAGGCACAGTCCAATAAACAGTCTAGGTCATACACAGATAAAGCAGTAGATAGTAAATAATAGTCCAGGGATATTCCAATAACAAAGTCTTCTTACCAGTCATTGTAGTCATACACAATAAACAGTTGCAAACAGTAGCAAACACAGCAAATAGCAGTAACAATCAATAATGGTTAGCAAAGATCAGCAGAGAGTAGGAGAGAGAAACTAACCATGTTTCAAGCTTCCTCTTAAGGACATTGGCTACAGAGCTAACCAATCAGGACACAGTATGATTCCATACAGCAATACAGTCTTAAAGCTACATTGAGATTTATATATTGCCAACCCAACAAGTTAGTAAATTATCATTTCCTAACATTCTCCCCTTTGGATAGGATGATACATAATACTTTATATTCTTAAACCATAATTATCACAACATGATTTGTGCTTAACTGCACCCTGAGCCTTTGTAAAATGATCTGCAATATTATGTTCAGTCATGCAGTACTCTAACTGAATCAATTTACTTTGTACACACTATCTAACGTTTAAATATCTCAAATCAGTATGCTTAGACCATGTTTTTACAGCTAAATTTGTAGCCATGTTAATTGCAGATTGATTATCTTCATAAACTATAAACAGATCATTCACATTTAAGCCTATATCAATTAACAATTGTTTATAATATATCAATTCAGTCCATATCAAGGATAAACATGAAAATTCGGCTTCCATAGTTGATAAACTAAGATGCTTTTGCCTAATAGATTTCCATCCTATTAAACAATTACCCAACATTATCACAATACCTGATGTTGATTTACGAGTGGGTAGATCAGTTGCAAAACTTGCATCAGCATATGCCTTTAAAACTAGGTCACTACTAGGCTCTAAATATAACAAAAAATGAATCGTTTGTTTCAGATATCTAAGTATTCGCTTAGCAGCTTGCCAGTGCCGTTCAGTAGGTTCAGCATTATATCTAGCCAGTTGGTTCACACTATAAGATATATCTGGCCTAGACCAATTACTCAAATATGATAGACTGCCTATTAAGGATTGATATATTTCCTTGTCAAATACAGGACTTTGAATATCACTATGTTTAAAATCCTGACTCATTGGTGTTTTAGCAGATTTACAGAGTTCCATGTTGTAACGTTTCAGTAATTGGCTAACTTTCTTGGCTTGCGAAATTTTGTAACCTTTACTAGTTTGAACTACATCAAGACCCAGATAATGCTTAATTTCTCCCAAAATCCTAATTCTGAACTTCTTTTACAATTTAGAAACAATTTCTGTTACTTTGTGTTCAGATTTTGTTATAAGTGCTATATCGTCAGTAAATAGCAATAATAAAGAAATTAAACCATCTTTCTCTTTCTTGAACAAACATGGATAAACTTTACCAACTACAAAACCCATTGCAACTAATTCATTAACTATACATTTGTTCCATTCGTAACTTGATTGCTTTAAGCCATAAAGGCTCTTCTTCAATCTCCAGCAATCAGTCTTCCCATCAGTTTTCAAACCTAGTGGCTTCTTCATATAGATTGTATGTTGTAATGGCGCATGCAGATATGCAGTTTCAACATCTATATGATTTGTCTTGTATCTATTCTTAGCTGCCCACACTAATGCTGCTCGCAAAGTAATCACCCTCAGACTCGGTGTAAACACTTCATCATAGTCCTTGTCTGACTGAGCAAATCCTTGAGCAACTAATCTTGCCTTACGAGTAACAGTCCCATCTACACTAGTTTTTAGTTTATAAACCCACTTACAACCAATTGCATGCTCACCTGGTGGTAACCTAACATTCTTATACACATCCAACTCCTTTAATGAAGTCAACTCTTTGTCCATTGCTTTCTTCCAAACTACCTGATCTTTTTCAGGATACAGTTCAATTTCATTAAAGTTAGATGGCTCTATGTTCACCTGATATACTACACTGGCTTGATACGTATCAGGTGGACGTCTTTCTCTACTTGAACGTCTAGGCAACTCAGGACTCAGTATAGGTATTTCCTCTTCTACCTCCCCTATCATCTGTTCCTCCTTTACAGTAAGAGATGGTTCTTCCTCAATTATCTCATTATCAGGGTTATCAGCAAACAATGGAGTCTCCACAATAACACTTTCATTTCCCTTGTTGGATTCCTGCTCAAGCTTACTCCAACCTACATGCTCCAGAAATTTAGCACTAGCACTGCAGTACACACCAGTAGTACCTGGGCCCATAACCAATGTTGAGGAATTTGCAGAGCAACCCTAGAGTAGCAAGGGTGCGCACATGAAAGCGACTGAGAGCAATTGCAAATAATCACAGCCAACACAGAGATACACTGAGTTGTCTTTACTTTTAGGAAATAGCAATAAGGCACAATCCAATAAACAGTCCAGGTCATACACAGATAAAGCAGTAGATAGTAAACAATAGTCCAGGGATATTCCAATAACAAAGTCTTCTTACCAGTCATTGTAGTCATACACAATAAACAGTTGCAAACAGTAGCAAACACAGCAAATAGCAGTAAAGATCAATAATGGTTAGCAAAGATCAGCAGAGAGTAGGAGAGAGAAACTAACCATGTTTCAAGCTTCCTCTTAAGGACATTAGCTACAGAGCTAACCAATCAGGACACAGTATGATTCCATACAGCAATACAGTCTTAAAGCTATATTGAGATTTATATATTGCCAACCCAACAAGTTAGTAAATTATCATTTCCTAACAGAGGGGATGAATGGCAGAGAAATCACAGATTGCAGGGTTGTGCTTGGTGGTTTGGAAGTCAGAATTGTGGTGGGTGCCAATGGGTCTGAATGGGAACTTCATTCATTCTAAATATTTGTATACCACTTCCTTTAGAAAACTTCAGGACAGGTTTGTAATAACATCCGAATAGTTCAAACGGAAAGTGAAACAGTTGATTAGAGGATGTTTTGTACAATATCCAGAATAAAATAAACAACAAAATATACAGTAAAACAATAATAAAAGAAAAAAAGCAGTAAAAACAAAAACAAAACCCACAGCATTACCAAATTATTAAAAAGTCGGCGAGGAATAAACATATTTTTACTTGGCACAAAATAGACAATCAAGATAGTCCCAAGTGTACCTCAATTGGGATGGCTTTCCCAAGACAGTGGCCTATCCCTGACAAGGCCCCCTTCTTGGTAGCTATTTGCTGCACTTTAGCATGTGAGGGTACCCAGTGTAGGCCCTCTGGAGAGGTTTGTTGTGAACAGGTGGGAGCATACAGGAAGAGGCATCCCTTCAGCTCTTTTACTTACTGTATCCTTTGTCTGGACCAGATCACACTTATATCCTGATATTTTTCAGAAATAGAACTGCTTTTCTTGGTTTCTATCCAAAGACTGGCTTTGGAATAAGTATTTATTGAGCGATTTACAATTTTTTCATCTTGGTGAGGACAAGGTTTGGCCACTCTTCACATACATCTTCTAGCAAACTTCTCCCACAGATGTTGAATAAAGGGGGTGCAAAATGGCAACTTGATCATCTTTTGAGATCATGATAAAACATTGTGTTCCTAGGTTTTATTCTGAACCCAAGGGATTGTTCTGTCCTTGGAACAAATCATCTGTTTTTAAAGTTCTGGATGTTTATAAGGAGCCACAGAGATGACCTTGGAGAAACTATTCAGAGAGAGTCACAACCAGTGGTGGGTTGCCCCCGGTTCGCACTGGTTCTATAGAACCTGTAGTAAAACTGGATGGGAGGCTCCGCCCACCGACCCCAACGTCACCAAAATGCTTCTGCGCATGCGCAGAAGAGTGTGCACGTGCTTGCTTCGCTTACACGCGTGCGCGGCCCCGTTGCGAACCGGTAGTAAAGGTAAGTAGAACCCACCCCTGGTCACAACCTGTGCAAAAACATACATCAAGCCTAGGAAATAGAAAAGGCATTAAGAAGAGACTCATAATGATTCCTCCTTGACTCCCTGGGTTATAACAGGGAGGGAAGACCCAAAGATGCTTTTTCTGAAGGCAACTGGACTTCCTTTTTCTTTCTTTTTTTTCTTCTTTGAAGACGTTTTGCTTCTCATCCATGAGAAAGTCTAGCTGCCTCCTTTGGTGCTTTGGGATAACCGTGACCTGGGTGACAGAGAATCTCCATAGACTTCTAGGGAGGGAAGAATTTCCGAAGCCTATGTCAATACAGTGTAGTCCTAGCCTTCCTGTGGACCTGGTTTCCTGATTTGGTCTACCTCAAAGAACTAATTCTGTTCCAAGTGCTGTGACTGGCTACTCCCCTCCCCAAAAAACAATATCTAAGAACAACTAACAGGAACCAGTTCCCTTCTTACAACTATTGGTTGAGACTGAACGAAGTGATCAGGGAGTAGGGAATGAGAGGAAAATAAAAGCACAGGCAGGTGCCATTGCTGTTATGACTTTTTCCTCAGTATGCTAATGATTAGCAAATGTATTCTCTTTGGGTTTGGTTACTATTTTCTTTTTTATAATTCCTTATTCTATTTTTTGTATTATTGGAGCCAAATTACACAGAACCTGCAGGATAAATAAATAAATGCCCAGAGACTGAAGTTGTTCTTCGATCCCAACTATTGATCTGCCTGGGCCAGACAGGGTGTTGCGTTTGCATTCAGAGTTTGTCCTGGGTGGCTAATCCAAAGCATTAGCATTGCTGAAGATCGCCCAGTTCCCTGCCTCCCCAGTAAATAGCTGTAATGCCCTTTAGTTTTATTTTAAATCCTTGCAAAATGGAATTTAGAGTTCATGGGTTATTGTGCATGTGGTGTGCAGTGTTCTTACCTGAACAGAAATCTTCCAGAGGAGAATCAGGTCGTTGCAAAGAATATGGTTGTTTGCAGTATGTGTATTACATAAATGTTGTTAACATCATTATGCTTTTCAGATTTCAAGTTGTAAATGAAATGATTATAATATCACTGTTGTTGGTTTGTTGAGCTTTAGTGTATATGCAGTGGGCAACCAGCATACTGTTATGTCTTCTTGATGTATTTCCAAAGTAGAGTTTATTCTGTTCGTTTATTGAGCTGACAAATGATAAAATATCTAAACTGTTGCTATTACCAGTACAATGTTAATGTTGTTTGTGGAAAAATTCTTTTGCCCAGGGGTGAAATGCTTCTGGTTCTGACCGGATCGCCCGATCCGGTAGCGATGGCGGCAGGTGGTTCGGAGAACCGGTAGCAAAAATCCCTATGCCCCACCACCACCACCATGCCCAGCTGAGCCGCACAATCATCAGAGACTTTTTAAAAAAACTTTTAAAAGCATTTTTTCTACAACCTCTTCCGATGAAAAAATGCTTTTAAAAGTAAAAAAAAAAGCCTCTGATGATCGCAGCTCAGCTGGGATCATCAGAGGCTTTTCAAAGCATTTTTTTCTGCAACCTCTTGGCCGAAGAGGTGGTAAAAAAAATGCTTTGAAAAGTCTCTGACGATCCCAGCTGAGTTGCCTGAGTGGCAGAGGCTTTTCAAAGCATTAGAAAAAATGCTTTGAAAAGTTAAAAAAAACAGTTGGCCATGCCCACCGAGTCACATTACCCCCGTCACCACCACCAAGCCACACCCACAGAACCGGTAGTAACAAATTTTACATTTCACCCTGCTTTTGCCTAACCCTAACCTTCTATGCTGGAGTTGACAGGTTGGGTGGCAAAGGAACAGTCAGCAGGGAATACAGTTCAGCTTTTTTTGCAGCTGTGAAGTAAATATAAATAAGCAAAGTCTGAGTTCCCGGTGTTTCCAGTAGCTAGAACATTTGAAAACTCCCTGCTTTTGCTCTATATGGGCCACAGAACTCAATGAATGCCAAATTTTGTCCCAGCAAAAATACTCCAAATGAAAAATTTCAATAAAATGTTTTGAATGGGGTTGTTTTGTCTATGTGCAAAACAAAATATATTTTCCATGTAGTACCCACACTTATTTTTCATATTGGTGCGTGCACAAAAATAAGTCATCCATTTATTGCTGGAGGAATTCATCATCAACAATTTCTACATAACGGACAGGCAATGAAAGCAAATTCTGCCGTGGGCAGCATACTTAATCATAATTCTAATCACAGCCTTTCTTGTGGTTGTTTTGGATAGGATTTGGATATTAATCTCTGCAGTCTACTACGCAACTATCTTTTTTGAATTTTCTCAGAAAATCTTCTGCGCACTGCTGCAGAACATTGAAGGGAAGTGTGAAATGCTAGTCTCCTGGCAATTTCCACACTGTTCTGCAAGTAGGTACAATAACAGATGGTCGCTTGTACTGGGTTACAAGAAAAATGCTACTGCAAGTAAATAACAGCTGATTGTAAATATGCCTCAGTTTGCATGTTAATGCTTCCTATGATAGATGCATGTCATAATATTAAACAATTAGAATTGTTTTTAAATTATTTTGTGGAATCGCCTGAATTCTTGTGGCCTGCTGGTATTAGACTGTATGTAGCATCCCTCTTCATTTTGAATGCAACTGTGATTTAACATTTATCTTAACATTTTCATGCCGATATAGTTCTCTGTCAACTCAAGTTCTTGCGAATCCTTGATTAGGAAACCCAGCCAAGGACTCTAAAGATCATTCCATTCTAATATCACCTGCAATTCTTATTTGGTGTTGCAGGCACGTGTTATGGAGCGCACGGTATGTGAAAAAACAGTGGGAGTGACTTTTGACTTCCTACTGACTTCCCCTTTGATTTTGCTTCTGGGAATCTGGCAGAAAACACTGGAAATAGTGATCATGTGATCTCAGCTCACCGTGACATTGTAATTGTGGTCCAAGTACTGAATGCCTGGATTTCAATCACATGACACAGGGATTGTGCAATGCCTGGAATTCTGAGGGTTAGTTGTAAGTCTTCCTTGTTCAGTGTCATTGGAACTTTGAACAGCTGCTGAACAAGTAGGCATAATCCAACGACTATCTGTAGCAGTGGTGGGTTTCAACCAGTGTACTAACCGGTTCACTTCATGCATGTCAGGGGTAGGTTCTGCTTATCTTTACTACTGGTTCGCAATAGGAGCGCGCACACATGTTTGCTTCGCTCACATGCGCATGTGCAGTTCATCAATTATGACGTCCAGGTGGGTGGGCAGAGCCTCCCAACTCTTTTACTACCGGTTCTATAGAACCGGACAGAACCAGGAACAACCCACATGCTTTCTACTGGGGCGAACCAGTAGAAACCCACCACTGATTTGTATCCAAGTAGACATTTGTGGAAGACAGTGAATTAAGATTGTTGACTCTATGTAACAAATTTATATAGAGGCATGTGAAGAAGGACCACAGTAGACCAATCATATTTTCATATATAGATAATAGATAAAAGAAAAATTTCTTAATTTAGATAACATGATTCAAGAACAGGGAACGTATTTCAGGTGCAAAGTAAATGGAAAAAATCAGAGCGCGTAAATAACCTTAGAAGCATTGAGTTAAAAAAATAAAATACTATTCACAATATGCTATCTATATAAAGTTCTCTTCAATAACAAAAGTTGTTTTGATATTTTATGAAATAGAAATAAATAGATGCTGCATTAAGTGATATTTTAAGTAGTACAACAGGAATAGTAGCTTGAGGAAATACTTTTCTGAAAAAAAAACAAATATCCTACAATGTTTCATAAAGAACATACTGTCTAGAGCACAAATATGTTCAGAGCAGAAAACAGCAAAATTTGGATCAATACAAAAGCAGCTAGGATGGAAAATCTCCTGGGATGCTTGAAAATAGGGAAAGTGATTTGTAAACTTTAAAATATTGTCTAAAACGTTGACAGGTGATGCTAGTTATAGATCTAATTAATATTTAACTGTTTTTTAAAAATGAGATTTGCATTTGATAATAGGTTCTTTTTCAGACATATGTTGTCTCATTTATATGGCATATACTGATGTAACAAAGGAAAACATTTGCTTCTTTTGATCCTTAGTATTTTATGTTCTGAAAGATTCCCACACCTCCTAAATTTGTCTATTTTCAACTAGAACAGGGGTCTGCAAAGCTAAACTGTAATTACTCATTTGCTCTACTTTATGAATAATCTGCAGTTTGAAGTTGCTGCCTTTTGCAATTTGTACACACATGGTGAAATCAACTTTTGACTCTTATAAGAAGTATATTATAAGTGTCAGCTTATATTTGCTGCCTACTTGATGTATTTTAACAAATCTTTCAAAAATTTTGCTTGTTCTTCAGAGGTAGTTGTAAACAAATATTGCATGGATCAGTCTAGGGCCGTGACGGCTATGGCATGCATGCCACAGGTGGCACGCGGAGCTATATCTGTGGGCACGCGAGCATTGCCCTAGCTCAGCTCCAGCATGTATGTGTGCGCTGGCCAGCCAATTTTCAGGCCTTCCGGGCCCACCAGAAGTCAGGAAATGGGCCATTTCTGGCCTCTGGTGGGCCTCTGGGGGAATGGGGAAGGCTGTTTTCACCCTCCTCAGGCTCCAAGAAAGCCCCTGGAGCCTGGGGAGAGCGAAAAACGGGCCTTCCAGTCCCACCGTGCCATCACATGCCAAAAGGGGGGAGCGTGGGGTGGTCATGCACACATGCGCTGGGGGAGGGGTGCATTGAATTACGGGTGTGGGCCTGCGTGCTCCCCCCGCTTTTAGCACACAATGGCAAAAAGGTTAGCCATCACTGGTCTAGGGGATTATCACAATGTATATAATAATAATAATAATAATAATAATAATAATAATAATAATAATAATAATAATAATTTTATTTCTATACCGCCCTTCTCCCGAAGGACTCAGGGCGGTGTACAGCCTATTAAAAGCACAAGACAAACATCAATTAAAATAATTAAAATTATTAAATAATTCGGCTCAATTTAAGACCCCAAAAATTTAAAACACCCGATTTAAAATTATTACATTGATAACCCGGCCTGGCGGAACAACAAGGTCTTAAGGGCACAGCGAAATACCCGGAGGTCGGAGATCTTACGCATTTCCGGGGGCAGTTCATTCCATAGGGCTGGGGCTCCCACAGAGAAGGCCCTCCCACTGGGTGTCGCCAGCCAGCATAGCTTGGCCGATGGCACCCTGAGGAGACCCTCTCTGTGTGAGCGAACCGGCCCGTGGGAGGCTATTGGTGGCAGAAGTCGGTCTCGAAGGTACCCGGGTCCTATGCCATGGAGCGCTTTAAAGGTGGTGACCAACACCTTGAATCGCACCCGGAAGACCACTGGGAGCCAGTGCAGCTCGTGCAGGAGGGGTGTCACGTGGGCACATCGGGTTACGCCCATAACCACCCGCACGGCCGCATTCTGGACCAGTTGGAGCCTCCGAGTGCTCTTCAAGGGGAGCCCCATGTAGAGAGCATTACAGTAGTCCAACCGGGAGGTGACAAGGGCATGAGTGACCGTGCACAAGGCGTCCCGATCCAGAAAGGGCTGCAATTGAAAGGGTTAGAAATACATAGTTTTATCTAGTCTGATGTGCAGTTGGGGAGTTTCCTAATTATTTTCTGAAGGGATTGGTCTTTTCTGTTTGGAGGAAGCAGGGAAATTAGTGTTTAGTGTATTTTGCTATACCAATTCTCTGTGTGCTTGTACAAGGATCTGGAGATTGTTGGAAATATTTGGCTGATTAGTGATAGTAGTAGAACAATGGGAATAGGAAATCTGGAGGAGGTACTATTTATATTTAATTTCCCTTTTAAAACGTATTCCAGTACTGTACCAAGAATGTGAAAACAGACATATTGCAAACATTAGGTCCAACAATTATACTGATTAGGTCCAACAATTAGGTGCAACAATTATACTGATTTACCTAGAAGTAGCAAAAATTAAATAAAGAAAGTCAACAGTTTTGCATAGTTTTTCTTTTAGAGTAGCAGAATTAGAGTAAAACATGGTAATTACAATTTTAAAAATAAAATTGAAAGCTTCCTTCCTTCCTTCCCTTTTAAAATAATGTAGTTTGAAAGCTTTTGAAAAAGAATGGACTAGAAGTGACTCATTCAGATGCTAGCATAGCAGTTGCCCCTTGAATCTGTTCTTGTCTGCTGCTGAGGTTCTATCTCTTTTTATTATATCGGGAATCATGACAAATTTGATGAGCTGAAAAAAATAAGAACATTTATAAAAACATTCAAGAGAAAAAGCATTCATACTCCCTTTTCAGTACCAGAGAATTAATAATGCTCTCTCCTTGTTTCCTTTCCTTCTATGGGATAAATGGAGAACGAGTTAGAAATAAAATCATATAAATCTCTTATGAGCAAGTGATGCATATACAAATTTCTATAAGTCAGTACATTTCCACTGCTGATGTAAATGGAACAGAATACATAAATTATGCCCACAATTACAACATTTCCCCTGTCAAGGGAAATTTCTACCAAATTTATAAGTATACGCAACTTTTTATTTGTTTTCTAGAGGGACAGGGATATGTGTTTCATTGGCAATAGATATGTGAAAAACAGGGACAGTGATATGTGTTTCATTGGCAATAGTTATTGGCAATGTTCAAGTCTGTCAAAATCCTTCTGTATCTTAAGCCTATCTTCTGGAATGTTGGCTATTCCTGCTAGCTTGCTGTCATCTGCAAATTTGATGAGTTCCCCATCTATCCAGTCGTCCAAATCATTGATAAATATGTTGAAGAGTACTGGGCCTAAAACAGAGCCCTGGGGTGCCCCACTGCATACATGAATGAATGAATGAATGAATGAATGAATGAATGAATGATCCATTGATCAAAATAACATTGCAATTCCCAACACCCCTAGTTTTTTAGAATTTCTTCTTAGTAGCAGATCACAACACATAGCCAACCTGGGTTGACATTAGAAATCTAAGCAGGACCAGGATCTAGTGGTGGACCACCTTTGCTGATAGACTTATAAGAACGGGGAAGTAGATAAATTCCATTTATTTATTCCCAAATTCCTAAGAAAGAAATTCCGGAGCTGGGAAGTAAACAACTTCCCACAGAATGCAATTGCAGTCTATTTCTGTATCATTGCTGAAGAAAACTACATGGACCCATCCAATCCAATCCAAATTTTTTTACTACCAGTTCTCTGGCATGGCTTGGTGGGTGTGGTGTGGCTTGGTGGGCGGGGCAGGGGAAGGATACTGCAAAATCCCCATTCCCACCCCACTCTGGGGCCAGGCAGAGGTGATATTTGCTGGTTTTCCAAACTGCTTAAAATTTCCATTACCGGTTCTCCAGAACCTGTCGGAACCTGCTAGATTTCACCCCTGGATCCATCTATGTAATCACTAGGAATCAAGCTCAATTGAAGAGTCTTTATCTTCATATTTGAATAAAACAGAAAAGTGGGAGAGTTTCAGCCTTGCTCATTTCCTTCTTGTCATACAGCTTCTTAACTCAGCATACATATTTTCTAGGTTATTTGTAGAAAAGCCAAAACTGTTCTTATAATTGCTATTTCCCCCCAAGATGAATCTGTCACAATATTTTTCTAATCTGATAAAAATAATCGCAAAACTCTGTGTTCCACTTTACCTTCAATTTTCCACAAGTTTAAAAACTTATCTTCACCCTCACTCTTCACCAGATAAAAAATAATACTGGTATAAACGTTCTGATCAGTCTTCTGTTCTATATGTGATGATATTCAGAACTTTATATCTTTCATGATTCAACCAGATGATGTGCATACAGCTTAGAATTGCTTTCTCTAACTTAAGTAAATATAAGCTTTTCTACCTGTGACTGTCACAATTGAATCATTGTTGATCTTGGGGATATGTTTTCTTGCAAATATATTTTCTAAAAGTTTCACAAAGTTTCATGCACATTTGTTAACATGGAGAAAACAATTTCTTTGTGAAACTTTTAAAGAATGCCAAAGCTTGGAAACTAAGCAATATCAAGCCTGAATAAAATTTTGATGCCTGATCTCCAGGAATCATAAAACAAGCTTTGTTAGTTTGAGCATTTAAGAAAGAAATCAGGACAAAATTTTCACTTGTGAGAAAGTTCTCAGATAGTAATATAATCTTTTCTTTCAGAGTCTGGGTCTGCCATGTTCTTTCCCATTTAGGAATTAGGCCTAAAGATTATTCTCCAATTCCTAATTATTCCTTAATTTTGTAAGATTTGATGCTATGAATGGACTGTTGTTAACTGCAGGGTGTCTCATGTCTGATGATGGCTTAAATAAACATTGCATAGTTTCCAGATATATGTTTCAATACTGTCACATTAGAGAAGTCAGTGGATAATATATATTATTTGTATTTATATCTTCTTCCAGGAATTCGAAAAGATCGCAGAGGTGGCCGAATATTGAAGCACAAACGTCAAAGAGAAGAACATGATAGCCGAAACATAGGCACAGTAGCAGAGGCAAGGAGCCCAAATCTTTGGCCAAGTCCACTAATGATCAAACATAGTAAAAAAAACAGTCCAGCTCTCTCCCTCTCTGCAGATCAGATGGTTTCTGCTTTGCTAGAGGCAGAACCTCCTATTGTCTATTCAGAATATGACCCTAACAGACCCTTCAATGAAGCTTCAATGATGACGTTGTTGACCAACCTTGCTGATCGAGAACTGGTTCATATGATCAACTGGGCCAAAAGAGTTCCAGGTAAGAATACTAGCAAAAGATATTTAAATAACTATTCATATTGTTCCACATTTCAAAACATGCTACCACATATAGACAGATGTTTACTATATTGTTTTATAATACATATCATTTCCATCATGATGTAAATTACATAAATCATTGTGGATATCACAGCATTAAGATGAAATTAATTCTAATTTATCTCCCACATCAAAATTCTTTTGGATGCAATTGACTTGTCCATAATTTCAAGGAGATATCTGGATCAATTTTTTTTTATTGCAACCAAAGTTTGGTAAATGTGGAACTAGGTTTTACTATGTTCTTTCTGCCTTCCCCCTCAAGATGGTATATAGCAGCATAAAATATTTGTTTCACACCTTTGCATCAACAATAGTAATTAAAATGGGTTATGGTCTGTAAAGCAGAATCCATATTGCAAATCACATGGTAAAGATAGGTATAATTGTTGTGCAATAATAATTAGAAAACTAAGGAACTGCTGCCCTCAACAGGCTTCAAGTGTACTTGGTAAGGTGATATAGGAAGATTGTAGTTTCAGTTGTTTTTGCATAATGCTGCTTTCAACCATTAGCTATGGTCTATCTCACTTTACCATACATATGGACTTCACTGTATATTTGGCATAGTTTCTTCTTGTTTTGAACCTGCTTTATTTCCTAGCATGTCTATAAACTCCCAATAGATCCAGCCAAAACCAATGAAATTCTTGGAAAATCTCCCCATAACTCTTCGGACTTAAAGCTTCAAAAATTAAAACAAGTCCTTTGAAGTTAGCCCAATAACTAAATGGCAACAATTAAAACTGCTAAAAGATCTATTGGAAGCAGAGAGAAGTTGGGCAGCCAAATTTTAACGTAACTATACACTGTAGACTGTATTGTGATGAATTGTGTCTCTGAAGGAGGAGGTGGCATGATGGACTACCAAGAAGTGGCACTTTCCCAGGAAGGAAGGAGCATATTTCGAGGAGGGGGCTGAGACAAGAGACAACACAGCCCAGAGCTGGATTAAAGTCTGAGGAAAAGATTTAGCATAGCCATTTCCCAGAATTTCTCAAGGTACATCTGTTAGGTTAGGTTAGGTTAGGTTAGGTTAGGTTAGGTTAGGTTAGGTTAGGTTAGGTTAGGTTAGGTTAGGTTAGGATAGGATAGGATAGGATAGGATAGGATAGAGCTGGATTAAAGTCTGAGGAAAAGATTTAGCATAGCCATTTCCCAGAATTTCTCAGGGTACATGTGTTGGGTTAGGTTAGGTTAGGTTAGGTAGGTTAGGATAGGATAGGAAAGGATAGGGTAGGATAGGATAGGATAGAACTAGAACCAGACCAGACCAGACCAGAACAGACCAGAACAGAACAGAACAGAACAGAACAGAACATTTTATTGGCCAAGTATGATTGAACACACAAGGAATTTGTCTTTGGTGCATATGTTCTCAGTGTACATAAAAGAAAAAAATTCATCAAGAATCATAAGATACAACACTTAGTGATAGTCATAGCTTACTAAATAAGCAATCAAATCATACTAGGAAATAAAACAATATAAATCGTAGAGATACAAGCAACAAGGTTATAGTCATAAGTGGGAGGAGATAGGTAATAGGAAGGATGAGAAGAATAATAGTAATACAGTCTTAGTAAATAATTTGACAGTGTTCTGGGAATTAGTTGTTTAGCAGAATGATGGCATTAGGGAAAAAACTGTCCTTGTGTCTATAGGGTGAGAGCAAATAAAGAACTAAATTTTGGCTGGATTGTTCTATGTTGTTCTTAGGTTGGGCCTGACAAGATAGGTCAGGGAAGAATGCATGGCAGAAGTCTAATTTTGCTGCATATCCTAGGGTCTGTTTTTAGGATTGTTGCCATCTTTTCTCGCTTTCAGCAATGTCAAATCCCTTTTCTTACTACCCAGAAGCAGGGTTTTTTTAAAAAAGTCATTTTATGCAGATTATTCCTGTTATTCTTTATCTTGTTCCAAATGCAGCTCACTGCTATTATCTGGTTCTTCTTATTTTGGGATAGTGGACTGTAACCTAAGAGCTGACTACTTTGACTTACTTATATGTCATTGCAGATAATAGCATCACAACTAAATTATGTATTAAGAAAGCAGCACTGGCCTAAATTGTCTCTTGCAACTTTATATAGGGTCATATTTAAGTTTCTTTTCAGTTAGAAAAGGTTCTTGGTTCAATTGAGGTTTCCATGAGTAGCAAGTGGGAAATGAATTTATGTAGCAATCTATTGAGCTCAGAAGTAGGCAAACTGACTTTGTTACATAATTTGGACTTCCCACCAGCTCTGGCCAGTTAGATGTTTAGAAACATTTGCAGCAACACAGGAGGTAGCGCAAGGATTATGGGAGAAAGAAAGATCCATTCAGTTCTGGAACTTTCTCTATGAGAAGGCAACATACATAAATTCACTTCCTGTGGTTTCTCTTTCTTGAATCCAATATAAGCTATAATGCGTAAGCCAAATTTGTTGCTGAAGCATACAGGGAACACTATCATCCTCTTCTTTGGGAGACAGTAATGTTCAGTTGTAGCTCAGGGTACTAACAAGTAGCTACTGAAGTTGAAAAAAAGGATTCCGTTTGTGAGGAGGGGTTTGTTATTGTTAATCATAAGCAAAATGTTTGGCATTGGTCTTAAAGAGCTTGGGTAATTATTGACTTGCACTATAGTAGCTCTGTAGTTTAATGACCTTAAAACATTACATTGGGCATGTAGGCTTTGAAGTTTCAAGATTATTCACAGCATTGTAGTTATTTTTTGTGGTTTTCTGAAGCGAAAAAATAAATACCTGGCTTTTTTTTAAAAGCTACCAAAGTTGCTGGTTTTCTAAAGACATTGTTTCTTTTTAAATTTGTCTTAGTTAACCATCAGTTTTATTAAATTAAGAACACTATGATGAACCAATAACAGACATGTTTTTATCTGACACCAGTGATCCTGATTTAAAAATTGCATAATTGAAAATTATCTCTTGGATTTAATATTAATAATAATAATTTAGTAATTATATATGCCATCCAACTCCCAGAGACTCCGGGCTACACTAACCAGTTTCATCCTTCTGCATTTAAAAATGCCCTAAATATTTGTTCTCAGGGATCTGTAGTAGATACTATGATATTTACCATGAATTTGATCATTTGAATATTAATGAGAGTTACTACTTCTTTGGATGCATTTATAACAAATTTTAAAAATTATCCAGTTGCAATTCCTAAAATGCGGTGCTAGAATGTCATTATGAGAATCATTTTTTAAAAATAATTTACACAATATTTAGATTAGAAGCGATATTGTGTACTTCTTAATTAGTACCAGAGATATGTCTTGCCATAATTTAATTATCCTGGCAGGAAAGGATCTAAAGCAGCACAAATATTTTTGCCTTGGATGCTGGATGGAATTCAGCTTGGATACTCAACATTGCTGTGAATGTTGTGAACTTTTAGGATTGAATAGGCAAGACACGGCACACAAGAAACTTCTTATGAACCAGGTCAATTTGTTCTTTATTTGTAGTATTTCATGAGTACAAAATATTAGTTTCTCTGATTGATTTTTTTTTTTTTAGTAAATTAACTAGACAGGGATTATACAACCAGAACTTCAGCTCCCCTCCCCTTTCTGGCTTCTGCTTTTAAAGAAATGTGGTAAATTGCTTTATGACCTTATTGCATTGTCCATGCAATTTTCTGTTCCAAGATAAGCGCCCTGCCTAACCAAATTGCTTCTGCTAATATGACAGCATCCTATCCTAAAAGTATATAGCTATAATTAAATTTCCCAAAGCGTGAATCAAAGCTTTCAGGTAAAGCTTAGCTGGCAACCTTTCATGGACAGCCTAACCTAAATCTTCTTTTCATATCTCCAGAGCCTCTTCTGCCTCTGAATCTCAGTACCAGGAGATAGATCCCACACCATGTAGTTATCCTCTTGGCATAATGATTTCTATGCAGACTCCACTTTGGGAATTCTTAAATCAGCCTGAAACCTGCATCTGTTCAGGAACACACTATTACTTAATCTTGGTTTGCCAGCCATTTCTCTTCTAGTTCTGCTCCAAGTCTATTCCTGCTCTCCCCTTCTGCCAAGAGACCAGGGGTGAAATTCAGCAGGTTCTGACAGGTTTTGGAGAACCAGTAGCAGAAATTTTGAGTAGTTCCGAGAACCTGCAAATACCACCTTTGGCTGGCCCCAGAGTGGGGTGGGAATGGAGATTTTGCAATACCCTTCCCCAAGGGGTGGGGAGAGAATGGGGATTTTGCAGTATCCTTCCCCTGGAGTGGGGTGGGAATGGAGATTTTGCAGTATCTTTCCCCTGCCATGCCCACCAAGCTACAGTCGGTAGTAAAAACTGGTAGTAAAAATTTTTTTGAATTCCACCATTGTGAGAGACTCTTTCTGAGAGGGAAAAACCTGAGGTGTTTTTTCCTCAGTTCTTCTGAAGTGTTAGGATATCACAGAAGTGGAGTTTATATAAAAGCCAGTTTTATGTAATAGTTAAAGCATCAGGCTAGAAACCAGACAATTGACTTTTAGTCTCACCTTAAGCACAAAACCAGCAGGGTGACTTTGGGCCAATCATTCTCTCTCAGCTCTAGGAAGAACACAATGGCAAACTACTTCCAAAATCTTACCCAAAAAGTGCAGGGATTTGTCCAGTTGATAGGAGCCAATAATGATTTGAAGGTATGTGCACAAATGTTGTGTGTGTGGTGTGTGTGTGTGTGTGTGTGTGTGTGTGTGAGAGAGAGAGAGAGAGAGAGAGAGAGAGAGAGAGAGAGAGAGAGAGAATCATGTGACAGAATGGTAGACAGCATTTTCTTCCTCCTTTCTGTCACAGTGAGATTTCCCAGGTTTTTAAATGACTACCAACCTATCGGTCCAACCCCTATGTAACACAAGCTATTTCTCCCACAAGTAGATCTTTGGTGATATATTTGTGCATATGTACATATGCACACTGTTTGACGCTAATCTGGCAATTTAGAAATATTCCCAATATTTGAGGAGAACAACTGATCTTTGAACTTTAGCTCTGCTTAGCTCTGCTAAAACAAAACAACCCCAAGAATAAAAATATATGGTTTTTTTCTTTCCCTACCATACCAGGAAGATGGTGATAGTTCTGGATCCATCTAATTAGTGTAACTAATTCATCTCTTAGTTAGTTGGGTGGAAATTCTCTCTGAAATTTTGCATCTCTTCACCAATTGCCCTCTTATGTCCTCAGGCAGCTGTGCTTACAGTTAGATAATGGCAACGGAATGGTTTACAGCAGATTTGATCATACACTTCCTAAAGGATGTTAAAGGAAAAAAAAAAAGAAGTGTGCATGGTTTGAAAATATTTTTAATTGCTATGATCCTTGTGCATTGCACTGCACATCTGTGTTATTTTTAGAAAAGTGTGAGTTTTTTCAGCCTTTTACATAACTGCTTTAAGAGTCTCATTTAATTTAATTTAATTTTAATTTAATTAATCATATTTCTATGCCGCCCAACTCCCAAGGGACTCTGGGCAGCTTACAACAAAAATAATACAAACAATGAACATAATTTTAAAAAAAATTATATAAGCATTTTAAAAACATTAAAAACACATGCACACCATCCATGGCCGGATCTCACAAGATTGAACAGCGAGATAAACGACCCCAGGCCTGCCGGAAAAGCCAGGTCTTCACTGCTTTCTGGAAGGCCAATAGGGTGGGGGGTAATCCGGACCTCAGGAGGTAACTGGTTCCAGAGAGCTGGGGCAGCCATAGAGAAGGCCCTCCCCCATGGGCCTGCCAGCTGGCATTGTTTAGCTGACGGGACCCGGAGGAGACCAACTCTGTGGGATCTTACCAGTCGCTGGGAACTATGCTGTAGAAGGCGGTCTCGAAGATAGCCTGGCCCTGAGCCATGTAGGCTTTAAAGGTAATAACCAACACCTTGAATTGGGCCCGGAGACCAATAGGGAGCCAGTGCAGCTCACAGAGAATTGGTGTAATGTGGGTGTATCTAGGTGCACCCACGATAGTTCGCGCAGCTGCATTCTGGACCAACTGTAGTCTCCGAACACTCTTCAAGGGCAGCCCCATGTAGAGCGCGTTGCAATAATCTATTGTGAGGTGACAAGAGCATGAGTGACTGTGATATTAATGAATTGATTTGTTAAATCAGACACATCTTTATTCTAGAAGCCTGAAAGGAAGTTGGAGTGCTTTAATGAGTAGCAGTGAAGTGCTATGGGCCAAATTACTTCTGAATGGTTTTTTTTAAAAAGAGTTTTTAATAAAGAAGACTGAGTACAACTATAGCTCAAAGCTCTAATTTCAGTCTGGATGATGTATTGATTGCCTTTCAGGCTGGAGGATACCAGAACCTGTAACTCCCTAATTAATTCAAGATCTTTAAAGAGGTTAATACAGAATGGAGATAGAAAGAAGTCTCTTTCACCAACCATTGGTGGGTGGTCAAGGGTCAAGAATGACAAAACGATGAACATGGCATCACTATGGTGCAATGATGTTCAACTCCTTTTGTTCCTGTGTTCTTGCATGCATGAATAAAAGGGACAGAGTCTCTTATCACAAAGGTGTGATGCTACTTTTGTCATTTTCACGAAAAACTCTAATCCTGTAGCTGCTTTTTTTTGCTAAGAGGATTTTATTCTCATTTAGTAGGAAATAAAGTAATGTAATGAACTCACTTCTTTTCAGTATAAGTATATCCTTTATTTATTTTTTTCTATATTTCTTTTCTTCTGCTTTTCTCCATGGTTTTTCTTTCTCTCCGTAGCCAAGGTTTCCTTATCTCTTGCTTTCCCTCACTGCTCTGAAATGAATGTATTAGCACACATAACTCAGTAGTATAGACTGTTTCAGTAAAGTAATCATTTCCAAAACATTTCTAATTAGGACTGTGCCAAAAAGTTCTGCGTTTCTTTTAATAACTGTTATCTAGTTTGATAGAAAATTCATTAATTCTGCCTTTTTTTAAAAAAAAGAAGAAAAAATTTACTGATTCCCTTGGGTAGGATATAAAATTCTCTATTTATTAGAGGCTGAGAAATTTGTGTTAGTTGAGTGTCATCAAGTCATATTTGATTCCTAGTGACCACATAAATAGGTCTTCTCCACTCATCACCATTGTGAACTTCTCTTTCCTTCCACTTTCCCCAGCATTAAGGACTTTTCCTGAGAGCTGGGTCTTTGCATAATGTGTCCACAGTAGAATAAAATAAGTTGAGTCTGGTCATTTGTGCCTTGAGTGAAAACTCTGGGTTGATTTGTTCAATGATTCATCAGTTTGTTTTCTTGACTGTTCCTAGTATTCCCAGGAGTCTTCTCCAACATCAAAGTTCAAAGGTGTCAATACTGCTCCTATCCTGGTTCTTTAAAGTCCAACTTCCACTTCCATAGTGTGTCACAGAGAATACCATGCTTGTATGATTCAGATCTTTGTAGATATAAATCATGGCATTTGAATATCTTTTCCAAGACCTTCATGACTGCTTTTCTGGGTACTAAAATGCAATGTATTTCTTGATTGCTTGTTTCTTTACTGTTGATGGTTCATCCTAAAAAGGTAGTACCGTGTTTCTTTTCCAGTTTTAAAACCATACTCATTTTCTTCCAATTCAGTTTTCCCTAATACATATTCCACATATAGGTTGAATAAATAAGTGGAGAATATTAAGCCATGCCACATTCCTTTACCATCTGGAGTCATTCTGTTTCACCAAATTCTGTCCAGACTGTGACTTCCTGACCTGTACGTAAGTTTCTCATGAGGACAAGGAGATATTCTAAAATTTCCATTTTTCTGAACACTTTCCACAGAATCAGAGGCTTTTATATAGCAAATGAAGCAGATGTTGACTTCTTTTTGGTATTCTTTGGCTTTCTCAATTATCCATTTTGCATTAGCTCCTTTCCTAAAACCAGCCTAAACATCTGGGATCTCTTTTTCCATGTAAGGCTCCAATCTGCATTGGATGATCCTAAGCATTATTTTGCTAGCATGTGGAATTAAGCATATTGTACAACTGTTTGCACACTCTCTTAAACCTCCTTTTTCGGTATTGGATTGCAGATCTTCTAATCAGTTGGCCATTGTATCCTCCAGATTTGCTGGCATAGCTTGGTTATAAACTTGACTGATACTTCTTCTGTTGCTTGCAGTGGGTATTCCATCAGTTCCTATAGTCTTCCAACTTGATAATGATGATAGTGTTGTTCTAACTTCATCTTCCAATACTGAAGACTCTTAAAAGTAAAGAATAATTTGTTGGATATCTTGGGCATTGACATCTCTACTGTATAGTATTTCAGCATATTCTTTCCACCTTCCCTTAATTTCCTTTCAATGTCCATTGCATCCTTTAGTATACCAATTAGAGATTGGAACAACCTTCTGAGTTCAGAGATCTTTTTCAAAGACTTTGCTTGTTTTTAAATGTCTGTTTCCATCTTTAGTGTTTTTACAGGTATTGTAATATGCTGTCTTGTCTCTTTTGACAGCTCTCTGAAACTCTTTTGTTAAGTTCCTTTCTGAGATTTTTGTCTTCCTTGGCTTTGATTCTCTTCTTTTCTTGGTTTGTTCTGATATCCAGTTTACTTTCTTCTCTTTTTTTAATTTTTGACAGTCTCTTTTCATATCCATCCTTAATGACTCGTTTAAATTCATTCCATAATTTCTCAATGAAGTTAAGGACTTCAAAGCAGTTCCTTGCAAATGTGATTCAAGATCATATTGTGAAAATTGATTGGCTTTCTTCTTTTTAGCTTCACTTGCAATCCACACATGAGAAGTTCATGACCTGTTCCACAGAGAGCATTTGGCCATGTCTTTGATGCTATAATTGACATCCTCTACCTCTTTTAAGCAGTAATGGAGTCTATTTTATTTCTATATACTTCATCTGATGATCTCCATGTACTCAGGAATCATTTTACTTGTTTGAAGACAGGGTTAGCTATGAATCATTGGAGTGGCAGAGATTGATAAATTGGCCTCTTGCTTCATTTCAGTTTTCTAAGTCTTACAATCCAACTACATTTTCCTGTTTCCTGTTTCCAACTTTGGTATTCCAGTCTCCAATCAGAAGCAGTACATGTTCTGTAGATTTCAAATTGAACTTGGTCATAGAGGAGCATCCTTTTCATCCTTTGCTTCAGTGGTTGGAATATAAACTTGAATGATCATCATATAAAAGGATTGTCCATAAAGTCTACTAGATATTATTTGTCATTGAATGCATGTAGTCAAGTAATATTCTTGCTATACTCTTCGTAAGTATAAAACTATTTCTTCTTTGTTTTTTGTCTTCAATAATAAATCATGTGATGTTCTTACTAAAGATGTCCCATCCCATTCCATCTCAATTTGCTGATGCCAAAGAAGTCGATTCATAGTCATTTCATTTTATCTTCCACTGTTAAGCCTTTGTCTCTTCATGCTTCTTATGTTCTATGCTCCTAACTGTAATTGTATCTTAATTTGAATAATCCTAATCCAGTTGTTGAATGTAGACTTTGTTATTGACTTTCACACCCAGCTACTATTAACTTTATAGTCTGTTATGCAGATTATTACAGTTTAAAGTCTGTTGCTGAGCACTGATAAACTTCAAAAAAGCTGAATTATGTTTGGCTCCCGAGATCAGAGTGGTAGGATTTGCAGTTGTTCAAAGTGTGTGAGGAAGGGAGGGGGGAGAGGTGAGCCAGAAAAAAGTGCTCTTGGGAGCAAAGTCCATTTATAATGAATTGTAAGTGAAAGCCAAATTGCTGACGGTTTTAAGAAGATCATAGTGAAAGGAACACTTAGGTACAGTCAGAGCCTAGACAGCTGAGAAATGTTTACATTTGTAGAAATACAGAAAATTTATTTCTGGCTGAAATAAAGGATGAAAATGCAAGCAATGTCATTGTCAATGTCTTCCAGTGGCATTGTGAAAAATGAATTAACAATTTGCTGCTGAAAAGTAAATTTTATAAATTGCTTTGCAAACTCGGCAAACGTATTTGGTTTAGTTCTCCCATTGTCTAGAATATGGGTGGGAAACTTCGCTTGACTGAGAACTCCATTTTCATGGGAGTCACCTGTGAAGGATTTGACTACATACCAGCATTGGGCAGGACTGAAACAAGTGGCAGGAAGAACCAGAGCCATTAAGGATGGAAGAGCCCATTTTTTCCTATTTCTGAGATCCTTTTTAACAGCTTGTTTTCCTTTGTCTCAGTACATCAGACTCTGTAGACCACACAGATCACTCCAGAGACTGGAGTTAATTTTTCTTTTGATGTAATTTTGAAATTAGGCTAATGCTCCATACCTCCAATTTACACTTAGGAATGTAAATCTCATCTCTCCCCTCCCCTCCCCTCCCCTCCCCTCCCCTCCCCTCCTCTCCCCTCCTCTCCTCTCTTCTCTTGAATATGTATTATTTGTGTCAATTTACATCATTTGTGTAATTACCTAATTGACATAAATAGTGCCAATTTCATTTAACCTTGATTTAACAGATATCAGTCCATCAAATGAGGGTGAAGTCCAGGTGAAAAATGTCTCTGACCTAGCTAGAATCCATTAAACTGATGTCTGTTAAAGTAAGGTTTAATGTACTTTGT
Source organism: Ptyas mucosa (assembly GCA_012654045.1). NCBI lineage: Eukaryota > Metazoa > Chordata > Lepidosauria > Squamata > Colubridae > Ptyas > Ptyas mucosa. The sequence goes on from WNWU01000005.1 coordinate 11,576,877, forward strand.
CACATGAAATAGTCTGTCAGGAACTGAGGCAACAGCAATCAATTTGCATAATTTTAAAAGGGCCTAGCAGTTTTATGTACAGCCAGACTATCAGTGGCTGCTAAAATACTGTTGGCTGTTTACCCTCTCTTCACTACCGACTACAGCTTTATATAGTAATAGCACTTAGACTTACAGTATATACCCCTTCACAGTGCTTTACAGCCCTCTCTAAGCTGTTTACAGAGTCAGCATATTGCCCCCAACAATCTGGGTCTTCATTTTACTGACCTCAGAAAGATGGATAGCCGACTCAACCTTGAGCCAATCAGGATTGAAGGAATCAAACTCCTGGAAATGTGAGCTGATTGTTAGAAAGCTTCAGTGCAAATGCATTTATTTTGATACAGTCAAATCATGTGAGCGTCCCAAATATATCCTGTTGGCCACCGTGAGATCCAGTATAACAGATGAAATGGGACTAGTTAATCCTAAGTAGAATTTGCTCTTGGAATAGAGTTTTGAAACTCCATGCTGCTTCCTTCTGGGTTATATTTCAGAGATGCTTAGGAATTTTCCTTAATAATAACCTGAAGATCGATTGTTCTCATGAGTCTTCTCTGATTTATTTTCTTCCATTGCCAGAACATTCTTTTCTTTGCTCATTATTTCTTTGCATGACAGAGCATGACCATATTTCTAATTGCTAAGCTAGAAAAAATATTCTAGAGTGGTAATGCAAATTTGGCCCCTGTGGGTAGGAAGCAACTGATTTAAAAGCTAACATCTTAACTTTTTTGTAATATAGTTAGTTCTGGACTTGATTTAAGTATGTGTGTTAAAAAAAAATACACACCCTGTATAAAATTTGTGAGAACATGCCCCAGCTATGGACCCCAAAGAATGCAGCACACACAAAGTCCGTACAAACCTTAATTTACTAATTAAAGACTACTAATGAGCTTTCTTAGTAGTTGTTCAAACACAAATACAATAAATCAATCTTTTCTGAACAAGGGCTGTTAATTTAACTTCATTAACAGCCGACAAGAATTCAAAGAATAATAACTCAGTTCTGAGGCACAGTATTTCAGATAACCATAATCTTACTGTGGTTGGTAGAATGCCCAGAAGCAATTTGCAGGAAAACTGATAAGAGAGAAACAAGAGCCAAATCAAACGTTTTCTGTAATCAAGACACAAAGGAATTTGACGGAAATTGCATCAGTCGTCATCCTTCCTTAAATAGGCTAAGGGAGTGGCCAATTAGCCCCAAGCCTTACTCTTGAGGAGACCTCCTCCTTAGGAGCCACTCCTGCCTTTTCGCAGCTCTGCGCACTCGTGCATCGAGAAGAGGCTCCTCCTCTTCTTCCTCTTCACCAATGGGAGCTTCTGGAGGTTCTGAAGGCCTTGGCTGAATCCCCGCCTCTCGCACCACATCTTCTCCAGTCTCCTCATTGTCCGACTCGAGTGCCAACTGCACAGGCTGCTGGCGCAGCACCACACCAGCCTCCTTGCTGTCGGAATCAGCTACTAACTGCACAGGCCGCTGACGGGACACAACAGAACATCTCCATACATCAATTTTTGTATGCTCCTGTAAGACGATCTTCTATCTCCATCTTATTTAGCTGTTATATTATCTAAAATGAAGGCCATTCTTCACATCATTATTTTTTATCCAGTGACCTATTGTACTCAGTGACAGAACAGTCTATCACATTGTTTCCCAGAAATCATCCTTATGCCCCCACATTCAAGCAATAGATTAAACCACTTGTTTGTTTTTCTCTTTTCTAGATTTGGCCGTGAATGAACCTAAAAACATCGTGTTGTTTTTCAAAGTGTTTTTAGTTAAAATTTGTACTCTTACATGAAAAAAAAAAAAGCTGATCCCTAAGTGAATGAAAGCCTATCACAGAAATTAGGAGAGAAACAGATTTATTCCCCCAGTCTCTCTTTGAAATCTTTCAAGGATGATTCTTTCAAAAGATCCAATGCTTAGAATAATAGAGACCTGATAACATATTCATGTGGGATTAAATTTACATATTTTTATTTGTTTTTAAATTATGCTACATGCAGAGTCTTCTGATTTGAATCCAAATCAGAGGATGAATTCATCCTTGTTTCCTTACAGATTTCCAATGAAATAAATCTCAAAAGGAAACTGCATGACGAAACAGAGCAGTTTTTAATCTGACAGCTCCTCTACTAGCTAGAAATTATTTATTTATTATTAAAATTTATTATTATTAATTTCTATGCTGCCCATATCATCGACCTGACTCTAGATGGTTACAATCATACAATTAAACTATAATATAAAACATTAAAACAATAAATAAAAATCATACTTTCAGTTAACATTCAATTAACCAAGATGGAGAGGAAGGGAGCAAAGTACCGATGGGGAGGAGGTGAGATCTGTCTAATCCATTAACCACCTCCAAGATGCCACACCTCCACTGGGGCTTTTACTCCTCAAAACTTCTGTATTATTGGCAGTACCAAGAAGAAAAAGACTCCTAGGGGACTTTGCCGATTTTGAACTGGAAGATTATTTTTGCAATCCCAACGAGATTGAAGCCTGTAGCCAATCTCTTATTTTCCAAATACTGAAAGAGCGTAAAGAGAACAGAGTTGTAGAACCACTTGAATGATTGTCTTGACTTGATTGTCAGAAGTCATGCTGTCGTATTTGAGAAATAGAATATTACCATCATCCTGGGGTCATTTGCCAAATCATGTAGTCAGAAGGAATTTGCTAAGGCAGGGGTCCCCAAGATAAAATAAACATCTAAATAAATGAATGATGATGATGCTGGCAATAATTCTTGGAGTTGGGCAATGGTTTAGAGTCAAAGGCTTCATTAGTTGAAGCATACATGACAGAGGAGACAGGAGCTACTGCATCTGCAGCTCCTTAAACCAACTAAATTTCTGTGGACTCCAAGCTACTTTTTTGCCTTCAAATCTGAAATCCTGCACAGCTAAAAATTGTGAAGAATTACTGATTAATTAAATCAGGATTATATCCTTTGCCCAAAGTTTCTTGAAAAAGTTGGACACCTGAAATTCAACAATTACATTGAACATGTTACATGTGGCTAAGAAACAGAACTCAGAGACATTGTAGAAGAGCAATGTTAAGACTTTCTGATTTTTTTTGTTACTGTCGATCTTATACAAGAAATTCAAGTTTGTTATAACCAAGTGATTTTTAGGAACTGCTGCTTATTACCTGGTTCTGATTCTTCAAGAAGGAAATAAGCTACAAATTAGGCACCCTCAATTCAACTTCAAGAGTTAATAATAATATAACCTTAACACAAATCATCCATTTGTGAAATTCCCATAAAGGATTAGAAGCATTTTCTTCCTGCATTTGCATTTGTTAAATTCCTAAAATTTACTTTGCTTTTTCCTTTCTATAACTTTTGAGCCTGAAAGCTGAGGAAAACAGATCTATGTAGTTTTTTGTATCTTCTCTTGTACAAAATAGATTATTTGTGTTAAAATATATTTTCTAAAAGAATAAGTTGAGATTTCCCCCCCATAAATATTTGATTGGTCCAGTCCACTGAAATTATCAGTGTTCTGTACAGATAAAAATAAGTTAATTAATAATATAGGAATTATAGAAGTACAGCTACATCTGTGTTTACACTTATAAATCCACAAACTGATAGGTTTCTTTTAAATATGTAAGCTATATGGTTTACTTTTTTTGCTTTATTAATAATGCCAACAGATTAATAATGGTACCATTGCACCAATTAAAATACAAATGGCAAATGTATATTTAGTTATTACAAATACTCACAATGAATATTATCTGAATTTTAAAATAACAGTGTAAATTCGGTATATGATTAAAAAACCTTAAAAAATTAGAGAAGAGAGAAAGAAGCCTGAAAGCTTGTATCGTATACCAAACAACTCAACAAAATTTGACCAGTTTTCTCAAAATTACACTTTCTTGCTTTTCCAGCAGAAAAGAATCAGTTGATGAATATTACATGTCAACCATCTTCTGTTGCAAATCAGTTGTAGATGTATCTTCTCAGTATCCTGTCTACTTGCCAGACATCCTGATATATTCCAAACAATTAGTATATACATAAGAAGTATAATTAATAATTCTAGGAATTTCCAATAAAAGTATGACAATAGCAGCATAATGCTCCAATTCTGCAACAGCAAAACAATAATAGACAATTTTTATGCAATCATTGTTGCATTTTAAGAAAAAGGAAGGCTAATTAGAGTTTTAAAATTGCCTGCCCCTGATTTGCAAAAAATCAACACTCCAGCTCATTGTTTCCTTTGACTGCTTATAAACACAAGACTTTAAAATCTCAGTTAATTCTTTTAAGAATGTCCACAAGTATAGAGCTAGCTGTAGCATAGACCCCAAAAAGGCCAAATGTTGAATCAGACAGGAATCTGTGCTACATCAGATTCCGTTGTTCATTCTTCATGTTTTAAAAACTGTTTCAATGGACACCTAATTTACTAAAGGCTTTTCTGCTCAAAGGATTTATTAGCTATTCTGAAACCAGGGTTAAGTTTAACTTGTAAGGAGATACCAAAGAGTTGCAGATGCCTCTGCCAAAGACTAATTCTAGTTTTCAATGACTTAAACAAATAACCAGGCCATGAACTCTGAAGATATCGTTTGTTTCTTTGGTACAGCACAGTATGTTCAGTTTTCTAAATCAAGCTCTGCTGCATTCAAGTATATGATAGACCTGCATTTTTTTAAAACTGAAGGATCACATTTCTGTATCTATGCCACTGATCACTGATTGTTATAGAAATGCATTAATTACTTTAAAAAAAATCTACTAAAATATTATTTTTGTTTCCCTAATATTTATTTTTGAAATGAATGCTTCTTGCTGAAATTAGGAACTAAAATTTCAATTTCAAAAGTAACACTTTATTTTATTTTATTTACATGCAGTATAGTTTAAAAGTCAAGAATGAGGAGATTTCTCAGATACTTTCTAGAACAGGGCTGTCAAACTCCCAGCCGTGGGCCAGATGTGTCATGCACTAGCCACACCAATGCCCGGTTTAGCGATCGGGGGAAAAGTCCTGTACGTCAGGTGCCGCCACCGTGATGATGTGAGTTTGACACCCCTGTTCTAGGATGAAAATATATGTGCAATCCATTATTACATGCTGATTTTTTTCTCCTTGAGAAAGCTAGTGTTTGGCCATGAATCTAATGTGTGAACAGAACCCTTAAGTGTTTCTCACTATGAATTCTGTGACAAAATTCTGCTATATATCTAGCTGCTTTCCTTCCAGTTGTTGTAGCACTTCTAAGATTTTCATTCCCCCCCCATTATAGCTGCAACTACAACTCTTTCAATTCCCCCTCTGGTCATGGCTACTGGAAAAGTAGCAGCTGTCTACAAAGGATGTGCTTACTTTCTGGGGACATTACTTGCCAGGTCACAACACTGTCCTTCAATATTGGGTAGCATTTCGTCAAGTCAGTCTGTGTCATAATGCCATATTCTTTGGTGCATTTGGTTTACTACTTCATCTGTTTTATGTGATTTGTTTTAGGCTTCTCCTTCTGTATCATTTCCTGGAATGTCAATGTGACAATCGCCCAACCTAGTGAAAGAGACATTCCAGGAATTATGGGTGATGGAAAAGCTTCTTTGTTGAAGGGTTTGCTATTGCCGGAGTAATCAAGTTGGTTTCGGAAGTTAAGTTCCTTGCAGAGAGAGAATCACAGTTTTTTAAAAAAATTATGATTTTTTTTAAAAAAACTTTATGTCTACAAGATAAATGTGATCTAACACATAGTAAAGGCAGCACAGTTTTTCAGCCTTGGAAAAAACTTGCAGCGAGTTTAGGTAATGCTACAGAAATCTTTGTTAGAATCCTGCACGTGTTATTTAAAAGTCTTAGTAAGGCCGACATGGTTTTTTTCATAGTTAATAAGGTTGAAGCCTTAATCATGTTTATGGAAAGATAGGAAGGAGAACCTTTTGCTGCCTCCGCTGTGTATTTGCAATGAAACTGGGGGAAATAAACCTGCAAGTTAGCTCTTTATTTTAAAATAGGGTAATGTGGAATGATTGAAACAAGTATTACAGTATGTGCTGCTGAAAAGAAATTGCTTGAAAGTAGTGAAACTGGCCAGTCAAGTTTAATTTGGCTACTTCTCAATCTGTGAAAAGAGATCTCTCCACACCTTAAGGAATGTGCTAACTGAATCTGTGTATTAACACAGATTCAGTTAGCACATTCCTTAAGGTGTGGAGAGATCAAAGCAAGGTGTTCTGATGAGGAGTTACCTGAATGAGAGTGTCCCATCAGCCAAAGAGAGGTGGCTACTGTCATGGCTTGCCACTGAACAGTCACTGTTAAGGAGGCCAGGAAAAATGGAGAAAATCTTTGGGGAAATGTTTTCCCTAAAACCCTCTAAAAGTCCAAGTCCTCCAAGAAGTCAGATGGGGGAAAAGTTTTATTTCTGCAATAAAAATGTGTGCTGAATTATTTTCATTCAGGTTGATGGAAAAGAAATAGTGTGTAGGGAATTATTTAAAATAAATTTCTATGCTATTCTCATGCTTGAAATACAGATAGGTGTAATGTAGTGTAGAGTAGAGTACAGTAGAATGGAGTGGAGTGGAGGAGTGTGGAGTGGAGTGGAGTGGAGTGGAGTGGAGTGGTGTGGAGTGGAGTGGAGTGGAGTGGAGTGGAGTGGAGTGGAATGGAATGGAATGGAATGGAATAGAATAGAATAGAATAGAATAGAATAGAATAGAATAGAATAGA
>WNWU01000005.1:11589683-11640724 GCA_012654045.1 Ptyas mucosa
ACTATATGTTCGAGACACTGTGGGTGCTCATATTTATCTCACACGAAGATTGTTTAAACAACATCTTCTTAAGGGTGGAGATATGATGGCTCATTTGGAATCCATGACCAGAATTTTCCAGGAGCTACATGAAAAGGAACTGATTTTCTCGGAACTACAACAAGTTTATATAATTCTTTCTTCACTAGACGATAGTTATGATGACTATGTTTCTTCGTTAGAGGTTTTGTCCAGAGATGACCTGACATTGGCTGGCATAACCGGTAGGTTATTGGAAGAATCCAAAAGAAGACAAGAAAGGGATCAGTTGAGAGTGCAACAACCAAAAGAAGAAAAAATGTACTCAACTGCCTATGTTGTAAAACGTTGTTTTGCTTGTGGGGCTAAAGGGCATATAGCTAAGTATTGTAAAAATAAGAAAATGCCTGTTAGGGACAATATTAGACCCAAGAAGGGTTGTAATTTAGCTATATCAAATTCAACTACTGATGTTAACCAGGATTGCTGGGTTGTTGACAGTGGTGCTTCTCAATCTATTTCTAGAAACAGAAATTTATTTTGTTAAAATGGAGAAGAGTAACCAGCATGTAAAACTTGCAAATGGTTGGAAAGTTAAGGCAGCAGGAGAGGGTGTTGCTCGTTGGTCATTTAGCAATGGTCCATTGCCTATGTTATATATTCCTGGGTTAAAATTTAGTTGATGCACTGTTGATGCAACCCTACTTGCATACCAAAAATAGATTGAATAGTCATGGTCCTTGCGACAGGAATGATGTGGTGGTTTCTCAGAGTCTACATTCAATTTAAGGAATTCTGTCCTCCTTCTGTCCTTCTTCTGTTCTCCACCTGTCCTTATGAAACTATGAGGAATACACTGAAATACACTGAATAACACAAATGAATTCTGATACAGATACTCAGACACACTATTGATCAATCTGATTTCTAAATAGCGCAATTTTCTTTTCCCTTGGAAATTAGAAAATATGTTTGGCAATGATTTCAAAATTTGAACTGCTGCATTTAGAACAGGAGAAGACGCCGATAGTCCATTTATTTTAATATTTGCTAGTTTATCCTGACATTCGACTTTGCAATTTAGATCATTTCAAAACATCTTTTTAATTTTACTTAATCTAGTCGAGTGTACTGGTGGGAAACAAAATGTACCCTAATTCCTAGTGATAAGAAGCATGTTACTTTATGGTGAAAGACAGATTTCTTCAATCTGATGCTTTCCAGATCTGTTGGTCTTCAATTTATTTTGGGTATGCTGGCTGGGAAGAGAGTTGAAGTTGAATGGATCTGGGTGAGCATCAGGGGTGCTATTCTGCAGGTTCTGACAGGTTCTGGAGAACCAGTAGCGGAAATTTTGAGTAGTTCGGAGAACCGGCAAATACCACCTTTGGCTGGCCCCAGAGTGGGGTAGGAATGGGGATTTTGCAATATCCTTCCCCTGGAGTGGGGTGGGAATGGAGATTTTGCAGTACCCTTCCCCTGCCACGTCCACCAAGCCACACCATGCCCACCAAGCCATGCCTACAGAACCGGTAGTAAAAAAATTTGGATTTCATCACTGATGAGCATCAATAGACAGAAAACAGCTTGTTTTGTTTTGGTCACATTCTCCTCATAAAATTTAAGGGTGGGTGAAAAACTTGAGAATCAAGAATTTTTTCTTCATTAGGTTGATTCTGTGCTTCCAAATTTCCCCAGCAGCTCCAAGCTCTTGAAGCTAAAGTGGCACCACATCATTCCCTTTGCAACTTGATACTGGTTCCAAATCATGCTGTCAACTTTTGGTGACTGTCACTCAAAGAAACTGTTAGTGATGGAAGAAGTTTTTGGGTTAGAGAGAAAAGCTACCTTTGCAAATAATTATACTTTCTTAATGATGCAATATTATGTAACAATGACCTTGAGAGACGAGTAGAAGAAATGCTGCCTAGGAAATAGATGACAGAATAGGGAGTCTCAGGGACTTAACAGTCAGAGGAAGAAACTTAGAGATCATTTTACAGATATGTTTGTTTGTTTATTTATTAAATTTATTCACTGTTCATTGTTGTACAACTCTGGTCAGTTTACAATCTAATTCAGGGATGTCAAACTCGATTTCATTGAGGGCCGCATTAAGGTTGTGTTTGACTTCAGAGGGTGGGGGGGCGTGGCCACGGTGGGCGTGGCCAGCTTGATGTCACTTGTGTTGGGGGCGCCTGTGGTGGCCCGAGTGCTCTGCCAGCGAAAACGGGCTCCTGATCTCTGTTTTCAGTGGGACGGCCTCCGACAACCCTCTGCCAGGGAAAATGGATCTCAGGAGGGCTGCGCGCAGCCCTTGCGAGCTCCATTTTCAGGTGTGATGACCTCCCGCAACCCTCTGCCAGCAAAAATGGAGCTTGGGAGAGTTGCACGCGGCCCTTCCGTGCTCCATTTTCCCTGGCAGAGGCACCGTGGGCAGGTCCTTCGCTGTTTCCAGGGCAGCCCCGCAGGCCAGATCTAAGCACCCTCATAGGCTGGATCCGTCCCATGGGCCTTGAGTTTGACAACCTTAATCTAATTGATCAAGTGATTAAAATGGTGACCGGAGGTTTGTACCTGTAGACTTTTAGGATTCTGTTAATGTAGCCTTACAATAAAGTAAAATCAATAAAATACTCATCTAATCATCCAATCCTGGTTTATCCAGGAGGGCTGACAATACATGTAGTCCTCGACTTACAATAGTTCGCTCAGTGGCCATCCAAAATTACAATGACATTGAAAAAAGTGACTTATGTCCCATCCCCATGATCACGTAATCAAAATTCAGACACTTGGCAACTCTGACTCATGTTTATGATGGTTGCAGTATCCCAGAGTCATGTCATCACCTTTCGTGAACTTTTGACAAGTAAAGCCGATGGGAAGCCAGATTCAATCAACAATCGTGTCGCTAACTTAACAACTGCAATGATTGAGTTAAGAACTGTGGCAAGAAAGGTCTTAAAATGTGACTTAACAAATGTCTCGCTTAGTGACAGAAATTGTGGTCATAATTCGAGGACTACCTGTAATGGAGTTTGATATTGCCTCACTTATCTGTACCCAAGGAGGGAGGGAAACCTTTCTTTGGGGAAAGCAATAGCAAACTATTAAAAAAAGCCTTTCTTATACATAGGAGAGTCCCACAACTTAGAAAAGGTATTACCTCCTCTAACATTTGAGAGATTAAAAGCACAGATTCATATTTATGCCTCATTTGCAGGTCAGTAGTCTAACTGGAAAAGTCATCTCACTTGTACTGTTCATTTATTGCCCCCACTTTGACAGTTTTTCATAAGATCCTGGTTTTGCTAATGGGCCCAGGGAACCCAGAATGGGATGGTTTCAGTGGTAGGATTCAAGTAATTTAACAACCGGTTCTCTGCCCTAATGATTTCTTCCAACAATCAGTTTGCCAAACTGCTCAGAAAGTTAACAACTGGTTCTCCCGAAGTGGTGCGAACTGGCTGAATCCCACCACTGGATGGTTTGTTTGATTAACTGTTGTCCCCAGGCCAATGGGGGTAATTACTCTTTATTGTTTTATATTAGGTTTTTATGTTTGTAAGCTGCCTGGATTCACTGAAATGAGTTGGGTAACCATATACAATTTCTTAAATAAATAAACATTACCTTCATTTCTTTCTTTTTCCTTTTGCTTTAATTAAAACACCTTTATAACAACTTCATGTGTATTGATTATACATAATGATTTCCCATATAAATCTAACCTTTTCCAAACTGTTTTTTCTTTTTCAATGTAACCTTTCTAATTTTTTCATTTTTAAATATGGCTATTTCTCTTTTATTCTACTTTTCTTTAACCAAATAGTATATAAATCATGACCATCTGTACCTTGTAGATTATAAAATAGATATATAAACCATGTACATATCTCTCTGCCTTTTTAAGATTGAGCACAAGAATCATCTACACCACACAGAAATATATGGGATTGTTTTCAAATATTGTTCATGTAGGAGAATTAAATCTACCAAATCTTTTTAAATATCTTTCATGAATGCTACTAATTTGATAACTGATATTCAATTTTATACTACTGAATACATTCATTATTTTACAAAACCACTGCACAATGATTTCACTGAAGTTAATCTGAATTCAAAATTCAGTGAATATATGCTATTGGTTTTATTACATCTCATTGATTGAAAGGTTTGTTGTTGAATAATTGCTGTACAATATGTGAGGATTCAATAATGTTTTTGAAACTCATACAGTTCATCTGCTATTTTCAGAAACTGGGCATTTCTTTAAATGGTATTTGTGTATTATATATAGCTCTTGGTCATTCTCCCCCTCCCTATCATTCATAAGACCTTTGATCATGTATTCTTAGCACATTACTTTATTTACAACCACTCCGAAAATCTACTCTGTGTGGTTTTCTGCTATCCCACCACTCGTGCAGCAATTTGGGACAAGTACATGGATCGTCTATTATCATTGGGTTGAGATATAGTGAGATCTTTCATTTTGTTTTGGAGGAAACTGAATGGAGTTTTGTTCATTTATGACTTAAACTGGCTTAGATCAGCACTGGCTGATATCTTTTGAAAGCTAAGGATGCCCAAATAGATGTGCAAAAATATAGCCAATCCCATACCAGAGGTGCTAGGAGTATTAGAATAAAGCCTCAAATTCAGTTCATTATGAGTACATTGTAATTTCATTTAAATATGTTTCAAAAGATTGAAATATGAACAGGCACGTCTGATGCCTCAAATATTTTAACTGGTAACTCTTCTGTTTTATCATTAACTGGTAATTGGTAGGTTTTTGAATAATTAGTCTCCTTAAATGGCTGTTAGTACTCTCTGGATATACTAGAAAACAGTATTTCAAAGAACGGGAAGAAGAAAAAGGAATACCTGTATTTTTATCTACATTTACCGGAAAGGACAGATTAGTTGAAACAGTATTTACTCAGTTTAAGTTCCAATAGAAGAAGGAACAGTTCCTATCCTCAAAGTAGAATGCTTTGTTTCCAGCTCCAGGAAGAAGACATATAGTTCTCAGATCTAATCAGAGCATCCTGTTCCTAGTTCTAAGCAATCAATTGTAGAATGTAGAGTTTTAGCAATCAATAGTGCAACTAACTGCTCTGAGCAATCAATTACAGGTGTTCTATTAAACTTCTAATTAGCGTTCTAATTAATGTTCAAGTATAAACTACAGCAGAAATCTATAATAGACTTAGATATAGGAGATATTGTTGACTTGGCTACATTCTAGCTTACCCTTAAAGTTTTCTTTTTATTATCAAATAATGTAAGGATGGGCTATTTAGTGTCTCACATTAGATAGATTATTTTTCTTTCTACACAAACCTGTTTGTTCAGTTCTTGCATAGTTAGTCCTTGTTTAGTGATCACAATTGGGACCAGCAACTTGGTCATTAAGCAAAGCAGTCACTAGGTGAAACTGTGACTTGCTTATGATCTTACTTCAGCTTTCTTTTGTTTTAAAGACCTGTGAAGGTTGTAAAAATGTTTCATCAGAGTCCTAACTGCAAATTAAACTTATTAAACAAGGCAGTTGCTAAACAAGTACTATATGTACAACAGTTCTACCTTTGTGGAGAATTAGCTTTTGTGGGGAAATATAGCAGTGCTCAAAATAAACCAATTTCTGCTCAGGATATAGAATACATGTATCTGTATTCTAATATTCCACACTGTTTTGATTATTTTTAATTCAAGCACCTGTGGATAGGATCTATCATGAATGTGAGATATATCCTTAATTAGACTAGAATAGAATAACAGAGTTGGAAGGGACCTTGGAGGTCTTCTAGTCCAACCCCCTGCTTAGGCAGGAAGCCCTACACCACTTCACTTGTGGTAAATCCAATACTTGGAAACCATTCAGTTCTTGTGGACATGGAGGAGCGCTACTCATGGAAAGTAAAATATTCCATATGGATAAAATGTTGGCTGACTGAGGCCAAAACAATTGAGAATTTAATGAGACAGAGAATAAATCTGAAAAAAAGTGTCTTAAAAAGTACCTTAAAAAAGAGAAGGGTAAAGATAGATATCAATGGTAATAGATGTGTCATTTTCAGTTTTATGTTAAGGAGCTAATTTTATACTGCATTCAGTGATAAATCTGAGATTTTAATGCAGCAGGAAAATCAAAAGATGTTAGGCAATGGGGAAATATGTCCATCATATAATCTCTAAATTTCCTCTTTAAGAGTATGAACAGGACATAGTAACTATTTTGTTAAAGAGACTACTATCTTAGTACTAATAATGCAATCTTAAAATGGACTAACTCCAAAATCAAAAATAACTCAAGATTTCTTTATATATAAATTTAAATTTGATATGTGTGTGTGTGTGTGTCTGTCTGTCTGTATATGTATATTGTCTAATGATAAAAGTCATAAATTTATAAAACCTGTAGTGCACATAAATGTGTGCATGTGCATACAAACATAATTCCACGTAGGACACTTGGGTGTTTGCATATAATACATGCTTGATTCCAAATACATGGTTTAAGACATTAGAATGGTAAGTCATTGTAAAACATAATAGTTTTGAAATGTAGAAGTACTATTATTCCACTGCACATTTCATTTAGGATTCCATTATAAAAACAGGAACTTACCTTCTAATGTTTACATCATAACCATGGAAAGCGTGCAGAGAAGAGCAACAAAGATGATAAAGAGTCTATAGGTGAAATCGTATGATGAACGGTTGAGAGAGCTAGATATGTCTAGCCTGTCAACAAGAAAGATTAAGGAAAACATGATAACTGTCTTCCAGTACTTGAAGGGCTATCACAGAGAAGAAGGGATCAACTTATTCTCCAAAGCACAAGAGGGTAGGACAAATAGTGATGGATGGAAGTTTGTTAAAGAGAAATCCAACCTAGAAGTAAGGAGACATTTTCTGATCAAGAGAACAATTAATTAGAGGAATAGCTTGCCTCTCAAGAGTTGTGGATTCTTCATCACTGGAGGTTTTCAAAAATAGATGGACAATCATTTGACCGGTATGGTATAAGTTCTCCTGCTGAGAATTTTGAACAGGGGGTTGGACTGAAAGACCTCCGAGATCCTTTTCAACTCTATGATTCTGTGATAACATCAGTAGTGGGTTCCACTTATCTTTGCTACCAGTTCGGAACCACACATGCGCAGAGTGTCCATGATCACGTCCGGGCGGGTGGGCGGAGCCTCCCACCGCTGCCACTACTGCCACTACTGATTCGCCCAAACCGGGGTGAACCGGTAGACACCCACCACTGGATAAGATATATGATTTGTTTCTCTACTTTTTTAAAGCACAGAAAAGCAACAACTTATCAAATTACCAGTCTTGTCTTCATATATATTTACCAATTATTTGTGCCCCCCCCCCCGATCCAATTCACTACGTCAAAGTTCTTTTCATTTTGATCTATGAACCTTCTGTAATTGAATGAGTCAATCAAAGCTTTGCAGCTTGGCACAGACCTCACAATTCTCATAAATTGTTCTTTTTACTGAATAAATCCTGCCTTTCCATTTTTTTTAGGCTTTGTGGACTTAACACTCCATGATCAAGTTCATCTACTAGAATGTGCCTGGTTAGAGATATTGATGATTGGCCTAGTGTGGAGATCTGTGGAGCACCCAGGAAAGCTGCTGTTTGCCCCCAACTTATTGTTGGACAGGTTGGTCTGCAATTTGGTAATATTATTGCTGTTGTTGTAAATGCCGTGCTATGCCATTATAATTGCAACCCTTTTGACCTTCTATCCATTTTGCTACTGGTGAGATCATATAGCCAAAAGGAAAGAAGGGTTACTATAATAAAAACACCTGCTAAAATATGCATACACACACACACACACACACACACACATATACATACATATACATATATATATATATATATACACACATATACATGTGTGTATATATATATATATATATGGAACAGTGAATAGTGTCTTACGTTTATACTTTTGTTTTGTGGCTGGAGTTTTAGGTTCACTTTTTTATAAACTGATACTTCCTTATTTTATACTATTATATCGCCTAGTATATTCTACATAGGTTAATTGTATAATGGATCTAGTTTTATTTTGAGTCTATGCATTGTATCCTTATTTTTATGTAAAGTGTTTTAGTGTCTTTCTGAAGATGCTGTAAACTGCCCATAGCATGTTGGAAGGGGAGCCATAATATTTAAATAATTAGTTTGCCTATTATTTATTCTCATAGCTTTGACTTGTGATTATTTTGATTATTAATGCCAGCAAAGGCAGTTGTCAAGTATACTCTGACTGGTTTTGTAAGTTTTCCCCTCTTTATCATGTGACTTTTGAAAAACCTTTGACCCACCACTGGATAACGTGTATGATTTGTTTTTCTACTTTTTAAAAGCATTATAATGTTTTATAATGATTGTTGGCCATAATAAAGTTGAAATTTCAAGTTTCATTGCAGTAGTGGTCTTAAACTCAGTGTACCTAGGCATATGGAATTAGGAAAGCGGGAAATAGACCAAAACAACTTTGATGTTGGGTCTGTTGAACTGCTGGAATACTAATGCTGATGGTGGGGGGGGGAGGGGGGAGAGAAATTAGCCAATCCTCTGTCTTAGCCACTCTCAGCACTTCAGTGGTTAAGTCTTTCAAGGCAGTTTACAACCAATATTAAAAGATACAAATTTTGAGTTTATATGGTATATAGAGCAATTTCATAGCCAAGGAATTCAATATGATTCATAAAACATAATACTAATAAACATCTTGTGATTCAAAACTATAAAAATTCCAATTAAAATAATCAAGAAAATGTGGTTCCCAAGGCTTAAAGACTAATATTGTTTAAAATGTTATTTACAAGAAGACTGCCGTGGAGAGATCAAAAGCAGCTAAGAAGAAGGTTCAATCAAACCCCAGAGAAAATTTCTTCTTGGTGTGCAGTATACGATTCTGAGCAAAGATAGGATTTTTGACTTGAAAGTGCAGCAACAATACTGTATTTGTTACACATTTCGGAGCCTTGGTGGAGCAGCAGACTAAAGCGCTGTTAAATAGCGCTTAGCTGCCAGCTGCCTGCAATTACTGCGAGTTCAAATCTCACCAGGCTCAAGGTTGACGCAGTCTTCCATCCTTCCGAGGTAGGTAAAATGAGGACCCGGATTGTGGGGGCAATAAGCTGACTTTGTATAAAAAAGAACACCGCTTAGGGGGGCCAAAAGCCCTACTTTGCAGGTATATACAAAAGTATGAAGGCTATTGCTTAATGCATTGTAAGCCACCCTGAGTCTCCGGAGAAGGGCGGCATATAAATCGAACCAATAAATAAATAAATAAAACAATAAAATAAATAAAGCCATTTCTCTGTCTTTCCAGTGCTCAAAGGCTTACAAGCAAGAAAAAAAAATGTCTCCCATGTTTTTTCTCTTTTGACAATACTTTTTTTCCCATTACTCCAAATGATCTAAATTATGAGTCAGGAGCCATTATTCTATCCTGTGGATTTTTTTTTTAAAGTTCCAACTCAGAAATTATTATAAAAATTACCACCTAATAGTCTTAATTTTCTCCATCCAGCATGTTATGTAAAACATAACATGATGGATTTACAATATGTAAAAATACAAATGGCTTTATGTGGATGTCTAAAAGGAAAGTGTAAAAGGCCATTCATCTGTCTGTCAACCGCCTTCTTATGAAAATAGAAGATTTGTTCTTGAACTTCACTTGGCAATATTTGACATGTTGAAAACACCACCTGCTCTAAATCAGCAGGCTTGGTGAAAAGAATTCTACACCTAAGAACAATCATTTGCAAGGATATTTGTGTTAGAAAAGTTACAGCATAAACTGTTTATTGCTCTGAGATTTGTTTCTTCTGTGAGACCTGCTGAGCCTTTATTTCGTGTATGCATGTATTTATAAAATTTACACACCGCCCATCGTACCTCAAAGTAATTCTTTTGAATGTGCTTCCCCCTATCCCTGCCTTTATCTTTAAGAAAACTAGGAACAATCATGTCAGAGACGTTTTCTCAAATTACATCTTTGCTTTGGTCTCAAATTTCTTTTATCTGATCATTATCTTGATTGTGACTCTTCCTTCTGTACCTAAAGGCGATTTCTTTTGCTCATTACAGCTGCCATGATGTATATGGGTAGGGGCCACTTCCCATGAAGGGCAAGACAACAATCATATTGCGTGGATTCAAAGGAATGTAATTTTGGGTGAAAGAGCCTCTACAATCAGTTCTTCCTCAGAATTACCCCTTGATAAGATAATCATTCACATGACATCCCAGGAATACTCAAATGTCTTTGATGATTACTATGAAATATTATCTGATAACTTCAAATGTAGGCTGTGGCTTGTGAGAACTTATGCCATAATAAATTTGTCTAGTCTGTAACCAGGATTGGCACTATAGATTTAATTTTAACGGAACCTAAATTTGTGGAGAACAGAATGAATAGAAAGAACTTTGCATCTGGAATATCTAGGTCAATGTCTGAAGCAGATTTCTGGACCAGCAAATCTAATTGAAATCAGTGCAACTTACTTTTGTGCAAATAGAGTTATGATTGCATTGTTACTTAGCCAACAATATTTCATCTTTCTGCTTTTGGATCACTACCTGATAATTGGACTGAAATATATTCCTGAAATAATATTGTCTACTAGTGAAATAGCAGTTATATGAAAGACAGTAAGGCAGGAGAGAGAACTGAAATATTTATTTTTTCACTAAGAATTAAACCTTGCCTAACTTTCCATTGAGACTTTTTCCCATGTGTGTATTGGCACTGAATACAAGGTATATATATTTACAGTAAATGAAGACTAGGTTCATATTCAGACTGCAGTACTTAAGGACACTAAATGAGAAGTAAGCAATATTGATTACAGGGATGCTTACTTTTGAATAAACATGATATTATGGTCAAAAGTATATTCTATTGGCTGTTTAACATGAAGAAAAATATTGATTTTAAAAAACCCAAGGCTATTAATTTTCCATTTGCCGAAACTCTGACCAGTGATACCAATTCTTCAGGAATCAATGTATAAGAAGTCCACTTCCTACCTTGACTATGTTCCAAGTTGCTATTTCAGATTTTGAGGCAATTTTGTTCAGGACTATTTATAAAACATCACTCAGTAAAAGCAAAATAGAGCGATATTAATGAGAACAACATGAGAAACACTTGCCAAAAGGCAGTATTTTTTAATGTTGTGGATATGTTGTGATGGACCACCCATTCCTTGACATCAAATGCCACATGTCTGTCTCATTTCTAAAGGAAATATTTTTGTCAGCAATAACCAGGCTTAGCCTCTAAAGATGGAATAGCAATTTACCGTCTCTATGGAAAAAAAAACTGGACTGTTTTGACTAATGCCTCAATTCTACAGTTTTTTAAAATTCTCAGATAAAATAAATTATTGATTCAACCTGCCACTTCTCTCTCAGCAATTTTTGTTTTCTTTCATGCTTTAATGTAGTTGAACCTATTCCCTACCTTGCATGATATCCTTAATTTGTGCCAAAAGTTGCTATATATTTAACTGAAAACTTGCTACCCTGATTTACAACAGGGAGATTGCAGTGATTCATCCCATTAACATATATTATCCTTTCCCACCCTGGTGCCTTCTGGATGTGTGGGGATGAGTGTTCCTAGAATTTGCAGCCAATCAGAATATTGGCCAGAATGGTTGGGAAATTTGGAAACATGTAATCTCAGCACATCTGGAATATACCAGCTAGCATGTCTGTTCAAGATTACTCCGAGAAAATATTTACAGCAACACCATGTTAAGGCATGAACAAAACTGAAGGCTCCATAATGCTGTGCTGTTCATTAGTAATAATCTCCCACCTACCATTTCCGATCTAATCACGTGCATTGATTTGTTTCTGTGTAAATGATCCTGCAATCATAGCAAAGCTCTACAGTGCTATGTAATCCTTATCCTACATACTTCTATTGAGACTCATGGAGTTGGGTTTGATCTTAGAGTCCCACTTCTGGGAATTGGTCCCACTTCCTAGTCATTACAAGATCCACCACAGAGCATTTCTGACAGATGATCATCCAGCTTCTGTTTGAAATCCTCCAGGGAAGGAGAGCTTACCACCTCAAGTGGGAGTCCGGTCTGCCAGGTGACAACTCATACAATCTGGATATTCCCCCCCCCCCATATTGGACTTGAAGCAACTTTGTTGTAGTTAAGCTACTGTATCTAGGGTAGGGCTCTCCAACCTTGGTAACTTTAAGTCTGGCGGACTTCAACTCCCACAATTCCCCAGCCAGCTGGCTGGGGAATTCTGGGAGTTGAAGTCCGCCAGGCTTAAAGTTGCCAAGGTTGGACAGCCCTGATCTAGGACAATAAAGAAGTTCCCTCTTCCATGTGACAACCCCTTCAACTGCTCCATCAGTTAGCTCTTCTGTCAGTTAAACATATATTGTATTAAAAAAAATCTTTTTACCATTCCTGATAGGGCTAAATAACAAGGCCTTTATTATATTCATAGCCCTCCTCTGAATTGGATGCAGCAAGTGGGATCTGTCTAGGAAAGAGTAGGGTGAAACAATTCCTTCCCTGAGGCCCCGATTCTGTGCTCTTGGTAATGTTATTTGTTAGGATTCTATATGGTATATATAATGTTAGAACCAGTTGTCCAGGCAATATATATATACTGTAACTTTAAGCTGTAAATGTTACGTTCTTGCTGAGTCATGCTGTAGTGGGATAATGACCAGTTGGGAGTATATTTAAACAAAGTATTGTAACCTGGTCAGGAACTGCTGCTGCTATGAACTGCTATTGTGACTGAACTGCTATGAGCTGCTAATGTGAAGGAGTTGCTATCTGTTGATGGATCTGCTACCATCGTGGTTTGTTAACCAGAGTGAGTTGTTTGGACTGATTTACTGGACTGATTTATTGGTGAAGACTTGGGATTTGTTTATGACTACGCTACTGCTTTTTCCTACGATAAAGTACACTTTTGCTAAACCAGTTTTCTTATTCATTGCTCTCAACGTTTCCTTGTGCAGTTATTCTGCTGGTTGGTAAAACAACATCAATATCCTTAACATTATTCAAAATAGCATTGGTCTTTTTAGCAGTTGCATCATACTACTGGCTCATATTGAACTTGCTAATCAAAACACCCAGATCACTTTCACATGCACTATTTGCAAAGCCTGTTCCCCCCCCCCCCAACCTATACTTAGGGTTTTAGTTTTTCATATCTAGAAGGCAGAATTTTATAGATATATTTTTAAATGCCAGTGATTGAGCCAGTCTAGATGCTTTTGAATCTTCTTTTTTCTTCTTCTAAGATATTAGCCGCTTCTCCCAGCTGGGTGTCATCTGCAAACCTGATAAAAGTCCCAGGAATTCTCTTACCTAGACCATTGATAACATATTCATCTCTGTTATTTTTGAGCTTTTTCGCTTTGTAAGATGTCTGACTGACTCTAACTCATGTTTTTCTAACATAATGCCAAATTATGGCATTAAGGTTTCCCTCGCACATTTATGCTAGCTGTTCCCAACTCTAGGGGGCAGTGCTCATCTCCATTTCAAAGCTGAAGAGCCAGTGCTTTCCGAAGACATCTCCGTGGTCATGTGGCCAGCATGACTAAATGCCAAAGGTGCACGGAACGCTGTTACCTTCCCACCAAAGGTGGTCCCTATTTTTCTTGCAATTTTTTACGAGCTTTCAAACTGCTAGGTTGGCAGAAGCTGGGACCAGTAACGGGAGTTTTCCCTGTTACACGGCACTAGGGATTTGAACCGCTGAACTGTCAAACTTTCTGTCAACAAGCTCAGCGTCTTAGCCACTGAGCCACTGCATCCCATCTATGGCATTATCGTATGCAAATCAACTGTTGATTACATAGACTAATCACTATACCATACTTATTTTCCCCCCTAAAACATTTAGATTTTTATGAAGACTGATTCATTTTTAAATCTTTATATATTCATAAAAGCTAATTTCACATAGTCAAATCAAAAGAATTAGAACTTTCTAGAGAAGAATGGAAGGAGAATGCAGCTGTAGCTTCCAACAATTCCACTGGATTTAGGCAAAAGCCTAGAGAATTAGAAAGCTAGAGAAGTGATTTTATCACTGCTCTGTTACTATATTTATCTACCCAGCCATGGGTAGTTGGATTAGAGGCTTGGATAAATTGATCTACTATTTACATAGTATTTGAGGACACCAAATACAATACAGCTCGTATTATTTCACATCAGTTTTCTTGGTGCTGTAAATCTACCCCTTTATGCCGCCTGTATAGAAAGAGACTAATTATATCCACCTATGCATTACATACATACCCACAGGCCACGTGAGTCACTTATAGGACTGCATGCAACTTCATCATGCATTTGTATCCCCCTTCCACTCTAAAACCATGCTACTGAAGTTAGTTGATAAGATGGTCACTTTGAGGGGTGCATATTCAGCCTGTTCTGAGGGGGTTTGGATGCTTTAAAGTGGGAGTGGGAGATGTTTGCCTTCCAGAGGCCTCCTGCTTTAAAATTTCACCCTTGCCCCTAATTCCAACTCTAAAATACCTCCAGAATCCTAAAAGGACACCGTATTGCTAATTTAATTTCTTAGTGTAAAAAAGAGAATGAATGTGCTCTCCCATTTACCAACAGCTTATTAGGAAAATGAAAACAGCGTGGGAAGAGAGATTTTATTTGAACCATTTAATTTGGGATGAGCTGTCCATATGAACTGCCAAAGAAATAAAAGTAGATTGTACCAGTTCTTGTGGCAAGAAAACAACTGCCATCATTGTAGATCACTTTCTACAAAATCTCATGCTTCCTCTCCCTGTTTAGTCTCTGAGAGCATATTTGCTATCCCAATAGTAGCAGGAACATGGAAATTGCTCCTGTCGCTATTGGATTTGGAACTTGGAATTGCACTTGCTAAAACCCTTTTTTAGCAGAAAGAGGTCTACTGTTTTTTCTCCAGCTTTTTTTATTGCTTTTGAAAACAATTAGCATTGCTTAAACTTCTTTATTTAAATTGTATTTGCCACTCTTGTAGCACAAGTTTTGAGACAATGCAAATACCCCCAAGAGGAGAACCTCATTATCATGATGGGTGGGCAGCATCTCACTGAACCCAATTCCAAGTAGCTTCCACATAGGCCAAAAAGCTACATGCTTGTCCTCAATATATTTGAAAGCCCAGTGTAGTCAATCTTTTCTTTTGCAGAATTTGAAATCTTGAATTTGCTGGTAGTCTGGCTTCCCAGTTGGTGAGAGGTCTTGCCACTTAGCTCCTGAAACGAAGGCATCAATTACTCTCTTCATTTTGGGACCGTCTTCCCTCTTCACAAGGGAAACCCCAGTGGTGGGATTCAGCCAGTTCGCACCACTTCGGGAGAACCGGTTGTTAACTTTCTGAGCAGTTTGGTGAACTGGTTGTTAGAAGAAATCATTAGGGCAGAAAACTGATTGTTAAATTATTTGAATCCCACCACTGGGAAACCCCCCCCTCCACCCGGAACAGTAACCCTCCTTTTGCAACTGGCTGATCCCCTTCTGAAAAGTAGAGGAAATAGAATGAATCGTTGTCAATTTCACGCATGAAATTGATACATCTAAGCTTGCCTGCATTTAGGAAGAGTTGCAAGAATCTGAAAGCAGTGAAAGCCACCAATCCTAAATTAACCCAATTTCCAATCCTAACAGCAACAAACAGCTGGGAATGGCAGTATAATAAAAATCATCTTGTTGCAAAATTGCTGATGTGCATCTTTTTAACCAGACCTTCAGGGGATAGGCAAGGCAGAGCACTGATTGCAGGGTCTCTCTCCCCCCCCTCCCCCCCCACATTCTCCTGTCAACCAA
This sequence comes from Ptyas mucosa, assembly GCA_012654045.1. Taxonomy (NCBI): domain Eukaryota; kingdom Metazoa; phylum Chordata; class Lepidosauria; order Squamata; family Colubridae; genus Ptyas; species Ptyas mucosa. Next base: position 11,605,607 of record WNWU01000005.1, read on the forward strand.
TTGAAGGAATTATGTTGTACTTTGCACCCAAGTTGGCAAAAGTGAATCTATTCAGGGAACAGACTCACACTGCTTTTGAGAGACCAGGGAGTGAAAAACCCTAACCCAATTCCCTGGTTACTGGATGACACAAACACAGCACAATCTCTGTCCTTTGGATCATATTTTGCAGAATTCCTTTACCATTTACCAGAATAAGGCCTAGTTGGAAGACTCAATAGAAACGTTGCCACTCCCTGAAGCAGCAGAAACACCTTCCAAATGGATTGATTTACTTTAAGGATTGTTTTCAGTCTTTAAAAAATGTACTTTTTTCAGGAACATTAAGATATTGGCTGACTACTTACTTGAATATTTGCTCAGAAGTCTAAGCAGCAGTCATAAATAATTGCTGTTAATCATCCCCCTTTTTTGGAAAGAAACTATTTGTAAAACTTCTCTTAACCACACACTTAAAATATGTCCATTTACTTTTGTATAAGAAAATGCATTCAGTCACTTGGATGAAATGTCTGCCTCTGACTGTATGATGTGATTTACCATCTCACAGTAGGTATTGTGTTGAGACATCACCAAACAGGCCTCCTTAGAAATTTTTGAACCAAGATTTGAAAGCTATGCAAAAGAGGAAAGCTAAGTAATATAGGACATGTGGCTGAAACTCTTTCTAAGCAATCTTCTATCTATAGCAATCTATAAGAACATTTTTTTTAAAAAATGCATTTTTGAGAATTAAAAATCATGCGGCTTTATCACAGCTACATAGTCAGGATTAATGTTGAAAGCCTTTGCAATTGTAAATTTCCAGCCTTGTCTTGTAGACAGGTTAGTTGGAGGAAAAAGTGTCTGATAGTTTCTACAGCAGTGAGCTATTTATGTTTAGAATAGGAAGAGTAGGTAATAAGTCAAACATTGAATTGGTATTATTTGTATAGATGTTATTCAGTGTTTGGAATTTTGAAATGAAAATGGAATTTTCTCAAATACATGTATTTGGATTACAGTATTGGAATCAAGGGAATTTTAAAATGGATGGTTGCATTTATGAATTGCTTGCTTGTATACATGATTCCATTGTTTTCTGTAATCTAGTATTTACTTTCCCAACATCTGTATCAGTGGTGGGTTTCAAAAACTTTTACTACCGATTCTGTGGGCGTGGCTTGGTGGGTGTGGCATGGCTTGGTGGGCGTGGTTTGGTGGGCGTGGCAGGGGAAGGATCCCTCCCCACTCCAGGGGAAGTGAATTTACTGCAAAATCCCCATTTCTTCCTGATCAGGTGGGAATTGGGAGGCAGAGAATAGATGGGGGCGGAGCCAGTCAGAATTTTTACTACCGGTTCTCCAAATTTCCACTACCGGTTCTCCAGAACTGGTCAGAACCTGCTGAAACCCATCCCTGATCTGTATCCAAATTCAAATGTTAAGCATGGGAATGGTTATGAATGCATGAAGGGGGGGGGGGGGGGCTGGCTGAGAAATTCTGAGGAGTTGAAGTCCACAAGTCTTAAAGTTGTCAAGTTTGGAGACTCCTGCCTTGGACAAATGGCACATGACCATTTCAGCTCTCTTTGTTGAACACTCATGCACACACATAGCACTTAGATTCTTATTTGTTCTTGCAGGAATCAAGGAAAGTGCGTTGAAGGCATGGTAGAAATATTTGACATGCTGCTGGCCACTTCTTCTCGCTTTCGAATGATGAATGTCCAGGGGGAAGAATTTGTATGCCTTAAATCTATCATCCTACTCAATTCTGGTAAGACATGTATCTTTAAAGTTACAACTTAGCCTAATGGATTACTTATTCCAGGAGAAGGATAGAAGAATGTAATTATTTTTTTCCTGGATATCTCAGTCGCTTAAGATATCACCAACCATTGTATCCTTCCTAGCATTATTAGGTGGCACCATATTATAGGGCATTCTTATTTGGAAGATTGATTCCAGAAAACGGTTGTGTGAAGGTCCTTTGATCCCTGGCATTCTGCTGTGAACCTGTCAAGTTTCTGTTCTATTTCACTGTCCTTTTATCATTGATATGATATATAGGTAGTCCTCAACTTACAACCACAACTGAGCACAACATTTCTGTTGCTAAGTGAAATAGTTGTTACGTGTATTTTGTCCCATTTTACGACCTTTCTTGCCACAGTTCTTAAATGAATCACTCCAGTTGTTAAATTAGTAACAAGGCTGTTAGATTAATCCGGCTTCCCCATTGACTTTGTTTGTCAGAAGGTCACAAAACCTGGGACCCTGGGACACTGCAACCATCATAAATATGAACCAGTTGCTGCAATGGTCATAAGTGTGCAAAATGGTCATCAGTCACTTTTTTCACTGCTGTTGTAACTTCAAACAGTCACTAAAAGAATGGTCGTAAGTCAAGGACTACCTGTATATGTCTGAGGAGATCATCTGAGGTGTGAAAGAGAGCAAAGGAATTTCTAAGCTGTTGGCCTTATTTGTGGCTTGCCTTTGACATAGTAGCATGGACAGTGGCTACTGTAGTTATTCAAGAATGGAAAGTTTTGTATTCTCTCCTCTTCCTCACTGCCACCCATGCTCCATGAAAAACACTCCATGTACAACAACCCATTTGGGCTGTTCTGAACAAAATAGGAAATCCCATAGAGACAACTGCAGGAAGAAAATATTTTTCTTCTGTGTAGTTCTTTTGATTGTTGTTAATACAGTGACTTGTCTTTGGAGCTAAGACAATGTTTTGCAAAACCATCTTATTTTAGAGTAACAATACTCAAAAAATATGTTCTGTATAGTGCAGTCTTGGGGCGGCATGGTGGCCAGCAGCTAAGACAGTGGGCTTGTCAGCTGGAAAGCCGGGAGCCCAGTTTGAGACCCGAGCGCCACGCAACAGGGTGAACTCCTGTCCCAGCCCCAGCTCCTGCCAACCTAGCAGTTCGAAAGCATGCAAATGTGAATAGATATATAGGTACCACTTTGGTGGGAAGGTAACAGCATTCTATGATGTCATGCTGGCCACATGACCACAGTAATATCTTCGGATAGTGCTGGCTCAATGGCCTAGAAATGGAAATGAGCACCATTCCCTATAGTCGGCAACGACTAGCGGAGTAAAATCCACAGGGACTCCCATAGTGCATTCTTACCTCCAAGTCCATCTTATTAGGATAGTAACTGGCCCTTACTGTTTACAACTAACACTTTGATGTTAGGTGCTTACGGGATAGCATGTTATTCATTTTTTTTTAGTGTCATTTTATTCTCATTAGCCTACTCTCTGTGGATTGAAGCTGCTGTAGTCAAAGCAACCAACAACACAAATTATTGTGGCATCAGCATTCTGAACAGATTATGCAGAAACTGCTTCTGTTTTCAGAGAAAGCAAAACAAAACAAAACCATCATTACTATATACAAAATAGGATAGCAATGCTAATGTTAAATAAGAACAAGATACAGCACTGAGAAGCATACTTTATTTTAGAAACTGCTTGAAGAGGAAGATTTGTTAGAAGACAAGACAGCATTCACAGCAATTATTGTGATTAAGAAAATCAAGAGCAAGAGGCAGAAAATGAACTTTGAATGACTATCTCTGACTAAGGCAATCAAAAGCAACATAGTACCACTGCAGTTAAATTACTTTAGAGCCAGGCTTCATATCATATTAATGTAAACTCATAAAGAAAAAGTAGGATTAAATTCAACATACAATTATTATGTATAATGCATAATATATTTACTTTCTCCTGAGGAACAATCCCAAAGTGAACGCACGTTATTTCCAATTAAAATTAAATTACAGTTAAAAGCAATTTACAATTTTTAAAAATACAGTACAACCTGCTAATATAATTTAGTTAGAATCATAAATTGTTGTATCTTATATGTCCATAACGCAATCCCCCACAGTCCCAAATGAAAAAAACTCTACAGATCTATACAGTGGTGAAATCCTCCGTGGGTTGCCACTGGTTTGCTGCTGGCGCATGCGCGCTGAACACCAAATGCACATTGCGCACACAGTGCATCCACAGTGCATGCCAAATGCATGCTGTGCATCCATGCATGTGCAGTGTGCATCAAATGCACACTGCACAAGCACGCATGCGCAGTGCACACCAAATGTGCACCATTTGAAGGTAAGTAGAACAGTGAGGGGGCAACAGCAGTGCCGCACGATTTAGATTCGCTAGAAAGCAGGAAACCATGCTTTCTAGCGAATCTAAATTGCACAGCACAGCTGATCGTTGGAAATACCGGTTCGGACAAACCGGTAGCTTTTTTCTACTACCACTCTGCCCAAACCGGTAGCTTTTATTACTACTGGTTCTCCCGAACCGGAGCAAACCAGTAGCATTTTAACCCTGGATCTAGACAATTAATATCTTTTGAAGGTCAATACAATTCACCACCTATGTATTTTGATCTATGTATTTCAGCCTGGGTGGGTGGGTGGAGCCTCCCGCTGCTGGCACTACCGGTTCGCCTGAGCCGGATAGAACCGGCTGAATTTCACTACTGATTTTGACTTACCCAGTCCTGTCCAACTAAAAATTGGGGGAAGAGAGATGGAAGAGATCTGGCAAACATGGGGTACATGTTAAAATGAGTTAAATGTGGTGGATCCCCAACTGTATATGGCAGGTATTTACACACATCCTCTGCAATTCAAGACACCACAAGTGGAATTTCTCCAGGTATTAAGACAACAGCTTGCTTCTTGATATAAGGGCATAATCAAGATGTCATTTCAGTAACAAACATGATGTTGATTACTATGCATAAATACTGCCCACTTAATTACATAGAGTTATCTTTTTCAAAAAATAAAATGTCATATTTATTAAATGTATTTGCTGCCTATCTCATTTTAAAGTGACTCTGCAACATAACATTGGACTCTTCTGAGTGCCATGCCTAATAATAATAATAATAATAACAACAACAACAACAACAACAACAACTTTATTGTCATTGTACATGTATACACCGTATACCCATACACCAAAATTCACTTAACACCCAAAGACCAGGTCCAACACACATAACAATCCCCAAACACCCCCACCCACCCACCTACCTCAAATTCCCCACCCCAAACCACCCAAACATTCACACAACAGACCAAGTAATGCTGTCCAACAGCTCACTGATGGTGGCCCTTTAGTTCATTTTTGAGTGCAATTATAGCTCTGGGATAAAAACTATTCAGAAAATGTGTGGTCCGAGTTTTAATTAATTATAGCCATAAGCAAGAGTCTCAGCCCAAAATAAATACTTTGATTTTATTGAGAAGCCTTATAACTATTGTATTTTGCACTTGATTTAGATCTCCAGTAGGATGTTCTTTGCACGTGATTATCATGTGTCCACATAAGTAACTTTCTTTAGAAGGGAGCTTTTGAAACCAGGAAATAAGATCAGAAAATTAAACCAAAGACCCAAGTTTATATATATTTCAAATTGTTTACTTTAAAGAAATAAAAAAAAAGATCATGCATATACTCAGCACTTAGACTGATGGCACCAAGAACTTGGCTTCTAGTCTGCTCCCTCCTATATCGTGAAAGAGACGGACTGACTTTTATAGGAATTCTCTGGAGTTAATATGTTTCAGCTTGTAGTCCAAGCACCCAGCTGCAAAGTCTGAGCCTTACAGCCAGAATACTGATGATCTGATAAAGGGGCATGTGACTTTGTGACTTTCTTATTGTGAGAGCGATCAATGTTTATGTTAGGTTCTCTCTTTTCTTTCTGTTCCTTCTCTCTCCCCCCCCCCTTTTGGTCTGACTAAAAGGCTTGTTGTTTCAAAAATGACTAACTCTGAGAGAACAGGCTTTGTTATCATAATGGCCACCATGATGCAGAAACTTATGATTAACTTAATCATGATTTATTCACTTCGTTGAGCCATAGGCTGATCATTTGTGATTCATTATGTCAGACTGTCATACCAGTAAGTCACATAAGGATGTTATTTCCTATGGAGCGCGTCAAAGTCATATGGCAAGATTGTGCCATCTTTCAATTGTAAGCCTCCCAGAGTCATTTACTGAGATGGGCAGCTATAGAAATCAAGCAAACAAATAAATACATCTTAACACAAAATGTTTTGATCAGAGCTAAACTTCTAGGCTTGCTAATAGTCATACAGTTATTTTCTTGTTGTATATGTCAGGATCAGAACCTCAATTCAAATTATATTATTTTTGTATAATATTTGTGTTAAATCAATTTTTCAAGTTTTGTTGTGTTTTTGTTACGTACGCACGTACGGAGCACCCATTTGCATGCCTGCCGCTGATTGGCTAATCTAGCAGCGGGAAAAATAAACCGCTGTCAGTGGCCGGCAAGACTGTTGGGGTTCTTTAAAAAAGAGAACTCCGGCAGCCTGCCTCCCTCTTGCTCCCGATAGCGGCTGGAAATAAAGTGCTGAACGGACTATGGCATCCCGCCTCTTCTATTCGCGCCCCCTATCTAACAATTTTGTTTTCATTTATTTAGCTCACTAAGAGTTTGAGAAAATTTTCTCTAAGCTGGTGCCCTCCAGATATGTTTGGATTCAGACTTCCAGAACTCCAGAAACTGTTGTCCCATCTTATCTGGCAGGCACCAGGTTGAGGAAGGTTGCCTTGAACATTTGTTAATTTCTTTCTCTTGAGAAGGATGACTCATTGACTTTTTTGGGCCTTACCCTCAGATACATGTATACAAAATTAAGCTTCTGTCTATAGTACCTTCCTCGTCCAATCTCCTGAAGGTGAGCACAGTGTGCTGGTCAGCTATGCTAGTATGTATTCTATGTTTTAAAAAAACAAAAAACTTTCTAACAGATAAATTGCACTCTGGTAATAATCAGCTTACTTGGCCATGCATCTTTTTCCCCGACTGTCAACTATATGTTTTAGCCATAGAACAGCATTTAAAGTTGCTAATTGACAGGACAGCCCATTGGGACCCCATCAAAAAGCTTATTGTACTTCCCCCAAGATTCAAATACGTGGGTAGTAAGAAAGACTGCCACATTTAATGTGGCTAAAGCCATTCAATTGAGAGTTATCTATCTAGATCAGATTGTGATCAGTTTACTAAGGGATGATCTTACCTGATTATTTAAATGAATATTTTTATATCACCATATTGTTTTTATCATTTTATATGATATGTTCATTAGATTAATCAATAAATCTGCTATAATATACGGATAATTCTAGGCATCCTCTCCTCTCCTCTAATTCTCCTCTCCTCTCCTCTCCTCTCCTCTCCTCTCCTCTCCTCTCCTCTCCTCTCCTCTCCTCTCCTCTCCTCTCCTCTAATTTTCCTCTCCTCCCACAGGGATCTACACATTTCTTTCTAGCACCTTGAAATCCCTGGAGGAAAAAGAGCATATCCATCGTGTTCTGGATAAGATTACTGACACTTTGATGCATTTAATGGCCAAATCCGGTCTTTCCCAACAGCAGCAACATAGGCGCTTGGCTCAGCTCCTCCTCATCCTTTCCCACATCAGGCACATGAGGTGAGTGGTTATCCAGCAGGATTTAGCACATGGCTGCTTGGTGCTGTCTTCTGTGTAAAAGAGACCCCTTCCTGAAATGTGCTATCATGGTTAAACTTAAGGGAATGATAAGAGTCATGGGAAAATTGACAGTACAAGGTAAACTTTGCCAATGTTTAAAATCCCTTGAGAGCCGCTAGAATGCTGGAAATCATTTAAACTTTAGCATTCATTTGTGCTGCAAATGGCAAAGGGAGGTGTGTTAGATGATGTTCTCAAGATTTATTTGGACTTGACCTCAGTTACTTTGGATAGTGCAATGGTAAATGTGCTAGTTTTATTATGACAGCCAAATTTACCTCATGTTACACTTCTGTCATTGCATTCTTTTGTTTGTTGTATGTTTTCAATTTATTCATTAATTTTGGATCCATCCATTATACAGTGCCTAAGTATTCTCAAATGCGCTGTAAAGGTCAAATGGGATTAGAAAATTCTGTGTTTGTTTTAAAAAGTGTTATAGTAACATTGTTCGTAAAATGGGGTACTAATCTGAGGTTTGCAGATGACTCTTTTGGCCTGATGCCTTCTCTCTGGAGTACTATCTCCCTCCTTTGAAATTTGTACAGTTCCCTCCCCAATGAATTCCAGAAGTCTTTGAATTCCTGTTATTCTCCCAAGTTTTGGGTAGGGTGTGTGTTGAGCCCCTGTTGGGTGTTTTATTTTGAATTTTTCCCCCCTGGATGTGCATGATTCTTTTTCTTTCTTTAAACTGTAAACCACCCAGAATAATCTGGAATTGGGCGGATCCTAAATTTAATTAATTAAATGAATAAATTATCCATAGTCAGCTTGCTGCTTTTCCAGTATAATCCACAATCTACATTTTACTGCCCCACTTAGAAAGGCTAGTCATCAATATATTTGAACATGCTTTGCATCATTCAAAACAAATCCCAAAGTAGAAGAGTCAAACTTGGAATCTCTTGGGATAATGGTATTTAATTTTATTTTTATGTGAACCTCTAGCAATAAAGGGATGGAGCACCTCTATAACATGAAGTGCAAGAATGTGGTCCCACTTTACGATTTATTGCTGGAAATGCTGGATGCTCACCGTCTACATGCTCCTGCAGCTAGGAACACACCCCACAATGAAGAGGAGATTTCAAACCAGCTGGTCTTGGCACCTGCTTCAATGCATTCCTTACCTCCTTGCTATGTGAACAAACAGGAAGATGAACCTGTGCCAGAAGCAGTCTGAATTTAGATTACCAACAGCCTACAGGATTCTGAGCATCCCATCAAAAAACGCCGGGCTTAGATGAACTGGTACCATATCTAAGCACTCCAATACTCAACGATCACCAGTGATTCCCAAAACAATGATGGTCAATTTCATTAATGGCAGAACATTCATAATTTTGGACATAATAGGTGGTTTTATATATAAAAAGGTGTGTTTGTGTTAGTAAAACACAAGCCTGAGGATTCCTGTACTCTGTTTGCTGGTATCATATAGAGAAATTGGATGATCTTTCATTTTTAAATCAATTGGGCAAAAATCCCAGTTGAGTTGGGTAGATTATGTTTACATGTAACGTTTATTGGCTGTTTGGTGGATACAAGAAAAGTATACCACCTAGAGACAGTATACAAAGCAATGGTGGTTAAGAACTAAGATTCGGTTAGACTCCCATTTTTTAAAAAAATTAAGAGAAAAGAGAAGGGAAAATGTGAATTTAAGTTTTCCCTGTTGGGATTCATTCCTTTCAGTGACACATATACAATATTCAAATAGATTAATCTATCCTCTCAAACTTTGTAGGATGCTCCAGTTTATTTCAGCAAGAAAAGCCCCTCAGTTAACTTGTTAAGATAACTATGAGATGCTAAATTCTTGGGGTATCCCCAAGGGGGATGTTTCAGCCCTACAGTTTACCCTAGTAAACATAGTAAAGATAAGCAGGTGGACTGAAAATTCATATCATCATTTTTAAAAACTGGCATAATTCAATTCATTGGCATAAATTCACAATGAGGGTCCAAACGTAACAGATGTCTCCCCATATCCATCTGAGGGTGAATTTCTGTGCTGACCATTACAAAAGCTAATAGACCGTAGCCCAATAAAAATATGAAATTGTATCAATTAATTGTGAATCACCTAAGGACCTCTGGCTGAAAATATAATTGATCCGTTTATGCATAGTACGCCATCTACTTCATACCTTAACTGACAGCTCACATAAGAACTGTGAAAACCCAACTGATCATGTGAAAAATTAAGTCCATGCTGCCAACAGCCAGGAATGGAATGGTCTGCCCATTCCACTTGCTCGCTTTCCACAGGAGGTAACTTTGTGGGAGAGCTGCACCTGCTCATATCTAGATGGTATCTGAAAATATCTTTCAGAAAATTCCAGATCTATTCAATCCAATCAGCGCTCCATAGTAGGAAAGTCATCTGTCTCCTTGAGCAAGGTCCTGGATTTGCATGTGATGCTCCCCAATATCAGCCAAAGCAACAGAGTCCCAAAGGGGCTTTTTCAAGAGGCAACTGGACTTTCCGGGTTCTTCTTTGAAGACGTTTTGCTTCTCCTTCCATTCCCCACCATCCAGACAAGAGCTGAAGAAGCTTTTTGGATGAGAAGCGAAATGTCTTCAAAGAAAAACCAGAAAGTCCAGTTGCCTCTTGAAAAAAAGCACCTTTGGGACAACCATGATCTGGATGACTGAGAATCTCTATACACAAAACAACAGAGCTTTACATTGAGTCACAACTGGTGGTGAGAGAACAATGAAGAAAGGACAAGAAAGTTTTGCACTGCAGCTGAGATCACATCCTGTCCATTGGCTCCTGCACATATTGACCCCTTCCGAAGCGAAGTGCACACATCCAGGGCAGGGCAGGTCGAAATCTACAAATGATTGATAGCAACCACTTTTGTTAAAATGTATTCCCTTCCCAAATATATGCCTAAATGTTATGGATCTCCTCTTGTTTTTATAGTGCTCTTGCCAACACTTCTAGCCGGAGCTTCGTTGTTAATGGCCTTGCCTTTTATTAATAGCATAAAGTACCTATTTTCAAAACATAAAAAGAACAGAAATCAATGGTCCTGCTTTGACATTTGATATGAAGTGCCTTGCCGAAAATGGGTACAGTTGTATCCTCTGAAATAAGACAAAATGCCCACACTGTATATATGCTGTATATACAATATATTACATTGTTCATATTATATTGTAATATATTGCATGATATATTAACAACAAAAAAGAGTTCTTGTAGGGCCATAATCAAAGAATGCAAATCTTACCGTAGTCATTTATACCCAGCTGTTTACTGCAAATCTAGATATTTTTAACTGGGAGTTTAGCCCCACAGAAGCAGTTGGACATACTTCTAAATAGACAAGCATAGGATCAGGCTACAGTAATATAATTCAGTATTTCTATTTTTATAAGGGAAAACACTTTTGCTATTTTTCTACTGGTTCTTTAAGGGTAGAAAGACTTCATTGTATGTGTTGCTTTGGTTCTCTCCCCCCCCCCCCATTCACTTCTGCTGGATTGGAAATTCCATCTAAGACCTAAAAAGAATGCTTGGAAGCTTTCCTCTCCATCTGAATGAATGGTGAACATTTCAAATACAGGACCTCAATAGGTCCTTTGTATGCCAATTGGGTAGACTTCTGAGTAGATATACGTAACTGTAACTCAGTTTCTGTCTATCCTCATACAGTGCAAAAGATTAAAATTGGTCTCAGTCTATTTAAGTAATGTACACCACATCCATTTTCCTAACAAAAACTTGACAAATTAACAGGCAAAAGGGATGCGAATAAGGAAGCCGGAAATGGCAAGGGATGGGATTAGGCCCTTAGCATGGGAAGGTGAGATGTGTTTAGTTTTAATGCCAGCATACCTGGGACAGGTCCGGCTTGGGAATTGAAATAGCTTTTAGTTAAATGTGTGAAACTTAAGAAAAATATCTAGTTGTCATTATTATTAGTTTGCTGGAAGCATTGTATTATCCTTATTGCTATTGTTTATTGAAAGCACCTTACTGAATGCAGTGTGTGTGTTTCTGTGCATTTAATACACACATGCAAAGCTCACCTATCAGACAACTGAATGTAGCTCTTCTATATAACCAGACGACAGGTTAAAATACAACAAAACCACAGGGAAAAAAAAACCCTTTTCAGTTATCTTCTCTCATATGCAATCAGGTGTGCCTACGGCTTAGTGATTGTTAAAAATAATTACTGCATATCAATCAAATGTTATATTCCTGAGAGACAAGACACTCTTCACTTAGTCTAGGAGTAAACACACAAAAAAACCTTGTCCTTCAACAAAGGACTTTCATGGAAGCTAATTCTGCTTTTTGTCCACCTCCAAAGGACATTGCCTCAAATGGGTTCCTAATAGTAGGAAAATATGAGTTGTAACCCACCTTGCTGGCTGGGGAATTCTGGGAATTGAATCCACAAGTCTTAAAGTTGCCGAAGTTGGACACCTCTGATTTAGCGGCTCAAAAAAGAAAAGAGGGAGCTGTAAATTTTTATTCGGGCTTTTATAAGGGTGATTTTTCTGTGTGCAAAACCTTTCTTTAAATTTGAGTGCCATTGTGGATTCTAGCTCAGGCCGATTTCCTGCCAACCATCTCCACTGCCTCCAGCCCTCCTCTTTTGGGGCACTGCAGGATGTACTTAGCCTCTCTGGTCAAGTTCCCATTACTCACAACCCAATCTATAAAAAGATTGATCACTGATTCCTGGGTGAAGAGACTTAGTTGTTATGTATTATGCCCTTCAGTGAAATGGGAACAGCCATTCTGCTTTTTCAGCCACATATAAATCTGTAATTTTGGAGACAAGAATTCTTCACCATGCAGGAATCTCAGTGAGAGGCAAATAAGGAGAGAACACAAATTAACAGCTGCAATCCCATGGCTGTAGAAAGCACAGGATTCTCTCTGCTCTTTAAGCCCTTGAGACAAGATTGCCCTCTGTTTTGTGCAATTAAGGCAGTCCCTCCATTGATTGTCCTCTTAGGCTCCGGCTAAGAAACATTAACCTTTTGTGATGTTTTGATAGTCAGATGGACACAGATTAAGTTCCAAAGCAGCTCTGGAACAAGAGTACAACATAAGATTACCAGTTGTCTGACAAAAGGAGGGCATGTCTTCAGGTCCTCTGCCTGGCAGGCACAACCTTAAATAGCAAATATCGTTGGCTTTTTGAGTATCTACAAACTATCACTTCCTGAGCAGCTTTTCTTCGGAGTGCAGAACTCCCCTAATGAGTGCTAACAGCAAGTTAACAAGCTCTACACTGTGACCTTGATTAATACCCTCCTGCTGGCTCTGCTGCTATCTGAAACTGACAAGACCTTAATCAGTTACATGCCTCTAGCACATTCTGCAATTGAAAAACTAGTCTTTCTGATGTTGGAAAAATATTTTGATATACTTGTATATGGAGACTTAAGCTTTTGAGGCTTTTCCCCCCCTGTAATTTTTGTCACAGATGCCATGTCCTTTCCCTTATTTGTCCTCATTCAGCTTTCTGATAACCCTATACAACAACGCCTTTGCTTCTCTGTGAAAAAAAATGGCAGTCATTGTAAGGGTTCATTGTGAGACCCAGTTTCTAAAATCAATCATGTTGGTAAGATTTCAGAAGGTGGACACCACCAAATTGTCATATCCTTCTTGCCCTGAAAATCAGGATGATTGATTCAGCACCACTGAAAATCAGCTAGGCCTTTATCGTATATATCACAGCCTTATTAATCACCCTGAATTGAAAAGTGCATTCCTATTTACATCAAACAATGCATCCATCTAGTTTAAAAGGCACCTCAATATGCATTGCAATGTCTTCATTCACACAGTGGTCCTGTGCCCAACTCTTGCTGGATATTGGTGCTAGTGTTTGCCATATGTTTTGGTGTGAACCTGAGCCTTTGTTTTATACACATGTTCTTAATGCTATTGCTTTTAACACCTAAGCTAGAAGCCAACTGTTTAACACCTAAGCTAGAAGCCAACTGTTCGGCCAGCGGACTTTTGGATTGCAAGCTATATTTTTTGCAGAATCAGTCAAATGAATCAATTGTTCTGCCTTGCAAGCTTGCTCTTCTGAACGTTCTTTTCAAATGCACTGTGGCTTTGTAATGTGATCCTTCAGATCTGAAGTGAGCACTAGTCAAAATCTGAACTTCATGCAATGCTTTTAAGCTATCAGCCTAAAATTGTTGAAGTATAATTGTCATGTAAACCTTGGAGGTACCAAAAATACTTTTAATGCTCAAAACCCTTTTTCCTGTCATTGGTGCATTCTCTCATTTTAAATCAATTCTGGATGTATTTCTGTCTTGAATGATGTTTTGTAAACAATTGTTGCCTTTTGGGGGACTTTACAATTTTGCACTGTCCTGGAAAGATTTTTGTAATGAACCTATTTGTTTTGCATTCAAATGTGCCTGAATTTATATGCTGCCATGCTGCCAATCTGTCTTTAGTAGGAATGTTATTCTGCAATGCACCTTTTAAAACAAAGCCGTTTGCTCCTCAATCTTGAAGTGCCCGCTGGATTATGATAAACATTAATAGTCAAAAGATGCTAGTTAGAAAATAAACCCAAACAGGCTACTTTATGCCACATTATTGTACTTTTTTTTAAATGAAGCTTTGTGCACTACATTACCTTTTCATTGTAAAGTTTTCCCTTTATTATGAGGCTTGTGTGCCATAATGTATTTGTTGAATTATTCTGCTCTTTTGCTAAAGCACATAATAGCATAATTGGTGTATCTGTTTTGTTAGAGTTGCTTTGTTAAATGAAAAAAAAAGAAGGTTTAATCCTTTTATTTTTGTTTCCTTTTTTTGCACATTTGAAAGAATGTTACAAACAGCTTTTTAAAAAAATCAGCAGGATAACTGATCTGTCAAGATTTTCTCAGCTTTGATGTTGAAATAAAAAAGTGAATTACACCATTGGAATATGTCAATGGATTTCTTAAGTTTATCTCCGAGGGAGTTAAATCACTTAATTAATTAACACATTTGTCTCATTTAGCTGTAGTTTGTATTTGTTTCTCTTTGAATCTAAAGTAACGTTATAGAATGCTTAATAATGTGAAGAAAAGGACAGGGAATAAATAAATAAATAAAGAGAATGAAAAAAATTCCAATAGCTTTAAAGTGTAGATAAAAGGGGCAAAATCTTGAAATTTATCCTCTTAAAGCAAATTTGTTAAATATATAATTTTGGGTTGGTTTCAATCAAAAACTCCCTCACATCAAAACCATGCTGTTCATTCTTCATCTGTCCCTTACTCCATCAGTAAGTGCAAAAACCAATTTGTAAGCAAAATTGCAGCACTCCTAAGATTTAGAAGCATTGTTCAGGATTGGACTGTAAGGGTTTAGATATGTACCAGTGTCAAAGTGAGTTTCTTCTCCTTGGTCTAAGGTTGAGATCTACTTTGGATTAACTGACGTCATGTTAAAGTGAGGCATATCCTAATTTTAACCTTTGTGCATGCAGGCTTAAAACGTTTTGGTAATATTGAGGAGATTAACATTTAAGGGGTTAAGTTTAGGTTGTCCATAATATTGATCCTGGATGGTTCTGGTATAGCTGAACAACGCTTTCCAAATCAGGCAAGAGCACACAATCTTTTCATAGCTTTACTTGGACTATTTCAAAGGGATCAGAAGCATCCTTCATGGTAGAACATTGCTTTTTAGGATGTTTCCCCCCACCCACCCCATTAATACTACATCTGGGACAGAAGAAAAACGGGAAGAAGAAAACAGTTCCCATTTTAGGCTAAATATTACTATTAGTGATGCGTTTATTGCTTGTCTTATGGTATCCTAGCCATACACGCAACAATATTTTCTTTTCAGATGCTATACCAACATAGTCATTAGTAAATTCCAGATCAGTTAATAAAAAGGGGGGGAGGGATTTTAGGAGAGAAATCGGAGCAAGGAGATGAGATTAATTGCCTTAAAATTAAGTATAATTTATACTGAAGCTATTAACAAATAAATTTAATGCATTAAATAAATTAACCATGGCCTGGGAAGATATGAATGCATTGCATGTACAGGTGAAACTCGAAAAATTAGAATATCGTGCAAAAGTTCATTTATTTCAGTAATGCAACTTAAAAGGTGAAACTAATATATGAGATAGACTCATTACATGCAAAGCGAGATAGTTCAAGCCTTGATTTGTCATAATTTTGATGATTATGGTTTACAGCTCATGAAAACCCCAAATTCACAATCTCAGAAAATTAGAATATTGTGAAAAGGTTCAATATTCTAGGCTCAAAGTGTCCCACTCTAATCAGCTAATTAAGCCATAACACCTGCAAAGGGTTCCTGAGCCTTTAAATGGTCTCTCCGTCTGGTTCAGTAGGAATCACAATCATGGGAAAGACTGCTGACCTGACAGTTGTGCAGAAAACCATCATTGACACCCTCCATAAGGAGGGAAAGCCTCAAAAGGTAATTGCAAAAGAAGTTGGATGTTCCCAAAGTGCTGTATCAAAGCACATTAATAGAAAGTTATGTGGAAGGGAAAAGTGTGGAAGAAAAAGGTGCACAAGCAGCAGGGATGACCGCAGCCTGGAGAGGATTGTCAGGAAAAGGCCATTCAAAAGTGTTGGGGACTTTCACAAGGAGTGGACTGGAGTCAGTACATCAAGAGCCACCACACACAGACGGATCCTGGACATGGCCTTCAAATGTCGTATTCCTCTTGTCAAGCCGCTCCTGAACCACAAACAACGTCAGAAGCATCTTACCTGGGCTAAAGACAAAAAGAACTGGTCTTGCTCAGTGGTCCAAAGTCCTCTTTTCTGATGAGAGCAACTTTTGCATCTCATTTGGAAACCAAGGTCCCAGAGTCTGGAGGAAGAATGGAGAGGCACACACTGCAAGATGCTTGAAGTCCAGTGTGAAGTTTCCACAGTCTGTGTTGATTTGTGGAGCCATGTCATCTGCTGGTGTTGGTCCACTGTGCTTCATTAAGTCCAGGGTCAACACAGCCATCTACCAGGAGATTTTGGAGCACTTCATGCTGGAGCTTTATGGGGGTGCCGACTTCATTTTCCAGCAGGACTTGGCACCTGCCCACACTGCCAAAAGTACCAAAACCTGGTTCAATGACCATGGGATTACTGTGCTTGATTGGCCAGCAAACTCGCCTGACCTGAACCCCATAGAGAATCTATGGGGCATTGCCAAAAGAAAGATGAGAGACATGAGACCGAACAATGCAGAAGAGCTGAAGCCAGTATTGAAGCATCCTGGTCTTCCATAACACCTCAGCAGTGCCACAGGCTGATAGCATTCATGCCACGCCACATTGAGGCAGTAATTGATGCAAAAGGGGCCCAAACCAAGTACTGAGTACATATGTATGCTTATACTTTTCAGAGGTCCGATATTGTTCTATGTACAATCCTTGTTTTATTGATCTCATGTAATATTCTAATTTTCTGAGATTGTGAATTTGGGGTTTTCATGAGCTGTAAGCCATAATCATCAAAATTATGACAAATCAAGGCTTGAACTATCTCGCTTTGCATGTAATGAGTCTATCTCATATATTAGTTTCACCTTTTAAGTTGCATTACTGAAATAAATGAACTTTTGCACGATATTCTAATTTTTCGAGTTTCACCTGTACCTCCTGATTATTGGGATGCAGGCAACTGTATGTTGGCTTGCAGGTAGTCTACAGTTCAATCATCCTTGTTTACATAAAATAACATGACCATGTTTGGGGGGGGGGGGAAATGGACTTAACTTACACTTGGCAAACACTGACCAGATATATGAATAATGACTAGTACTATCTCATTACAATTAGGCCAGACTCCTAAATGTGACTTGGGTAATAAGTAACATTGCTTACTTTTGTTCAGTCTTACTGAAATGTGTTTGTGCTGATGCCTCATGCATTGAAAGTTTGCTTTAGACAATTTTTGGTTAATGTGCCGTTCTTTTCTAGACACCAGCAATTTGCAACTTTCACAGTTAAGTGATTGACAAGACTCACAAAAGTTTTAGCGTTCTGAAACTAATTTTTTTTTATTATTATTAACACCCAAAGTATACTTTTTCTGTGGCCCTTCAGACTTTGATCAGCTCCCCTTCAATAGGGTACCCTGCTGGCATGAATACAGAGGATTGTTCAGGTGACAGGCACACGATGTGGGGAATGTTAGAAATTAGCAGGCTGCATGTATATTACTCAGATTAGCTTGTCAAGGCAGATTGCAGTCACAAAACCCTCAGCAAACAGAAGATTATGTCAGTTTACACAATTGATCATAAACCCAGCTGAAAAAGGCATTACAGTTCAATTGGTCTCTCCCTTGGGTAAGGGCCCTACATTCTGAGTTGCTTTCCAATATGGAAAACAAACTGTGGTGCAGTTAGCAAAGCCGGGTGTGAAGGGCCAAGGTTCTTGTGCATCATTTCTCACTTTCTTGGGCAGAGGAGACAAAAATTCAAAGAATTCTGAAGCAAGGTGCAATTTGTATTGTCTTGATGAAATAAATCCAGCCATGAATAACAATTATGTTCAGTGCATACCATCAGTGCCATTACCACCACCCCTACCTCCTCCTCATCTTTGTCTTCATGGATGCTTCAAAACAGAGCCTGAGTGGCGTAGGAGGCTAATGCCTCCTACAAGGCAGCATTTAACATCCAGCTGCCTGCAATTACTGTAAGTTCGAATCTCACCAGGCTCAAGGTTGATTCAGCCTTCCATCCTTTCTAAGGTAGGTAAAATTAGGACCCGATTTGTGGGGGCAATAAGCTGACTTTGTATAAAAATATACAAAAGTATGAAGGCTATTGCTTAACACATTGTAAGCCGCCCTGAGAAGGGCGGCATATAAATAAGAATTAAAAAAAAAAACTTCATCCATGCTGAGCAGGTGAAGCAATTAATTGTGGCAAATCACCTGCACACCTGTGTCCTGCTCAGCAATGGCCATTGAAGCGGTGTTCAAGTCATTTCTGAGGAAATGGCGATCTACTGGAATTAGTAGTATAGCTAAGATGTGGGATTCAGCATTGCTATGTTACTGAATGAAAATGAACCGCTTTCAAACAAGCTTAAGGCTCTTAAACGTTATAAAACATAATTTGCATGAGGTTTTTTTTTAACTTTTGAGTCAGAGTTAGTGATCATGACTGATCAGATTATCACAGAACTGTATACTTTTATAAAACCAGAAGGTTGTGATTTTAAGATTCACCACACTGTTTCAGAGATGGGTAACTTGAATTGAAAATCTGGTTTTATCTATTAGTGACTCTTCAGATTTTTTTTCTATCCCATCTTTAATATTTGTTTTATAAATAACTCAAGACTGCAAACATATATAAAGTCCTTCCACCTCGTAGTTTCCCCAAAAACAACAATCATGTGAGTCTGCTGAATAATCTTCCAGGTTACAATTTGACAGGTAGAACATGTGACCATATCCACCGGGTTGTGCATAAGTATTTTTCCAGAATAAGAGTCCATGTTTATTAGCTATAAGGACACCACATTAACATTTACTGCATATTCTCAGTTTGTAGTTGTAGTAGGATGGAGAATGTGTACACATCAGTGGTGGGTTTCAAATTTTTTTACTAGCGGTTCTGTGGGTGTGGCTTGGTGGGCGTGGCATGGCTTGGTGGGCGTGGCAGGGGAAGGATACTGTAAAATCTCCATTTCCTCCCAATCAGCTGGAACTCAGGAGGAAGAGAATAGATGGGGGCGGGGCCAGTCAGAGGTGGTATTTACCGGTTCTCCAGAACTGATCAGAACCTGCTGAAACCCTACACGTGTCTAAATTCATACACAGAAACAAACAAAACTATTTGGAGAAAAATCAGAAAAGGCACTGACCATACTTCAATTCCAGAAGTTCATGGGATTGAATCTGTATATAATCTCTTCACCTTTGCAAAATACTTGATGGATTGGCTTGACAGTGAAGATTGCAACCCACTGGTCCCGGAAAAGCTAGTTGCAACCACACCCAAGAATCTGCTGCCCATATTTATATTCTCTTCTTGGAAATGATGTGACATCGTGATCCATGTGGTTTAGATTAATTTTCTGTCACTCTGATTGGCTAATCAGATTTTGAAGCTATACCTGATCTTTCATGGGTAGAAAGACTCTGTAATCTTATTCAATCCCCCAAGCAATGGAGACTTTAAGACATACTGCCTTTTTTTTTTTTTTTTGGAACAAACCAATATATAGGAAATGCTTTTTGTCTCCATAACCTAGGCTACCAGTGACTAAGAAAGGCTTTCTAACAGTTATTCATTACTAATTGTTGATATTTTATACCTTATAAATTATTGCATGTGGATATGTCCCATATTAGGATAATCATTTCCTTATTTCATTAAATTTCATCTCTCATGGTACTACACATTGATAACCCTGGACTGGGAGACTTTGGCCCTCCAACATTCATGAAATTAACAGCTCCCAGCATCCCTCACCATCATCCCTATTGGCTGGAGCTGCTGCTGAGACTTGTCATTTGGCAATCTCCAGAAGGCCACCTGTTCCATCTCCTCATCCCATCTGGAATCTATCAGTTTTGAATATTGATGTTAATAGAACAAACATAGTGGTGTTAACATCTTGGATCTTCAAATAAAATACATTAAAACAACACAGAGCACTTTGAGTTTTCCTTTAAGATGTTTCTTTCTACTCTGATGAAGAGCCATTTCATAAAATTCTGATTTTTATCTGCTGCTTGCAATGCATAGCAAAGATTGGCTTCTACCAACATTGTCGTTTATTTATCTCTTTGAAGCAACTTTATATTTGGTAGTCTAAATAGATGGGTTTCATCAGGTTGTCATTTATTTTTTAGCACTGTATACAAATCATTTAACTGTGATTAAGATCGAGAGTCTTTTCTTCAAACAACATATTAATACTACTGTTGAGCCATCGTCTCTGATGCTTCCAAACTCCACATCAGCTTTGGAACGACCAGTTTATAACTTGGGAGCCTGCCTTTCTTTCTTTCTTTCTTTCTTTCTTTCTTTCTTTCTTTCTTTCTTTCTGTGGCTTGTTCTGTTTGTAGCATGTTAACCCTTTCTCTTTGCCTTTTCATTTTCTGGATTGTAGGGACTGCACTTCTAAGCCAGGAAAAAATATGCTGCCACTGGAGTAGGGAGACCAGTTTTGGGTCTGGGTGGGATTTCCCCATAAATTGGAAGCTTGGGAAAAAATGTTCCACACACATTTGTTTTTGTAGTTGAGACAAATGCAGTGTAAAACAGAGTGAATTAAGGGCCCCATTTCCTGGCTATATTAACATCTATGGCAATAGTTTTACTCACCAACCCTATATATTTATTTTGTATTGTTTTGTTTTAACTTTTTATGATGTACACCACCCAGAGTTAAGATGGGTGGTTATAGAAATCAAATCAAATATTTAAAAACAGAGACATTTAAAAGCTGGAGGGCATGAAACGGTATAATATGCAATAAATAACCCAACCAATCAACAAATGGCGGCGGCGGTGATTTTCCCGCCGCCTTGAAAGAGGCGGTGGTGAGGCCTCTCCTTAAGAAGCCTTCCCTGGACCCGGCAATGTTGGTAAATTATTGTCCGGTCTCCAACCTTCGCTTTTTGGCGAAGGTTGTTGAGAGTGTGGTTGCGCGACAGTTCTCCCAGCACCTGGAGGAAACAACGTATCTGGATCCGTTCCAGTCGGGCTTCAGACCCGGGTACAGCACGGAAACGGCATTGGTCGCGTTGGTTGATGATCTCTGGAGGGCTCGGGACAGGGGGTGTTCCTCTGTCCTGGTCCTATTAGATCTCTCAGCAGCTTTTGATACCATCGACCATGGTATCATGCTGCACCGGTTGGAAGGGTTGGGGGTGGGAGGCACTGTGTTACAGTGGTTCTCCTCCTTTCTCTCCAACCGGTCGCAGTCGGTGTTGGCAGGGGGGCAGAGATCGACTCCTAGGCCCCTTATATGCGGGGTGCCACAGGGATCGGTTCTCTCGCCCCTCCTGTTCAACATTTATGTGAAGCCGCTGGGTGAGATCATCCGTGGTTTTGGGGTGAGATATCATCAGTACGCTGACGACATCCAGCTGTACATCTCCACCCCAGACCACCCCAACGATGCCCTTGAAGTGATGTCCCGGTGCCTGGAGGCCGTGCAGATCTGGATGGGGAAGAACAGGCTCAGACTCAATCCATCCAAGACTGAGTGGCTGTGGTTATCGACGTCCCGATATAGTCAGCTGGTACCATCACTGACTATTGGGGGCGAATCATTGGCCCCTACAGAGAGGGCGCGCAATTTAGGCGTCCTCCTGGACTCACGGCTGTCCTTAGAAGACCATCTGACGGCTGTGTCCGGGAGGATTTTTCATCAGGTTCGCCTGATCCGCCAGTTGCGCCCCTTTCTGGATCGGGACTCCTTACTCATGGTCACTCATGCCCTTGTCACCTCCCGCCTGGAGTACTGTAATGCTCTCTACATGGGGCTCCCCTTGAGGAGCACCCGGAGGCTCCAGCTGGCGCAGAGTGCGGCCGCGCGGGTGGTGATGGGAGCGACATGGCGCTCTCATGTGACACCGCTCTTGCGCGAGCTGCACTGGCTTCCGGTGGTCTTCCGGGTGCGCTTCAAGGTGTTGGTTACCACCTTTAAAGCGCTCCATGGCTTAGGACCCGGGTACTTACAGGACCGCCTACTATCTCCAATAGCCTCCCACCGACCGGTACGCTCCCATAGAGAAGGACTCCTCCGGGTGCCGTCGGCCAAACAATGTCGACTGGCGACCCCCAGGGGGAGAGCCTTCTCTGTGGGAGCACCCACTATCTGGAACGATCTCCCCCCAGAGATTCGGCGGATCCCGGACCTTCGTGCTTTCCGCCGTGAGTTAAAAACTTTTTTATTTCATCAAGCGGGCCTGACATAGTATCTCCCCTTTTTATAAGAAAATTTTAAATTGTATAATCCAAATTTTTAGATCTGGGATTTATATATTTTTTAAAAAATGGGTTTGAATGGTTGGGCAATTGTTTAATTTGGTTTTAATTCGGTTTTAAATTCTGTATTTATGTTTTTTATCTTTGCCTGTTCACCGCCCTGAGTCCCCTCGGGGAGAAGGGCGGTATATAAATCAAATAAACCATAAACCATAAACCATAAATAAATACCTAGATTAAAATAATTGTCATGCAGGATTCTACCTAATGCCTTGGAACAGATGTTGTAGTCTGTCCATATTCTATCTGTCCAATCTGGCCATATTCTTGCATCTGACCATGGCTAAGGATGAAAAAAACTTCTTAGCAAATAATAGAAGCCTCTTTCTTAAGCTAGCCTTCTGTTGCATGCTTTGCTTCCTTTACAACAGAGATCAGTGATACTACCAGAAATAAGTGGTAGTAGACGAAAGCTGACTTCTGAACCCACAGCAACATATATTATTATTAGTTCCATTTTATGTGTGTTAAAAAGCAAACCGAGTCATGTTGGTTATTAGAAAAAAACAGCTGCATATATAACCATATATAGTGGGAGAAATCTTTGAAGAATCAGCACAGAAGAACTTGCTATATTTTAGTTCTTCAAACCTGAAGAATTAGGAAGGGGCTGCAGACAAACTCAGATGGTAGGATTGCTTTAAAAACATGTTCAACTTGGGGAGAAGAAAAGGATTTTGATTCATATTTCTGATGAGTCTCAAAATATACACGAGTAAGGATGACCAGGCTGCCGGTGGTCATCGTTGACTATATGATCTCAGGAATTATTCTCCAGGTCTTCTAGTTTTACAGGTTCAAGAAATTCTTTTAATGTAACGATTCAACACTGAAAAAAGGAAGGCCACGAGGAAGAATCCAATTTCTTAAGGTTGGTGTCTGCAGGATCCTTAGCTAGTGAAGTGACTGCTTGCCTAACAAAGAGCAAAAGAAGCCCTGAGCAGCACAGGGATGTCATAAAAGTCAAGATGGCAGCCACCACCACACGATTAAAGCCAACCCCCTTTTTATATGCATTATGACGTATAATTCATTTGTACAGAGATATGTATACAAGTATTCTATATATTTTATATATGCATGGTAGTGGTCACTTTTTAAAGTTTTCCCCCTCCATTGGACTAGGGAGCCAGTTCGGTGTAGTGATGAAAGATACTAGGCTAGAAACTGGGAGGCTGTGACTTCTGATTCCCCTTTAGGCATAAAACCAGCTGGATGAGTTTGGGCCAGTCATTTTCAGCCCTAAGAAAGAAGCCAGGGAAAAGTGTTTCTGAGCTCTTACCAAGAAAAGTGCAGGGATTGGTCCAGGCTGTTGCCAAGAGCCAAAAAACTACATCAAAGACACAACAACCCCATGGACTGTTCTATTGAGCACTATGTATCCTGTTCCTTAGAGTAGCCTTTTTTTCAGCCTGTTGTTGGCTGGATCTGATGTGAGTTGTGGCTGACGTTTATGATGATCTGTATCTCCTTTGCCTTTTTTTTTTTACTGATTCACTGAAGTTTTTACAAGACATAAGATCAACAGCTCACTGGTGATCAGATGAATTAGATTTATCACTTTTTTATAAGTACAATTATTTATTTGGCAAAGCCAAAAAAAAGTCAAGTGGTTCTATTATTATTTGCTTTCGGAGTAAACAAATAAAAAGAAAGATCACTCAAGGTTTTGCTTTGCTTTGCTTTTTCCTTTCAACAGATTTAATGTTAGATCTTGGGGAGGCATGACTCATTCAGGGCGTTGCTTCTGTGCATCTGTGGAGATTCAGATAGCATGAGGTGGTCTTTTAAAAGCAGCCATGCCAAGACTCTGCAGTCTTGAACAGCCTTACCAAATAAGCTTTTGACAAAACGCATTTTTCTTAAATGCATATTCCCTTGACATGTTGTCTAATCTGAAACATTTCCCTTTGTTATAAAATAATTAAGCAATGGTTAGACTAGAGGAATTTACATTTAAAATCATGTAATTGAATTATTAATGAAGAGGATCTTGTTTACCATCAACCACGTGTGTTGAAGGATTACAGAAACTATCCTTTAGTGTATTACAATATATGACTCAAGATCAAAAGAACTGTATTTGTGATTTATCCAAGGATGTTGGATCCTTATATTTCCCCCCCCCCCCGACTAAAATACTTTGATATGTGGGTTGAGGCATGTTGTTTAATAACTATAAATTCAAAAAGACTTGGACATGATGAAGTAATTGAGCATTTTATTTGTTTCTAGTCCTGAATAGGTTATTAATCCTGTACTTTAATCTCCTTGAGCCATACGTCAAGCATGTGTTTGAGTCAGACTTCTTGAATCTGAAGCAGAAGATCCATTTGATCCAGTGGAGAGATCCAGTGGAAGGATGGGGGAAGAGAAAGACATTTTTACATTTCTGTGTTAATCAGAAAACATTTTCCAATTTGTTGCAAGCAACTATAGGGTAACTCTATGCACACAAGACTATATTGTCCTCTCACCGCCCATCAGAAAGGATGAGTTTTGAATCCCTATATGTAGATTGTATTGCACTGAAACTGCATCTTATTCAGAGACACTCATATTTTGCCTTTTACTCTCAGTTCTTTGTTTCTGTTTCCTTACTTGATGATTGATTCAGATATTTTCTATATTATCTCTGAGTTCAAAACGTCTTATACCCAAGTAGAGGCTCTGCCCATGAAGCCATCATTTCTAGAGTGAAAATGGTTGATATGGCTAAATGTGGTGCTCTCATAGGCAGGAAGAAAGAATAGTAAACACCCCCACACTGATATGTGGAAGTGATAATTAGAAACTGTTTGGTGTGACAAGAGGAAAGGGGAGGAATGGTGGATTGCAAGCTTGTCTCATTCATTTTCTTTCTTTTGTGCACAAACACAGTGCTATTTGTGGCGAAACTCTCCTAATTTTACATAAAGATTTCCATCCCTTGAATTGGATGCCCAGTAATTACAGAGACATGCTCAGACAGTTTTCTTGGCAACTCTTTAAGCCAGGGATCTCTAACCTTGGCAACTTTTAAGCCTGGCGGACTTCAACTCCCAGAATTCCCCAGTCAGCTGGCTGGGGAATTCTGGGAGTTGAAGTCCTCCAGGCTTAAAGTTGCCAAGGTCGGAGATCTCTGCTTTAAGCTATGGCTTAGAGAGCTTTTCTAATAGTAAATAGTCCTGGAAATTCCAAATGGTTCCCCAAACAAAATATTGATCAGATTTTGCCTGACTTAACTTCTTATAGCCCTCTTAACTGCATTTTTTCCCTTTTACTGATAATTTTGTCTGACACTTGTTCCCCATTGCTCATCTTCTATAAATGTTACTGTTAAGTATAGATAAAAAAAGCCTTCATATTTGATTTCCTATAATCTGGACTCATGATATTGGCGTAATCCAACTCATGTATTTACAGAAAAGTTCCCCAGTATAGACAATTGTGCCGTATCCACCAACAACTGTCTTTTCATAAAGTTCAGACTGTTTTAAAGGAAGAAATGCTGCTCACTGCTCTTGATTGGCTGAATTCTATACGGCTTTGCTCACAGATTACTGGAAAATATATTTCTACGACATGTCTATCCATCTTGATATTTATAATTTTGTGCCATTCTGGTATTAAAAGATTTCTAACTTCTTGAAGAATTCCAGGCTAGAGAACAGACAATTATCAACTCAATTTTTATTATAGAATTTAATGACAGTAATTTACTGTTTGTTCATCTCTATAAATATAAAGGAAGTTACTGCAATTTTTTTCAACTTGCTTTTTTGTCTTCAATTTCTGTCTCCTAGTCCAGTGAATAGCTATTTATCTTTTCAAAGTATGTTAACAAAAACAAAAGGTAGAATGTATTAATTTTTTGCAGTGCCAAAAAAGAAAATTAAAACAGGAATAACTTTTGCAAAATTAAAATTCTCCAATTTTAAAGTTGGAGTTCCAGCTGTAACACCCATAATCACCCTGTGTGTACCTGAAATGTGAGAAATGGAATTACAATGTTTTACTTGAGTAACACAGTTTTTCAAATGGAGAAACAGGAGAACATAGCCTAATATCCATTGTAGCAATAATCAGAGATTCAGATACGTTTATGTCTGTCATGAATCTGATTTGTCCATCATGAAAGGCAATGACTGCATGTATATATGTATATATGAGTGTGTTTGTGTGTGTAAAAAACCACCATCTAACCCACTTAATAAAAGATGCCAATACAACCAAATTTTAACATAATAAAATTAAGTTTTAAGATGCGAAACCAATTTGATTCTAGTTCAGAGTTTCTTGAAGGAAATGTATCCGTGTGTATGAATCTGCATTTTAAGATGAACTAGGTGGAACAGATGGCTGGCATTTATGTTTAGATTATCCATGTGGGCAGGGGTGGAATTCAAAAATTATAGTAATCGGTTCTCTACCTGGTTGCTAGGTGGGTGTGGCCTACTCAGCCTCCTGCCTCATAGCAGGGGGGGGAGGCTTTTCGCCTTCCCCAGGCTCCAGAGGCTTACCTCGAGCCTCTGGGAGGGCAAAAATGGCCTCCCCCGGGCTCCAGAGGCCAGAAACAGATGTATTTCCGGACTTCTGGAACTTCCGGAAGGCTTGTTTTTCGCCCTCCCCAGGCTCTGGAGGCTTTCCTTGAGCCTCCAGGAGGTGAAAACAGTCTCCCCCAGGCTATGGAGGCCCTCTGGAGGCTGGAAATGGGTCTCAGGGCCCCCAAGCCCGGCGCAACCAAAGAAACTCCACTCCGTTCAGCTCTTTCTGAAATGGGTTTATTGGGCGCTGGTGGCAGGCACACGCTGCGAACGTCTAGGACGCTGCGAAGTTAGCGTTACAAGCCCTGGGTTTCTAGCGATTTAAATATCCTGCGCCGAGCACGCCAGGCATAAAACCACGCCCCTGCTTCCAATTAGCAGTTCCGGACGCGCTCTCCAGCTGCTAGTCGACGCCTCCTCCATGGAGTTCAGCGGCAGGAACGTAGCCCGTCAGAAGGTACAAACCCTAATCCCGCCGCAACAGCCATCCCCCCCACCCCGCAAATGGCCGCCTAAACACCCGTGCTACCACCCCCCTCTGTCGTGCTTGAAGTGTTCATTCCTCTTCACCCCACTCGTGTGTCAGCGATGTCGAGCAGTTAGCAGGGCTTGACAATGGGCCTGTTTCCAGACTTCTGGAAGGCCTGTTTTTCACCCTCCCAGAGCCTCCACACGGGCCCTGCACTCACATGGCTTCCAAAACGGGCCCCATGGAAACTCCTGGGAGGGGCAGGGTGGGGCCAGACAGTCCTTGCAAACTGGCAAACCAGATGTAAAATTAGCATCCAGTTTGCCCGAACCAGTCCGAACTAGCTGAATCCCACCCCTGCATGTGGGGATGTAACTTCTTGTTAGGAAATGGTTATTTGGTCTAACTAGTTGGTCAGGCAATATATAAACCAACAATGTATGTTTGCAGTCAGAAAGGTATTATATTGCTTTCTGTATTGCATCATCTTGAAGTCAGGATCATGGCTTGTGTGGATACTACACCATTTTACCTGCTTATTTGCTGTAACTCTCTACCTGATCTCTCTGCATGATCACTGTTTGATCATAGCTACATGTTGCTTTCTACTATTTATTGAATGTTATGATATTGAACTTGTTCCTGTTTTGAAACTCAAGAAGAACTGTTTTATTGTGTAGGACTACAACTGGTAAGAAGACTTTGTACTTGAAATATCCCTGGATTGATCTTTTAACTCTCGTCTTATCTGCGTATGACTTGGATTGTTTTTAGACTTTGCTTTACTTTTTCTAAAAGTAAAAGACTACAACAACTAACTGTGTTTGTATGTTGACTGTGATTGTTCACAACCACTCCCAGTCATTTTTCATGTGTTTATTCAAAGGGTACTCTGCTCAATAACCTACAACATCGGTTATGAGCCAAGAATATCCTTAACACTTCTCATTACCTAAAGAGCCAATTGATGATGACGTGCTTCCTGACAGAGCCAGACACCTCAATTGGTATATCACAAATCCAGGATTTTTATGTCTTTGTACAACTTACTGGACAGGATCATTTCTTTCAACCTAGACATGGGCTGATGCAGAAGAGACTGTAGTCAGAGTTGGATTTTCTATTTCCTCTCCTCTGGATGTAAAGAAGCTATTTAGAGGTTGCTTTGCTTGTTAAGATATCTTGTGCCTATTTTAAGGCTTACAGTAAAGGTTTTAAAAAAATTAATTAAGTTTTAAAATAAAAGATAAAAAACTAACAAGAAAAACTAAGAAAAATATAAAAAAGTAAAAAAGAAATTCAAAAGTGCAGAGAAATGGGAACAGAAATTTTTTTAAAAATACAAGAAAAAGGAGGAAAGTGTATGCAAAGAAATGACTTCCCCTTCATGTTGACAAGTACAATTTCTCACAATCTCTAACATTTCAACTAAAGTTCTCTTCTTCCTGTATTTCATCTCTTATAGACAAATTATAAAACTTCATTATTCAATCTTGATAAACAAAAGTCCATTAAAAGTTACCAGAAGTAAAAGCACATAAATTTTAACCCTAATCAAATAAATCAGTTTCATAATTCTTTCCTTTTTAAAAACACAATAACTTGACTAAGAATAAAACAAAAGTTTCTTCTTCCCATATCTTATCGACAAAAAAATCTTTAAAGCCTTATGATTCAGGCTTCATCAAGAAAAACCCATTAAGAGCTACCAGAAACAGCAACATATTAAAAATCTTAATCTTGAATGCCTTTCAATAGCATCCCATGTTAATTTATTATAATTTCCCTTTTTGTCTCTTCTCAAAAACTCCTTCACAAGTTTAACACATACCAGAAACAACATTTGTATTTTAACAACAAAACACCCACCTCTTTTCCCCATCATATCTATAAACAACTCTTCAAAGCATTGCCATTCAGCACTGTACTTGAAGGCTGATTTTTTTTTTTACTTCAAAGACATTATGCGAAGACCTCTCTCCCTAGAGAAGGCTCTAATGCTGGGAAAGGTGAAAGGAAAGATAGGCGGACAAAGAGAAGCAAGGTGGATGAGATCAGTTACATTGGTGAGGGATATGCCAGTAGAAGCTCTGAAAGATCTGGTTAATGAAGTTATAATAGTAATATAATATAAGAGTTGGAAGGGACCTTAGAGTTCTAACCCCCTGCTCACGCAGGAGACCTATACTAGAGATTTGAACTGCCGAACATTCTGATCGACAAGCTCACGTCTTAGCCATTGAGCTACCTAGCCAGGTTCTGAGCCACCCAGCAAGTGATATGTGGAAATGAACTTGGGAGACAGGTAAAAGAGCCACAGTGTGGGTAACGGTCAGACAAGTGCCAGCTGAATCCGCACAAGCAATGTGAGCACAGCAAATGTCTCAGAAAGGACATTTGGACTATTTTCTTGGACTGATGAGAGGTGTACTTTCAGACTTGCAAGGTTCTGTTAATATAACTTTACAATGAAGTTAGAACTGGATGTGTTTCTTGTCTGGACTACTTTGCAGAACTGATAGCTAGGGACAGATCATCATAGAGAAAATTTATGTGGCTACCAACTCGATGGCACATAATCAATAAAGCGCACAGATCAGTGGTGGGATTCAAATTTTTTTACTACCAGTTCTGTGGGTGTGGCTTGGTGGGCGTGGCATGGCATGATTTGGTGGGCATGGGGACAGTCAGAGGTGATATTTACTGGTTCTCTGAACTACTCAAAATTTCCGCTACCGGTTCTCCAGAACTGGTCAGAACCTGCTGAATACCACCTCTGGCACAGATACATACTGTACATATATACACACATATACTGCTCCAAAATATATTGTTTAAAAAGAAGGAAGACAAAGGATTTCCTGGTTTCTCTATCAAGAAATAAGCACACTAGTCTTAGCAAACTGTACATACATAAATATTTTTAATACTTCATATCCATGGTTGTTCATAAAGTTTTCATGATTTCATTTCTTACATATTTTTTTTAAATTATAAAATGTGCCATTTACAATTTGTGCATTCAAAGCAAAGATTAGAACATCATGCCTCACTCAAAACCCCACCAAAAATGGGGAAAATAATATGCTGCCTTGCAAGCTTTTAAAATTGTATGTTACAATGGTTTCTAAAATCACTCGTTTGTTTCTTACAAGTATATAGGTTTATATGTAAGTTTTGTTTAAAATACCAGCAGAGTAGTTAAATAGAGATTGTATAATAGCTCTATAATGAGCAGTCTGGTCCTTCTTCAAACTGAAGTCCTCCGCTAGGTATTGTATAGAGTGATGGTCAAAATTATAAAAGTAGCTGAAAAATCCAGGATGCTATTTGGGGAGAAAAACTTTCTATTACTTAGTCAAAGTTCATGGAAGAGATGCAAGTCTTTAACGGCCCAATTAATGTATTCCATGGCTCATTTTGATGCTGACAGACATTTAATTTATTTATATCAGCAGGGAAGTCACTAAAATCCTACTGAATTCTGGGTACTGCATTTGAAATCTTATTGAGCTGCTGGCAATCTTTTCATAAAGGTGGAGGGCCATTTGTGTATCTAAGCATGGGATGGAAGGAGCGTGCAAAATTATTTGAGAGGGTGCAGCTATAGTCCTCCTCGCTCGCTGGAACCAAGCAGGCGAGGGCCATCAGAAGCAGCAAGAGAAGCTGAAGAGGAAGAGCTGCTCTCAGCACCCTGAGGAAGAAGCAGTGCTGCGGTCGTGACTGATGCCCCTGGTTTTCAGAACGGGAGGAACCGGAGCCATCTCTTGTGGGCCTGAAGAGAGAATCCAAAACAGAAGTAAGCCAATGCAACTCTGGAAAATGGTAGCTGGATCAGTATGTTACCCAAATACTATTTACTGTAAAAAATATATGTGGCATTCATAATTAGTGATTCCAAATTTTCTAGCTGTGAGGCTCAGAAATCTGATGTGTCTTTATTAAAAATTATCTGGTATCTCCAATACTACTAACTATAACAATCATGTCACGCTAATTTAAGATGCCCTTTATCACTGTCTATGAATGCAAATGATACGGCTTTAGAATACATAATTTTAAGAGTTAAGATTGAAGGAGCCATGCATTAACAAAGGTTCTTTAGGAAGCTGCCCAGATTTTTTTTTTAAAAAAAAATTCTTGCAAGAGTACAGTAATATGTCAATATACAATTAGAAGATATTATCATCCAGTTAAGTACATATTGCATATAATAGCCTCTTTTTGCACTGAATCAGCATCAAACCAATAATGTTTTTTTCCCTCTTTTATTGTAGTATAATTTATAACCCTAGAAAAAACGATTTAGCAAAACTTAACAGAATGACTTCCTGCTTGCCATGACAAGCATTCATTTCTAATTCAGAAGATATATCCACCTTTATATCTAATAATTCATCAAAATGACTGCAGCATTGTTAACCTTAAAGGGTGTGTTTATGCTCATTTTATTACTAGGGGGCAACTTAGGGCATCTCTCTAACATTCCGAACATCAAGAAATAATGAACCGGATTGCTAGTTTCACCTGACAAATGGATACATGAATATCCAAAGCTAAAAAGTGGTTAACTGTTTTAAGATGATGGGGCTAGTTAAGAGATCCAAGATTCAAAGCATAAAAGTTGCAGATTATTTACAAAACACCACCAAGGTTAAGATGGAAAGTGGCATTATTTGGTATTCTTGAGTTATGAAAGTATTGAAAAGATATGGCACATTTAGCAACATCAGAGCATTCTGTATTAAAGTTTAATTAAACCCAGCCTTCCAGGACCTTAAGGAAATCAATTGGCCAAAATACAAACAAAGGGAACAGGCAGTGCTATTTCATTTCCACCTGAGACTGTACTTAGACTCTTGTATTGATAGAGAGTTTTATTTTCATGGTTTTCACTTATTCCTCAGCAATGTGTGTACTGCTGTCCTCCTTCCCACTTGCACTTAGTGTGGTAAAAAGTACAGGCTCTGATTACACAAACCTTTTGAAAAAAAGAAGGTATGGATTGTATTAGATCTTAGAGTTAGGCACATACAGGTAGTCCTCAAATTTCGACAGTTTGTTTAGTGACCATTCAAAGTTACAACTGCCCTGAAAAAAGGGACTTCTGACCATTTTTCGCGCTTATGATCGTTGCAGCATCCCCATGGTCACGTGATTTACACTCGTATGCCTGGCAACTGGTTCATATTTATGACGGTTGCAGTGTCCCAGGGTCATGTGATCCCCTTTTGCGACCTTCTGACAAGCAACGTCAACGGGGAAGCTAAATTCACTTAACAACTGCGTTACCAATTTAACAACTGCAGTGATTCACATAACAAACGTGGCAAGAAAAGTCGTAAAATGGGGCAAAACTCACTTAACAAATTTCTCCCTTAGTAAACATAAAGTTTAGGTTCAATTGTGGTCATAAGTTGAGGACTGCCTGTATACTCCACAGGGATTGCATAGAAATTAATGAAGAATAGCAATTGGTTTTCCTCGTTGTAATGATATTTGCACTGCTGGAATACCTGGTGGCATGATCCCTATTTCCTAAAAAAATCAGAACTGAAATACTGGGTTCAAATTTGTCTTTATCTGTGAGTCTTAGGTCAGAGAACCTGGTTGCAGTCCTATTGACTCTAATTTCAGACTTTCATCAAATGGTGGTGTTCAATGCTTTTAAAAGTAAACCGTTTGAGATTTGTACTTTTGACTGATCATTGTTTTCATTTTATCATTCGTGTCTAAACTGACTTGCATTATTGGAGGTAAGTTATCTGATGTTCTCTTTGGAAGTAGAATTCCAGGATTTTTCCCTGAATACTATAGAAATAGGTGTTCTCTTTAAAGAACTTTTATTTTCTGTATCAATAGCAACACTTCTTCCTGTTCATGTCTAGAAAGGCTGCAGGACTCAGGTTTATTCTCTGCCTAAGAACTGAATGAGCTGGCACCTGAGGAAGTAATATTCAGCAGGTAATGGAGCAATTGGAGGAGAGACATATCAGGCAGAATAAACAGAAGATCCATAATGATTGAATAAGGACGTCAAGAAGTACTCAATAAGAATGTACTTAAGGTAATTGGAAACACAGGATATCTTCTGCATCAAATAGCAGTTTATGAAAATGAACACCAAAATCCACTGTATTCATATGGTTATTTACATTCTTCTTTGGATTACTGTAGTGCTGTTAGGCATTTTTCATTTTTCTTTTAAGGCTTTTTGTTTCTATTTTGCAATCTGATATCATACTATTTGTTTCTAAACACAATGATAATTTGTGTCCATCTTTCCTTTCATTATCCTCATCTTTCCCATTCATTTCAATGTCATCTGATGTTGAATGTAGCCATTCCCCAGCTCTGTTTTTGATTTCTGCACATACATCTCTTTAGTTATCTATTATGCAATTCTTTTGTGAATCATCAAGCCCCATGTTTGACATTTGCTTTTTCTCTCAAGGCTGTTTATTTATGGTTAGATGATATTTATTTTCCCTAAAAAATAAAGGAAAAGAATGGCAAGCCTTAACTTGCCAATGTGTAAAAGCATTTCAGTTTTAATTGTTGAATTCATTTTTTTTTTCTTTCAATAAATCTCTATGGAGATTCTCAGTCATCCAGGTCATGGTTGTCCCAAAGGGGCAACTGGACTTTCTGTTTTTTCTTTGAAGATGTTTTGATTCTCATCCAAGAAGCTTCTGAAGCTGAAGCTGAAAAAAAGCACCTTTGGGACATTTTTTCTTTTTCTTTTCTTTTTCATTTTAAATTTGTAATTGCTTATGCTAGATTGTAAATTGATCTCAGATGGCCTATCTGCTTATGTGGTTCATGCTTATATTTAATAGAATTGAATTAGTAATGACTATGATTTCAGTGGGATCTAATTAGGTTAGTCTGGATTCAACTGTGTTGTTATTTCTTGCCATTGATTGCACAATCATAACAATATTCTGAAGTAATTTAATTAATGAGACCTGAACTATTTCACTGAATTGAATTTTAAACATTTAAAAGAAATTAATCTGAGATAATTACTATGGATCAGGAAGAAAAAACTAAAAGAACAAAAACATAGTACAGTGGCCTAGGCTGCTCCTAATGCCTGATTAAGAGGGAAATACCTGATGACAAAAATTTGAAGTGTGTTCAAGTTAGCTTATTTTTTTTCTGCCTGTACTGTCTCGTGGAATCACATCAAGATCTCATTAAAGCTCAGGGTTATGCAGAAAACAGTTTGAAAAATCATGCTCTTGATAATACTATTTTATCTGACTCTGGGTTGAAGCCAGGAAAAACTTTCAGTGGACCGAAGGCTCTTGTTCCACTAATTTTTTCTGTACTTCTTTAATGGAGACGCATATGCTCTTCCCCGATTGCTCCTCACTGCCAGAACAGTAGCAAACAGGCTATTTCGGTAAACAGCAAAAATTACTTTAGTAAAGCAGCTCTGGTAGGAACTCCCCTTGGGGATATGCTAGTTGTTGTTGTTATTGTTGTTGTTGTTATTATTATTATTATTATTATTATTATTATTATTATTATTATTATTAT
>WNWU01000005.1:11640734-11716576 GCA_012654045.1 Ptyas mucosa
ATTATTATTATTATTATTATTATTATTATTATTATTATTATTATTATATGCCGCCCTTCTCCGGAGACTCAGGGCGGCTTACAATGCGTTAAGCAATAGCCTTCATACTTTTGTATATTTTATACAAAGTCAGCTTATTGCCCCCACAAACTGGGTCCTCATTTTACCCACCTCAGAAAGGATGGAAGGCTGAGTCAACCTTGAGCCTGGTGAGATTCGAACTTACAGTAATTGCAGGCAGCTGGATGTTAAATGCTGCCTTAGTAGGAGGCATTAGCCTCCTACGCCACTCAGGCTCCTAGTGAAATGAAAGCTCTACATGTTGTATATGGAGGAATAAAGTACTTTGACATATGGGAGATCTAAGCTTTATGTGAACTTCTTTGCTTTGTTAAATGGTGCAGAATTAATTAACTGCCCTGCTTGCCAAAGAATGCTTCCTTCCCATTTGTCTACATTTTTAAGAAGCCATTTTTACCTATAATAGTTCTGGTAATTATATATGTGTAGCTGAATCACTTGAAGTAGATTAACATACATTCTGCAATTGTGAAACAGCAAAACTGGGAGTTATGGGCAATGCCACACTTAATGTGAGACAAAAATTGATTTCTGATTGCAATTTATGCTGACCATATAATCATTGCCTTTCAAAAAATGATTTCCTTTAGAAACTGGGTATCATTAGATGTGAAAAGTGGGAGGAAAGAACATGGTACTTGATGATCAGGTTCTAAGACTTCAGATTGGATCACTGGCGCCAAGTTCTAAACAGGTAGTTTAAGGCAGCTCATAATGTAAACACCCTGGAGAAAAGGACACAATTACTTTAATCTTTAATCACAGAAAAATGCCTACACAGAATTAAATCCATGGCTGAATTCCAATAATATAAAGAAGTAGTTGAAAAGCCAAATAGGATGGCATGAAACTGGTAGCTTTAGTCTGATTTGAGAACCAAAAGATTCTGTTTGTAATGGGCAAATGAGATGCTTTCATATTTATTCATCTAAAACGCTGTCCGGCTAATCTAAAATTGTATGGGTTAAATGACTTCGTTTTTAGTTCATACAGTAAGTCCACTCTACTAAAGATTGCTGATCCAGTGCAAGATCAAACACAAGATGTTTAGATCAGAGGCATGTCAAAGTATTAAAGGACACAATGACAGCCTGGCCCCTTTTATCAGTTAAAACTGCATTACACATCAACCACAACCTGTCTGGCTTGTATGCTTGATTAACTTTTCTATTCAGTAGAAACTCATTTGTATTCCATGCTTGTCTGGATGACAAATTGGGTTTTGTGTTGCGCCGATTTTGTACTGCTAACAGATGTGTTAGTAAACACCGATGGAGAAAGCAGATCTGAGAGGGCCACATGGAAACCACAGCCAGAATGCAGGCAAATTCCAAAGAGCTGCCAAATGCTCCAGAAATGCACCAGCTCGCTCATTATAATTCCCGAAGCAGCAGGAAAATGCTACATATTTGTCAAGAGAGAAGGAAGAAAACTGGCCACAGACACAGCGTTTGCCTTACATCCCAAGCTGCAATTTCCCTATTTCCCTAAAACCATAGTCATTCCTCCACTGGATCAAAAATAGCACCATTTCTATCAGGAGGGCCGTCCTTTTTTGAGTGGTTGAAAATGTGCAGCCTCAGAAAAAAAAATGGTACACTGTATATCTTAGTTTGATTTTTGATTAAAAACAAAATGCAACTGAAAGATAGCAGTTAAGCAGAAGGGTGAACGCAATGTATGAAGAAGAATGGCTCTATTTGCAAGGGATAATAATAAGTGCAATAATAAGCAGACGGCTTGGTACATTTTCTGCCTTATTTGCCAGTAAAGTGGTTCAGTTATGCAGACAAAATTGTATCTTTTTTTGAAAAACGCTGGGCATTATGAATAACAAATGGTAATAAATGCAGGCTAGCATTCCTTATTCCTCTCCATGCCCCTACATTTCAAAACATTTTGATTGGAAAAAATTCTACCTATCTAGGGATAGACTGCTACCAAATGCTGGGTGCAGCTTTTGCTTTTGTACAATTGATTTCTTCTATGTTTGCACAAATTCTAGATTTGCTATATAAAATAATTTAACCCAAACAACACATTTGGAAACGTAATTCAACAAATGCTTGTATGCCTGTTCCAGTGAAATAAAATGAAGACTGTCAGTGCAAACTTTAGTTGCACATAATTCAAGGAGATCTAGCCAATTGTGCGGATTTAATAAACCTCTGTCACTAAAGAGTGGGCAGGTGTGATCTATATTTCCTGACGTTCCATGTTTTCTTTATATTGTGCTATTCGTATTTGAAACATTGTCATTGAAAGGGGGTCCTAATACAGGGGGTGTCAAACGGGCAGCCCACAGGCTGGATGCATCACGTGCAGGCCACGCCCATCCCAGCTCCGTGAAGGGGAAAAATCTCGTGAAATGTCACATGATGGCAATGTGACGCGGCGAGTTTGACACCTGTGTCCTAGAACATAAATGTGATTATACGTTTTGGAATCTTCATTCTGATTTGGATCATGCAAGAAAAGAAAGCCAGGAACGAAAAGTAAATTGTTGATTATAAATAGATAAAAGCACACATATTTCACAACAACAGAATGCAGAAGCACTGTTAGCTGCAGGCAAGACAGATTTCTAGACAGGTATGAACACTGAAAGCTTTATTTGTTAAGTCTGCTTTCTAGTAACTAGGTAGAGGGTGCCTGTGTTGCTTTCAGACTGTCCTAAGTAAGCATGGTTAAAACTGAAGTAAGGATGCTGGCTTGGCAAGGAAGCTGTTTTAGAGTGAAGATGTGTTTATGCCATACCTTCATTTGCCATCTTCGTTTCAGCTTCTGAAATTTGGCCGGGCTCATGAAATTTGAAAACCCACAAACGGAACAAAACTTTGAGGAATGTAAGTTTGGGAAAAAAATAAAAAGGGCGTGCTATGCATTTTATTCAGGTTTGTGGGTTTTTTTGAAGTCAGATATGCTGTATTGGCTTATCACCTGCTTTAATTTAATCTCTAGAAACAAAGAGGATGATAAAGAAATTATTTTTTTTTTTTGCTGTGAATCTGGGAATGGAACCTCCAATTGTATTTTAAATGCAGTTATCATAAATGTAATACCAATGCGTTCCAATGCATCTAAGAATTTAGATAAGGGATATTGGCTGGAAGATGCCAAAGTTAAAACTAAGAGCAATCAGTTTTTACTATTCCAAATCAGATTTTGACTGGAGTAAAAATTAATAATTATAAGGAAAAAAAATACTCAAGCTATTGATATCAGAATGGCCAAGCATCCTTGTTGTAGGCAATTTCCATCATCCTCTTGGAGTTCTAGAACAGAGTGCAGAAACTAGGAGAATAAGGTACCTGCTATGCGGACTGCTGATAGAGGGTCCAGGCTGTGAGACATTACATTTGCCTCGTGGCTGTTTGCAATGAACAGGGGTAAAGAAAGAAGAATGTTCAGTCCAGGCAAATAAAGACAAGCTACTGATGAAATCAAACTAAAAAGAGCAGCAAAGGAAACACAAAATCAAATGAAGTAACTAATTCCCATGAATCAAGGAAACTGGCTTTTCTTTTCCCACTTTTAATTGAACATGAAACGGAACATACAATGTAAACTTAAAAATGACATTCTAGCCAATCAAGCAATATACAGGAAATGCAATGCAGCTTTTTTTTAAAAAAAAAAGCTGTGGGAAATATTTTGGTTTATTTTACTATTTAATTTTTTAAAGTATTGTTTGTTTCTTCATCTTCGTCAACTTTAGAAATTGAGAAAATAGAGTTTCAGCCTTACACTTGCAGTATTTTATTTCTCATGATTAATAGAGTTTTGCTCCAGTTCAATTATAATCCTGGATGTGCAGAAGATGCTATGGACACAACAGTAGCACAGGTGACGCGTGTAACCAGGAATTGGACTATCACCAAAGTGATTATAACTGGCAAGTAAGGGAAGAAGCTGTGAGAATGTCATAATGGCTAGGTTCACATACAGCATTAAACAACAAACCACAGTTTATAAAGTTCAATGACTGGTTAAGGTGCTGGCCTGGAAACCAGGAAATTGTGAGCACAAATCCTGCCTTAGCCATGAAAGCCATGGGTGATTTTGGGCCAGTCAGTTTCTCTCAGCCCAACTCACATCACAGGAAGGTTGTTGTAGGGAAAAAGAGAAGGAAAAAGTATTATGTATGTTTGAGTTACTTCAAAAGTAATAATGGTATGATAAAAATCTTAAGAAATAAAATAAATAAATGAAGCCAAATAAACCACATTAAAAAATCATGAGGGAATGTAGCTAGAAGGAATAGTTTTTTGCTTTTTGTAATATTTCAAAAAAAAAAAGGAAAAGGAAAAAAGAATGACTAAGTCTGAACTATTTTTAAAGCTAAATTGCATGAAACTATTTCATATG
The DNA here is from genome assembly GCA_012654045.1 of Ptyas mucosa. Classification (NCBI taxonomy): domain Eukaryota; kingdom Metazoa; phylum Chordata; class Lepidosauria; order Squamata; family Colubridae; genus Ptyas; species Ptyas mucosa. Next base: position 11,645,184 of record WNWU01000005.1, read on the forward strand.
CTATGAATGGACATGACCACTAAACAGACACTATGTTAGAACTGATGAATGCAGATTTTAAACATTAAAAATGGAACTTGAAAATATATTCCCGACAATTATTTGGTAAAAGTTCCTTGCTCCAGTAAATTAATAATTCTTTTCATGTTAATGAACATGAAATGTCTTTACAAATATTTTAACAGAAGTAAAAATAATGACTTAGGAACCGTAGCTGTTGGGATTTTTGCAGCTTTCTCTCCTGAAAAGCCAGTGTTCCTTTATATTCTTAAACAAGTAGAGGCAGTGAAATCAATTTTTGCAGGCCATAAAGCTCATAATGTCAGAACTAAGATATAATTTTATAAGAAAGCAAATGAAAATTGACAGTTCTGTAAAAGTTAAGGAAAGCTGGATAATAATTAAATAAATAAAATAATAATTTAAAAAAGGAGAGAAATTAAAATCAAGTATACTCCAGGAGTCAAAGTGAGGCATAGAACAAGATATACTATAGTACATGCTCTTTATTTTTGGGAACAGAAAAAGAAGAATGGAAAGTAGTAGGAGGCAGTTCTGGAACTGCAAGAAAAGGAACTGAATATTGTGTAAAACACAAACTGACACACTTGGAATGGTATTGCTATTCCTTGTAAGTGTGCATGTGGGGGCTGGGGGAAATTTATGCTTTTATAAAGAAAACAGTTGGTTTCATAACAAAACAGCTTGTTTTCTCTCTCTTCAGAGACATCATTATTTAATTGGCGAAAATTAAAGGGTAGCGATTGTAGTAAGTTTGGTCAGGTTTCTAATTTTCTTTTCCAAGAACGCAAAGAATCTAACTTTGTACCTCAAATGCTGCAAGCATTCTCTATCTGTATACAGGCAGTCCTCACTTACTGACTGCCACATTTAATGACTGTTATATCAGTGTTTAAAAAACATGTCCGATCCTTGCATTTATAACTGTCGCAGTGTCCCGCCATCATGTGATTGCCATTCAGGCACTTCACAACTGACGTGCATTTACACTCACGTGATCGCCATTTGTGTTCTTTGTCACTGGCTTAGGTCACGCAGAATTAATTGAGAAGTCAAAAATAAAACCATAAATCATAATAATATATTTTGCTTAATGGCTGAAGCGTTAGGCGACAGAGTCACAAGTCTCAATTGTGGTTGTTAAGTGAAGACTACTCATATGCTGAATTTGATATAAATAATAAAATTACTTTCTTTTATCCTCCCAACTCAAATCATTTTCCTTGTGCTGCTCTTTATCAAGAGCAATCTTATCGTATTTTCAGTCCATCTCTGCAAATATCACCATACTGCTTTCAGCTCTTACAAGGTTCGTTGTATCTCACAAGGCCGAGTGTGTGGGAGGGGCCATTTGTATGACTGCTGTTCCAAATGACAAATGTTTGTAAGCTTAAATATGGGCCACATCTCCCAAGACCAGAGTACGGTGGCTAGTCCCAGAGAGTTGTTGTCTCCCAGGTTTCTACTTTGAGCAGTCAGTGTCAGAGCCAGAACTCTGAAAAACGTAATGTATGAACTTCTGTTGTAATGTTTGCTTAAACTCAGGTTATGTGTTGATTTGTTTTTAATGAACTGGTTAAACTACTTCAGAATAAAAAACCCCGAGCAGTCAGATGTAGGAATTGTGAGGAAAGAGAAGCATTTGAAAAGCTTCCATCCTTTAGAGCTGTTCTTCCCATTCAAAAGAAGTAGCATATCATGTATATGCCTGCTACACTTTGAGTCCTGATTTTGTATATATTTATACAGAATTTAAAAATTCTGACTTGATGCAGGGTAAAAGATGTACAAGGTTGAGGAGGCAGCGGGGGGTTTTTTTGGGAGGTGGGTCTGGACCATTATTCTGGTCTGGTGCTTTTCTTGTGGGGAGGGCTATGACAAGAAGTGTTTGAGACTTTTCACCTTGGCTACAGCTATCTGGTGCTTCCACCCAAGGACTGGCAAAAAATAATCTGGCATGACATTACCATTCTCTGTCGGCTTGGAGTGCTCCTTCCAGATACTGGACTGAGGGATCCTGATGTGTCTAGTTCATCAGCAGAAGACCACGAGGATAAGTCCTGAGTGGTTAGTTATTATCAATTACAATCATCATCATCAATCAATCATCATCACTATCTTTAACTCGCACAACAAGTGAAGTTTTCTGGATGGTATGCAATTTAAAAACATAAAGCGGTAAACCCAGTGGTGGGTTTTTACTGGTTCGCCCCGGTTTGGGTGAACCAGTAGCGGCGGTAGCGGGAGGCTTGGCCCACCTGCCAGGACATCATCACGGATGCTCTGTGCATGCGCAGAAGCACCACGAGTGAGGAAAGCGAGTGCCCGCACATGCACTCTCACAGTTCCGAACCAGTATCGAAAGTAAGTGAAACCCACTACTGAGTAAAACTATCATGCATGGGGAAATTAAGAACTCTTCATCTGATACCACAAAAGGCAAGTCTCTTGGAAGAGGAACAGCCTCTCTCCCATTACTGCTCTCTCCAGGTACTTCACATTCAGTAGGAACACTTGGAGAGCAGTTCAGATCAAAACCTTGGGATTCAGAGAGGTTCCTATGAAAGGAAACAGCAGGGCTCAAGGTATATATTGCTCAAAAAAATAAAGGGAAGACAAGCGGAAGACATACGAGATCTGAATGAATGAAATAGCCTTATTAAATACTTCGTTCTTTACATACAGTACTTTATACACTGTCAAACAACTAGACACAAAGCTTGTCTTCCCTTTACTTTTTTGAGCAGTGTATATTTTAAAAAGGGCTTCAGAATAATGGGAATATATGAAAAACACCTCTCTTCAAACATGTGGGCAGCCACAGGTTTTTGGTATTTTGTTTCTTTTTCCAGGCTGCTTCAGAAGTTTTTCCACACTCTCTTTCAATCTGTGTACATGCATATTCATTTCACTTTCTTTTGGGAAAAACAGCAAAGCAGCAGCACCCTCAAATCAGAGGCACAAGGCTATTTCTTTCTTTCTTTCTTTTTTTTTTGCAGTGTGACCCTCTGTGGCAGTCCAAATTGCACACCTGGTAATGTGGGGAGTCAGCTCTACAGGGAGACAAGGTTAATAGCACTCAGCTAGCTAGATGATTCAAAATTAGCATCTCTTATCTTCTCTGAAATAATTTCAGCTTACTGCCCTTCTTTAGTGGGTATCTAATGCTTACCTGGGCTGAATGAAAAGAATAGTGGTGGATGTCAACACTACAGGTAGTCCTTCACTTACAACAGCTCGTTTATTGACTGTTCAAAGTTACAATGGCACTGAAAAATGTGACTTATGACTGTTTTTCATAGTTATGACCTTTGCAGCATCCCCATGGTCATGTGATTTACATTTGGATGCTTGACAACTGGTTTATATTTATGACAGTTGCAGTGTCCTGGGGTCATGTGATCACCTTTTGCGACCTTCTGACAAGCAAAGTCAATGGGGAAGCCAGATTTACTTAACAACTGTGTTCCTAACTTATCAATTGCAAGGATTCACTTAACAACTGTGGCAAGAAAAGTCATAAAATGGAGCAAAACTCACTGAACAAATGTCTCACTTAACAAGAGAAATGTTGGGCTCAATTATGGCTATAAATCGAGGACTACCTGTATTTGGTGACATCTCTGCATTATACCACCTCCTTCAGCATAACATATAAAGAATACGCAACAAATGTGTAAGAAAATTGTTCACACAAAAAATTCAGTAACAAAACATAGCTGTATGTTATACAGAGCAAAATAAATAAAATCTTTATTTAAAAGGGAGAAAGGAGAGTCCATTAAAGCCAAATGGTGAATTAGATTTTTAGACACCAAAATATACTTACAGTTAAATAAGCCCACTAATAATGGTGAATACTCATTTTGAAAGAAAAGAGCCAAACACTGACTTTCTTTATTGGACAGGGAGAACTCTCTTATTGCTTGAAATTTAGGCAGAACTCAGACCCAGCAAATTTTTGTCTATGCAGTCCAAATTCTTATAAACCAAGTTCTATTAAACCAAGAGTTACCACTAAAGTTAGCTTGGGAATATATTAATAAAAGTTTGGCTTGATGGCTTCCTTGCCATCAAGCGGTGAATACTAGAAAGAAAATTTGTCTTTATAGGGATAATAAGAGTATGATAGCATGTTATCAACAGCATGATAAAACTTTTAAGGTTTACAGATTTTAACATGAGTAGTACATGTCAAAAAAAAAGTACAAAGAATATGAAATCATTCTGGTAGCAAAAATGCAAATTGGAAAGAAATTGTCCATTGTAACCTGCCATTATCAAAAGATCATAAAAAAGACTTACCAATTGACTGCTTGAAATATCTAGAATCTTCTCTAGTTCTTTAATGTGACGTGTCACATCTTTCAGGAGCATTTTTAGTCTGTTTCCAATGACATGGACCTTTTCTTTGGCCTCTAGACAATCCTTGCCTTCAGCATTGACTAGCAGTTGGCAGGACATGTCTTGAAGAGAGGCCACTTTTAACTGAGATTCTATAAGCTCACGTCGTATTTGCTATTGGGAACAAAGGTGAGATATTTTGGGCTTTAAAACAACGTATAACAGGTCAAAATGAATTTCATTTTGCAAGGATAACAGTTTCTTCTGGTCTTATATGAAGGGATTATTAACGCCCTCTGGGAAATAATTTAGCACAACTTTCTGGGAAGAAATAAAGAATTAACCATAACTAATAAATCCCTCGAATAACATCTGATACTGTCAATTATTTCCCCATTAATGTTCTCCAGACATCCCTAGACATCTGGTTATTAAAATAAAAGGATACTACCATGAGAAGCCTGTGATGATCCTGCAGAGTATCAGAGTCATGATTTGGATTGATAGGTACTATTTCATTTTTTCTCCTGTCGATGTTCTCCAGCCATAATAATAAGCCATGGCTCATCTCATGGAAATCCTAAAAACAAAGGGTAAGAGTGTAATAATGCTACCCAGCTCTGTCATCTGAGACAGTTGTTTCTGCAGTTTCTTGTTTACCTCACTGTTGCTGGCTGTGGGAGTTGAAGTCAACAAGTCTTAAAGCTGCCACATTTGGAGACCCCCGTTCTAAGTTATTGCTTAAAATGTTAACAACTAACACTGTGCTTGTATCTCCTTTCTCCCCTTAAATTTTATTTTAGCAAAACACTTTCTGATATATTAAAACTGTAGGTCATTGTGATGTCTGAGGTAACAGAATTCCTGCAGGCAAGGAGCAAACCAAGATTTGCAATACTGTTTTGCAATGCTAGAGTTTTATTACATCAATTAATTAAGCCAAATTAATTAATTAAGCCAAATTAAGACAATTAAGCCAAAAAGTGTTCTAACTAAATAAAAAAAAAATTAAATGAAAGAAAAATACATAGATGTACTGTATGCCATTTTCTTCATACTCCAGGCTGGGATTTGGAGAACAAGAATATGAAGATAGCATGAGAATGGAACATAACTTATCTTAAATGGGTTTGAGATTTTATGCTAAATCTTGTTGGTTTTTTACAGCCTGGAGTGAACCATTTTTTAAAAAAATGCTGGACCCTATATAAGGCTTGGTATTATTCTAGTTTGCTAAGTGGTATTAGGAAACTGTAATTTAATTATAATTGAAATCTTACAAAAGCTACCTTTCAAGGTGAAAAACAAAATATCTTTTAAAGAACATCTCCAAAACATTTTCAAAAGAGGCCATGATTATGTGCACATCTACTGTGCTACGTCCAGGACACCAAGAAGAAAGTTTTGTAAAAGCCAGAACAGACCTGACATTGCATGAGAGCACTCTGTAGGGAGCAGCGCCATTCTTCTAACACAGAGCAGACATGGTCCCAGCGCATGTTCATCTGAGACAGTTGTTCCTGCAGTTTCTTGTTTTCCTCACTGTCTGACTGCATGAATTCTGAACTGCATAAGTTGATGGACAAAATGATGGCTTTGCGATTATCAACAGCCTTCTGCAGCTCCTTGAAAATAGCAAGGTGGGTGGTAGAGGAAAAGAAGATAGGGGGAAAAAAACAACAACCTGCTAGAACCTTTTCAGAAAACAAATTTTTCCATCTCAACATTTCATCCATTAAAGATAGTTAAATGTGGTTTTTTTTCTTAGTTACTATTACTGGGCTATATTTTTTAAATTATGTTCGACAGCTGGGTAGTGATAGGCACTTCTAAAATCTCTTACTATAAAGAGCAGAATGCATAACAAACTAATACATTGTTTTATAAAGTAAAGTTTATAGGCATGGCAATATGTGAAAAAAACACATTGGCAGACATCAAGCTGAGCTTATAACTAGCCTGTTAAAGATTATGTACCCTTGAAGAAATAGTAATTGTTTCAGTAGCTTCAGTGAAAACTTAGGAAGGAATTTTGTAAACTAACCTGATAATTTTTCTTCATAAAATGAGGAGGTTTGAAATTCTAACACTAAAGCATTAAGAAACAACAACAACAACAACAACAACCCTTAGTATAAAAAGGTAAAATCTCCTCTCAGTCCATCTCAGCTTCTGCTGACTTCAGGGGAAAATCCATGAAAGGAAATTAAATTTATTCTATCTGAATAAATAAACAAGCAAGATAATGTTAAAACAAATTCCGAATGAAAACCTACTTTCAGTTTTTTAATCCGGAACTCAATGGTCTGTATGTCTGTGCTAAGATCAAGGCAACGCAATTGGTCCAATTCCTCTTCAGTTTCTCCGAGCCAAACCCAGATGTTGTTTAGGTCAGAACTGAACTGCTGCCACTGTTGAAGATTCTGCTTCATTCGCAGTTCTTTACTTAAGGCTTGGGCCTGAATTAACTCCCATCGATCAATGACACCTAAGAAAAGAAGGCCTTGTTTTATAAAAGTCGGTTCTTAACCTTCTGACCAATTGAACTTCCCAATGTTGCATCATACTAAGAATGATGAAGGCACCAGAATGAGTTCCCATCCCCGCCGTTCCTACTTTCCCTTCTGGCTTCAGTTAACCACATGAATAGACAGATGACATTCAGCCCCCTAATAAGAACAGAAGCAGAGGGTCATAATAGTCCTACCTACCCTGTACCAGATATCGAATGGAATGATTATATAGATTCCTGAGTTTTGATCCAAATTTAAGCTCAGAAGAGCATAGAGTTAGGAATAGTACCCATATGAAAAGTTATTCTCCCTCATATCTATTTATTTAACCCTAAGAATATGGAAGATTATCTGAAGGCATGTCTCCTTATCCCTTATATTTAGCTCTCCAAACCCTCAGATTGGGTAATTGTTTCCAAGGCAAAATCTACTAAGTCACTAACTTAAACTATTAATAAAGGAAGGTTTATCATTAAAAAACTGTACGCCATGCTATTATTACTATAAGGAGTTCTAGAAGTATTATAGAATGTTCAATCTGACCAGATTATATCAATTTCTGTTAAAATGAGTTTTTATATTTTTATTTACAACCAAAATACTACATTGCCACGATAATTAGTCCAGGGCTGGGTTTTTTTTCCAAATTCATTTTTATTGAGTTCACCTGTATTAATAGTTCCAACTTAGTCCAGAACTGAAAAAGATTCTAGAATAGCAATACTATAAAACCACAATAGACTCTTAGAAAATGAAAAAAAAATAACCAGAAATTAATTTACAAACAAAATTAATAAGTGTTGAACAGAAAACATTTGTATATACAAGAGGATCAAGGCTTAAATTCTGAATCTGCTACAGTTGTTCTGTTTCCTCTTATCTCTTGGATGCCACTGATTTTATTAAAAGAAGAGATAATATCCCAGATTCAGGTATATTCTCAAAGTTATTTCAGAAACTAATTAAATATCCACAAATGTTATCCTGATAAAAGGAGTTAGGTTCCAAGCATATTGAAGTTGCCTTAGTGCTAGGACCTGCTTGTGCCTCAAAGTGATTAGAAACATTAATTGTGTGATTTCCAGCTGATCTCAAGGTATGTCCCATCAAATAGGATCACGTATCTAATCTGACCATATGTCCTGGTGGAATACAATAGGGGTAGAAAAGAGAGGGCATTTAGATGTATGGATAGTGCCCTGTGTGCATGGTAAATCATTACCGCTTGTTTTCATACATTTATGTAGGAAGATTTGACTATTACTTACCAGATGTTTGTGGCTCTGCATTGTTCAGGTTAATAAATCCAGAGAGCTTTTCCTCTTCTTCTTTCAGTTTATGTTCAAGCCGCCTTACTGAATCTATACTCCTGCTGCACTCACCCAGGAGCTTCATCTGTTTTTTAAAAGAATCCCCCAGATAACTTTTCAGTAGCCATGTTTCCACAATTTAGCTTGAAATAGCTAAGACTTTGATAGGCAAACTACCATTTTAGTTGTATAGAAATTTGGGGTTTAGTCACAATTTTGACAATTATTTAATAAGTATACTAGCTTACTTGGATCACTGCATTTGTACTATATGACAAACATTAATTAGAAGGGGGCATACAATGCATTGAAAACACACAACAATAACAATGAAAAAATACAATGTTCTTTGCCAATTGTTTTACAAACTGTTTAACTAGATGACTCTCACAAGATTCATTATAAGAATGCGTGGATGATTATTTGTATGGCTGGGTTGAGGACAAACAAAACAGGTGATATATAAATACCATTTATTTGTTGTATGTATGTTAAGAACCCATAACTTCAGCTAGCATTTGGAACTATCCATCCATCCATCCATCCATCCATCCATCCATCCACCCACCCACCCTGAATAATCCTGGTCCATTTTGCATGTTTCAAGATAGGCTTGTGACCGGTGATTGCTTATGCCACAATTAATTTGTTAGGACTGCAGGGCTACACATTCTTTTCTTGTGAGGTTACCATTTCTGTACATCAAGAAGTTTAATTTTACATCCAGCCACTAGGTGGTAATGCTCATAGTACTTACATATCCTTTGTAGCTAGAATCTAGCTCAGGCCCTGTAGGGGTTTTACTGCGGATTATATTCTCCGTTTGCTGTATTTGGAAACGACTCGTGTCCAAAGCTTTGTCAAGCTGCCGAATATGTGTTTCCAAGGAACCTGGTTCTCCTGCAGTAATTATACAAATGAGATGTTATCAACTAGAGCAGCTAAAATATCTCAGACCAATAAAAGAGAGAGTGGGGTTAATTAGGTTAGGAAGCATGAAAAAGATTGACTGAATAGCATGTCTGACAAATTAAATCTATAAGTAATTTGCAAATGGGTCAGTAATTGAGGACAAGTTATTTTTTAAGGAGAAAATATAGTGTTGACCAAAGCAATCCATTTTTAGAAATAGCTCTGAATGGAAGGCAAAATATTCTACTTGTATTATTGCATCTTCAGACATTTTTAAAGTATTTGTGGTATTCTCATTAGGTAAATAAGGAGAATGTTTGAGAGAAAAGAAAACTACATTCTGTTTTCCTCTCAAATAATTTCATATCTCCTATAATTTGCCTCGGGCTGCAATAGTATATCCTAGATGAATACAAATGGCTACTTTTGGATAAATTACCAAAAAACAAACCAACAAACCAACAAACCAAAACAAAATCCCAACAACCCAGAAATTTGAAGTATCCATTAATTTTCTTTCAAATTCAGAGAGAATGCTTCCTTAAGTCTCTTTCTAGTTTTTTTTTAGTATGCAAGGAAAACAGAATGTCCCAAACCCTGAATATTTTCATTTTATAGGTCTATATTTTACAGAGGTTTTTTTAAAGTAGAAAATTAAACTGCAAAGCAGGAAAATGACTCCAGGATACATATTTGCCTTTTTTAAAAAAGACACAGCACCTTCCTTTGTTATAGCCACAATCAGAAATATTGGGAGAATATTAGCATTCATATTTCATGCTTTAAAAAAACCTCTTCCAGAATAAAATCCAGTTATATTCAATTTTCAGCACAGTAGAAATTATTGGTGGCACTAAATCCCTCTCTTTGGATTCCAAAGTTTCAAATAGAAATAGTAAAACTGAGGAACCACGGAAAAGATGTGGTATCTATGTGTGGTCTGTAAATGAGGGAGGAGACCCTGTGAGAGCAGGGTCAGCTTGTGCAATGTGTGATGCCATCCAATATTTTCAAACTGTACATGAAGATCTGATAATGCAGAGAGGGGAAGCCAGCTTGACACTACAGGTAGTTCTCAATTTACAACTACAGTTGAACCCCAAATTTCCATTGGTAAACAAGGCAGCTGTTAAGTTTTGTGTTTTGCTCCATTTTACAATCTTTTTTTGCCACAGGTTGTTAAGAAAATCACTGCAATTGTTAAATCAATTGCAGCTAAAGCAAGAAGTGAACAACTGACTTTGTTTGTCGGAAATCAGTTGGGATGGTTATAAATGGGGATCACATGACCCCAGTTCGGTACAAATGTGCATAAATACATGTCGATTGGCAAGTTCCCGGATTTTGATCATCTTACCATGGAGATGCTGCAATGGTCTTAGGTGTGAAAAATGATCATAAGTCACTTTTTTCAGTACTGTTGTAACTTGGAACAGTCACTAAACAAATGGTTGCAAATCAAGGACTACCTGTATATTCTTTCAGTTCCATCCATATAACCCTTATTGGGCCCGAAAAACTTTCCTTATAGTACAGCACAATAAAAAATTATACAGTTGGTGATATTAGTTATTTCTTATCTGAATCTAATACAATATATTGATGCATTTCCCCTCAGCTCACGCTTAAAAAAGAGAGACCTCAAATTTTGTGAGTTTGCCAAATATCCAGTTGGAAGCAACAATATTTTACAAGGTGCTTTTTGTGTGAGGAAATAGTTTTCAATTTGCTGGTGAGTCTGAGTGAATTAGAGTGATTGGTTAAATAATGAATAAAGCAGCAGATGTGTTAAGAAAGCTCTACTAGAGATATTTTAGAATTACAGCAATTTTAGGCTTTTTAATGCCTACCACAAACATTTTTGAGAGCATTTTCAGTATGTTTTATATAGGCTTCAGGGCTCTCAGGAATCACTACATCTGCAAAGATAAAACACAGCCATTGATTCTTAGCAATAATTATTGAAGGGAATCTGAATTTTAACAGAAGATAGTAATTTACCAAGTTTATTCTTCATTTTGCTTAGAGAAAGAGAACTGAAGTTAATCATAGTGTCTGGTCTGTATCCAATACTATATTGCGATAACAGAAATCATTAATGAAACAGACTTTCTTTTTCATCCACTGATCTCAGAGCTCTTTTCTAGTCTATTTTAGATGTTTAGGAACTCCAGAGCACATCTGACAAAAACATGGATGGTACAAAGAGGCAGTGTAAAGGGGAACTCCTTAATGCAAATAAAACCCTTATTACATTAGAGGAAGTACTTCAAGTACTTCAAGTACAGAGAGATCTTAAATCCAGTGTCATTACAAGTTAGAACTCATTCTATAATTTCATACCTGGAGGTAATGTAGTGCAAGATGCAAATCATGTACTGTAATGATATGTGAGAAATACCTAGAGAGACTGGGTGAAGAAATGCTGCCTAGGGAATGATCAGATTACAGAATGCATAGCCTGCAGCAGCATAATAAGTGCAGAAAGAGCTTCAGAAAGGATCCTCCCTATTTTCTCAGTCTCTCAAGGAGAAATAAGTGTATATTCAGACTTGCAAGATTTTGTTAACGTAGCCATACAGTAAAGTAGAATTAGCTCGTCTGGTCATATCTCCTGTCTGGTCTACCTTGGAAAACTGACGTGTATATTCCATGATGTTTACCTCATTCAAATTCAATGATTTTTCTAAGAACTTCTTACTTGTAACTTTTACAATTGGTCATCTATCTATTATACACGTGGGCATTGTCACATATGCATGCCATTCTTGAAACATAATGCTGAGATAGACTCCATCCCTATTTTGTATGTACCCATGGTAGCCTTCCAGAAGTCCCTCAAAATGTGGCTCTGTCAACAGGTTTGGGGATTTCAGGGACATGGAGAAGTGGTGAGATGGCTACATTGTCTGGAACATCAAAAATGTTCTTCTCTTTTTAAAACATTATATCAATATCCTTATTCCAGAATAATGTTATTAATGTTTGATTTTAAGGTGGTTTTTATTTTATGATGCCCAGAGTCATGTCTGTGAGATGGATGGCTATATAAATCTGATACACGAATGAATAAATGAATGAATGAATACATGCAAAAATGTGGGTAAGCTTATATACCATAGTGGTTAGAGTTCTACCTTTATCACAGGACACTGGGATACCACTTGAATCCTGGCTGCTACTTACAGTACCTTACTACTAGGGTACCTTGGGCAAATACCCCTAATCGTTTACCTGTCTACCTCAAATATGAGAGTAACATGAACTGGAAGGGTCACAGTGCTCAGACATCACCCAGATTAGGTCTGCATCAGATGTTGGAGAACCAGAGAATAAGTAATAAGTAGGCTACCGGAACAAACCATACATGGACAAAGCAAGAAAACCTGTAATTGATGGAATGCTACTACAACAGTAGGCCTAATAAGAGGGGATACGTGAGAACTACAGATGTACAGAAAACCTGCATCCACACCAACTGAGAACACTTCAACGTAGTGAAGAGGAAGCTGCTTACATGACTTGAGATAGACCTACTATGCATTACATTCTAGACTCAAGAAGAAGATCTGGAAGAACAACTGGAGGGGGACCTGAAGCTGGACTGTCACTGCCACTCCCTCCATTACAGAGCATAGCTGTTGATATTGAGGCATAAGATCATGGATAAAACCAATGAACTGGTGGGGTCTTTGGTGCTTTCTGAGCTTGGCTGTTTTCTTGTAGACATTTCATTACCAACATCTGTAAGAAAACAATCAAACTCAGAGAGCACTAAAGACCCCAGAGCTAAACCCTGAGCTACAAATATTATCTTCTATCAGCAAGGAAATGGAATATGCTACACCACCATAATTCTGGAGATGCTTGGCTACACAGTCAAGAATAGTATTACATACCCTCCTCTCTAGAATAAGTCAGAGGTTAAGATCAAAGCAACTCAGAGAGAGGTTACTCAACTGATAGAATTATAGAAGAGTGTGACAATTAAGACTCTGCTCCTGAAAAAATACAAGATTCCATGATTCCATCTGAAGACCTAGAGACTACTAAACAAAGGCTCACGGCCACTTGCTACCAGGTTAAGGAGATGCACTAGAGAAGCAGAGGCCAAGATTAATGCCCACCTCTCCAAAGAACCATCCAAATACTCAGTGCAACAGCCCAGTAACAGCACAGCCAACAACAGCAGAAACTGAATAGTCCACAGCAATCTCCCAGAACAGGAACCAGTCACCATCAAAGAAGCAGATATCCCACAGCAGGTCAAGAACACCTGGACAGCACCTGGCCTGGACATGATCACATCTGCTGGTTAAAGAAATTAACAGCAGTGTCCCGGTGCCTTGCAGTGTGCCAAGGAAAACATAAAACAAAAATCACTGTTATTGATTTTAAGGAGAAACTGAGGGGATCGTGGAAAGCATGCCTGCATGTATTATATGTATCTATGTCACACAATTACAGTATTCCTGCCAAAAGTTTTTTTCAGCAACTGAGTATTTCAAGGAAAGCATAATAGAAACACAGAAATTCTTATGTGTGATTCAGAGAATACAATGAAGAATTAAATGTAAACTGAGTTTTAGATCACATTTCTATGTGCATTTGAAAGAAACTCTTATGGTTTTCACAGTATTTATTTCTAGATAACTAAAGATAAGATCCAATATTTTTTCTTCTACCTTTCATTTTTCCATAGGAATAGAAAATTACATGAAAAGATGCTGAGTTACCTACATTATATTTTTATTCTTCAAAACCAATCAATTGAACTAGATAAGTTTAGCCTGCTCTGATTTGATTTGATCAGAGTGCACTGGGTTAAGCCACCCCATGTTAAACCAGTCATATAAATGCCGTTGCTCTATGCATATGTCCATGTGGGTTTGCTGCATTAGGAGACAACACGATTCCCTTTACTAATTCACACATGGGACCATAATTCCCAAATGTATACAATAAAAATAATAACTAACTATAGGTCCAATTATTTTATCTAAGTCAAATGTTTTCCTGAAATGTATCTTCTCTCTTTTCCCCTAGAATTGTAAAGACTGTGCAATGTGCAATGTCACCTAATAAACCTATTTTTGATTTAAGAACATTCTGGTTTAAGAATGACTACAGTTAAGCACAGAGCCTACTATTGCAAAATTTAATTACAAAATGATTCAAGTTAAATATGCAATGGTTCAAGTTCATTGCACAGTATATCAGCATACATATAAATTTGGCTTAAGGACAGACCTTGGGAATGGAACTTGTTCTTAATCTGGGGACTGCTTGTATTTCACTAATTCCTTCTGTGTGCCAGTTGGAGAACATTAGTAAAGATTTTCAGAGTCAAAAGTGACCCTATAACCTTACATCAAATGTCTCAAGCATGAAGGCCGGTTGAAGGGAGATGATCTTCTTAAAAAAAAAATTAAAAATTCCAGTGTTGGAGCATTCACAACTTCTGAAGGCAAGTTGTTCCACTGATTAATTGTTCTAATTGTCAGAACATTTCTCCTTAGTTCTAAGTTGCTTCTCTCCTTGATTAGTTTCCACCCATTGCTTCTTGTCCTGCCCTCAGGTGCTTTGGAGAATAACTGGACTCGCTCTTCTTTGTGGCAGCCTCTGAGATATTAGAACACTGCTATCATCTCTCCCCTAGTCCTTCTTTTCATTAAACTAGATATACCCAGTTCCTGCAACTGTTTTTCCTATGTTTTAGCCTCCAGTCCCCTAATCATCTCTGTTGCTCTTCTCTGAACTCTTTCTAGAGTCTCAACATCTTTTTTACATCGTGGCAACCAAAACTGAAAGCAGTATTCAAAGAGTGGCCATACCAAGGCATTATAGAGTGGTATTAAAACTTCACATGTTCTTGATCTTATTTAAGAAGATCAAACATCTGTTGATAGAGTTTACCTGCTAGGCTTGTAGCTCCTTGAAGATAAAAATCTTTGTCGTCCCTCCCCTCTTCGTCAGAGTGAAGGGCTCTTGAGACTGCAGTCTCCAGGTCACGACTCAGGTCATAGTCATGATCCCATTCCAAGGGGATGGAATCTACGCTAGCTGGAGTATCCCTCCCTGACCTTTCACTTCGGAGTGGCTGTGGAAGAGACAGCGAGAGAATGGAGGAAGGATGCGGGGAAAGGACACTGTCTGCGGATTTGTCATGCCAGTGCAGGTCGGAAAGATCTGCTGATTCATCCAGATCCACTTCACGATCAGATAACTCATGCTCATCATCTGTGAGCTGGAAGGAGACATTAAAACAATTTCATTTATTTATTTAGCGTATGGCTGGTCACACGCAATATTAAAACACTTCATTTTTACAGGTTAAAACAATTAAAACAATTTTTAAAAAAGCAGTAAGAGAACCTAAGAGGAAAACAGAAATAAAACAATAATGAATGCTTTTCATAAGGAGACCTTCTATTGTTTGCTAGGTCAAGAGGACAAAAATCTCACAGTGTGACATCCATCCTTTCAAGATTAAAATAAATAAATAAATTGAAAGACGTAAATTGGAAAAGCACCAGCTCTTTTTTTCTTTCACATTTTGGATTTCATTATTACACGTTATTACTTTAGGCTGTTTTCTAGATCTGTTCATTTTGCAGGATCACTTAGAAGACGGGGGGAAAAAAAGACTTAATGTAAAAATGTTTACTTCCTCACAAAAAACATGGGGAGTGTTTAGGATAAATGGGTAGCTCAGATCTTACATCTACATGAAACTTAAAAGAGGCATCTTTTAGTTGAAAGATAAGTAACATTTTTTTTGCAGCGTTACTTTTAAATAGTGAATGGGGGCCTTGAAAGAACAATATGAAGGTATAAGAGGCTTAATGCATCTATTTTGTGTCCTCTCCACTCCCCGCAAAAAAGTTCTATCAAAAATATACAGTAGCTCCACTGCCAGACTTCAGCAGTGTAATTTGGAGATGCTCAAAGGCAGGCCTGCAAAACATATATGGCTGCATGCTACCTGCCAAGTAGCTTTGTAAGGCCCACCCACATTTTTAAAAAATTCACCCCCTCCTGGAAGAAGATGCTGCCAAGTGCCTCCAAAGCCTTTAGGCCTCACTGAGGCCTCCAGTTTCAGTGCTGCTGCTTCATAGCCACCGAACACCTGAACAGTGCAACAGGTATTCCTTTGTGGCCCTTTGTGATTATTTTTCATTTATCAGTTGGCCTTTTTTTTCTTTACAATTTGTACCCTAATGAATGCAAAAAACGGGGTTTTGAAGCAGTAGTGAAATTCAATTTTTTTTACTACCGGTTCAGTGGGCGTGGCTTGGTGGGCATGGCAGGGGAAGGATACTGCAAAATCTCCATTCCCACCCACTCCAGGGGAAGGATAGTGCAAAATCCCCATTCCTTCCCCACTCCTGGGGGAAGGATATTGCAAAATCTCTATTCCCATCCCACTCTGTGGCCAGCCAGAGGTGGTATTTGCCAGTTCTCCGAACTACTCAAAATTTCCGCTACTGGTTCTCCAGAACCTGTCAGAACCTGCTGAATTTCACCCCTGGTTTGAAGGGGCTGCATTTAGGACATGAGTTATCCAAAACAGTTATAACTCTGTAGGTGCTTGAAGAAGAGAACACCGAGTCTATGATGAAGTCTAAAATTAACAACATGTACAAATATCGATAAGGCAAATTTAACACTTACTGGAAGACGAATTAATTTTTTGTGGTATCTTTCTACTCGGCCAAAGACTTCGTGGCAATAACGTCTCAGCTCGTCCAACTCCTCCTCAATGACAGCTGCATCTAAAGGCTCACTCTTTTCTAACAGTTGCTCACCCTGGCCAATGATTTGCTCAATTTTGTTGTTGTTCAGGGAGATTTCCTGTTGAAAAGCCTGAAACACAATGTGTAATTTATTAAACAGGACATAAGAAAAATCAGGAGCCAGAGGCCAATCACTAGACTTTATGTCTATAGAGATTTTCAGTCATCCAGGACATGGCTGTTCCAAAGGTGCTTTTTTTTTTTTTGTTCAAGAGACAAGTGGATTTTCTGGTTTACCAAAAAGTCCAGTTGCCTCTTGGAATAAAAGCATCTTTGGGACACTATATTGTATTTTATTAATAATTAATATATTTTATTAATTATTTTCCCCCAAATATATTATGTCACATAAGTGAGGAACTGTTTAGAAGAAAATGGCAACCTATGCATTAGTGTAATTTATATAATACATTCTTTTTGAAGTCTTCTTTTTTCAATGGGGACTGACCATTGGTACATGCTATATATTTCTGGTACATATAACCAATAAATTGGTTTATTTTCTCTCTAGTGAAGATTTCTACGGCCATTCCTCACTGAGTGGCTATATCATTTAACAATAGTTCACAAATATGACAGTAATTTCAAAAAGAAATTGCAATCACGGTGTACAGTTAACAAGCAAATGTCATGCTCCTGACCACAACTCATGCTCAAGTGACTTGCATAGATGTATGAGAGAACTTGATTTAAATGTGACAGAAGCAACCAACAGTCATCGCAGTGTCTCTCTCTTTCTCTTAGCCACATATTCATTTAGTGACTATTTAGATCCCAATTTAAAGAACAGATTGCAGTTGCTGAACAGGGTGCATTATGGATACTATACAGAATAAAAACAAAGCTGGGCAGGGCACTGATTATTCTTATGATGAAGAATAATTTTGCTCAATGCCTGATGCCTATATTAACATAACTATAAACATCCCATATAACTATCAACTTGAAAAGAATAAATGCATTTTGTAAAGCATACTTCAATTGGGCAGTTTTTGGTTATGACCCCTCCAGGAAGTAGTGCAAAGAATATAATTTTATAACAGGTAACAATATATAATCATTTACTAATCTTTCTCTCATCATTAAGGAATCTGTGACCTAAAACTTGGAATCAAAATTTCTTTGTGTCACAGAGAGCCTATCTCATAATGACAATGTTTTTTATTTATTTGATTTCGTCAAGCATGCATTAGATAACAGATACAAGTGTAAATGTGATTATGAATACATGAAATACAAATAAAAGGGAACATTAGGACAGGGACGGTAGGCACGTTGGTGCGCTTAAACACGCCCCTTAAAGACCTCTTAGGAATGGGGTGAGGTCTACAGTAGACAGTCTAAGGTTAAAGTTTTGGGGGTTTGGGGAAGAAACCACAGAGTCAGGTAGTGCATTCCAGGCACTGACCACTCTGTTGCTGAAGTCATATTTACTGCAATTGAATTTGGAGCGGTTTACCATAAGTTTGTATCTATTGTGTGCTCTTGTATTGTTTTGGTTGAAGCTGAAGTATTCATTGACAGGTAGGACATTGTAGCAGAGGTTTTATGTACTACACTTAGGTCGGACCAAAGACAGTGAAGTTCTAAGTTGTCTAAGACCAAAATTTCAAGTCTGGTGGCATAAGGTATTCTGTTGCGAACAGAGGAGTGGAGGACTCTTCTCGTGAAATACCTTTGGACTCGCTCAATTGTATTAATGTACAATATGCAGTACGGGATTCAGACAGATGAGCTGTATTCAAACTTTGGTCTAGCAAAAGTTTTGTATGCCTTAGTTAGCAGTCCAATATTACTGGAGAAGAAGGTACGCAAGATTAGGTTAAAAACTGTTAATGCTTTTTTGGCAATGCTGTTACAGTGAGCTCTGGCACTTAGATCATTTGAGATGAGTACTCCAAGTTCTTTGACAGAGTGAGAGTCATCTATTAGGTCGTATCCACTCTGCTTGTATTTTGCGTTCTGATTTTTTTTGCCAATGTGTAAGACAGAGCATTTGTTGGTTGAGATTTGGAATTGCCAATTGTTTGACCATTCTGATACATAGTCAAGGTGTTTTTGTAGGGTAGCAGCATTGTCAGTGGTGTTGAATAGTTTTACTATAATGTTACTCGCATGAAACTTAGACACCAAGTAATGATAGGAATTGTAGTAAATATATATATACACAGAGAGTTTACCTTATTTTAAATTGTACAGCTAATAGAAAAGAGTAAAATGTGTTTTAGGAATGTGTTTTATTCCTAAACAACAAACTAATTTGAGGCAGAAGACTTGAGTGGCAAATTATTGCTTTACTTTATGATGTGACAAACATATGCTATAAAATGGTTAGGAGGGTAAGTTGCAGTGGAAAAGCAATGGGTGAGGAGAGGATTTTCGTATTAAGTTCAGCTTGTTTGGGCTTGTTATTATTTATTTATCAAATTTATATAGCTACCCATCTCAAAATGACTCTAGGTGGCGCTATTGTAGTATTCATACTATAACATTATCATACCAACCTTACTCATGAGTGCGTGATGAATTTTAAAGCTTACTATTTTTCCTTCATACATATCATGTTGCATAAAAATTTAGCTAATGATAAAATGTGCTCTGCTTTTTATTATTGTGATTTTCTAGACTTGCATTTCTGTACCTTGAGTTGCTTTATTTTTGCTTGAACATCACACTCCGAGAAGTGCTCAATATTGGTGAGTTGCAAGTCCATCTCTGTAAGCCAGACCAAAATGCTGTCACGTGCCGTCTCAAATTCCTCACGTTGGCCAATGAAATGCTGTAAAAAAAGGAAATGTGATGATTCAACTTTTTCACATTAGTACATAACCTTTAGACATTTAAAGCAAAATCCAAAGCTATCAATTAAAACTGCTTTTCTTAAAATTGTCCCTTCAACTGCAGAAACATTACAATAAAAATGAATGAAAATGGAGTAATACTTTAAGTCTGCGGAGGATGGAGATCACTCGTTTTTGCAAGTTGTCCCATCTCTGGTTTCCTTCGTGGACCATCAACTTGAGGCTGCCAGCAGAATCAGTGCGATTTTCCCTGGCCAAGCGGCGGTACTGTTTGTTGATCAGTTCTAGCTGAGTTAAACTTTCTTGTACTTGACGCTGAAAAGCCTACCAAAAAGAACAGCAGCAAAATAACCCATTAAACTTCGGTCCTTATAATCACTACCTTCGTTTGGATTTTTATTTATTTATTTATTTTGCTTGCTGGTAACTTTTCTATCAAAGAGAAATTATTATCCAGGCTTTTACATCCTATTTAAATCCCCTGTCACACTAGAGAAAAAGATGTGTTTTACTTACATAAAAGCAGTGCTAAAGTTTGCTACCTGAAGTACGGTATATTTTTTCCTATGCCAAAGTATCTATAAAGGTAGCAATTTTCTTGAGCTATTAGGAACTACTTATTTTGCAGTACATGAAATCACTGTGCTATAGCAACTATTGTCAAACAGGACTTTTTAAAAATTCAGATACATATTGATATTTAAGATGAACTAGTACATGTTTCTAAAACATGGTATTTGGGAAGCAGGCAATCATTTGGCAATGACATCCCAACAAATATCTGTATGCAAACATGTTTAACTGTGTCTTTATAGTCCTCTACTTTGTGACAAAATGCTAATACAATTAAAATAATGGAATGGATTTCTTACAACCTCAGAATAAAAGATAGACATAGTTTGTTAAGTCAATAAGCTTGAATGCATGGTAATGTAATTCTATCACATAAAATTAGTCTGCGTAGTTAGACAATAATAGAGAGAGAAAACAGTGTGTGCACTCAGGATCTTCCAAGGAGAGATCAGAGGATTAAATGCTATTCTTGAATCACCAGCTGTAACAGAACAAAATGATCTATAGGCACATTCATGGCCATCAACATTAACTCTGAGTTATTTCTGCTCCTTTTTATTAGCAATCAACATGATTAAAATGAAAGCAGACATTTGTGCAGCAGGTTGCAGCCAAGGACAAAAGGGAGCTATGTAATCTGAAGCAGCAAATATCTTCCAAGGCTTCATCTCATAAATGATCCATCAACTCAATTTAAATGTCAGTGCAGAAGGTACTGTAGATAGGTGGGGAGATTAAGTAAAAAGAGATAGGCTACAGTGGAAATCATATGAAGAATTCAGTTGGACAGCAACAAAAAACATTAATAAAACAAATCCAGAAAAGCAAATCCACCTGTTTAAATCAGTAAGAAAGACTACAGATTTTAAACAAGGAGGCTTATGTTGGGTCAACACCACATGTATAATTTCATCTGTTGCTAACATTTGTCCAGAGGAATGGCAGCTGTAAGGTTTTCTACTGTCTTACAATGATATGCTTCTATACTGATACTCTAGTTTGCTCAATGTAATTATACTTTAGCCGAGGCTTTTCAAAAAAGCCAACTCTTTCAAATGTGTATTGCATTTTCCTATTCAAATAAAAACTAACATTGTATTTATTTTGGAGAAATGCAGGGCTTCTTTTGACAAAAGACAATTCTTTTGTCTTTGTAAACAACTCTGTGGTCTATAAAAAGTATCCAGAAGGTAAAATTTTCTGGAATGCATGTTTTCTTATATCAGGCACATTGAAATATTTCTCTTTATAAACTTTAAAGTTTAAATTTCCACTCACTCTATAATGTCTACTGTACTGTAGCCTGTAATATTTAATTATACATATTACAACAGCGGCAAGAATAATATATGCACAAAATTGGAAAAATAATAATACACCAACGGAAGAAAATTTGATTAGAAAAGTTTTGGAGTGCGCAGAGATGGACAAGCTCACAAAAGAAATACAAGAAAAGGAGGAAACAGAATACTACGTGGTATGGGAAAAACGGTATGAATCGTTAGAGGAGAGGTATAAAGGGCAAGGAAAGAGTAAATGAGGAAGATATAGGAGTTGAAATATAGTAACAAACAAGTGGAAATGGAACGTACACAGAATGTATGATTGAAATTGAGTACATTGTTATCTTTATGTATATAAATCAATATTAGAATCATATGTATAAATGGTAAATTAAAATAAGGGAGAAAAATTGATATGTAAGAAATGTTTACTGATGTGAAAATGTTGAAAAGAGGAAAATTGTAAAAATTTCTTTTTTTGTTTTTTAAAAAAACTGTTTAATAAAAAATATTTTTTTAAAAAAATAGTAAACAAGTTAAAAGCCAAGTAAAAATCTGTTTCAACAATCTTTTTCAAGATGCCTGCAACAACCACACATTTAGGGGAGCCTAAGTGGATAGTTGAAATGCATTTGGATAAAAGAAAATGAAATGAAATACACAGAAAAAGCTCACAGAGGAACATGTTTTAAACGTCTACTAAAATATACTTTGTTCAGTTTTATGTAGTAGAGTAAATTTCATGATTCCTCAGTAAGTAAAAGGGAAATGGAATGGAAAGTAAGGAATGCTTTTATCCAATAAATTGATTGACTCATTCATATAAATGGACCTTTGGGTATTAGCAAGAGTAAGTCCTACTTAACCAGGATGACAACGGTTTGAAATAATTAAAATGGTAAGAAAAAGAAAAGATGAGAGTTTTAAAAAAAATCAATAAAATATAAAAAGGGTATTTTTGTGTTGTATACAAAAGGATATTTTGTATTGCGTAAGGATGAGTTCAAGCTTAGGCCATTAGCTTTACTCTGAAACAAAAAACAGATTTGTACAAATTTTATAATTTGGATCGTAATGTCATGCCTTTTTTCTCTTTCTGGTGGTCATAATTATATTTTCCATTACATCTGTAAACTTTGGCTGATGTTTGTTCTTTGTTCTTTTCTGACTCAACTGAAAGAAAGGAAGAGATGGGAAACACTTCCATTTCCAAGTGGCATTATGTTTCTTCCTGGGCAGAATGAGCCAGAAAGGGAAACTAAACCAAACTAAACCAAACAGTAGCCCAACAATAAGAAAACACCGGTACCTCCTCCTTGATAGAAAAGAGCAATATACTGCTCCATTGGGATGACATCATTACCTGGTGAAAATCAATTGTATCATTTGTAGACAGGAGCCTTTGGGCCTAAACCAGCTAAATTATTGCAGATTACGGCCTTACAATGACTAATGCATATCGATCAAGTGCGCTAATTCATTTTAATTATAGTTTAGGGCAGGACAAACAATCTGTGCTCTATTTTTCAAGTTTCAAAGTCCTTTGCTCCAAGTCCTAAGGTAGAATTTGATCTTTCACTAAAATAAAATGAGTAGAGTTACACCAATAAGGTAGAATAAATTTGCTTCTGTGACAGCATCAGAACAGATTATATTTCAAACAGATAAAATCACCTCAAACTTCTTCAGTTCTTCTTTAGCAACTGTATATAATACACCGGAAGAACTAGGGAAAGCAGCCGTCCTTTCAGAAATTTTCAACCAATCTTCAAAGCGAGAATAATCATCCAAAAACTTCTGCCATAGTCTCCAAGTCTCTTCAATTCTAAAACAAAGATAAAAATAGGAGAGGCTGAAGGTGATATCTATATCACCTTAAAATTATTTGATATCTCATCTAGTTACCAACTGTAATAAAGAAATCATGTTGCCTATTCGAACATGCCCAAGCAGACAAATAGTGTATTGAACAATACTCGCTTTTAATGAAGCTTGACAGTAGTTTTGACAAGAATTATTTTTAACAAGAAACATAATTCATTGGCTGAATCCAGCTTGAGCTGGATTTATTTATTTATTTAGCATATGGCATGCCATACATGGACTAGTAATATAAATTAACATTTAAACTAGATTAGTAGAACCCAATAAAATATAAATGTCAAAAAGATCTATGTTCAAATATTAATGTCTAAGTCATCTAACCATTGAAGCACAACATTCTTTATATTTAAAAAATCAGATACTGGAGTTGTATATGCCCCGGTCACGATGTGATCTACAGTTCGACATGGGACCCCCACACTCACAACGAGGGGAGGATATTATGCCCCATTTATACAGAGATTCCTGGAAGACGCCATGTTAGGTGCGAATCCTATTCAGGATTGTCCATTGCTGACGTGGTAGTTCAAAGCCTGGAACCTTTTTTGTGGGGTCATTTATATGTTTTCTATGTCTGCATGTTCAGCCCCCCATTTGGCTTTCCATTGGGGATCAATGTTAAAATTGTTGGGCAGATGTTGTGGACATGCCAAGGAGGGGGGGGGGGCTAGAGCTGGAATAAAGTAGTTACGGATTTTTCCTCTTAAACTTTTGCAAATCCTTATTTGAAATAATGTAATTATTTTTGAATTTTTCAACACTGCATTGTAAAGAGCTGAAAAGAAAAGTTGCAGGACTACACAACTACAGCTATTTAAATTAAGAAGTTTTTAAAAAATACAAACATACATTCGCTGCATTAACAAATAACTGTATCCATGTGGCTTGCCTTGAATATAGATGGGAAGCAGAACATTGGACTGTTTAGATAAATTTTAGCTCTCACTGCAGAATTTCTATGTAATGACATTTGGTCCATAAGGAAGTCACATGCTGCTCTATGTAGCTTATATCCATTAACCTATGTAACTTATATCCATTAACAGATGTTTAATTTATGAATTGGCTAGATTTCATTCCATTCTAAGAAATTTGGAGAATCATCTAAAGTTTCACCGAATACTTACTTGAGTCGCCTTTCCATTGACATGGCACAAATATTCCGCCATCTTCGGTCTAAGTTCCTTGTGGCTTGCTGAATGGAATCACATTCTGTTTCAGTAGCACAAGCGTCACAATCATGAAGAAGAACTTCACAGAGGTTGAGGACAGATGCAACCCCAGTGCTATGTTTCTCTATGTCCCTTTGAAGTTCCTGTAAGTCAATAGATAAACTTGTGAATGTCTTAGGCAAAACTGAAGTTAATTAATACTGTATGTACTATAAACAAGCAAGGCAAAACTGAAATACAAATGAAGGAAAATAAAAAGCTAAGTTATTTGGTGGCTAATAAAAATCCCAAATTGTTCCACAAAAAAATCAACTTAAAATTTTGACTTAGATTCCAAGCACATATACTTAAAAATAAGGACTAGTGCAATCATGCACACACACACACACACACACACACACACACACACACAGAGAGGAGTGGGGTGGGGAGACAGAGACTGATCATTCCAACACATACTTCTATTTTTCTAATCAAATGGCTTATTTATTAAACATGATAAGATAAAAAGAATGCATAGATGGTCTGAATTCATAATATTGCTATTGGTGTTCATATTTCGTTGTTAAGAAACATTTCGTTCTACCAGGCTACAAATATACTAACTGAAATCCATTAAGTATTATTGCCACCTATCTTTAGGTAATTTCAAAGAGTCTAATATTAATACCACTAATTATCAGTCAGTAACCATTTGCCAACTGCATTTTTGGGTTCCATTCATGGTTTGATGTTGACTTTTAAAACCTGAATGGGATGAGCAAAGAGGGTTTCAAGGAGTGCTTTCTTTATGACATCCATTTCCAAACAGCCCTGATTGGGGTGATGGGATTAGTAAATAAATGTTGTGTTAGTAGAGGTAGTGCTTTACTATTAAGCTCTTTGTCATATTGCATTACTTCAAATTATGTGCAATTAACTCCACATTTTGTCATGTTTCCAACTGTACACTTTATTTCTTTTGCGTCACTGAATCAGGTGCAGCAACAAGCAGGAAAAAAATAGATAATTTCTTTTTTTTATGAAAACAAAGTAACTGGAGTATGTAAACACAGAGTGAAAAGTGTTCATGCAATGGTTCTCTTAAATATGTCAAGAATGTTGCTGTACACTTGACATTCCAGGATGGGATAGGTAGTCTTTGGTGCAAGAACAAATTTGGAATTCCAAGAGCTTAGTGGACACATTAATTCACAAAATGTCTGCCATGGATGGCTATGATGTTCATCAGTCTCTTTCAACCCTCCATGGTCTATTACTCTATGACTACATCAATTCACCAAGATTGCCTGTCAATGACTGTTTCTTTGAATCTTTGTAAGCTCATTCTCATATCAGCAGTGATCGTGTCTAACCACCTTATCTAGATATTTAAGGTGATTGGATTTTTGCTTCATAAGTTTTGCTTCATATTTTAATTAATTCTTCTTTGTTCCTTCTTTTCCAGTAGACCTTTGCCTTGTCTGTTATCATGCTTATCTTGGCAGGAAAGATTCCCTGGATTTCTGTAATTACTTTAAAGAAATGTACTGTTCTTTTTATTTGATTGTCATCTTCATTTTCTTTTCCTTGCTTGTGTAAATAGATTTCCTTGACTCTTTTTTTTTTTTAATTTGATTTATATGCCGCCCTTCTCCGGAGACTCAGGGCGGCTTACAATGTGCTAAGCAATAGCCTTCATACTTTTTGTATATTTATACAAAGTCAGCTTATTGCCCCCACAAACTGGGTCCTCAATTTACCTACCTTAGAAAGGATGGAAGGCTGAGTCAACCTTGAGCCTTGGTGAGATTCGAACCTGCAATAATTGCAGGCAGCTGATGTTAATAACAAGGCTTTAGACCACTGTACTATCCAAGGCTCTTGGTCGTAGAAGAGTTTTAGTTTCAGGAATTTTCTTTTCTATGTGTTGTCTTTTCCTTTCTGCCTTTCCTGGTCAATTTTCAATCTATCAATAGGCATTTTGTCTTCTTATCAACATTGCATTTTGTAATACTTTTGTTTACTTCATTTAATGATTTGAATGAATTTCAATCTAGAATTCTTCAGACATACACTTCATCAGATGCATTTCAGTTCTCTATCTTTACAACAACAAAAGCAGATGGAATATTACTGAAATTGTAGCTTGTCGATCACTTGGTTTATTAAGCTGAAATTTTACAAGAGGTTCAGGACCAAGCTTCAGTAAGCATTAGGACTTGTTTTTGTTGATTGAACAGAGCTACACCCACTTGATTGAAGATCATGCAGTCAATTTGATTTCAGTGTTGTTTACCCAGCAATGTCCATATATAGAATTGCATTTTAGAATTGCTTGAGAAACAGATGTGCTACAGTATTATGACTGAATTTGTTACAGCTATTTGTCTGTCTCCTACTTCATCTGTATACGAAGATAAAATGTTTCCATTATTCCGGGTTCAAACTTTAAATTTTTATTTCATTTTAGTCTTCCAGTCATCTATAATAAATATGAGATATGTTGCTGATTTTGTATCAATGAGGTGTTGCAAATCATCATAGAACTGTTCAATTCCCATTTCCTTGAATCCCTATGATACTGATTGTCTTGTCCTGCACTTCAAATGAGATTATTCTATCATTTGCTGGAGTGTTAGTGGAGGTAGCGCTTTACTATTAAGCTCTTTCTCATATTATATTTCTTCAAATTGTGTGCAGTTAACTCACATTTTGTCATGTTTCCAACCATATGCTTTGTGTAACCATAAAATGCTGGGAAATGTGGAAGGAAAGAGAAACAGAGGACAATCACAGCAATGTAATAGAGTCAGTTACAGTAGCGCCAGCAGAAGAAGAGGTTAGGAACATATTATCATGGAGAACATCTATCAATGTAGTTGCTAAGAATCAACACCAACTTGATGGCACTTAAACAATCAATCGATCCATAAATTATTTTAATATTTTTTGTTTATAAAGCGGCTCTGCTATTTCTTATATAGTTTGCTTTGCTTTGCTATGAAATCATCCATCCAGTTTGCTAATTCCCAGAAGGTCGGTGTCCACTCTTGACACTGCTATTCTGATAACATCAAAGTTGACTTGGTTCATTAATTTGACATTCCATGTTCAACTGTTTATAGCATGAAATTTTCATTTTGCTTTTGCCTGTGAGTGAATCAGCAATGGACATCTTTTCACCTTTAATCCAGATGTGTCATGTGCATATGTGTTATGTCTATTTGCCCTCTGCTTTCCCCAGCAACTGTTTGAATACCTCTTGTTTGGGGGCCTCATTCTCCAGTTTCAATTTTCTAGATTTACTTCAGTAGGTGACATTTCCTTCTCCGATGGATACTATTTAGTCCAATATTTCATCAGGAATAATTTGCTTGGAAAAATGCCCTCCTGACACTATAGCTCATAGGTTATTGATAAAAGGACGGGTGTGTGTGTGTGACAGGAAGCCAGAAAACAAAAGATGTTTGAAAGAAAAAACAGCAACTATTTTAAAAATTAAGTTTCCAATTGTGAGAAACTGTGGATATCAGCCAGGGGCAAAAGAATTCAAGAGCAAACTCACTAAGAGGTGAGAGCTACATTTGATGGAAAAAACCTATCTACCTTAATTAGTTTGTTATAAATCACTTGGAATAGTTTTCAATAATGTATTTTTAATTTACAGCATTAAAAATGCTGTTGAAGTCTACGTCATTCATGCTTCCTGACTTTGCCAGCAATGTGAGATTTAACTACAGTTGTAAAATTGGAAATGCACTGAATATAATATTTCTATTCAGAATTATTTCACTAATGAAGTAGTCTTCATTAGAGACTAGTCTTTTAATAACACTAATTCAAATACATTTGCATTTCAATGTGATTTAACGTAGAATTGGGATTAGATGTATTGTCTTATATATAACTTAATTTCTTGCATTTGGAACAGAAGTCAAATTAACACAGGAAGAAGTTAAAGGCAACTAATATTTATAATTTATCCAGAAAAATGAAGACATTTAGCACCACATAGAGGAAAAAAGAAGAAGAAATGCAGATTCCTAGGTAGACTTGTGATCCATTGTTCAAAAGTAACACTACACAAAACACTTGTTCTTCTGCATACTTTTTCCTTCGTTTCCCAATTGCAGATTCCAATAAATTAATTCTGAGGCATAGGAAACATGGAAATATTTTTTTAATCCCCTAACTCTATGTACAAATTCTGCTCAACTAAGCTTTGTTTTTAAAATACAAACTATCTCTACCGGGGCAGAGGCTTGAGCTAATGTGATTCAATATATGACAAAGAACACTCATGATATCTGGATTCTATGCCTATAGTTATAGACTGATCATATAGACTGATCAAGTCTGAATATCAAACATGCTGAATATAGTTTATAACCCTATTGTAAAAAATATTGACAAAGTTTTCTTTGGAAAGAATTTTGTGTGATGAATAAAGGTGTGTGTTTGTGTGTGTGCATGCGCACATGTGTATATGCGCACCTTTGAGTCATTGTTGACTCCTGGTGATTGCCTGGACAAGTGCCTGGAAGTTTCTTGGCAAGATTTCAGAGTTTGTTTGCTTCCTAGGGCTGAAAGAGAATGACTGGCCCAAGGCTATCTAATTGGCTTCAAACCTAAGGCATGGGCTAGATCTCGCAGTCTGCTGGTTTCTAGTCTGATACCCTAACCCAGGGGTGTCAAACTCGGTTTCATTGAGGGCCACGTCAGGGTTGTGTTTGACCTTGGGGGGCCAGGGTGAGTGTGACCAGGGTGAGCGTGGCCAGCTCGACGTCACTCGTGTTGGGGGCGCCTGTGGTGACCTGAGCACTCTGCCACTGAAAACAGGCTGCCAAGCTCCATTTTCAGCTGCGATGGCATCCTGCAACCCTCTGCCACTGAAAATGGAGCTTGGGAGGGCCGCACCACTGGCCAGTCCTTTGCTGTTTCCAGGCGACCCTGCGGACCAGATCTAAGCACCCCATGGGGTGGATCTGGCCCTGGGCCTTGAGTTCAACACCCCTGCCCTAACCACTTTACCACTTGTCATTATGAATAAACATAACAAATAAAAGTTCATCCTGTCTCCTGTACATCAACCAGTGAAATCCAGGTGGCCCATCTACATTTTGGGTCAAATCACAATTGATTGTAAGCACATGATTTAAATGTTTATGACTTTCTGATGCTGACAGGGAGTTTTTGAATGCTATATGTGCAGCTATAAATTTACCAAATAAACATACAAAATATCTCTGTTCCAGTTTCTGATCATTCCGTGCCATGCAGCGTGTTCTAATACACATTTTACTTAGAAGGAAATTACTATTGTGTAACTGGACCAATAAACCAAAACTTTAGAAAAAGCTTTCAAAATTTGCTAATTTCAAAATAACTGTGTTCCTAATTGTATAACATGATAAACAAACCAAGAAAGAAGCATTATAGCCATGTCTGCAAACAAGCGGGACCAAGAAACCTGACATTATGCCTCTTGTTTCATATCATAGCACCTTATGCTTGGCTGGCTGAGGAATTCTGGTATAGAAGTCTAATCATCTTAAAATGGCCAAGGTTGAGAATCTCTGAACAAAGGGGGGGGGGAATTATGTAGCGGTGACCTGAGATCATACATATTTGAAAGTGGGAAATAATAGTCTAAATCAGGAGTGTCAAACTCAAGGACTGCAGGCTTGATCTGGCTCACGGGGTGCTTAGACCTGGCCCATGGGGCCACCTTGGAAACAGCGAAGGACTGGCCCACGGTGCCTCTACAGTGAAAATGGAGCTCAGGGAGGCTGCATGCCCCCCCCAACTCCATTTTCACTGGCAGAGGGCTGCAGGAGGCCACCGTGGCTGAAAACGCATGTTGAGCTGGCCCCCCAAGATCAAACACAACCCTGATGCTGCCCTCAATGAACTTGAGTTTGACACCCCTAGTCTAAATCAATTAAGAATGGTGTCAATCTCTTTGAAGGAAGAAGAAAGAAGAGTCTATGAAGACAAAGTTTATGAGCTTCTCTTTGATGACATGCAAACTGAAACTCAAGATTCAAATAATTTCAAAGCTTCAAGTCCTGAATTATGAGCACAGCACCCAACAGATTGGCATCTTCCTGGCATTTTCATATGATCACAATGAATCTTATAGCACATTATTGACTTTCAGGAATAATCGCTAATGTGAATGATTCAGGTCTGTAGAGTAATACTGGACAAGAGGCTGAAGTCTACAGCTCTTATTCATTATTAGTTTTGTTCCTCAATTATACACTACTAGTAACAAGTTGCCTACAGCTATGTAAGTCATTTCAATGGGTATATATTTCTTCAGTAATGTTTGTTACAGAGACTCTTAGCATGTTAATCTGCTCGCTTCAAGCTAAATTTATGTTCATTCTGTCTAGCTGACACTTTCTATCGTGGGGATTTAAAATTTAAGTATTGTTTCTAATTGACCTTTATTGTAATGTTGCAGTGACAGTCTGGAAAAAGGCTTAAAATTCAAATAATGATCATTCATTGCTTCTCTTGTGAAATATTGCTATCAAGACTAAGTATTTGGGTATACTGGCTGAAGTTAAGCATCTTAAAATATTCTTTAGTAGCAGTTTCACACAGTCCTTTTCAAACTAACCAACACTAAACTCCAAAATGTTGCATTAAATATCTATCAATTATTTGACCCTAAATCAAATACAAGACATTGCTCAAGAAGGTAATTAAACTAAGAGCTCAAGTATTAAAAATGCCTCTGGTGTAAAAAAAGATTGAGAAGGATAGCAAATATTTGTGGCAGACATTAATCGTCATAACAGATGAAGCAACCTTTCTATCACAGGTATTAGTGAAAGGCTGAGAATGGCAAATTGATGGATTACACAGTAAGAAGACTTAACAATTTCCTCCCAGAATTACACTTTTCTGAAAGTGACATAGTACATGCACACAGAATTCAAAATACCAAGATTGTAAAGCTGAATAAACCAAGGAATATTATAATTAAATTTCTTAGTGAACAAAAATTCTTTGAGGCAAAATTTATTTCTTACAGTTCATATTTGTCCATTAGAGATATTCATAGAGAAAAGATTATTTTGTCACAAGCTGGAGGAGGAATTTAACTGAGGAAAACATAATTTTTTGTTTTATCGATATTAGCCTAACTGCCTTAAAAACATGATGACATTTAAACTTCTTACAGGATTGCTGATAAAAATGGGAATTCACAATAAATGGGAATTTCCATTTAAACATAATAGATTGAAACCACAAGGAATAGAAACAATTTATATTATTCGGGTTATGAATAAAACTGGCTGAGTTGAAGAAGATTCCCTCTGATGGTACTTGGACAAGGAATGACCTTGGAGATGAAGCCAAGAAGAAACAGCTGCAAAATGAAGCTCCCAGCTGGAAGAGGATTCGGACACAAATATGAGCAAAATGGGGGAAAATACTCTTTAGACTAAAAGTTCTTGTATGGTATTAAAATATTAGCTCAGATTAGAATTAAGATATAAATGATGAGATAAAAACTATTTAGGAAGAGGGATGCAGAAAATTAATATAAGAGAGCACATAAAAATAAAATTATAAGGACGTCCAATCGTGTCTAACCCTGGGGGGGTGGTGTTCATCTCCGTTTCTTATCCAAGGAAGCCAGCGTTATCCAAAGACATTTCCGTGGTCAGGTGGCTAGCATGACTAAATACCGAAGCGCATGGAATGCTGTTGCTTTCCCATTGAAGTGGTACCTATTTATCTATTTGTGTTTGCATGCTTTCGAACTGCTAGGTGGGCAGTAGCTACAGCAAGGAATGGGTACTCACCCCATTGCACAGCACTCGGATCTCAAACCTAGGCTGTCAGATTTCCAGCTGACAAGCTCATCATCTTTAACTGAATTAATTGGGTGATAAAGGGATGACAGAGTGGCAAAAAAAAAAATCCCTGTTAGGGAGGGGCTCAAAAACAATCCTTATGAAACTCTGTAGATTTATTGTTGGTCTGCAATTGAATGCAGGAGGAGAGGGTGGACAGGGAGGGAAATGGGGGTGATAAAAAATATTTGGCTCATCAGAGGGGAATGATTTGAGGTAAGGACTATATGGCAAGGCTAGGAATTTAACAGAACAGAACAGAACAGAACAGAACAGAACAGAACAGAACAGAACAGAACAGAACAAACTTGGAAGGGACCTTGGAGGTCTTCTAGTCCAGCCCCCTGGACTAGAAGATTTTGGTTTATATTTTTAAGACAGAATAATTTGTTTTATAGGACACAAGGTAAGAGAAATGATATTTTATGATATATGTAAATGTTAGAGGTTTGGATGATACAATGAAAGAATCTTACTCCTTGAATATGTTTTTCAAAAGAAATAATGTAAACCAAACTTTGGTATAAAATGGGAAGCAGTGAAAGTTGTGATAAGAGGGGAATTGTATTATACAGAGGACTAAAATTTAAAAGGAAAAAAAATCTTTATCAAATTAGATTTAAAAGTGAAAGATTCATTAGCAAAACATAATAAAACAGATTTCTCAAAAGTCTATAAACAGCTAGAATTGAAAAGAACCGAATTCTAGAAGATGATAAAATTTTAAAAGAGCCCCTCTATTCAAAGGTATAACATTTTAAATTTGATAACAAGTACTCTAAATTTTTAGCAAGTAAATTTAATCCCACATTCTTCAACCTTCTTTAGACTGTGTGGAAGTAGAAATGTAATTAATTAATTAGCAAAACAAGTCAGGAATATGTAACTTGTGAAATCAATACAAGATTTTAGAAGTCAAATAATTAGTAATACTAGATTCTAAAATTCCTTAAAGAATCATGTACTTCTAGAAATCTAACATCAAAACACATTAAGAATTAGATAAATTAAAATTCCCTGTGTTTCAACACAACACATTTGATAGTTAGTCTCATTATTAATCTAAATATAAAGCTATACTTCTTTTAAAGCTAGGAAAAATATTCACCGGGTATTACTTCATATATAGCTGCAAGAAAAAGTATGTGAACCCCTTGGGATTACGTGGAGTTTTGCATGAATTGGTCATAAAATGTGCTCTGAACTTCATCTAAGTCACAACAATAGAAAAACACAGTCTGCGTAAAATAATACTACACAAACATTAGATGTTACCATGGTTTAATTGAACATAACATGTAAACATTCACAGTGCAGGGAGGAAAAAGTATGTGAGCTCCTAGCCTAATGACTTCTCCAAGAGCTAATTGGAGCCAGGAGTGAGCCAACCTTGACTCCAATCAGTGTGATGATATTGGATGTGTTGCTGACAGCTGTCCTGCCCTTTAAAAACACACACCTGTTTTGGGTTTACTGGTTTCAAGAAGCACTATCTGATGTGAACCATGCCTCGCAGAAAAGAGCTCTCAGAAGACCTACGATCAAGAATTGTTGACTTGCATGAAGCTGGAAAGGGTTACAAAAGTATCTCCAAAAGCCTCGATGTTCATGTGTCCACGGTAAAACAGACTGTCTACAAATGGAGAAAGTTTAGCACTGTTGCTACTCTCCCTAGGCGTGGTTGTCCTGTAAAAATGACTGCAAGACCACAGCGCAGAATGCTTCATGAGGTAAAGAAGAATCCTAGAGTGTCAGCTAAAGACCTACAGAACCTCTGGTACATGCTAACATTTTTGTTGACACATCTACAATAAAGAAAACATTAAACAAGAATGGAGTACATGGGAGGACACCATGGAAGAAACCATTGCTGTCCAAAAAAAATATTGCAGCATGTTTGAAGTTTGCAAAACAGCACCTGGATGTTCCACAGCACTACTGGCAAAATATACTGTGGACAGATGAAACCAAAATTGAGTTGTTTGGGAAGAACACACAACACTATGTGTGGAGAAAAAAAGGCACAGACACCAACATCAAAACCTCATCCCCACTGTAAAACATGGCGGAGGGAGCATCATGGTTTGGGGCTGTTTTGCTGCCTCAGGGCCTGGACGGATTGTTGTCATTGATGGGAAAATGAATTCCAGAGTTTATCAAGACATTTTGCAGGAAAACGTACGACCATCTGTCCGCCAACTGAAGCTCCGCAGAGGATGGGTGATGCAACAGGACAATGAGCCAAAGCATACAAGTAATTCAACAAAAAATGGCTTCAACAGCACAGAATACGCCTTCTGGAGTGGCCCAGTCAGAGTCCTGACCTCAACCCGATTGAAATGCTGTGGCATGACCTTAAGAGAGCGATTCACACCAGACATCCCAAGAATATTGCTACACTGAAACAGTTTTGTGAAGAGGAGTGGTCCAAAATTACTCCAGATCATTGTGCAGGTCTGATCTGCAACTACAGGAAACGTTTGGTTGAGGTTATTGCTACCAAAGGAGGGTCAACCAGTTATTAAGTCTACAGGTTCACATACTTTTTCCTTCCTGCACTGTGAATGTTTACATGTTATGTTCAATTAAACCATGGCAACATCTAATGTTTGTGTAGTATTATTTTACGCAGACTGTGTTTTTCTATTGTTATGATTTAGATGAAGTTCAGAGCACATTTTATGACCAATTCATGCAAAACTCCACATAATCCCAAGGGGTTCACATACTTTTTCTTGCAACTGTACCTCTATTTCATTATTAAACACAAATTATAAATTATACTTAAAATTACTGATGAAGCATCTTAAATTAATTATAGGCACAATCACCCAAATTCTCTGGAATATATCTAGCTCTATCAGATGCTGAATATATTTCATTTTTGCAAAAAAAAGACTCCTTCTATATGTTCTTAGATATATGGAAAGCCTTTATTTGCATAGGATTATTTGAGAGTATAAACGAAAATCAATTCTGAAAACTCAAATGAATTTATCAAAAACATGGATTTTACTTATGTATTACACAAATTTATATAGCCTTCCAACTTCATTGCATAAAAGACCCATAACTTATAACATTAACTATAGCCAATGAAAGAAGTAATGCAGTAGAAAAGCTGAAGGATGGAGTTAAGTGTGTCATTAACTTAGAGTTGTTACGTTCCCACAAATGGTCCATGTCCAACCCCTCTTGAGTTCAATTAACCCTTATCTATCACAATTTAGTACTATGTTTTCCCGAAAATAAGACCCATCTTATTTTCTTTTGGGCCCCAAAATAAGCACTAGGGCTTATTTTCAGGGAAACCAAATTTCAGGGTGATTAGCCTAGCTGGGCGCTCCCCCCTCCAGTGCACAAACAAGAGCCAGAAAGCACGTGGGGACCAACAGTATCCGGCAGCAGCTGCAGCCCACTGGTCCCTTGGTCGGCACACTCTGGGGCTGCGCAGAGCAGAAAGCGTGGAGCGGAAGGCAGATGATCACTACACATGGAGCAGGCCACAGGCAAGCTGAAAGATGCAAAGATAAGCCTCCTGCGGCCGCCCCATGCTCTGCCCCACTGCTGCTTGGCTTTCCAGTGGCCTGTGTGGTGCATCCGGATCGCCTCCCACCCCCCTGTACCTCTGCCTCTGTCTTTTGCTGGTATTGCTGCATGAAGATCAGTCTCCCCCAGTTGCCTGTTGCTCCACCCCATTGACATTCAGCTTTCCTGTGATCCATGCTTTCCTCCTGCCTCTGCTTCCGCCTGCTGCTTGCACAGGTACTCAACTCACCTATGCTGTGCGGGCTATAGCTACTGCCAGACACCTTTGGCTCACAGGCTCTCACTGCCTCCTATGCTGGTCACGCCCACTCTCTTCACTAGGGCTTATTTTTGAGTAGGGCTTATATTAGGCACACACATAAAAACAGGCTGGGGCTTATTTTTGGGATAGTTCGTATTTTCGGGGAAACACGGTACTAAACTTATAGTTGACTAGATTTTTGTGTATAGACCTGAGCAATCAATCTTTTGAACTGCAACTTAATGTATGGTCCTGATTGTTTGCACCTGACAAATGCTTATCTTAAGAATATATTTCCAAGACCTCATTTAGCACATGTTATTCTTTTCATAAGATCCAACAAAACAGTGGATATAGATAGAGAATATTCTGTTCTTGGGTAGGGATTTAAATCAGTTATTTTTTATTTTATACAAGCATTGTATAAATATTAGAATATTAGACTTATGGATCACTCTTTTATCTTCAATGACAGTATACCCAAATTTGTGTAGGTAATTGAACTCTGCATGAAAAATAATAAAAACAACAATAACCTAGAAACAGCCAAAGGGAGGAAGAATAATTTCTCAAGAGCCTGAGTGGCGTAGGAGGCTAATGCCTCCTACTAAGACAGCATTTAACATCCAGCTGCCTGCAATTACTGCGAGTTCAATTCTCACCAGGCTCAAGGTCGACTCAGCCTTCCATCCTTTCTAAGGTGGGTAAAATGAGGACCCGGTTTGTGGGGGCAATAAGCTGACTTTGTATAAAATATACAAAAGTATGAAGGCTATTGCTTAATGCATTGTAAGACGCCCTGAGTCTCCGGAGAAGGGCGGCATATAAATATAAATTAAATTTTTTAAAAAATAATAATTTGGCCTTCCCAAATACAACATTTGTTTTCATCTCACCGACTTATAAAGTTGTGAAATACTAACACAAAGATTTCATTTGTATATAGGGCAGTTAACAGTACCTCACATTTCACTTCTACACAATAAAAAGCCAATTACACCAGAAGCTAACATTCTGTACATAATATGGTAGTGCCTTACCTCTGGTTGGCAGGCTCAGTGAGCGGTTCCATGTTGACTGGATGTCAAGCCAGCAGAAGATTCTACCAGAATAATGCTAAAAGCATCACTTGCCTTGAAATTTAAGGGCATCTTCCTTGCTGCCCTCTTGTACCACAGGAAACAGCAGAACCAAACCTGCTCCATACTTGGATCACCTTCACCATTATGCAATTGGAAATGTGGGTATTTCATTTTGGGGGATTTTTTGTTTTGTTTTGATTGCTCTTCTACCTCACGTTTTTGTTTTACCTGCTGTTCATTTAGTTTCCTTTGAATCTCCTCGGAATCGCAAGTTTCATAGACAATGGCTTTGGATAACTCTGATTCAATGTGGGCGAGCCAAGATCTCAAGATGCTCATGTTCTTATCCAATTGCTGGATTGCCACCAAGGTCTCCTTCAGTTTCTTCATCCTGTTAAAAGTCACAGACAACACCATGAGCATATTTACTCAGGAGCTCTAGATATCTCCCTTTTTAAATGACATATTTTAACAATTTTTAGTATCAATGTAGTCTTGATTTTTAGAATGGATATGAATAACATAACCCAGTATGTTCATCTGTAGGCAATAAAAGTATAGATAAAAGTGCAAATAATATTGATAACTATTAAAAGAGTATTTTGAAAAATACATTGTTTACAATAATTACTTTTAGATCATGAAAATAGGAAAAAGCTTCTTTTGATTTTCATTTAGCAATGAGTGTTTCAGGTTCAATATTTCCAGTGAATGGAAGAATCAGTGTGGTGTAGCGGTTAAGAATTGCACTCAGAATGGGAACTGTAGATCTATTTTACTCTCAGCCATGCAAACTGACTGGGTGACTTTGGGCCAGTCAATCTGTCTATCTCAGTCCAATCTACTTGACAAATTGCTGAGGGCGAGGATCAGAACCAAAATAGGTCTTAAATTGTGCTTAGGATATACATGTTGCCTAATTGATCTTTTTAGTTTTCAGAAGGCACTGGAGAGTGTGCAGTTTGACTAAGCCCTAGCCACTTCTTGGGAAGAGAGGTTGGTCTTGATTAAGTTTGTGTGCCTTGTGTACATCACAAAAGCCCTTCCAATTCTCAAATAAAATTTCAAGCTGGTGACAGAAGAAATATTGTACCCAAGAGCATCTCTGGAGAAGGACAAAGAACAACTTTGATAATAGGAATAATATTTAATAAGGATTACACAGTAGCAATAAAAATGATAAAATAGCATCATTTTCCACTTTAATTTTATTTTTTTAGTGTCGGTCTTGTTTAAGGTTGCCTAGTCCCTAGGAAGAGATGAGTAAGAAAACCATCTGAAAGGTTAATACTGCCCAGAGTTGCTACTGTCAGATGGGCAGCCATTTAAATGTGATAAATAAATGCATGGGGAGGGAGGTTAGGTATCTGCTGGAAAAGCAGATTGGAATTATCACTCCAGCTGTGCAGGACATGTAAAGTTGATTGACATATGGTCTGACACCTAGGAAGAGTTTCTGCTTGTTATTTCTGAGGGATTGGACAGGGGTCCTTGGATTTGTCAGCTTGGCACTTCATTTTAAGTTAATGTCCTTCCCTAGTTGGTTAAGGCCTCCCAAGAGATGATCTTGAGGTGATTCAAGCAGTTATGAGTTAATCCTTGAGAGATGGGATGATGGATTCAATCTGTGTTGAGGTGGTGGTGGTTTGCCCCATCTTCAATAAGCCACTGTTGGACTAAACAGTGTTGGAAAACTTTTATCCCCTCTTCAATTTTTCCTTCTTGGGGAAGTTTGTTGAGAAAGTAATTGGATTGCAGCTCCGAAAGGCTCTAAAGAAAACTGATTATCTAAATCTCTTTCAGTTGAGTTGCAGGCCTGGGAATAGTACAGAGATGGCACTAATCATATTTATGGATGACCTATGACAGACTTGGGAGTGGTTCTCTTTGATCCCTGAGCAGCTTTGATACAATTGATCCTTCTGATTTCAAGGGTTGGAGGTACAGTGTTGTAGTAATTCTCCTTCCACTAGAAATGGATTCAGTTGCGGATGATTGTGGGCAGAGGTCTGGCCCTTGCTTTGTGGCAGGCTCAGCTCTTGCTTAGCATTTACATTGGGAAACAGGATCAGATCATCTGTCACAATGGCGTTAGAGATAATCTTTGTGCTGATGATACCAAACTGTGTATCTCAACCTTTGGCTAGTTAAGCCATGTTTTAAGGTTCTCTCTCAGGGTCTGGTGGCTGTAGCACTGGATGGGGAAGAATGGGTTCAAGCTACTTGGACAGCTGGTACAAAATGAGAGGTGTGTTACTTATGCCTGTCTGATAAGTTATGACAGAATGAGTCCATCACTTCAGCGTTACCTCTCAGATTCGAATGGACCCAGCTCCTGCCTGTCTTTCAAAAGGGTTTGAAGACTGAATTTTCTCCAACATGGAGTCAGAAATGTTTGTACCTGCTATGACTGTTCAACTGTTTATGGCTATTTTAAGCTTCCTGAAGCCTCCTCAATAAGAATATAGTAAATAAAAAGAACCATATTATAAAGTATCTTCATATTTTCAACACAATGTAAACAATTTTAGTAACTTATCACCTTCTCTTAAAATACAATAAATGGTATCTTTTTACCCTCCTGCCATGTCCCATCTCTTATCTATACACAGATGTATAAACAATTGAGTTCTGATGTCAGCAAAAAACAATTAAATGTTACCAGAGATAAAAATTTATTTAGTTTAACTATGATCAAATAAACCAACTTTATACTCCTTCCTTTAGTTTAGTCCTTTCAAATAATAATATAAAACTTGATTTATTTTCATTTTTTTTCTTTATCCCTTCTCACAAAATTCTTCAAAACTTTTCACAAGCCTCTTTTATAAATCCCATAGAGGAAAATTGTCCAGGTCATTCTCATTTTTGTTGTTTGTATATCCCTTTTAATTATTAAGTTATCAGATAGTTTCTTTCTATGTCCAGTGTAACATCTTTTTCCATGTCATCTTGCAGCCTATTGTTTTTTAATCCACTTCCAATTCAATCTCAATCTTGTCATGAAGAATTTCCTCCTCTTTCATAGCATCTTGTAGTCACAGACTTTATACAGATGTAAAGGTAAAGGTTCCCCTAGCACATATGTGCTAGTCGTTCCCGACTCTAGGGGGTGATGCTCATCTCCATTTCAAAGCCAAAAAGCCAGCACTGTCTGAAGACGTCTTCGTGGTCATGTGGACGGCATGACTAAATGCCAAAGGCACATGGAACGCTGTTACCTTCCCACCAAAGGTAGTCCCCATTTTTCTACTTGCATTTTTTAGGTGCTTTCAAACTGCTAGGTTGGCAGAAGCAGGGACAAGTAACGGGAGCTCACCCTGTTATGCGGCACTAGGGATTTGAACCGCTGAACTGCCGACCTTTCGATCAACAAGCTCAGCATCTTAGCCACTGAGCCATCGCGTCCCTTTTTTATATAGATGTACAAACACTATTAATATTAATTACAGGTCCATCATTCAAAAATATCATTCAGTGTGTGAAAATAAGCTGTCTCTCTCTTTTTTTTTGTATGCTTGAGCCAAAATTAGTACAAGGGAAGCAATGCTTCTTTCTGTGCACACTTCTGCAATGTGTTTCTTCTCTTTCTGGCAACCCCCACCCGAAATTAACTATAGTAATTCAATCCAATATCCTATTGTAATTCTCTTTTGCTTAGTGCCAAAGTGTCAAAGTTTGTGGTTTACTTCAGCATATGTCTGGTTTTGAAAAACTAAATACCTATCATAACAGAACTGTCAACAGTCCTTTATTCATGAAATGAACACGTTAGTGTAACAACATGTTTTAAGTCTTAGTCACATACTCATCTTGCATACTCTCGCCAAAAGTTTACTGTACTTGAGTGTGTGTTATTTTGGAAGACTACAGTTTCACTAGAGCATGCATCCATTTCAACTGAAAAGATATACAATCATGCAAACGCTGTAAAAAATAATTGTAAGCAAAAGCGATCTGCTCTCTGAGATAAAACTGCAACAATATTTATGGAAGCTAACTTTCTTAGCAAAGTGTAACATCTCCCACCACATTGCTTCAAGAAGCTGGGGAGGATTTCTTTTCCTGCTAAAAAAATACCCAACATCCAAGAAGAGCAGGTTGAAATCATCACATGACGGATCTAAATTTAGCAAGCTTAATCTATAGCTACAGTAAATCTGCTGAACTTTTTAAATATGTGTTACGGTTTGACATTGTTGCAATTATTTAGAAGTATCTTTATTGTTGGATAAATATTCTTAACTTTAAATTAATACATTAAATTAATGTATTACCTCGAATTAAGTACTGGAAACATATTTAAGTTTAAAATGCATGCAGGAATAATTTATTGCTTTATTATTGTTCATTAAATACTATGAAAACTTTTTCAGATATGTAAACCTTAAAGTGTGTTTTAATTGAAAAGATATATTATGACTTAACTGCACTATAATGCACCATGAAGTCACAACTATGAATAAATAAGACAGCTGTTTGCTAATAATAACCTTCTTTTAAAAGGAGCAAGAAAGGTGATTTCAAAAATTGCAATCACACTGCTTAATGAAATAAACAGAAAGCAACCCCCAAAATTATTATTCTTAATGTCAAAAAATATGGATGTTTCAAAAGTCCTTGGTTGTTTAATCTGAGTAAAATTTTGAAATACTTTCTGAAACTCTTTTTCAATTTTTTTACGTTAATTTTTTTTTTCAATTTGAAATACTTCTATAAAACCATTCCCGACATAATCCTTTTTCCGTGCCACATTTACAGCGGAAAAAAAGTCTGACATTCAAATGCATTTTCTATGTATCTTCCTGTGTGTTGTATCTTGCATATTTTAATTGTAGATAGATTTTTTTTTTCATGGAGCCCATTATTTTCCCTGCCCATTTTTCATGGATCTCTTCATTACTAGGAACCCTTTATTAGGAACAGCAATAAAACAAAGCATAATAATAAAATATTCAAAACTTTGCTTGCCTTGACACATCACAATTGCAGTCAGGAAGATCTGAATCCACACTGTGATCATCTGCCATTTTCAGGGCATATAAATCCACCAGCATTAAATTTTCCAGGATAATAATTAAGAGCATTCAATCCAATTATTACTGGAAATTGTGTACTTTACAGTACTATGCAAACAGTGCTCACCCTCCAAGCAAAAGTTGGTAAGTCACTGCCTGATAACATGAGACTAAGCTGCGTGACAAGTGGTCATGTTTCTAAATAAAACTTACATTCATCAACATGTGCCAGGGTGATCTTCAGGAATGTAGGCCGTGAATGGAGGAGGGGAAGGGTAAAAAAGCATCTACTATAAATTCTGAGCAGCTGTGGACTAACCTGTCCAAAAAGGCAATCCAGGGAAAAATGTGTCTGGCTGATGTAATCAAATAAAAATAAAAAGTGGAATATTTGTTTGGTTTGTTCCTTTGCTGGGTGCTATATGGACTTCCTGTTCCTGTTTTATATTTTTTATGAATCTTTCCAACTGTTAGGAGGTATCACCAAAGGCATTTAAAGTAGCAAGGAAAGGGATTTTTGAACCATCTAAAATGACTGAACTTTGACAAAAGGTACAAAACTGAAGGGAAATAGTAGAGTAAAAATAACAATCTATCATTCATACTGGTTTTTTTTTCAGATCAATAAACTTTAAACAAGTTAATTTTAGCATTTATTTAATAAAACCATACTAAGATAGTATACTTACGTATATTATATTTAAATTTAACTGGTGTTAACTTCTTGATGAAAAAGTTAATATTTATTTATATTGAAGGCATTCCATTATAATTTTAAATGGCTGAAAAATGGAAAGCTATAAATGTGTCTTAAGTATAATTTTCCTTTCAGTCACAACAGGCTGATAAAAACATGTTGTCTAAATACCGCTGCTTTAGTTTTTCTAGTTCATGGTATTAGTTGCTTGAAAACCCACATCCTGAGGAACTATCTAGTACCACAAAAAATAACAATTCCTGCTTTAACGAATCTATTTGAATGGCCCTTGCAGCCAACCTTGACATGAAAACCTTTTATAGAAGAGGGTTTATTCTGCCACAACAAAATAGTAGGTACCAATGAATTACAGAAAATTACAAAATAATTAAATGGATACCAAATGGCTAAGTACCATTGAAAAACAGGTAACATACTGTAGATGCTTCTGATGTGCGAGTGGAGTTATTCTGCTGATGGTAGCAGAATAAAGGATTGATCCTGTTCCAGAGGTGAGAGGCAGGGCATTTTGCAAAAATAGGATATTGTAAATGCTGAAGTGCAATCTCTGTAAACAGTTCACTGTAAATCTTTCTTTTTGACTGAGTCTTAACATGAAAGTTAGGCTGTTTTGTTTTGTTTTTATTTATTTTGTTAGTATTTGTGTTTATATCCCACTTGCAATCCACCAAGATAAGAAGTACCATGAAACACATGCATGCATACAGACACACATAGCACACATACCTGGCTGCAATGAGATCTAAAAGATGTTGCCACCTGTCATTGACCTTGCCAAGTTTATACTCAATCTCCAGAGCTTTGCTTTCGTGGCTTGCTTTAGCAAGCCGTTCTCCCATTTCCTGAAGCTGCATTTTATTCTCTTGGGCAACTGCAATTTCATCTTGATAATCCTGAATGACAGAAGAACATAAAAAAACCAAAACACAGTAAGCATTTTAAGAAAATCTTCTCGCTTAGAGCAACAAATGGTTGCTTAGTTGCTCTTCTCTAGACAGTTGCTGTTAGCTAAACATCCTGTTCTATAATTCTGAAAGTGT
Source organism: Ptyas mucosa (assembly GCA_012654045.1). Taxonomy (NCBI): domain Eukaryota; kingdom Metazoa; phylum Chordata; class Lepidosauria; order Squamata; family Colubridae; genus Ptyas; species Ptyas mucosa. The sequence goes on from WNWU01000005.1 coordinate 11,689,297, forward strand.
TTATAGGAGATAATAATCTAACATGCATAGACAACAGGAAAATAAAATCCCCAAAAGTTTGCAAATTGTTCAGTTTAGCCAAATTAGTGACACTCAGGTGTGTTGAAATATAAAACCCAGATTTTCCAGCCAACATGGCCCTTATAAGAGCACCAAATTATAAAATAGCATACAGGATCATAGCCAAGATTTTACTGAAAGCTTCCTGGGATATCGCATGTTGCAGTTCTGATAAGCTAAGAATATTTATGGAATCGTCTGCAATAGTAAAGCAGGAGCCCTGTACCTTTTTGAGTTTTTCAATCATTTCTTCAATGAGGATATCTCCATTCTGGGAAACTTTACTTTCCATTTGGGTCAACCATTCACAGAGATCTTTGTTCTTCTCACTGAAGACTGCCCATTCATTCAGTCTCTCACTCACCTGCTGCCTCCTCAAGGAAACCTTTCAAAGATATGCAGGAAGAAAGCTAGATTATGATAACAAGAAAAGTTAGGCATAATGTTCACCCTGCACTAAAATGATTGCTGAAGTTAAAAGAGAGATAAAGCTTCAACAATATGTGATTTCTTGAACAGCTTAACAATTGTTATTAATCTTAGGTTACTTCTGACCAAATTGTAATGAGAAAGACATGTGTACACAAATACAAAATTTACCCGACACACAATTAGGTTCCAGAGGAAGATAAAGGAATTCAGGCTTATCAATTGTAGATAAAGGTGTACCTCATATAATGACAGTCAGGCAGATATATCTACAGCCTAGACCAGGGGTCTCCAACCTTAGCAACTTTAAGGCTGGAGGACTTCAACTCCCAGAATTCCCCAGCCAGCAAAGCTTTACTGGCTGGGGAATTCTGGAAATTGAAGTCCTCCAGCCTTAAAGTTACCAAGGTTGGAGACCCCTGGCCTAGACAACTATGCTTATGTCTCAGATTACACATAAATATAGAAATTACTTTTAAATATAGAGCTGCAACTAGTCACAAAGACATATTTTAACAACTATGCCGTTAAAAAGAAAAAAAGGGAGTTTTTGAAGTAGTTTTCCCAATGCAATAAATTCTAAGACTATGCAATCAGTTTTCTTGATCCTGTTGCTATTCATATTGTTAATTTGTTCTACTATAGCCCAACTGGCTTTTTAAAAAAACGCTAAATATACAAACATGGTAGGCAACTGAATTAAAACATGTAGCCTCCACTGATAAAAAAAAATATTACTGCAATCATACTTAAACAGCTTGCATCCAGTGATATCTCCTATAAATGACACAGATATTTATTAATATTTTATTATTTATTAATAATATTTATATGCCGCCCTTCTCCTAAAGGACTCATATTCATATTGATGAATTTATTTCATATTTATATGTTGGTTTGTTTATGCCATTTAGCCCTATCTCAGTTTGTTAAGTGACCGAGAAGGTGGATACAGATAACATAAATAAAAACCCCCACAGAAAATAGGAATAACATGTTAAATGAATTACAAATTACAAGAACAGATTAGGTTACTGTCACCCCTAATCACTCAATCAGTCTACTATGGCCTTCAGAAGAACTAAGTATTTACCAATTTCTAGAAGGCCATTTGAGGAAGGCCATCCAGAGAGCATCCTGCAAGCCCAAAAGGATGGCTTGTGATAAAGAAAGATTTACGGTCTCTGATGGTTCCAATCTGATCCCATCAGATCTGACATGAAATTGAAAAGAAAATAGAAAAATGGCAACAAAATGTCCTCAGAATAAATGTATAACATGATTTCTTAAATCTTAAAATGTAGCTCAAAAGAAGAATAAGCAGAACAGAAGCAAACCAGACCTAGAGAAATATATATATATATTTATATTTTTTCAACAATCTAAGCTTTACTTACTGCACCTGTTTCTTCTTTTCTATAAATGTAGTTCCTTCTCAGCTTATGTATTTCCTTTACTGAGAAAGGAAACACTTAAAAGACTCACGGCAGTCTATACTTAGATATGTAAAACAAGATACAAATGATTCTAATTTCCTTTTGTGGTTTTTTTTCATACCCCAGTATCAAGGAACTATTTTAATTCTTCTCTGTGCAACTAAACTCCTCTATTGCATGGAGAACAACTAGTCAGGCCAAGCAGGTAAAAATGCAAATTTGCCAATGCCTCAAGATCGAAATAAGGAATTAGTTGTTCAGTGTGTGCAGCATAAAAAAATTATTTATATCTGTCTCCCTCCTTCACCTTCCAACACAGCCAGCATGCATTCTGTCTCTTGAGCCTTCAAAGAATAAATCCAACCAAATAAGTTTATTTGCAAGTGTTCCCTGTTCAAAAAAAATTTGAATTCCTTTCTGACACCAATTAAGGTTTGTGCAATGAACATGTAACAGAACTTGGATGCTCTTCTAGGCCAATCCAAGTAGATTATGTAGTAGAATAGAGCATGGCATCTAAATTCTTGGTGAAGGTGTTTATACAAAAGTTAAAGCATTTCTGTATTTATTTGTTTCCAAACTTTTATAGTACACCCCAGTCCAAACAGACTTTGAACAGGGCATGATAAAGTCAAGATAGTAAGATACCGAAGTTCAGAAACAAATAAAGAGAAATAATAAAAGAATCAAACCTTCTGTCATTCTTTAACCAGTCAGAGTAAGGGGATTTCTTATGGGTAGTCCTCATTTATTTATGGTAATTGGGACCGGAATTTCTGTCACTAAGCAATGTGATCATAAAGCACAATGTCACATGTGACTATACTGCTTTGCAAAAGAAATTCACACACTTCTGGTTGCCGTCATTAAGTGAATCCTATCCAGTTATTAAGTGAGGGCAAAGAAGGATGCAAATGATGAGCAGGTGACTGCAAGATGCTTTAGTACTGTAACTCTAAGTAGGGAACCAAGTGCCCAGATCATGATTACATGACTGCGGAGATAAAGAGTGACTGGCATAAGTGCAAAGATCAGTCATAAGTACCATTCCCTCAGCATTGTGGTAAGCTCGAACGGTCACTGAACAAGTGGTCATTAAATGAGGACCACCTGCATTTCCAATATAAATATGGCACAATCTTTTATTTACAACACTCAACAAGTTTATCCATCTCTAATTACCAAGATCATCTTTTGCTCCTTTTTAAAATGTAGGAATTATAACAGCCTCCCCAATCACAAGGAACCAGAGCTATCTTGTTAATACAATTAAAAAGCAATGCCATAACTGCCAGAAATCAGCATTTGTCTAATTTACTGTGGTGAAAAACAAATGCTTCCTAATTTCCTCCTTGGGCTGGTGCAAAGATAGCCCAAGCACATCAGCACAGGCCTCTCTGCCGGTATGTCAGTGTCTTTCTTCGGTCTAAGGATGACTTAAGGTTTCATGCTCAGGGTTTTCTCTAATGTTCTGCATCAAGCTATTGCATGGGAGTGACAGGGAGGTGGTTGGAAATGACATGCTCTGTATCAGCAATCTTGCCATTCTAATAGATTCTGCCAGTTTCCTTGGGATCTTCCCCTTCCGCTGGCAGCTGATCTTCTTGTCCTCCCTTTAGTCAACGGTTGACTGTAATGGGGCTTAGGTTCCTGGTGCTTGAAACTTTTTTTTCTTTGTAAAAGGATTGATCAAGCAGTCATCCGATCAATGAGCAAAGCAAATGTCCCTAATATTAACTATGCTTCCCAGGTTTCCTGCATGCTCTGGAACATACAATACGAAAACTTAGGTTCTATAAGTTGCCATGTGTTTGCCTGCTTGTCTTTTCATGTAACTGATCCATATACTGACATGCAGTTGAACAAACAGCCAAAAAATATAAACATTTTAATTCTTTGCTGCTACCTACTGGTCGAAAGGTATATTTGTGAATCTTAGAAAGTGAAAAGGCCTAAAAATGACTGAGTGGCCCATCCCTGACTTTAGACACCAAACTGAAAGGACAATTGAACGGACTCAGCTCATATATTATTCAATTTGTTTGGCATAAAATAATAAAATAAAATAAAATAAAATAAACATCCAGGATGTTTATCTGATTTATCATTTTTTTGGTGTTTATATATGTATCTTCTATCTTTTGTTTCTTAACACATATGAAGGGTTGAAACTTAGGGCTCTTCCTGCACCTCTTTCTTACAGTTGGTTTTTAAAATTATTATAGCTGCTTTCCTTGAGAATGTTCAGATGTTTTGCTTTTAAGTCTTAGCTTTGTTTTGAACAATCGAATATATCTATTATCCTTCTTAAAGGTTTCAACCAGGGGTGAAATGCTACCGGTTAGGACCGTTTCAGCTGAACTGGTAGTGATGGCGCTGAGTGGTTCGGAGAACTGGTAGCGACGGCAGCGCCAGGCTCCGCCCACCCGCCCGGTTGTCGTTACTCCTTGGTTTTAACCAGGAAGTAACCTGTTTTTTATCCTTTGTGCATGCGCAGAAGGGTTTGTGCATGCGCAGAGGGTCCAAGCGCACACGTGATGCACGTGCACGACCAGAGAGTGCGAGGGCGGTGCGTGCACTTCTGAACCAGTAGGGAAGGTAAGTAGATTTCACCCCGGTTTCAACGCTATTTCTTCTAGATCCAAAAATCCAGCCAACAGTAAGATTCCATTGTCAAATACACTAGGTGAAATCTCATGCAAACGGAAAGTTTCTCTTTGCTTTCAGAGTGCAGAAGAATAACACAGCATCATGAAACAGCTTTGAGAGGGTATTTATACTTTTGTTGAGCTGAAACATCTTTTCAAAGCAGCAGCTAAATATTTATAAGTAGAAAAAGCAACTTTAATAGAAAGAATCTTTAACAGTAACAGTAACAGGGTTGGAAAGGACCTTGGAGGTCATTTAGTCCAACTCCCTGCTCATGCAGGAGACCTGTACTAGGGATTTGAACTGCCGAACTGCCGACCTTTCTGATCAACAAGCTTAGTGTCTTAGCCACTGAGCCATCTAGTCAGTAAGGACTTGATTTGCTTGCTTAGAATTTTGGCATCAGCAAAAGATAGGCATCTATCTCTCTTTTACTATCTATTCACCTGGAGTATATCAATGTGTGTAAAGTGAAATCAAGTGGGTGGAAAATTGAAAAAAGGCTGAAAGAAGGTCCATATTCTTTTCATATACCCAGGAAGGCATATTTTCTTCTGCTAAAAAACAAACCAAGATACGTTGGGGCAGGTTTTTGGGTGAGGAGAGTTGGCACTTAGGAAATATTTTATCAGTTGACTTGTAACTTGTGATATTAAGATTTTTTATACTTATGCAGTAAGCTAGTAGGAATAGCATACCGATCCTGTATTACTTATATCCCGAATTGCATTTAAGAAGATTAAAGAATTATATATGACTAGTTAATTGAGCATTCAAATCCAGGCTTATCATATTTAAATCCAATGTTTCAGACATTAAGCTATGCTGAAACTCAGCAATTGCCTGGTAGTCTGCACAAATCAGATTGGCCTAACAGGAAAAGTGTTATTTTTGTATTTTGGGGGAAGGGGGGGGGCAGGTGATATTATTGTACCTGGTGACATAGTTCTTCCCATTGTCTGTGCAATAATTCAATACGTTCGTTGAGTACCAAAATGTCCTCTGCACTAATGAAAGTGGACAGGGTCTCCTTTAATAAGTTCAAATGAGAAAGATCGTTGGTCCATCCCTCAGCGGCACTCTCTAGTTCCTATTATGGAGAAAGAAATTCTTAAAAGTATATAGAATTTTTTTTAAAAAAAATTGTACAGTACTGCAGAGCAAAAAATAAAAATTTAAAAATATCAAAAGGAATAATTATGATGAACAAAAGCAGTTTTCCAGACTTATTTTAAAAAGAATACTTGGTGTTTTGGTCTACTTCAAATGCACGTTACTCTTAAATGCTTCCACCTAAGAGAATATCAGAATTTCCTTTTTCTGTGGGTCCTGCTATACTGTATATATCTGCAGTGTATTATATGATACAGTTTTAAATTACATTGTTTGGTAAGTTGCCTGTGATCCAAGTTGGAGTTTAGGAAAGAAACATTTATTTTGGATGTATATTCACCCACCTGTAAGGATAAGGAAAAATAATAGCTTCATAAGCAATTTTAACAGAAAAATATGATTTCAAACAGTCCCCCTCCCCCCCTCCTGCTCCTCTCTGTTCAAACCTGGCAATATCCAGACAACTACTTTAAAGAAAACTTAAAACATCTGGATTTTTAATAACTTATACAGTATTAAACTATGATAGAGGCAAGGCTAAGAATGACCTTGTTCTTCATTTTTAAAAAATTACTCCAAGCTTGACAGAATCAACTACTTCAATGAAAATATATTTGTCTGTAAGTCACCTGTTGCTCCATGCATAATACAATAAAATGGAAATGATCTGTCCTGATTGCATTCTATGTTATATTATCTCTCTTTAGAATCAGACTGCAATGTGCATTACCTTGCAGCGAATCTGCTCTGCATGGAGCTCGTCATGATGGTCTGGCAATGGTTGTGAAAGCTTCTTCTTCAGGGATTTTAGCTTTTCCAAGGAATTTGATATGCCTTTTTCACATTTTTCCCAGTCCTGAATGGTAGAATATAAATTTAATGCCTCTCAATTGAAGCAAAGGAAGAACAGAGAAAATGGATTCTCAAACCTAATACTTTAGGGTCCTAATTACTTATGTTTCCTCCAGCAGCACAAAGCAGGGTACACATTTTCATCTAGCTTTTCAGTGAACTTTGTTGGGGCAAGAAAGAGTGAGTGGCTCTAAGTTACTCAGTAAACTTCAATGACCGAGGGTGGACTTGAACCTATATCCAATATCTTAACCATTATACTACACAATAGATTTGATCAAACCATGACAATATATAAATTGAATCTGTGGCTATAGAAGGCACAAGGATTATTCACAAGTGACTAATATGTCAGAGCTGAAGAGACTTCTTGGATGACTTCAAAGAAAAGTCCAGTTGCCTTTTATAAAAGCACCTTTGGGACAAGTGACTCAGATCTAATAAGATTTGAGAGCTACTATTTTGTAATACTCTATAAAGTCATATCCTGAATTTACAAAAATAGTTAACACCGTATTAATTTCAGGTAAGAAAAGTAGAAGGCATAAAGGAAAGGGGAAAGTTGAATGTAATACAAACAAATATTGTAACTAACAACTTTAATCCCAGGGATAGTTTATTAGGGCATGAATCACAATATTTTGGATTCCCTATAATTAACATGTATATACATACAGTAAATGAGAGTTATTGAATACTCACTGCAATCCACTGATTTAATTTAGTCATTAAAAAAAATTAGAAAATTCACATCTAAACAACTGCTTAAAATTGCAAAATTCTACTTCATTCCTTTACTGTGAGCATGTGAGCCGTTGCCCCAGTTCAACTCTGCCGTGCATGCGCGCTCACCTCCCGCCAGCCAGCTGGTCGTTGGGTCTCTGCCATGCATGTGTGGGCATGATGCATGCGGGGGCTCGCTTGCGCATGTGTGGGGAGCAGAGGGTGTGCAGGGGGCCGTGCGTGCATGCATGTGGGGAGCATGTGGGGGTGTGCACATATTCACGGGAGCACATGCAGAGGGACCATATTGGGGAGGGTGAATTTGTGTGGGCCATGTGTGCCTTGCATTTTAGGCACTCGGTACGGAAAAGGTTAGCCATCACTGTTCTAGAATGTGGTTCAAAAATCAGATAGTAATAACACAGACAACTCATCTATCTTGTAGACCAACACATTCAGAAGACAGTAGGTTAGTGAACGTTGCTATAGGTAAGACATATACGATTCCACAAAATCAATCTAAGAATTTTATCTATTTATATGTAACACGTAGCAAAAATAAGCAAGGTCAATGTCCTAGCAATTGAGCTTTTCAAAGAAGTAGCCTTATTTGATTTTTAAAGATTAATTTAAATGAACCCACTTTTAATAGTAAGGCGAGCTGCTTTTTCTGTTCTTCAAGTCTGAGGTTTGCTAATTTCCAGCATTCTTGGATTTCTGTAAGTTCCTTCTGTAGAGATGCTTCTGTCTCACCATCAGCACAGAGTAACAGCTGTTTTCCACCTTCCACTGTTAAAATGTAGCTCCCTTGTTGGCGAAGAAGCACTTTCTCTTTGAGCTGGGAAGACCAAAGACATTCCAGAAACATCACTCTAATTTCATAACATTGTCAGATAAGTCAGTCAGTAACATCCTAAATCACAGGATGAGTGTTTTTCCTCCAAGGAGGACTTTTAAACTTTGCCATTATAATCACTCCTGCATAAAAAGCTGGTAATATAATGAAACAATCCAAAGCGCACTGAAGATGTCTCTTCGAATGGGGATGAAACATTTGCAACGAAATCGCCAAGCTCGGAGCTCAAACCAACAACATAACTACCAACCTGAACTACTAATATTCAAACACATTTCATAATGAAACTTTGCAGCAAGTATTTCATCAGCTGTTATTGTATTTTCTTTTTCCTCTTTTGTTTTGTTTCCTTTCTTTTCCCTCCTCTCTTGCTTAATGAACTCTTCCCTATGATCTTTTTGAAATTTCTCCACTATCTCTTCAGAAGGTTCAAAAGCTGAGGTTTTTGGTAGAAAAAGCCTTTCAATGTTATATTATATAAAAATCAGGTCTTTGCAAGAATTTAATTATGCTGCAGCATAAGATATGAAGGAATTTTTCCAGGATCCTATTCAGTCTAGGAAATCCAAACATTGTTGTATATTGAGGATGCTATATTAAAGTGTCCCTGAGAAAAACCACCACACATTTCTTAAATACAGTATTTTTTGGAGTATAAGACACACTTTTTCCCCCTTAAAAGAGGCTGAAAATTTGGGTGCGTCTTATACTCCGAATGTAGCTTTTTCGAAGCTTTTTTTCAGCCCTAATGAGACGCTAGCGAGTGAAGCTATTTTCTGTGCTTCGCCTGCTTTTCTCATTGCTGCTCCCTCTGATGATCAGCTGTGCTTTAGAAGCTGTTTTTCAGCCCTAATGAGGTGCTAGCGAGTGAAGCAATCTTCCATGCTTCTCATTGCTTCTCTCTCCAATGTGCTTTAGAAGCTGTTTTTTATCCCCAACTCGGCACAAGCGCGCTCAAAACCAGCGAACTAATTGTGCTGAAGCTGACCAGACTCAGGACGCTAGCCAGATGAATATCTGGTAGGCAAAATTTTTTTTTCCTATTTTCCTCCCCAAAAACTAAGGTGCGTCTTATACTCCGGGGCGTCTTATACTCTTTGAGCCATGGAGACAACCTAGACATGCCTATTGTGTAGCTATACGGAGCGAGGCTCTGTTAAGAAAGTCTTCACTTTGCTTAATAATTGCAGTTATACCTGACTAAATAAATACATAAGTGAAATATTTAATTCATTCCATTAAGTGATACCAGAATCTATTTAGATTGAAAATGGTCTGCCAATAGTTACCTGCATTTCATCCAACAGGGCTCTAGCTCTCTGCAGTGGGATAGGAACACTGCCCAGCCCACTTGCTGATTGACAAGTCACTTCCACCAGCCACTTGCGTAATTTCTCTGCCATTTCTCTATATCGTTGCCACTGACGAATCTGACTGTCAATAATGCCCCTTCTCTGCTGGGCTCTACGAATTACCCCTTGCCACTGATTACTGAGCAATGCCAGTTTCATATTGAATTCATCCCTTTAAAAAAGGAAAAACACAACATGTTTAGTATAGAAACAAAGTGAGCCAAACAAAAGCAGCCAGAATGGCTAACAACTATGATACGTTGATTTCTATTACTGTATTGTAGAATCCATTTGCCTTTGAAAGACTCCCACTGAGAACTTCTAAAACTAACTTTGTAATAGTCAGATGAAAAGTTTGGCACAGTTACATTTTTTTTCTGTGGAAAACAGCACTGCCAATCCAAATTCTTACGTATGAAATAAAGGCAACAAGGAACCACAGTTACAGCTAAAATCTATATTGATTGGAGGTGAACAAGCAGAATATGTAATAGAAAGCAAGTGCACTATTAGTGATATCAGTCATGCAAAGTGCAATCTCACAAATAGTAGTAGTCCATTATTATAATGTGCCAATAGTTTGAGGAAAATAAATGCATATTAGATAAAAAGGCAAAGCTTTCAAACTTGAAACAGTTGGAAAATCAGATTTTTTTTTTACAATACATGTTTTACCTGTCATCTACCTGCCCTTGCTCAAGAAGGTTGTGGCCATCCATGATGATAGAATGTAAAATCTGTTGCCGACTAAACATCTCTGCTTGGAACAGCTAAAGAACAAAAAGTTTTTAAAAGTAAATTCCAAATAAGCTAAACAAAACATAATCTGATTCCAAAATAAAAATTTAACCTTTATAATATACTTAGGATGTATGATATTTTTAAACGGATAAGTAATTAGACTTTTTTAAAAAAGCAAATTATAGGTTAATTTGGTCTACAGTATAGTTTTAAAAAACTAATAGCCATAAAGAAAGTGGTCCATTTTAATAGCTTTTATATCACTGTCTATATTCATGTTAAATTTTATCTTGCAAATATGACACATAGGTAATACATATGCAAATGTGTAATTTACAAATATGTAATGTTCCCCTTTTTCTTTATCAAATTGAAGACATATAATTGTTTACACATTCAGAAAAAAAATCAAGTAATAATATCAAAGGAAAAAAAGCTTGTAATTTATGAACAATGTATTTTTCCCCCCCAATTTTCTACATGGCTGAACATTCATAGATATATTTCATGCATGCTCTCTAGAACTTCTGTTGGCAATAAGCTTCATTTACCTCTTGCTTGTAAGCTAGATAAAAATCCAGACAGAGAAGACGAATGTATTTACAATAATATCTTTTTCTGCATGTGAATGACCCAGGGGTGAAATGCTCCCGGTTCGGATCAGATTGCCCGATCCAGTAGCGATGGCGGCGGGTGGTTCGGAGAACCAGTAGCAAAAATCCCTGTGCCCCCCCCATGCCCAGCTGAGCCGCATGATCATCAGAGGCTTTTTTTTTTACTTTTAAAAGCATTTTTTCTACAACCTCTGCCAACAAAAAAATGCTTTTAAAAGTAAAAGCAAAAAGCCTCTGATGATCACACAGCTCAGCTGGGATCGTCAGAGGCTTTTCAAAGCATTTTTTTCTGCAACCTCTTGGCCGAAGAGGTGGTAAAAAAAATGCTTTGAAAAGTCTCAGACATCCCAGCTGAGTTGCCTGATCGGCAGAGGCTTTTCAAAGCATTAGAAAAAATCCTTTGAAAAATTAAAAAAAAAAGTTGGCCATGTCCACCCAATCACATTACCCCCCCCCCACCAAGCCACGCCCACAGAACCGGTAGTAACAAATTTTACATTTCATCCTTGGAATGGCCCCTATTCTTTTTTTTTTTTGTCAAGCTTCCACATGTTGAGATGAATGTCAGAATGGGTCTGGTGTCCAGCTTTGAAGTCTACTGCACTATATTTATTATCCAAAATAAAACCAAATTTAATCTTCCCAAATTAGGAGGATTCTTGTATTCAATTAATCACAGAATCTCCCAATTTAGTTTTAGATTGTGCTATCATATGTTTTAGGGGACACGGTGGCTCAGTGGCTAAAATGCTGAGCTTGTCTATCAGAAGATCAGCAGTTCAGCGGTTCGAATCCCTAGTGCCACGTAACGGAGTGAGCTCCCGTTACTTGTCCCAGCTTCTGCCAACCTAGCAGTTTGAAAGCACGTAAAAAATGCAAGTAGAAAAATAGGAACCACTTTGATGGGAAGGTAATAGTGCTCCGTGAGCCTTCGGCGTCGAGTCATGCTGGCCACATGACCACAGAGATGTCTTTGGACAGTGCTAGCTCTTTGGCTTAGAAACGGAGATGAGCACTGCCCCTAGAGCTGGAAACGACTAGTACACATGTGCGGGGGAACCTTTACCTTACCTATCTTACGTTTTGCAGTTCATCTGTTTAGCTAAATGTTGCTCGATTACACCGAAAAGTCTTAAATCTTCTATAATAAAATTAAGTTTGTGGAAGAACACCTGCCTCTTAGCCCTGATATATGAATTGGTGACTGTGAGCCAAGTCTAACTCTTTTGTAGATTGAAACTCTCCATCAATCTCTTTCTTCTAGTTGTTTATATTCATATCAGGCTGAAGCAGTAATTTACTTTCCCCCTTTTTGCAGGTGAGGGAGGTAATTATTATTTTTTTTAGTTTTGAACAACACTGATTTTTACAGGGTTATTTCTTGCTTATCTAGCCTATTATTATTGGTTGCATTTGATCTCACAACTAACGGATCTCAAAACCAGCCATCTCTACAGCCACAGATAAAAATTTAGGAAGTGCCAAATTTTTCAACTTTCAATTTCCAAACATATAGAGGTGCTCGAAAGTTGTGACATGCCTTGGGGATCGTAAAGATGTTTTGGTTACTTTAATATAATTTAGATGTGCTTGGTATGTAACTACATAAATATCATAACTTTTTAACATTTTGTTTTTCATTTTTATACCATCTGATGTCAGTGTCTGTCCATCTCCTATATAATCCAACTGTCATGCTCTGTGATCATGAACAGAGAACAAACAATGTTCGAACAAATCAATCCTTATTACTACAATTCCAGTTCACTGACAATAAATAAAAAAAGTTGATACAGTAGTTCAAGAATTCTGTCATCATAACTTGCCTCGTGCGCCCTCTGCTGCTCTAAAAGAAGCTGGTAGTTTCCTGAAATTTCTGCAGCCAGTTTCTGCTCGGTTTGAACCAAGAACTCCATCCAAGTCTCACATTTTTCTAGGAAGGTTTGTTGCTGCAGCATGAAGGACTGTAGTTTACTGCAAGGATAAAGAAAGACTCAATGTACATCTGAGTCTAAAAAAGAAACTTATGTTTCTTTTTTAAAACAAAATTAAAACATTACTGAATTACCCAAACAACATTACTGACTTCATCTTGGATTTTTTAAAAATATGCTGATGAAAAAGGAAATAAAGGAAACAAACTGGATATAAGCCCAAACATCTAGGGATGGCCATTTCTTAAATTTGAAGTTAGTGAACCTGTTTGTTTCACTTAAAACTTTATTTTAATTCCTAAAGAAAAAAAGTTCGGAAGTACTTTTATTTTTCTAAGCACACCCTGTTTTAATAATAGATTATTAAGAGTCTTCTCTGCAGAGAAATTAAAAAGACAGTAATAATCAAACATGCATTTTAATCTGTTACTTCTATAAGCCTTACTTTTTATCAGCTTTTTCTTCCTCTCTCCCTTTGTTTGGGTTCATGCATTATGTTAAGGCCCAATGCAGTTTGTTTGTCTTGGGCTTAGCACCTAAATGTGATTTTTCCAGTATAATCTTTTAAAGGAAACCATAGTTGAGTGTTCAGACTAGAAAATTTATTTGTGACACGGTTCCCACTTTTTTGTTTGTTTGTCTGTTTAAAGGCACAGCAGGAACATGGTGACATAATTAGAAGGAACAGTTCAAGTTTATTTTTTACTGGAATTCTTTTCACATAAGAGAAGGTAGATCCAAAGGCTTTTCGGAGTATAAGATGCTCCAGAGTATAGGACGCACCTTAGTTTTTGGAGAGGAAAATAAGAAAAAAAAAATTCTGTTTCTGCCGACCAGCATCCATTGGTATTCATCTGGCTAGCATCCTGTCAGTGTGTGAGAAAGTTGAGGGATGTTTGGAAACTGAAACAGTATTTGCTGCGTGAGCAACAAGGAAGGAGACAGCAAGGAGCCTGGGCATGGCTTAGCTCTGCAGCTCTGAGTCTGTGCTGAGTTGTAAACTAGTCTGCTGCTCAAAACTGAAACTGAAACTCCTCTCCTCTGCTTGTGTTTTGCCTGTATTTACTACCACGTTGGAAAACCTGCTTTTGGTATTGTATATTTACTTCATGTGTTATATTATATATAAAGAGAAGTTATTGAATCCTGCTGAATCAGTTACTAGTGTGTGCTTTCTGGATGTGATTGCTGTTGCAAACTCTGAGTCCTTGCAGCAAATAGCAAACAGCCAGGTCAGCTTCAGCACATTATTGCAGTCTGATTCAGCACGAGCAGCTGATTGGCAAGTGAATCGGCCTCCCGGAATACCCCCAATCAGCTGTTCCAGGCTGCAGGGATTGCCATAGACCATCACAGCCTCCATGCCTCACATTTTTGGCTACATTCGGTGTATAAGATGCACCCAAATTTTCACCCTCTTTTGGGGGGGGAGTGCGTCTCATACTCCGAAAAACAGTAATTCTTCATTCCTCACATATACACACCAAAGGAACTTATAAAATATTTGACAGATCAAGGAAAGGGGTTTCCTGCAGCTAATTAGCATATCTGAATCAAAAAGTATAGATGATAATGTTGTTTCTCCCTATAATGTTCACACTCTGAACACCTTATTCTACTGCATGTAATTTTCTTACTGCGGCAATTATTTTTCATTATTAGTGATCCATAGGTCACAGAGTATCAATTAAGGCCAGAAAAACAGGCAGCAAGCAATTTTAATGAGACCAGAATCTGAAGAATCATGAAACATCCTTTTGGCTTCTTGATTAAAGAGATGATTCTGCAAATAAGAACCTAGTAGCTGTCACCTGAATGAAATTTTTCGAGGGCCGCCACTCTTTTGTTTGCGTTTTCTGACATTTTATATCTAATTTGCTTTACTTATGTCATCTAATTGCCTTGGGAAGGCCAATTGGCTTTTGTAAAGTAGGTATACACAAGCAATCTTTCAGCCAGTGAAGTAGATAAATTTAGATTTTAATAAAGTTCTGGCAAGATAGACTTAATATATTTTTAGTTTTACTTCTGGACCTCTTTTGACCCATAGTAGAAAGAGTCTGGCTTTAAACCATATAAAGAATGAAGTAAATTTTTTACATCTTTCAGAACCTTATGCAATTCTAGAATTAGTTTGAACATTAGGATTAGAACTATTGGTCTGACAACTCTGCTTTATTAAAACTCCAGTCTGTGTAAATCACACTGTTTTGTAAATATCTGACTTACCTGAATCTTTCAGTAGTTTGTGAAGAAATCACTGACCAGCATCTATTCAGATTTTGCATCCTTTTGATTTCTTTATCATTCAAGGGCAACCTATATCCCAGCTCATTTAGACGATCCAAATCTGGTGCCATGCTGCTGAATTTTAGCATCTGGCACTATAAAGTGACAGGAAACAAGGTTTATAAATAGTTTTAATTGCCATATTTGTAATCCAGGTACATTACTGCAAAATATGTATTTTATACTAGAGTACAATTTTAGATGCTTTATGTTACAATAATAAAACATACTTTATTTTCATGTTATATAGTTACCCATATTGTAACTATTACCTTGGACGGCTCACAAGCAAAGTTCTATTTAGGAGAAAAAAATAACATTAATGTTTCCTTTTTTAGAAGATTGATTAAAGTGCCCGATACGACTTACACACTACAGGGAGAATGTTAATGTATTTTTTAAAATTAATAATACATATGCTCTCTCTCCAAGGAGCTTAGTGCAACAAATATGAAACTATTCCTTGGAATACACCCTTAAAAAAGTTTTGAGCTCTTAACTGTGTTAATAAGGTTTCAAGGCTTATTATGGCAATAAGGCTTTTATGATTGAGAATAGCTGGGAAAAAAGTAGAACTACATACTTCTGTTGAGGAAGTCAGCAGTGAGCACTGTTTATTGCAACGGATCTTGTTATTCTATGAGAATACTTACCGTATATACCGTATAAGCCGACCCGAAAATAAGCCGAGACCCCCAATTTTACCACAAAAAACTGGGAAAACTTATTGACTCGAGTATAAGCCGGGGGTGGGAAATGCAGCGGCCACTGGTAAATTTCAGAATAAAAAAAGACTGGTCAAAAGTGCAAGGACCTGTCAGAAATCACTTTTTTCAGCCCTCTGGGTAGTCCTTTTGTGCATATGGACTACTCAGAGGGCTGAAAAAGTAATTTTTGACTGGTCCTCGCACTTGTGACCAGTCCTCGAACTTACGACTGTCCTCACATTTTACATTTTTGCCCTATTTTATCACCATTTCTCTCTCCCCCTCTCTTTCTCATTCTTTCTCTCTCCCCCTCTTTCTCTCTCTCTCTCTCTCCCCCCTCCACTCTCTCTCTCATTCTCTTTCTCCCCCCCTTCCTCAAAGAGAGAGGTGGTAGGTTTGAGGAGAAAGATTGCTGTACAATAAAAAAGATGAAAGGGAAGAAAACCAACCCCAAACAAATATAAAGATATTAAGATAAAGAATGAATTGTTAAACTTTAAAGAATAAAAGAGAACAAATATGAATAAATAGCAATAATTAGAAACACACATACAAACATACAATGTATTTTCTTTGAACAGAGTATTTGGCCGGTTCACAAATTTAAACAGTGTTCAGTCATTTCACTTAAATTTACAATTTCTATATTTCCTTTTTGCCATATTTATTCCTCATCTATTTTTTTAAAAAACCAATATTACCCTTCATCCTCATCTCTAATCTTAATCAAATTCAATTTTTCACTTCTATTCTATATTATACCCCTTCCCATTGTCATCTATTTTTATATCCATCCTCACATTGGTTAATTATGTAATATTACAGTTGTTCAATACAAATTCAACATTTTAATATAAATCAATTAGTTATATAACTATCTTTTTTGCATATTAATCAATATGAACATAAATATTCCAATTATTTCCATGCAATCCAATTTCTTACAAATCAATTACCGGTAATTATATTTACCAATAATAATAAACCAAATAATTTCCCCCATATATTCTTCCAAGCCACAACTTAACCATTTCTGCTTTCAACACAATATACAATTAATAGTATCTCAATTATTACAATTCCCTAGTTAAATAGAGCTTTTTCTTTTGTGTTTTAAAATCTTGAACTCTCCTCTTTTGCCATTTGCCATGAATTTCCCATTGTTTGCACCTACTTTTTTTGATGAGGAAAAAGAAATCTGCCTTTCCAATGTTGCAAGCAAAAGAAAAAGAAATCTCTCTCTGCCTCATTTTGTCACGTTGCAGCAAAGACCCTGCTTTAGTTTCAGTTTCACTTTTTTAGCATAGCTAGGAGGGGGAGGGAAAATGCTCCAGCAATTTACCTCTTTGCAGCTAACCAACAATAGAGCCCCGGTAAAACAGCTGAGAGCAAATCAGCTGAGAGTCGGGAGGCTCTTCAAATCAACTTATGGTAATTAACCTATACTGACGCTGAAAGGGGCTGTTTTTTCTATTTTTGCAGACAAAGGTCTACTCATTTGTTTTCTTTTAAAAAGGCATTTTTTTTCGTGACTCGAATATAAGCCGAGGGGAGCTTTTTCAGCCTGAAAAATGTGCTGAAAAACTCAGCTTATATTCGAATATATATGGTACATACAAGTTAAACACAAAGCTAGTGGCTGTTTATATACATACATACATAAGAACACTTTGTTCTATCTTCTTTGATATGAACCTTTTTTACCTGGTATTTAATCTTGCTCATTCTTTTAATCCACTTTATTATTCTCAAATACATAGTTTTCGTTTTCTGTTTAGGTTTTTAAAATAAACATAAATTTATAAATAAATAAGTACCCAATAACTATAAATAAAATGCGTTTTGAAAATTAAAAAAAAAAGCATTTTCAAAAACTCACTTTAAGCTCTTCCATTCTGTTCCGAATGATGGATGAGTCCGATGAGTGGCTTGGATCTTGCATTTTCAGCATCTCTTCCGCTTGCTTTGTCCACTGTTCCAGCCCTGCCAGACTGAGATTAAAGGTCTGGTAGTCTTCAACTCCTGCCTTAAATTTTTAAAAATGGGGCAGTTCATTAATACAGATTATTTTTTTTTCATCTTAGAATAGCATGAAATCCAATATAAAAAAGGGAACATTATATTTCTAAATTAAAAAAGGTGGTGTTTGAATGATATGAAGCTGGAACAATTATAAGTAAAGTTGTACCTTATGCTGATTAAGGTCATAATTCAAGTTGTGGCCTAAACGCTCTGTTGCCAAATGAATGTGGACATTCATTTATAAGTTGTTTGCTTTAGAAAAAAAAAGGTGAAATGCTAAGATTTAAACCTAATGATTTTGTGTTCAACTAGGAACATAAAGAAATGCTGTACTATCAGTCTGTATAAGGGAACTCAACCCTGACTATTCTTTGATCTAAAAGGAAAACAAACCTGACTGGAAGGGCATAAGATCAGGGGTGAAATGCTACTGCTTTGCTCCGGTTCGGGCAAACTGGTAGTGATAAAAACTACCAGTTTGGGCAAACTGGTAGTAAAAAAATAGCTACCAGTTTGGTCGAACTGATAGTTAAAAAATGCTACCGGTTCCTCCGAACTGGTATTTCCAATGATCAGTTGTGCCGCGCGGTTTAGCAAAGCTAAACCACGTGGCACAGCTGATCCCTCCTTGCTGTTCTAATTACCTTCCCAAGCCTCCTTATAGCCCGTATTGCGCATGCACGCACATGCAGTGCGTGTTTGGTGCGCACTGTGCATGCGATGCAGCACGTTTGCTGTGTACTGTGCATGCACACGCAGTGTACGCTTGGCTCGCAGCGTGCATGTGCGGCCAGCGAACTGGTAGCAAACTGGTTCAGATTTCACCACTGCATAAGATACTGATGCCGAAGCTCAACTACTCTGGCCACCTAGTGGGAAGAGAGGGTTCACTGAAAAAGACCCTGATGATGGGAAAGACTGAAGGCAAAAGGAGAAGGGGACCACAGAGGATGAGATGATTAAATAGTGTCATTGACGCAATGGACATGAGTTTGGGTAGATTCAGGGAGACAGGGGAAGACAGGGAATCTTAGCATGCTCTGGTCCAGGGTGTTGTTTTTTATATTTATTCAGAAGAGTAAAGACTCTTCAGGAGACTCAGACATGACATAGTAACTGAACAAAAAAAAATCAGTCTGTATAGATAAAGGTAAAGGTTCCCCTCACACATATGTGCTAGTCGTTCCTGATGCTAGGGGGCGGTGCTCATCTCTGTTTCAAAGCCGAAGAGCCAGCGCTGTCCAAAGACCTCTCCATGGTCATGTGGCTGGCATGACTAAATGCCAAAGGCGCATGGAATGCTGTTACCTTCCCACCAAAGGTGGTTCCTCTTTTTCTACTTGCATTTTTTACTTGCTTTCTAACTGCTAGGGTGGCAGAAACTGGGACAAGTAACGGGAGCTCATCCCATTTCATGGCACTAGGGATTCAAACCGCTGAACTGCTGACCTTTCAATCGACAAGCTCAGTGTTTTAGCCACTGAGCCACTGAGTTCTCAAATACTGTGTCTGAACAAAAAAATCCTTTGAAGAGAACTGTTCTTTTCTCCAAAACTGATTGCTTACATCACTATGTCCTAAGCATGATATTATGACAGCACATAAATGATAGCTATGTGACTAGTTGAAAGTACAATAAGAGACTACTTTCTCTGACATGTCAAGGAACATTTCCCTACCTGTAATATTGACTGCTGTCTGTTGAGTCCCTGCTCTAAAGAAGCTAAATTCTGTTTCAGTAAGAGCTGGCTGGATTGGATAGCTGCTGCTGCAGAAGAATCCACTTGCTGCTTCAGCTGTTCCCCTAGTTCGTGCAGAACAGATAGAGAATCTTGCATTGTCTTCATGCCTTTAAGTAGATCCTGTGGAAATCACAGCAAATGTAAAGTTGAAGATGGCAACTGTAATGTTAAAATTCATTTTAGTAAATATATGGGGCCTGAATATAGCAATAGCATTTAGACTTATATATTGCTTCAAAGTGCTTTACAACCCTCTCTAAACAGTTTACAGAGTCAGCATATTGCCCCCAACAATCTGGGTCCTCCCAACCTCAGAAGGATGGAAGGCTGAGTCAACCTTGAGCCACTTAGAATTGAACTCCTGGAGTGAGCAGTGAGTTAGCCCTGCAGTACTGCATTCTAACCACTGTGCCACCAAGGCTCTTGCCAATCTTTATGCATGTGCTTGAACACGAGCACTTGGCACAATGACAGTATGTCATCCTGGCACAACTATGTCCAGTCCTTACAAAAACCCGATAATAAGACTCGAATTCACATATCTACATAACTGTGGAGTTCCCTGAGTGACTTTAGGACAGTCTCTTTCTATTTCCACTTAATCTATCTAACAAAACTAATGTTTTAATAATCACATGACAGGGGTGAAATATAAAATTTGTTATTACCGGTTCTGTGTGATCGGGTCCGAATCGGGAGCATTTCACCCCTTCACATGAGGAGAGATTATTTCACCCTTCAAGATATATTGCTTTAATCTCCCTCCCTCCCTTCCTCTCTCTCTCTCTCTCTCTCTCTCTCTCTCTCAAACAAAATAGAAGAAAAGGACTAAAAGATGAGACTTATGAACAAAGTTCCTGGAGAAGCAAAATTGTTCAGCTTATCACTGGATACTGTCAGGTAGTAGAAGAAAGCCACAGTTTCCAAGATTCTGGAGATGGAACACCATGGTTACCATCCCCAAATTTACTGGCTTTACTGTATTCTCTGTTCAACTCACATGCATCTGTTGGTTGACCCAAAATACCCCTTTATTTCTTATGGCCTGGAGAAAAATTTAATAATGTGATCCTAATCAAAAATATGGAAAATCAGATAAACTTGCTTTGCAAGATGGAATGAGGTAGTAGGCTTTGTGAGACAAGTAATAGAGGGAAAGCTAGATATTTTCTTTTCACTATCAGCGTCTTCCTAATTTGTAATAATCTATACTAGTTTAATATACTTATTTACTTGATGGTGTCTCAGTACAGGATTGTATTAGCCAGAACAACAGTTTACACCACAAGCTTATTAAACATACATTGCAGTCATGAATCCAAGCAGTGACTTCATCATCAACAGTGTCCTTATTGAGTTCAGCCTTCAAAAGTTCATTTGTTCGGTCCTCATATTGCTGGACAGTAGAAGAACATTGCAAGTAATAGTTTTTATATTTCTGCCAGAGATGAAGCAGACCTTTACTGGAATGTAAATGCTCTGCAATTTCTTCTAGAAGATTGTTCCATCTGGAAAATGAAAGAAATTGATACTAGTGCAAAAGTTACATAATATATGAACATCCTCCAAATAATGAATGGTGGATGAGAAAAATCTTTTTAATACATGGCATACAGTAGCCTTACAACAGATGCCATGTACAAAGATAGTTCACTATACTTTGTAGAAATATAGGATTTTTGTATTATTTAAGTTAAAAAATAGAAGGATAAAAGTACTAAACATTTACAGTCAGGATACCATAAGTAGTCTTCAGTTAAGAGAATCTGGAAGAAAGAATTAAAGAAGTTGGAAGACAAAGTAGAAAATACTGAAATTTAATTACTCTTCCTGATAGTCTTCTGTTTAATAACAATGAAGCTTAATTTGGTTGATATTTTATAGGCTCGGTAAAGATTGGCTAGATATTGCTATCTGTTCTTCCAAAATTAAGTATTTTTGTTATTATACTATTTCTGGAAGAGCAAAACTACACCAAGGACATATGAAACAAAAATGCAGCGAGATTTGGTTGCATGGTAGGGAGAGAGGGATTCCAAATTAAAAAAGAAACATATATAAAAAGCATTTCGGGCTAGAGATTTTAAAGAAACATTAAAAATATATTTGAAAATAGCAAAGTGTTTTATATAATGAGTTAACAGGTTACTGTAAATTTACACAATTCAAGATTTTACTTCTTCAAGGATATGCATATGCATTTACACGCACAAAGTAGTAAAATATGTAAAAGAATATATACACACACACATATATATTCACAAAAAAATGATTTCAGCTCAAAAAAATGGAACTTTATATGTAATTCAAAACATACTTCCAAAACTTACTATTTCCCCTTTATTGTTTTAGAAATTTTCAACACAATAAAAGTTTTAAAAATTAAAGAAAAGAGATAGAAAATAAGAAAAAAGAAAAAGGAAAACATAGAATTATGACTTCTGCCCTTCTTTTCATCTAGTAGTTGCCATCTTAACTTTCCCCTTTTACTTGAACACTTTTTAATCCCCAAATCCATGAATCCTCTATTCATTCTCTTCTTTCTTCAACCAAAAGGCCATATAAAGTTTCTAGTCTTAGTCTAGCTTCTATAATTTTTTTATCTACTTTCTCAATTAATTACTACATATTTGAAAAATATTCGCCAAAGGGGTATCTACATTACACTAGATTTCCAATCTTCTAGTAAGTACAAATTGTAGATTTTACTTAAAACAACAGCAGTATTTTCATACCTTAAGTTCATTTCTCTCAAAGTATTATTCAGTGCCTCTGTAACAGGTGGATGGCATTCTTTCAATAGTGCATTGGTCACTGACCCAAATTTTTGTAAGCGATGGTCTTGCTTTTGTAATTCATCTAGCAAGTTCTAAACAAAGAAAAATAAGCTGACTTTGTATAAATATACAAAAGTATGAAGGCTATTGCTTAACGCATTGTAAGCCGCCCTGAGTCTCTGGAGAAGGGCGGCATATAAATCAAATTTTTTTTAAAAAAAGATTCAAGCAAACAGAAATATGCAGAGTTTTTTTAATTGTAAAAGATAGCTTTTTTTGAAATCTCATTTTCAAAATCACAATTGGTGGGTAATTATTATAGCAGGTGCTAAAATGATGGGAGCAAAGAAGTAATGAAATCCTGAAACATCATTGAATAAAGATTGTCATGAGTTGTCATGGACTAATTTTAAATTTATTTCATAATTACATTTAGAGTGGCAATTGTTTATTTTCTTAACCTTCTGGCAAAATTCCATGATCTTGCTTAATATAATAAATGTGTTTGTTCTTATAGCTTACCTGAAGATTATCTACTTGGACTTTCACTGCTTCCAAAGAGCCAGTAAGAAGATGAAAGCGAGACAGAGAATACCTTGCTTCCATTATGTAGCTGTTAAGTTCTTCATAAGATGCTTTGTAAACTCTCCACTGATGAAGGACAGATTGTAGCAATGTTTTCAGCTGACCGACCTGGCCACAATGAAACAAAAAATACAATAAATATTAAAAATATCAATGTATTTACTGAAATAAGTTTGAATTGAAAAAAAGAATTGTCATATTTTACTATGACATATTTTGTCTATAGTAGAATTGTTTTTTTAACAAACAATGACTATTTAGCTAAGAATGCAGTAATTATTGCAGTTATTTTCTGTCCCTTCCCTAATTCTTATTTAGAAGCTATGTTGAACTGCTTACTTTGCTGAAGATAATCAAATCAATATTTTTACTTTGAAAGAAAGATAATGTTGGGGGGGGGGGGAAGAGAGAGAGGAGGGGGGAAAGAGAGATGAGGTGTGAATAGAAGATAAGGTTTTCTTACATTTGCATAGAAAACAGCTTTAAAGGAAACGAAGCAAATGGGAGTAAGGTACGAATATTGAAAGCAGAGTTGAAATGGAAACAGAAGGAAGAGAGACAAAACCTCACTTCAAGAAAGATAGCAATATCTATCTATCTATCTATCAATCTATCTATCTATCTTTTTCTTTCTTTTTCATAGGTTTTATGTGTATTTCTCATTAGCCAGGTTCTATCTATGTAAGCCAGTGCTTCTCAAATAGTGGGGCGCCCCCCCCAGGGGGGGCGCGAGGCTCCATAAAAGGGGGCGCGTTTGACCTTGGCAAACACTGTCATAACAAGCTAAGCCCTGTGTTTATGTCTCTGTATTTAATCAGAAAACAACGGGAGCATCTGATTGGCTGTCCAAAACCCTTGTGACACGAGCCTGTCAGAGCCATCTTTAGTGTGGGACGTCTGTCCACACTTACTTTGTTGCCCGACGGATGTGCGCCCAATTGATGCTCAAATGACTGACAATGACCTTCTCCTGTGAAACATAACGCTGCCCCAATTAATCAAACTTGCTAAAGAAATCGGACTACCGCTGCTGACATTTGCATCGATAGTGAGCATTAAGCCAGTACATGTGACTGTGCATGCTCCTCCCTTTCAAGGAGAACAGACCTTTTTCTAATAATGATACTATTTTTTTAATAATGATACAATTTACAGTCGCGCGGGGGGCGCGAAAAATGTTTTCTTCTTCCTAGCGGGGCATGACAGAAAATAATTGAGAAGCACTGATGTAAGCCAAGAATTTTATGCAGCCTTAGTTCTGCGAAATCTCATTCACAAGTTTCTGGGCTTTTTTTCTTCTAGCAGCCAGCAGACTCTGTGCTGCCCATTGGGAGACTAAGATAGATCTATTTCTGCCTTATAAGGCCTCATCAGTTAGCCACACCCTTATCTCATGTATCCTCCCTGTAAAGGTACAATATTTGTTTTTCTTTCTTTTTCTTATGTTTTATGTGTATTTCTCATTAGCCAGGTTCTACCTACGTAAGCCAAGATTTTATGCAGCCCTAGTTCTGTGAAATCTCATTCACAAGTTTCTGGGCTTTTTTTCTTCTAGCAGCCAGCAGACTCTGTGCTGCCCATTGGGAGACTAAGATAGATCTATTTCTGCCTATCTATCTATCTATCTATCTATCTATCTATCTATCTATCCATCCATCCATCCATCCCACTCACTAACCAAAGCAACTCTGTGTGGCTTACAATTTCATAAAATAATAAATATAAAAGCATTAAAACTAACAACACTTAAATGAAGGCTGAAAACCAAGAACACAAATGGTATAGGAGTATGTTACTCTTGGCTTCCTCTTGTCACATTATCTGTGCAGGGAATACAAATCTATAATGAATAGCCTCTTTTAGCTAAAGACATACTCCACATGAATGAGGACTCTGGAAAATCAGAATATTCAATTAGGGTAGATGGAGAAGATTGAGGAAGG
Source organism: Ptyas mucosa (assembly GCA_012654045.1). Taxonomy (NCBI): domain Eukaryota; kingdom Metazoa; phylum Chordata; class Lepidosauria; order Squamata; family Colubridae; genus Ptyas; species Ptyas mucosa. The sequence goes on from WNWU01000005.1 coordinate 11,714,121, forward strand.
AATAAGGCTGATATACTGACAGAATAACTAGACATACTAGGCACGATTAGACATAGGGTACTACTCAAGGTTGACTCAGCCTTCCATCCTTCCAAGGTGGATAAAATGAGGGCCCAGATTTTGGGGGGCAATATGCTGACTCTGTAAACCGCTTAGAGAGCACCGTGAAGCAGTATATAACTCTAAGTGCTATTGCTATTTGGAGATCCAAATTTCTGCAAAGTCTTTTGTGTGAACATTGTGTGAATAGTTAGTGGATATATAAGCAGATGGGGTATCAATTTTATAATGCCCTAGACTTAGAATAGAATAAGCTGGAAGGTACCATGGAGGTCTTCTAGTTTGGCCCCCTGCTCAAGCAAGAGAACCTATACTGTTTTAAATAAGTGACTGTCTAGACTCTTCTTAAAAACATCCAGTGATGGAGCACCCACAATTTCTGGAGGCAAACTGTTCCACTGGTTAATTGTCCTCACTGTTAGGAAGTTTCTCCTTAATCAAGGAGCAAACCACACCCTCAACACTTCTAAGGCAGGCTACTATATAAAAGCAGGGAGCAAACCACACACTAGCATCCCTATCAAGAAATGAAATGTCTGCAAGCAAAAAAAAAAACAATCTTAGAAAGCATCAAGGACTTCACAGTCCAACCCTGAGCTACACAGATTCTCTTCTATTGCAATTCAGGTATAAAAGATAAAACAAATCTAGGCTCTGATATGTTTATTCCTTCCCTTTTAGATCAGCTGAAAATTTCTATGCCATCTGAACATCTATGTCATGTTAAGAAATGTAGTTAATATTAACTGTGATTAGTGCATCATTGGGAACTTGAAATAACAGATTAGGGTACATATAGACATGGAGAAAATCTACCCAGGAGAATCTACTCATGTGGTTTTAGAGTTGAAAATGATGATGGCATATAATCAATCAAACAATCAATCAATGATTAGTGGAAACAAATAGTAGAAAGATTTCAGAAATCTAATGTATAATTAATTATTTGATGCACAGCATAAGGGCTTTATTAATCAATCAATAATTCTGCATTTCTAGCTTTTGAATCATCTTCAACATCTGGATTGGGTTGGGAAAAGAGGAACATGGAAGCACAGCTCTTGATTGAAAGTGATTTTTACTTTTATCATTCAGAATATATGAATGATACTCCCCAGTTTATGGAAGGTACTTTTTCTTCTTACTTACCTGGTGGTCCAAATTTGCCCAAGAATTATTTAGCTTCTGGAGGGTATCCATAACAGCAACACAGACTTCTTCTTTTTTATTTTGTATTAAGGAAAAGCCAGTCTGTTCAACTTTTTCAAGTTCTATCTCTTTTGTTTTTAATTGATCTTCAAGTTCCTGAAGGAAATAAAAAAATTGTCCTATTGTGTTTTAACTGCATAAGACTTTTGTAAAATCACTAATTACTAACAACTCGTGATTAGAATTTTCACATGTACTAGTTTATTTAAAAGTAAAGAATATCTGTGTCAGGAGATAGTAGAACAGAAAACAATGAATTGGAAAAGATCATAAAGATCTGAAAATTGAAGTTGAAAGATTGTGGCATATTTGGCCATGGTGGCTCCATTGGCACATTGGTGCCATACCAAAAAGTGGATGGCACTTAGAAAATTGATAAATCTATTGCACATTGATAAAATTTCCATCTGTCAATTACAAAAGGCCACACTGCTTGGACCCACATATATACTAGGCTGATAATTACAATATATTAGGTTCTTGGGAAGAAATTGATGTGTATGAAGGCCAAAACAGCTAAAGAACTGGAAACTATGATTTTACATTGTTGTGTATATAATAATAAATTAAATTCCTATCCCATCTTGCACTGGGTGATTTACAAATTTATAAATATATTTTAAAATAAAGAACAATGCAAAACAAAAACAACACAAACAAAGGAACAGAACTGACAGAGAAAACAAATCCTATAAGAAAAGGAAGAAAAGAGGCACCAATAATCTCTACAAAGATTAACCATCCCCAACACTTTTATCAATTTATTTAGCAATAAATGAAAGAGTTCTACTAAATATAATATATCATTTATTAACATACCTTACTAATTATATTAATATTATTTTATTGACTAAGCAGGATTTACACCTGTCCAGATATGCATTTCAATGATATTAACTAGCATTCTGCTCTTCTTTTCAATAAAATAATAAAACAGATTTGATTCATAATTAATGGCAAAGTTGTTTTTACCTGACAGTCTTTTAGGACATTTTGAACTGAAGCTTGATCTCCAATTCTCTGTTGTTCCTTCAGTTTTGTCTCTTGAGTTTCAAACCATGTTTTTAGGCTCTGGATGTTATTTTCATATTCTGTCCATGATTCAAGGAAACCTTCCAACAACTGAATCTAAAAGGAAGGAAGGAAGGAAGGAAGGAAGGAAGGAAGGAAGGAAGGAAGGAAGGAAG
>WNWU01000005.1:11716586-11747120 GCA_012654045.1 Ptyas mucosa
AAGGAAGGAAGGAAGGAAGGAAGGAAGGAAGGAAGGAAGGAAGGAAGATAGATCACATATTTCTTAATTCTCACTAAGTTAAATAAAGAAACATTTCACTGGAAAAAATACATGGATATTGATCCTATTTTTTTTACAATCAAGTTGTTTGTAAAACTGTTTTTTTTTTTACAAAACAAGTTGTTTTATCATGAATTTGAAATTGAATCAAAATCCACTGCATACTTTAAAGTTTCAGTCCAGCAAAAGCAATCAATTAAATTCATTGGAATGACTGATATTGGAATGACTGAATTCAACCTAACTGAAGATGAGAAGATTTTACTTCAGTGCTTTATGCAATTTAGTATGATCCTGAAATTAAATTCTTAGTTATAATTTCTTACAGCAAGCCAAAATTTCTACACATTTTGTGAAATGTATTTCAACTAACCCATTGTTAGACTCAATGCCATCAGCCCCCCCTTGTTGTATCTCAGCAAAAGGTTTGTTATGACAAACAGGAAGTGAATGTTCAACATATTTGCAATTTTCTAACTAAGAAAGAGATGCTAAGAACACCGTGAAAAAGTAAAAACTACAGCATGACAAATAAGGTTAGACTATAACTAAGCAACAAAAATATTGGTTTTAAATAAAAGTAACTGCTTTTAAAGATGGTAGTATTTACTAAATTAAACACAGTATTATTACTAGCAACTGAACCCTACTAGAGGTTTGGGTTTTTTTGTAGCATTATACAGGCGGAATGTCATTGGTGCTCTCTGGAAAGATAGATACCATGTTTTCCCAAAAATAAGAGCCTGTCTTATATTTTTTTGAACCCTGAAATAAGCGCTTGGCCTTATTGCCATGTGTTCAAAAGCCCAATTGGGTTTATTATCAGGGGATGTCTTATTTGGGGGGAAACAGGGTATATAGTATATAAGACTACATCAATCTGGCTTTGTTGATGGATAGCATTTGATACCATCAGAAGAAATGTGCCCATACTGTAGTTGGTTTACAAATTACTATCTGTGGAAGACACAGAATTAATTCTTCCTTCAGAATGCAGCGTTTTAGCAGCATATAAAGTTTCAGATAAGCTACGTTCACACATATCAAGTTTATTTCATTACCTTTTCCATTATCAGACTCTGCAAAATCTGCCACCGCCTATTCATCATTCCAAGTTGTTCAGCAAAATCCGTCTTGTCACTACGCTTGCTTTCCACATCCTGACTACTAATCTGTAACACTGATTGATTAACGAAGTCCACGGTTAACTGCTTACAGCTTACATCAATCTTAAAGCCCTTGTGAAAAATAGACAGAAGAGAAGCTCTCATATAGTACAATATGTATCCTAACACATGCTGTGTTTCAATTTACATCAAACTTCGCCAAAACTTCTGCTGTAATGTTCACCGGTATGCTATCCTTTTTCTTTAATTCATTGAGGAGGAAGGGAAAATTGTAAATTGTTCTCAGCATTCTACATAGTAAGCTGCTTATCTGATGATCATGGCAGGAAAGGGTTCTGCTATCTCTTATAATATTTCTTTTGAAAAGAGATAATTCAAAAAAATAATCCTGTGGAGAATTATTTCCTATTAATAATAAATGTTAAAAATCTTTGGAAAAAGAAAGTCCTTGTATCAAAGACATGGTCTTGCTAGGGCTATGCCTGAGCTTGTTCCTTTCAATTCATACTCCAACAGGTTCCAGGCATGAAGATGGAATATTGATATCCAGAACATTAATAATGTTAATATCTGTTCAGCCCTGTCAGCGCGTATAACTAATTATCATCATCATATTGATGATATCTGACCCTTTGCTCCTATATGACCTCCCCGATGCCCTCATATTAATGTTAAACAGAAGGCGAAAGAGAGCACCTTGTTCTGAGAACCACACAAAGAAATTGTCTCAGGCTTGATCTTTTCCCCACTACCAAAACTAGCTGGAACCAACCCAGAGACAGGAGATGAACCACTGAAGCATTTCCACAGGGTAATTACAGGCAAAAGTCTAGTAATTAGAAATTTTACATCCTAAATCAATGGGGTATTACAACCTCAAATGCAACTCCACAAGTTAAGTCTAAAACTAGATCCAATGCAATTACATAGCAGATATCAATGTAAAGCAATTTTCCAACTACTTCCTCTTTAAATACCTTATATTTCTGGAGGTATTCCTGGACAGCTTTGTGTCCCACTATATTTTTTATGTTTTCCTCATCCTTAGAAATAGCATTTTCCATCAAAGTAATCCAACTCATGACTTCTGTAATAGCATGGCGAGAAGGAAGCTTATCCATTTGGAGCTGCAAAAAAGTCAATCAAACGAAAACTAAGAGCCAGTACATGCTTTGTTTGTAAGTTTATCATTGTGTATATATTATGGTGGAGAATATATGTTCCGATATGAAACCAACTTTTCTAATTTGAAAACATTCAACATAACCAAAGAGAAATAAAAGATATAATAAAGATATTAAATTATGTAGATTATAATCTCTCTCTCTCTCTTTCTGTGTGTATGTGTGTGTGTGAGAGAGAGAGAGAGAGAAAGAGAAAGAGAAAGAGAAAGAGAAAGAGAGAGAGAGAGAGAGAGAGAGAGCCAGCCAGCCAGCCAGCCAGACAGACAGACAGAGAATATATATACAGTATACACACACACATACAAAATATAACAGCCAGTACTTTAAAGATACTTTGCCTTTCAGTACTGGTACCAACAATTGCATTGATATGTATATATAAATCACATTCGTATCAATGCAATTTAATTCAAAGTAAATTGCCTAGAATTAAAATTTTGAATTATACTAGTATTATTTATTTAGTTCAATCCATGTGTTAGTAAAAGGATGTGGTGTATGTTTCCATATATGAACACAAAGTGTTCATAACATCTATAAACAGAATCACTGTAAGTTGGAAAAATACCAGTCTCATCTTCTCCAGAATTGAATTTGAAAATGTGTGAATGAACTCCACTGTACCCTGTCATACGTTTATTACAATACTGCTGCTTAATCAATTACTACTTCCTTGTAATAATTGCCAACTAATTATCGGCATTCCATATCATATCAAAAAATCATTGCCAAAATATCACATACAACTCCACTGTAAACACTAATTTTAGAACAGTTGTATTTTGCATTATTAGCCATTATAGTCTCAAAAGGTTTTGTCAAATCCATCTCTCTTTTTTCTTCCCTGAGTGGAAGAATCACTGGATCACTGCTAGTATGAACACTGCAAAGCACTGGAATTTGAATTGGAAAAAATGTGCTTGGCAAAGAATATTAATATATATGGACCGTTTCTTCTTTTTACAGCAGTCACATCTGAAAGATTCCCACCTCTGCTTCAAAATCTGACTTCAGATGTCTACCTTTGTGTGCAAGCACAGCTGCTTTGTTTTACTGACAGTCCCAACGTGGAAATATTGTGTGTGCCTAGACATGTACCATGCACAAATACAACTGAGCGTAGCCTTTGAAGTAGTTGCAGGAGCCTTCTGAAGGCTCGTGCAACTACTCATGCAGCTACTTCAAGCAGAGTCTTTGCTCATGCTAGCACACTTTGCAAAGGACTTGCTTGGAAAGCACAGTATTGCTAACCATTATCAAAACATTGGAAACTACTACCCCAGTTATGGGGATGGAGCCACTTTGGAGAAACAAGACACAGCTGAAGTACAAAGACACATCAGCATAGCAGCTGGTTTAAATAGTACACCTCTAGGGAAAGAAAGGACTAAGAACTTTTAATTCGAAAAAGGCTGACAGATGCACAGGGTTTTATTCCTGTGCCTTTCAGTATGCAGACATTTCATTTCATTTCATTTCATTTTCATTTATTAAACTTCTATACCGCCCTTCTCCCAAAGGACTCAGGGCGGTGTACAGCCATATTAAAACACACATAAGCTCAAAAAATTTAAAAACAATTTAAAATGAATATATAAAATTTGGCCCACAAAATTAAGAACAAACAAATGCCCAATTTAAAATTCATATACTAGGCCAGCCCGGCCTGTTGGAATAAAAGAGTCTTCAGGGCACAGCGGAAGATACGCAGGTCGGGGATCATTTGAATATATATGACTATTTTTTATCTATATTAAAATAATTTATCCAGATGGGTCATGTCTTTGAAGCTTTTGCAGCTATCTATTTCCTGAAAACAAGGTTGAGTTTCTGGAAAGAAGAAATTTATGAGCAATGCCCGAATAGAAGATTGCCAGAAAAAGTACTAATATGTATTTGCCTGTGCATTGAATGAAATCATATGTAGTGAACTGAATTTGCCCTACCTGATGCAGTTTTTCCTGCACTACTGGAATCTGTACGAGCAGTTCTGTCCACTGATTATCAATTTGTGATAGCCCAGCCCTCAACGATGCAGTATCCACCTTCTTCAGCCGGAGAAGATGATTTCCAGTGCTCAGAACAGTAGATTTTTGGGATGACTTTGCATCAACTTCTTTGGAAAATTCCTGAAATAATTGTAATTTGGCATAACTAGCAGGTTTCAGCAGTTTTATCAATAAACTTGAAGTATGAATAGAATGGAAATGCTTTATTTTGAACTAATAATTAAGAGTGCACAGCATTACAATATATATATATGTACGATTATTTAGCCCCCAAATATACAATAGTTCTGGATATTGCCATTATGTGTTGCTTTACAAATTTTATTCTGCAGCTGAAACAATTATGTTACTAAACAATTAGATAGTGAAATGTCAATGGCTCTATTTTTTTTATTCATACCTACCAAAAATGCATTCAGATGATCTCTAATCATTTCTAGTTCTTGAGGAACTGTGATAGATTGCTGTGTCCAATATTTCAGACGGTCCATTGCTGACTGGAGCCAATGAATCAGCTCAGCCGAGTCACTCTGATATCTATAAAGATGATGAAGGACAAATTTATTTCACATTAAGGCACAGACATTCACTTTCATGAAGTCATTCTCTGATCATTTAAAAGCTTCCTGATAAAATATTTTATCTTGAATATTCACATTCATTTAAATTCCATTGATTACCGTATTTTTATGTAAAATTGTACACTGTCACAAACAACAACTTAATACATATATATATACCAACCAATTTCAATTCTTCCCTTGGTAGGAGCAGACAGATTTTGTGATTTGCAAAGACTCCCTTATTTGAAAAAGGAAATGGCAGTCAACAGCCATGACAGTACATACACTGAGCATTACACAATGAACCATAAAATTCAACTCTTTTCCTTCCTAGAAGGTATTTTAGTTTCTTTCTAGTGTGTCTTAGATTCCACACTTTCTTAGTGTTTTTCATTTAGATATATTCATTTTTCTAAAGTAAATAATGCTTCTGCAAACCAGATTATCTGCTTTGGCAATGGAGGGAAAATATAATTAATTTAGGCTGCTTTGGACTCTTTGAATGATACTTAATTTGTTCTTTATAATTCATTCATTCATTCATCACTCATTCATTCATTTTACAGTTTCTATAGCCTACCCAGCTCAAAACATTATGGATGAGTTATATCCAACACAATTAAATTATAAAGCAACCACAACAATAAACCAAAAGTATATAAATCCCTGGAAATACTATAATAATTCAACTCTTCCCCAGGTTGGATGCCAATAATAGTTAGCTAGGGTTGAAAGTTGAACTCTACCACTGTTTTCCTGGAATTCTCTCAAATTTCAAAACGTAATGAAACATATTATACAGGTAACTGTATTGATGAAATACAAAATGATAAAGAATTCAAATCTATTGTTTTTTCATGTCATTTGCATTACCTTGTCCAGAGTTTAAGTATAGTTTCCAGTCTGTGCATTTCCTTAGTAACTTTGTTGGTAGTATTTAACCAATGTTCCCCTATCTGGTTCAGCTGAGTTTCCAATTCTGAACACGTCACAGAGAACAGTAGTTTTTTTCCATCATCCAGCACTTGGTAAAGTTTGGGTTGGTGTTGAGTAAGATTAGATTTCAGGTGCTTTGATAACAAGAGACAATAAGAGACAATATGAAACTGCAATGATTTCTTTCTTTACTATAATCCATAAGTAAAAAGGAACCTACAACTTTACCATTAAAATGTTCCCTGTTGATGTGAAAACATACATTTCGGTAATAATTCAGAGAAGTATACATTGTTCATGGTTAATGGATTCTTTGCTTTTAGTTTATCCAGATACTCTAACTTTCCATACATGCATACTCAAATACACACATTCTCATATACATGTCATGCCATACATGCACATTCAAATATTCTACATATCATACATTTACATCCTGCATAATGTTGCAACCGTATGGCTTGACCTTTAGCCTAAACTAAGTTAGAAATAATTGCCACAGGAAATAATACGGATACAGGCTTGGATGATATTTGCAAAGAAAAAACTAATACTTAACAATGACTGTGATCTAGGAAAATTATAGAGAACTTTATTTCCAATATATAATATCCAGTCATGATTTTCTTTTTTTAATAAATAACAGATGTAAAGAGAGTCATCCAAACCTATAATACAAGGTTATTGTGGATTTTCCCTTTCCCTTTCCCCTCCTTAGAACAATCAGTAACAAAATGTAACTGCAAATGGGGCTTGAATACTTATGAAAAAAGTTTCCACTGGGATGCATAAGAACTATTCCTGTCTAGAGCTTAGTAGTTCATACATTTATATGCAAGGTCTTGCTAGGAAAAGAAGAGATAAGCCTTTTCTCTTCATGTACAGGTTCCTAGAAAAAAATTATCTTAGTTCTGTGCTGCAATATATGCAACTTACTTAGTTTATGTCTAACTAATTTATCTAATTAATGCAAAAAAACCCCAATAGCAACCCCACAACAATCCCAAAGTCACCCAAAATATATATATAGTCACAGTTGTCTTCTCTATTCTTGTCTCCAGGTAGTTATATTCCAGGTTATAACAGATCTTTGGGGGGGGGGGTGTAAATAAACCCATGTACTACTTGAAGAGAATCAATCCCTCTCATGTACGCATAATTAAGTAGAAAAAATATGCACACATTTGCATTGAGTTACACATATACATCATTTTATCAAATAAATGTCTACTTTGATTTTTAGTGTAAATGCACAAAATCCAAAAGATATCTGATATAACGTCCTGCTTGTATTCTCCTTCAAGCATTTGTTCAGTGTTGTTAACTCAACTAGAAACACATCTGGTGTGATCCATACGTCTCTTCTGTTCTTAACTGCAGCCAGGGGAGGGCAGAATGAGCTGCAATGTCACCCCTAAACCGTTTGTGTGTACGAAATGTGCAGGAATGCAGATGGACAAATTACTGCCATTACCTGATAAAGTGAAATCCGATCAGTAAGCTTTTCCTCAGATTCCTCTACCAAGCCAACACTAGGAATGTTGGTTTCAACAGCCTCCAACTGCTGTGTGAGTTCCTGATATTCTTCTTCTAAATGCATCCAAGTCTGTAAACCAAATAATTGCCAAATAATTTCTCAGTGTTTTTCAAATATATCTCTATCAGAAAACTGTTCCACATTGAATTGATTTTAACAGGAACTACAGTATTCCAAATGTTCCAAATTTTCTAAGAACTGCTATTAGCTATTTGGGTTCCCTTTTTTCCTCAAACATATTTTGGTACTTTCTTGGTCCTAACATTTTTTTAAAATGAGAGCAGAATCATGCTGCAAGAGCTGTGGTGGCGCAGTGGTTAGAATGCAGTATTGCAGGCGAATTCTGCCAACTGCCAAGAGTTCAGTTCTCACCAGCTCAAAGTTGACTCAGCCTTCCATCCTTCCAAGGTTGATAAAATGAGGACCCAAATTGTTGGGGGGAAAAGCTGGCTCTGTAAACAGCTTAGAAAAGGCTGTAATAGTGCTGTCACTACCGTTTGCATCCTAAAAACATTTATGTTAAAATTCCAAAAACATTTCAAAAGACCTTTTTCATTTTATTTTGCTAGTTGGTTATTCTCTATATATGCAATGCACTCTGTTGACTTGAGCAGTTTCAAGTGAAGTACACCAAAAAGCAGCTCATTTTGCCTTTAAAAACGAAAGTAGACCATAGTCATTCAGCTCAGAAAGTTATCACTGCTTCAGTTTCAAGTTTTATTTAAGTGGAAGACTGTTGCATGATTTGCAGAGAAATTCTGCAATGGAATTTGCAGAGAAATTCCAAATAGCTCTCAAATAAACAAAAAAGCCTATACTTTATTGTCTATTGAGACATTAAACAAGGATAAATATTTAAACTGAAGTAATCAGAAAAGAAAAAGGATTAAGTGCTTACTCTTCCTTTACCAATCTTTAATGGTACTTTCCTGATATTTTAAGTTCATTTATCCAGCAATAATAACAACAAAAAATAAACCAGGAGGGATAAAAATATGTAGATTAAGGAAAAATATGTGTGAAGATTAGGGAATATTCATTGCAAAAACAATTTTAGAAAATTGGATACAAGAATGTGTATAAATGTAGTCCTCGGTTTACAACCATTCATTTAGATTATGACCATTCAAAGTTACAATGGCACTGAAAAAAATGATTTATGATCATTTTTCACATTTAGGACCGTTGCACCATGCCTGTGGTCACATAAACAAAATTTGGATGCTTGACAACTGGCATGTATTTATGACAAGAAAGATTGTAAAATTCGGCAAAGTTAACTTAACAACTGTTTTGCTCAACGTGCCTTGCTTAGCAACAGAAATTATTGGCTCAGTTGTAGTCATAAAACAAGGATTACCTGTATTACAGAAGTATATGCAGAAATTGCTACCAACTTTTGAGATTTTTTTTGGCCAAATAAATTAATAAACAATATAAATATTTATTTATTTATTTATTTTATTTATTTATTAGTTCGATTTATATGCCGCCCTTCTCCGGAGACTCAGGGTGGCTTACAATGCGTTAAGCAATAGCCTTCATACTTTTGTATATACCTGCTTAGTAGGGCTTTCAGGCCCCCCTAAGCGTGTTCTTTTTTATACAAAGTCAGCTTATTGCCCCCACAAACCGGGTCCTCATTTTACCTACCTTAGAAAGGATGGAAGGCTGAGTCAACCTTGAGCCTGGTGAGATTTGAACTTGCAGTAATTGCAAGCAGCTGGCAGCTAAGTGCTACTTTAACAGCACTTAGTCCACTGCGCCACCAGGCTCTTATAAATATAATATAATATATAATATATGGGATGAAACATCCTCAAACATTTGCATAGCTTTTCTTAAGAAACTTTTTATGCCACAGGCAAACTTAATGAAAAGTTAAAATTTAAAGCAAAAAAGAGAGAAAAAAGAAAACTTTACCTCTAGAATATATTCCAGCTCCACTCCTTTCTTATGAGCTTGTTTTAACACTGCAGAGCCTTGTGCCATAAGATCTACATGGATTTGAGTTTCCTTCACAAGAGCAAAGCTGCTTATTTTTCTAAAAAGAGTTTCTGTTAGGATCGTGTGTGCCTCCAGTCCTTGGAAATATTCCTGAGAAAATTATAATGATTTGTTATTAACCATAATATTTCATTAATACTCTGCTGTTGTACAAACAATCTAAAATTTTAATTTCCTGATTTCCCCATAGTTTGTGTCTCATTTATATTCTGAGCAATGGAACAGATTTTGCTGCAGAATCTATTCAGAGTATGCATCTTGCTTAGATAAAAAACTTTCTATCTTTCAGAGAAGATTGAGTTTACATTCCTTCCTCACATGCATACAAGGAATCAGAGTGTTTGTTTTTTTTTTCAACTGCGGGTCAGAAGCAAGCATCCTTGACATTTTTAAATAACGTGGTTTTGCATTTAAACTAATTTTGCATCCCAAAACAAAATAGCAGTGTTTATGCAAATACACCCAAGATTAAAACACAATTTTGAAACATAATTATTTGAAATATTCCTATAAACTCTGGTTACTGTATTGTCAAAACATGTCTACTCCTTAAGGAGGGGGAAATCTATTCCATTATGGAATAGGGTGGGAAATCTTTTCCATTATGACTCAAGCCTTAATCATCTTGCATTTAGACTATTCCAATTCACTTTTTTTGGAGCTACCTTTTAAAACAACTCAAAAGGCACAACTGGAACAAAATGTAGTAGCTTCATTACAAACAGATGATTAAATTTAATAGAATTACAGTTATAGCAATGATTGCTAAGAGATTTGTAAGGTTCCCACCAGGGGCGCTATTCATCAGGTTCTGACAGATTCTAGAGAACTGGGAGCGGAAATTTTGAGTAGTTCAGAGAACCAGAAAATATCTGGCTGGCCCCAGAGTGGGGTGGGAATGGAAATTTTGCAGTATCCTTCCTCCAGGAGTGGGGAGGGAATGGGGATTTTGCAGTATCCTTCCCCTGGAGTGGGGAGGAAATGGGGATTTTGCAATATCCTTCCCCTGGAATGGGGAGGGAATGGGGATTTTGCAATATCCTTCCCCTGGAGTGGGGAGGGAATGGGAATTTTGCAGTATCCTTCCCCTGGAGTGGGGAGGGAATGGGGATTTTGCAGTATCCTTCCCCTGCCATGCCCACCAAGCCACACCCACAGAACCAGTAGTAAAAAAAGTTGAATTCCACCACTGGTTCCCACCCTGATCACATTCATAAAGCCATTGAAATTTGACTGTTTTCCCAAGTATTGGGACAGAGTGGAGGTTGAGTCCCTACAGGATGCTTTGTTTGCCATAGGGAATTGCCTTCTGGATCTCTCATATTATTTTTTAAAAAGTACAAGTTGCCCAGATGTATTTGGATCTTGGTAGACTCTAAATTGTACTAAACAAACAAATAAGTTTCTAGGTCAAATCAGAGGTGACTGGTTTTAATTTATACAATTCTACACGACTTAGCCTGTCCTGTCTTGAGAATGGCTGCTGAGAATCTCTACCTCAAGTAACATTAAAGAAGTGACAACCCAAACCAGGGAATATTTTGTCACCTTGAAGTACATGGAACCACTTCCTTGTTTACTTTTTGCAGTCAAAAGCATTTTATTCTGATAGGTTTTTTTGACACAAATGAGGTACAGGAACTGCTTTTCATGGTTTGGCATTTTATTAAACAATAATCGACAAAATGCCAAACCGTGAAGGCAGCCCTTAGAAGTCTGCTTTTCATAGTTTCGCATTTTGACAGTTATTTTCATCACCTCCGTAATTTGTGTAGTCCATTTATTATTGTACAAGAGTCATTTATTAGGTGAGTCTTTTGAGGTAAATATTTGCATAAATAAATAAGATTTCTTTTAGCCATCATTAGCTTTAAAATTATTCCAAATGACATTTAAGCACATTGAAATAACTACTCTCTTTCCAGATTGGGAAACAAGAGAATTATAAAGGACTCTGTTAACTGGCAGCAAGAGTAAATTATAAATGTAAAAATTGTTTTTACCTTGTGCTTGTCAAGAAGCTGTTGGATTTCCTTTTTGGAGGCAACTATCAGTTTGTGATCACCTGCCATCTTTTCTTTCCCAGTTTCAATCAGGTCAGCCAGATCCTGCAAAGCTTGGTCATACTGACCCTTCAGTGCCAGATTTTGGTTCAATCCACTGCGCCGTGATCCTATGATCATGATTAACTCATCATACATATCCTGATACATGAAAAGAAAAAGAAAAGAAATTACATTATAATCACAGAAGAAAAAGAAATTAGAATACAAGTTCAATTACTTAGGACCAGTAATGGCAATCAGGATAAGAGAGCTATATGAGCTACATTAACTCCTTATGATCATTACATTTCCATCAAAATTTTATTTTTGGATGTCAGTTGACAAATGAAGCAAATACACTGATTTTTGCAATCTTCTTAAGTTATTTTACATCTGTTTCATGTAAAACGAATTTCTTATCTATAAATAGATAAATAATAAATAGTTCATCAGCAAAAAAGCAAAAAAGGAAAACAACTACTATGTTGATAATTGTAAAAAGTTGTTTCTAATAGTTTTATTACCTGAAGTTTGGATAATTCTTGCATGAAAGATTGATCAATTTGCAGTTTATCTCCACGTTTCTTTAATTCAGTGATACCTGCATCTAATTCTTTCAGTCCTTGTTCTACTTGCTCAATAGCCTATGTAAAGAGGAACAATTCACTGTAATGTCAGAAAACCTAAATTTCAAGGAGACTTGATGTAAAAAATGGAAATTCAGTAGAGATGATACTTACATGAGATAAACCTAGGAATAAGCAACATTCCAGATGGTAGTCTGATTAAATGTTAAAATCAAACCAAGTCTCTTGGTGAGAAATACTTATAAGAATATATGATATGACACTACACTACACTACAATTCTGATTGCATGCCATTCGTCAAAGACAAAAGAAAGGCTCAAAAGTTTTTAATCATATGTGGTTATTAGGCATTTTGGGTTCTTCAGGAGCGTGTTCATTATTCTTGTTGATATTTAAATGTTTCTCTAATTTGCCAAGTAAAATTGAAGTTCTAAAAATTCACCAAGTTAATTTTATATATACTTTCTGCTGTAGAGCTGCTCAGTCGGGTTAAGAAACGTAAATTTATATTGTACACGTAATCTGACAAAATGTAAGAAAAGAAAACTAAATTATTGTTGAAATTTATAACACTGCCAAGCAGAATTCTTTTTCAAAGGCATGTCTATTTATTCCCATAGAAAAATAATTTCAGGCATGATTTATTCATTAGAATAAATACTGATGGGCACTACCTGTAGTCTGATACTATCTTCTAGTAACTTTTTGGTGTTCATTATACCATATCTTTCTCCATCCTTAAGAATATAAACATATTTAATCAATAGTACCTGTATTTGTTCTGTTTCAGGGCGTTCAACTGCTTCTGCTAGTTTCTGCAGTGCGATATATTTATTATCAGCTAATAAAGTAAACATCAACTTCAGGTCATTCTGTTGGTAATTGAAAAAAAAAAGTTAATATATGGAAACGTTATTATCATTATTGTCCAAGTTTTCTATTGTGCAATAGTTTTCCTTGTGGTTGTGATAACAGGCAATTTGCAGGTAATAAAACTTTGAGATTGACTCAAATCTTCAGAAGAGACTACTATAAGCCAGAAGAACTCCCAGTTCCTGTACAATTACTGAGTGACTAGCACTATTCAACTTGTACTGTACATTGGCTATACTAACAACCTGTGCTGATAGCTCTTGCCATCCTTAGTTATCTGCATCTGATGAACTGAACTGAATAAGTTTCCTGTTCCTCAGAATTGGTGTCTTTCATTGTCTGGTAAAGGCATCAGTCATGCTTCCTTAGAGATGGCATTAAGTGGGAGGCTATTCTTTCATTTGGTGAATTACTTCATGAACTAAGATCTTAATTTGTATACAAAAAGCCACGTTTGGATGTGTGTGCCCCTTTCAGTCAGTTTTTGACTCCTGATGGCTACCTACAATTTCTTGGCAAGGTTTGCAGAAGTGGTTTTCATTTACCAAACAGCTGCTTAATATTGGTTTAACTTTTAAAACAATGTATTTATTTATTGCTTTGGTATTTAGTATGTCTTTGCAAAATGAAATCCACGCTGTGTCAATGCAAGGGCTATCAGGTTACTTTGGAGTTTTGTCTGGGGTTGATAAGATAATCCTGCAATTTTTGGCATCTCTGTTTATTTGATCATTTATACTTCAATATGCTTTGGTAAAATTAATGACTTTTGTACCTATGGAGATTCTCAGGCATCCAGGTAATGATTATCCCAAAGGTGCTCTTTTCAAAAGGCAACTGGACTTTGAAAAACAAAACCCAGCTGCTTTTTGAAAAGAGCACCTTTGGGAGTAACTTTTATACTGAGCCCAATCCTAAATACCACATTATTTAGAGACTGAACATATTGCAGACAGAGCAATGAACATGCTACAAGCAGCAACTGGGTCTTTTTACCATTATATTTTTACATAAGCTTCTGATAGCAAGAAAGAATCTATAGAAATATATTTTGTGTGGCTTTGTGCACTTTTGAATCAGTTTTGACTCCTGACGAAGGTTTTTTTGGCAAGATTTTTTGGAAGTGCTTTGTTAGAGAGTTATTGATCCCAAATCATCTGACTGTTTTTATACCTTAAATGAGACTAGAACTAATAACCTCTTCATTTCTAGCCTGGTGCCTTAACCACTATACAAAACCGGCTCAGAGAAATATAATTACATTACCCACTTTTTAAACCTTTAACAGTATGTACAGTAGAAATTCTTAAGAGAATAGGATAAAATTTACCTGAAAATTCAGTATCTGCTGAAGTCTCTCTTTCATATGCTGGCATCTTTGATTTACTAATGTATCTAGTAATGTTAATCTCTGTAACAAACTGTCCAAAGTGTCTCCTATAACATCTCGGTTATCAGCACTCTCAGGAAACACGTGAGAAAATAAATCCTTGCTCTTATCCATTTTTTCTGTCATTTCCTTGATATCTTTAGCAAGAGACTAAAATGTATTCAAATAAAAACAGCATGCTTTTAAAATTAATACTTTGCAAAACAAAACAGATAACCATAGATGATTGTGAAAAACAATATTATATAGGTAGTGCTCAGGTTACGACCATTCATTCAGAGATTGTTCAAACTACTATGGCATTGAATGAGTGATACCTAGGATGGAACCTCAAGATATATTTGTCGCAGCAGCTGTATACATAAGTGATTGTGTTCTGGGCACTTGACAATTGGCTTACAATGACAATCTTGCATCACTTGATTGCCAGTTGTGACCTTCCCTGCTGGCCAGAGGTGGTTCTACTTACCTCCACTACCGGTTTGCAATGGGAGCGCGTGTGCGCTTCTGCATATGCGCAGAAGCTTTTGCACATGCGCAGATCGTCCGTGATGACATCCGGCCAGGTGGGCGGAGCCTCCTGCCACCGTTACTATCAGTTCACAAGAACCAGACTGAACTGGGAGCAACCCACAACTGCTTCTGGCTTCCCACAAGCAAAGCCAGTACAGAAGATTGTGAGTTACTTGTATAAGTCACCCCCAATGCTTTTTCTTTGAGGATCTCCATTACGGAATATTAGATCCCAGGGATCTCGTACTTCACAGCACTCCCTCCATCCATGCCTGCAGCATCTCCTGCCCACAGCCCCACTGACCACCTGCCTGTCCATAGCATCTGCTGGCTATGGCATCAGCACACCCCTTGTAGTCCATGGTGGCTGTTCACGGCACACATACACCATGGTACCTATGCAATCCCTGAACTCTCTGACTGGGATTTCCACCTCTTCCAGCTTAACAACCAGTGAAGTCCTGAGGGAGGGACAGTTTACAACATCAACTGCATCTGTTGTCACAAAGTAATGTGGACATGTGATTTGCATTTTACAATTGCACTGTTTAGTGATGGGATTTCCAGTCCCAATGACCATCATAACTCAAGATTTATTGGTATGTGTTCCTTGACTACTCATGTTAGCAATAGGAATAGCAACAAGAATTATATCTCAAATCTAAACATATTTACAGCAGCCAAATCCAATAGTTCTAAAAGCTGATGGCAAATAGAGGTGAGAAGGATTATCACAAACTCTCATTTCTCTCTTGAGCATACAGATCAGAGTTTCAAGGAATTCACATAGGCTGTTCATTTATTTTCCAAGCAGTGGTTTTACCAGTGTCCTGTTATTATTTAGTTTATTTTGGATAAGCACTGTATGTATGCTACAGTCCAAGAAGCCAATTTTGTGCATATCTGTAGAAATTACTTGGTCTGTTCTGATTTACTTTCTAGGAATGCAAAGGGTAGCACTAACCTTATCCCTAACAAATTTTAATTGGCAGAAGCCTGCCACATCCATCCAGAAGTTAGTTCCATAAATATTATAGTACACTTCAGGGACTTACTTTAATGCAAATGAAATATGCTTTTCTGCCATAAAGGCACAAAGGGTTTTTTTGCATCGCTTCTTCCACAATTAATGCTAATAAACATATCTTGTATAGCCTTCTCTTCCGGTTAACTGAAAAGAGGTTAAATTTAACTCATAGGTTAATGATTGTCTTACTTCTTGATTATCAAGGCACGTTTCTGTCACTTCAGGTAATAGGGCCGTTGCAACAAACAAATGTTCTTCAACCCCATCTAGCCAAGACGAGGTAGCTGAAACACCTCTGTATAGATTTTGCTCAAACTGCAGATTCTCCTTTTCAGCACCTCTAGCCTGGAAAAAAAATCATTAAAAAGGAAAAAAAAGACTATTACTCTAGTTATATATCTGGAGAGAAATAGAGGGGCAAGATTTTATCTTTGCAAATAATTTTTTTTAAATCAATTAAAATATTGTTTAACTTATTCTACAAAACAGCTAAGATTTTTTAAGCAATTAAAATTAAAATATTCTACCTGGGAAGGAACACTTTTGAAAGCCTCATTCAAACCAACCAGTAAAGATTTAACTGATGCTTTATCTTGAGACTTCCCTTCTTCTTTGTGCAATGGCATGCTAGACATAAGCCGGTTTGGTCTACTGTAAACCTGTTAGGGGGGGAAAAACAATAATTAAAATATTTCAGACATATGAGAAAAATAAATGAAACTTTTTTTCCTTCTCCTTACCTTATTAGGATTGTTTTAGATGTTTATTTATTTAACAATACTTATAGACTGACCCAGGGGTGAAATCCAGCAGGTTCTGATAGGTTCTGCAGAACTGGTAGTGGAAATTTTGAGTAGTTTGGAGAACCGGTAGTGGAAATTTTGAGTAGTTCAGAGAACCAGCAAATACCGCCTCAGGCTGGCCCCAGAGTGGGGTGGGGATGGAGATTTTGCAATATCCTTCCCCTCCAACGCCCACCAAGCCACGCCCATAGAACCGGTAGTAAAAAAAATTGGATTTCCTGTGCAAACAAGGCAAGCCCAACTGAAAAACACTGGGTAGTAAACTACAAAAATAGTCCTATTAATCAACAGTTCAAACTGTTAAAATTTGCTTTGTGCCCAAGTCAACTCCAATCGCTTTGCCTATCATATTGAGAAGTCCCCCTCTCTATCATCTTTGTATGGCTCATGCAGTTTGTACAAGTTGGCAGCTCTTGGACAAGCTGGGCACTTATTATGGAACATGAATGGCTTCGCCATTTCTAATATTCTAGAACAGGGGTCTCCAACCAGGGGTCCTATTGAACAGGTTCTGATTGGTTCCGGAGAACTGATAGCGGAAAGTTTGAGCAGTTGGGAGAACTGGCAAACACCATCTCTGGTTGGCCCCAGAGTGGGGTGGGAATGGAGATTTTGCAATATCCTTCCCCTGAAGTGGGGTGGGAATGGAGATTTTGCAGTATCCTTCCCCTGCCATGCCCACCAAGCCACACCACCCCCACCAAGCCACGGCCACAGAACTGGTAGTAAAAAAATTTGAATTCCACCACTGTCTCCAATCCCTGGACCATGGACTGGCACCAGGCTGCAGCATGCCAGAAACCAGGCCGTGCAAACAAGGCAAGCCCCATCTGTGATATGCAGGCAACATGCGAAACCACGCCCCTTCCGGTCCCTGGAAAAACCTTTCTCTGTGGAACCGGAGCCTGGTGCCCCAAAGGTTGGGGGCCTCTCTTCTAGAAGATTGTTAGTCTCCCAGAGACTAACTCCCAGTCTTGATCAGCTGTGTAAGTTCCTCTTTGTATCTTCTCACATAATGTGGGGTCTATTACTGAGTTGGCCTCTTGCAATGCTACATTCAGAACCTAAGAGAGATGCATATGCTCGCTATCTGCTCTGCTCTACCTATTAGCTCCTTGCCATTCACAGAGAGGTTTTAAAAACGGAAAAAGTTTCTGTCTTTAAAGGGGGAGAGATAAATTGGTTTTATAAAGTGGGAAAAAAATCCAGCTGCTGAGATGGCTTCATACCTTTACAATAAACCTTATTAAATGAAACTCCAGGAAAACTGAATGTCAAAAGCTTGACTCCAGCCTTTTGTTTCACAACCCTTCATTATCACACAAGGGAGTGGAAATTGTAGCAGGCTTTTTTTCAGTGATTGGACCAGATGGGTATAATCATGCTCAGGAAAGCAGTCACTAAAATAACCAAATGCCACATCATATATGGTTATGGGCAGTGGTGAAATCTAAAATTTGTTACTACCGGTTCTGTGGGCATGGCTTGGTGGTGGTGGGTAATATGACTGGGTGGGCGTGGCCATTTCCCCCCCCCCTTTTAAAACCATTTTTTCTACAACCTCTTCAGCGAAGAGATTGTAAAAAAAATGCTTTCAAAAGGCTCTGACGATCCAAGCAGAGTTGCCTGATCGTCACAGGCTTTTAAAAGAAAAAAACCCTCTGCCGATCAGGCAACTCCGCTTGGATCGTCAGAGGCATTTAAAAGAAAAAAAGCCTCTGCCGATCAGGCAACTCAGCCGGGATCATCAGCTGACGTTCCCTTTGACGATCCCAGCTGAGCTGCGCGATCATCAGAGGCTTTTTTTTTTTTACTTTTAAAAGCATTTTTTTGGCTAAAGAGGTTGTAGAAAAAATGCTTTTAAAAATTAAAAGAAAAAGCCTCTGATGGTTGTGCGGCTCAGCTGGGCATGGGGGGGCGGGCAGGGATTTTTGCTACCGGTTCTCAGAACCACCCGCCTCCATCGCTACCGGATCAGGCGATCCAGTCTGAACCGGGAGCATTTCACCCCTGGTTATGGGTAATAACCAGTATCTTGAAATGATGCATCAATTGCAGCAACTGCAAGATAGGAGTAATTCTAGAACAGTAGGTTGCTCTTGCTAGTAGTCTCCCTGATGCATTCTGCACCAGCAAGTACTTCTGAGTGTCTTCACCATAAAGTGAGCTTCAGTACAGGTAGTCCTTGACTTACAACAGTTAATTTAGTGACTGTTCAAAGTTACAAAAGCACTAAAAGAAGTAAATTATGACCATTTTTCATACTTATGATCATTGCAGCATCCCATGGTCACGTGATCAAAATTCAGACGCTTGGCAACTGACTCATATTTATGACAGTTGCAGTGTCCCAGAGTCATGTGATCACTTTTGGTGACCTTCTGACAAGCAAAGTCAATGGGGAAGCCAGATTCACTTAACAACTGTGGTGATTCACTTAACAACTGTGGCAAGAAAGGTCCTAAAATGGGGCAAAATTGACATTACAAATGTCTGGCTTAGCAACAGAAATTTTGGGCTCAGTTATGGTCGAAAGTTGAGGATTACCTGTAGTCCCTATTTAGGTCCTTTTCCATCTGCATAAGAAACATTGCTAAGCTACACCTTTGTGTACAACATTGTCCATATGAAGAATGACAAAAATAATTCTGAAAGGTTACTTACTGACTGCTCTTGTTCTTGTTCCAGAGCATTCTGTAGAAGTCTGTGCTTAATGCTGAATTCTTGATTGAGACTTTCCCATTTCATTTTCATCTGATCTTCGTCTGAGGGCTTTTCTCCTTCTAAATTCAGTTCTTCTGTTAGTTTATCTGGCTTCTTGCTATCATATAAAATATAAATACAAATCATGAGAATGGAATTACTGTGATTTTTTCAGTTAGCATCTCATATGATAAGATACCAGAGTTTTAATGACTTCTCAAATCATGCAGATTAGGGTGGATCCTTAATTGTGCCATTAAAATGAGATTTGAATTTGGAGCCCACTTGAAGTTACATCATTGGCATTGACAAAATCACTATTAGACTATTGCAAAAGGCAGCTTTACTTTACACTTGGCAATGTTACCTTTAACAGGATCAAATAACAACATTTGCCTATCCCAAATTCTTAGGAAGGACTCAATAAGTGGATAAAAATGCCAAATCCAGGCTAAATACCTGGCTGACTATGTGATGAACCACAATAAGATGTTTAACACCATCAAAAAACAATATCTACCTATCCCAAGTCCTTGAAGTGGGCTTAATAGGTGGATAAAAATCCCAATGCAGTAGAAACATCTGGTTGACTGGGCAACCAACAACAACAACAACAATAAACATCTATCTCAAGTTCTTGGGAAGGACTCAATAGATGGATAAAACTGCCAAATTCAGTGTAAATATCTGGCTCGCTGTGTGACTATAATAATATTGTCATATCACTGTTTAAAACCATTTTTCATAATGATAATATAAATGAGCTAAATTCATTTTAAATTAATCTAACAATTTAAGAGGAGTTGTAAATTAAATACAATAAATATTAATGAGTTGCTAAGGCTAATATTTTTAGGTGTAATACATTTATCCTAAACTATGCTGAAAAATGCTAATTTTGAGTCTTTCATAAAAAGCAAAGCCCACACTGTGTGATTTAGGTACAAAACAGTCTTCCTGAAATTTTATCCATCAGATGTAATGTTACTATAATTTCATGAATCTCCAGTGCTTCAATTCAGAGAAGGTTTGTCTGAAGAGATCCTCACTATGGGAGAATCTGATGGTTTCTGATATTTCTTACTATTAGCAGATTCATTCAATCTTATGTATATCATCTTATTGAAACATTCTCATAAAATGGTTAGTTAGGAAAAAAAATACTCAAATACTTACTTAATCTGCAGATGACAGACACTTAAATTGAACCTGTTATTTTAAATGTAAACTATTTTTTTCCGTACAATCTCCCTACAAGGGAATATATAGACATGATCATGGAAGATGAAGTATTTAAGCATAAATATTCACCTAGAATAAGGCATATCTGAAAATGATTGAGTTAAAATTTCTTCTCCACGACTTGCCACTGAACGAAGAAGGCTCTTTTGCTCCGCTAGTTCTTTCTCTAGTTCCTAAATAAACAAACAAAAAAGCAACTCCCTTAAATACATATTTCTATCAATGAATACTAGATTTATAACTGTTTGGAGATATTTACCTAGAAAGAAAAAAATGAACTGAAATCAAAGTATGTACGTTTTTTCCTATAGCCACTGTAAGTAAGTTTTTTCAGAGAGCCACTAACAGAATTATTTGAACTACAGTTAAGTTCTAATTTTAGAATCTCCCCTCTCCTACATCCTTTCCAACACAATGAGACAAATGTTAGTGCCGCCTGTGCTATCAATTCTCAGAGGCTTTACAGTTTCAGGCAGTAGGCATATAATTAAGCGTGTAACTGCTATTTGTCACGGTAAAGAAAAAGAAGCACATTTGTAACAAGATTTGGTAAGCAGCAGCTGTCATAATTTCCAGAAAGATTATTTCATCTCTACCCATATATATTATAAAAATGTCTTGGGTGATATATGTCTGTATTTTATTACTATTCTATTACTTCCAACAGAAATAACAACAACATGTTTTGAGCAGATGTTAGAATGCTGCTTTTTAGAAAATGGAAGCGATTACAGGATGCATCAGAACAATAACCACTGTGGAAGGATTGTAGGAGGAGAGCTGGGTTAATCTATAGACTATAGTAGCAAAAATTGTTATTGCACAGTAAGATTAAGATTGCTTATTAATGGAGCTAATCTAATAATAAACTTCCATTATTAGGCAATCTCTATATACTGTAGGCTGCACTTCAGTATTGTATGGTTTATTTGGTCCATCCATATATTTATTGTAGATATTTACAATTGAAAACAGCATACACAGACCCTTACTTTTATGACAATTTATAAATTACAAAATGGTTCTAGTTTGGACTGGAGACTGAGTGCAGATGTCCATGTTCTCCAATGGTGGGTTGCCCCCGGTTCTATAGAACTGGTAGTAAAACCGGCGGGAGGCTCCGCCCACCAACCCCGACATCATCAGAACGCTTCTGTGCATGTGCAGAAGCTTCTGCGCATGTGCAGAAGAGCGCGTGGCCCCGCTGCGAACCAGTTGTAAAGGTAAGTAGAACCCACCCCAATGTTCTCTATATGAAAATAGGAAGAGGGCTAGAAAAGCTACACCCTATTGAGAATATTGTTAATGAAATAAAACAAAGTGTACCTCAATTACACAGAGCCTCTTTTATGATTATGACTGAAGCAAGTTTAAAAATCATCTACATATATCCATGCCGAAATGAACACAATAAAAATCCCTAAACACATATAACATTTGCATTTATGTGCAACATGCTCACTTTCTGTCTTTGTATGATGCTTAGCTGTTGTTGTGAACGGGTTGTTTGTGCTTGAGCCAACCACTCCTGGACACTGGGATCTTGAGATGTGACCAGATCTGATTTATATTCTTCCTTTTCCTGTACAGCTCCCTGCTTTAATAAAGAAAAAGAAGGGAGGGGGTGGAGTGTGAGTAGGAAATACAAATAGAAGTAGGATTGCTATTTGAAGTGTAAATTTCTGGCTTCTTAGCATGACGATTTATATATAGATTTAGGACTTCTAAAATGGTTTTTGTAAAGAAAATTTACTCAGAAGACAAAGCAAAAAGGGATATAAAAGAGGAAGACATGACAAGAAAAGATATCATGATGGAGAGAATCTCATCTTTACAAGACACAGCTCTATTTAACCTCTTTATAAATATGACGAATTCATCTGGGAATGTAGGAAGTTTAGTTTACTGTACCTTGTTTATAGTGATGCCTATTTTATGCTATTCAGAATTACATCTGTATCAAATTACTAAAAACAGCTTCTTAAATTATTTCCACATGTCACACACCATATTATTATTCAAGTTTAATACATGAAATTACAGAGGATTTTAATTCACTAATTTAGATCAGAACAGGAATTTAAAAAGAATAGCATTCCTAATTTTAATGTTTTGTTTTATTTGGCAATGTGATTTGGCATACTGACCAAAAGTTACCATTCCTCTACTATGATCAGAAATATAAGTCTCTGGTTATTAGCAAAAATATCATATGCTTTATCATTTAACTAAGAATTAAATAAATAATAGGACAACATACGCCTACAAAAAGATCACAGATATCTGGAACAAACCACCTTGTTGAAAAGAAATGACAAGATAGATATTCTAAATATTTGAAAAAGAAGTTTGAAATGGTATTGTGTATGAATGAACTGCTCATTTGGCATGCAATCTTTTCTATATAGAAATATTTATTTATTAAAATCATATACTGCCCATCTCATTCTGATAAGCGAACCAACCAACCTGGCAGATGATATCCTAATTCAAAAACTATGTTGAGAAATGGGAAGCCTTAATGTGCATTGGCAAGTCCCTGCATGTATTGTGTCCATAATGATCACAGACAACATCCATATGGAATTGTTATATCAAATAAATGCTCTAGAATTAAAATGTACACCCTTATTTAGTGAAAGAACCCTACTAATGAAAGCAGGTCTTTCCTCATTTAGTTTCTTATCCATGTAAACAAAAAATGGTGTATTAGAACAAAATACTATTGCCATTTCTCTCTGACTTTAACCAATTAACCATGAATTAGTAACTTTATTTGACTTATGACTTGATTAATGCTCATTTTTATGTCAAGGTTACAATATTTGAACATTTGTCCCAAAACAAAAAATACTCATCAGAATAGGAGGAGAGACAGTTTGGTATACTGATTAAGGCACCAGACTAGAAACAGGAAACTGGATGTCAGTCTCAGTTCCAACTGGATCACTTTGGGCCAGCCACTCTCTTTTAGCCCTATAAAGAAGGTGAGGGTGAACCACTTCTGAGAATCTTAGGGACTGCTCAAAGCAGTTGTCAGGATTTAAGGCTGACTCAAAGGTGTGTCCACATGCACGCACAAACATACACAGAGACAAAAGTAGAAAGCGGGGAATAAAACTGAGCTAGTAAATCAGCTCACACAGTTTGTTATTTAATTATATCAAATATTACAAAATAAAAAAGAGGAAATGTTATCCCAGAGTATATATTCTTAACAGTAAACATTATACTATTTCTCAATTGCTACACATAAACCCAAAAAATAGGTTTAAAACCAATTGAAAAGGGCCCCTTACCTGGATGTTGATCTGCTTGTCATGAAGGATTCTCTGTAGTTCCAGAAGACTTCCCTTCAGCGTTCTGAGTTTCAGTGCCAGCTGCTCAGCCTCATCCTTGGTTTGAGCTTTTCCTTCCATGAGGAGGTTTTCATTGTGTACGGACAGCTCAGACAAAGTCACCACCTTCTGCTCGATTTCCCCAAGCATATTCTGAAGCAGCAAAAACAACGAAGCAAATTCATACATTCTGAAGCATCCATCAAAAACCTACCTCACTCTTTCTTCAATGAAGAAAACCAAACAAATTCACATTGTTGCTGAGTATTTTCTCAAACTCAATGTTGTCAGAAACATGCTTAAGATATTTCATTTGTAAAAAAAAAATCTTCAAAAAATCAACTTCGTTTGAAAAGAAAGACATAAGTGATAAATATATGTTGTCTGTCACTGTTGCTTATATGCTTGCTTCGGTTCCATTTCTTTAGTGCAGTAATCTGGCAGACAATGACATCTGTAGATTATTGCAATAGGCAGATCTCATTTAGTTAGGACAGCTTGTGTCTTATTTTTCTACTTTGTGTACTTCTGCACTTCTCACCCTTCCTTCCCTCATTGTTCTCTTGAATTGATAAGCTTCTTCTCACAGTGGATATTTCTGATTGGTGCAAAAATGGCCTAAGATCCTCTGCATAATCTTCTTTCACTTAGAGCGACTTAAAGGGACAAATCTCTGGCATATTTATTTTGAAATACAGATAATTTATTTACATGCAGTCTAAATATTCTGACATCGACAAGTTTAAGGATTTCTGGGTTAAATTATTTGCTCCTTTTTTATTTTTATAGAATTCTGAGGTTTACATAAATTCGAGGCAGGCTAGCAGTTTGTCTAAAACTGTACCCAAAGGCAATTATATAATGAAGCATAGCTGTCTGGTAGAAATTACAATGAAATTAATATGGTGCAAATTATGTATTTGTGTCATGATACAACTAGTCCTTCTCACTGCATACAAAGATGGCATGACACATTACTCTCTCCCATTACAAAGAATAAACAGGTAAAATGAAACAGATAAGCTAATTCTCTTTCTAGAAGATCTTCCAACTAAACACTTGTCTGCTTCTATAAACATAACTTTATTAGATTCTTCATAGATTATCTCTCATTTCTCATGTAAATCAGATCACAAGAATTTAGTGATGTGTTTCAGATAATCCTCGCCTTTGCTTAAACAAAGTCTTGAATTTTATGCCTGCTGCTAACCTTTTCTCCAAAAGACAATCATTTAGAGTTTAGGACTCTCTTCCCCTTTAAAACTACCTGTAGTTTATTATTATGTTCAGTTTATTTTATGAATACGTGGATTATTACACAAACCATGACCATAAATCATGGGCTGATCTTGACTTATTTCAACAAACTACAATTTAACCGGAGTTTAAACTTCTTCAATTTAAGAAAATATTTTTTCTCTTCAGTAATTATTTATAACTCTTAAGGTTTAAAGCATAAAATGTTCACTATTGGAACATTTTAAAATTACTTGCATTATAACTAGACTTTATTGTATGATATTTTAAGCCTGAACAAATACCCTCCCACCCAACTTGTTACCAGAAATAATGCCCTGTAATTTAATTTTATTTTGACACAATTAAAACTGGCCCAACCACTAAGAGTTGACACTGATCTGATGGCACATAATCAATAAAAACAGCATTCCTGTTGTGTTAATTTATTAACACATAGGAAATCTCTGTTAGCTACAGCAGAAATAATATTTAAATATGAAGATTTTTTTCCACCTGGCAGTCAACCAACTGAGAATCCATATCCATAGGCTCCTCATCAGTCACCAATGTAGTGTTTAGAGATGCTTGTGTGTTCAGAAGCCAGTGATCAAGTTCATCTGCCTCAGAGCGATACCTTTGCAGGGCCTGCTCTTGACGCTGTTCTTCTAGTTGCTCATTGAGTTTCTCCTGTGAATTACACACTATTATTTGTAATGTATTTGTTTTCAAATGTCTGCCATCTTGTTAGATGATCTCCTGGCCCACGGGCTAGATACGTCAAACTCCTGGCCCACGGGCCAGATGCGTCACGCGCTGGCCACACCCACAACCAGTTTAACGAAGGGGGAAAAGTCCCGATATATCACGTGACGTTGCCATGACAATGTGAGTTTGATATCCCTGTCCAAAAATATCCTTGTATTTTGAAAGGTGCAAAAATAGTAGAATAGAAAAAAATAAGGGCTTTTCACACATTGAGTTTCTCAAGAAGAATGGGGAAGAAGTTGAAATGGGCTAAAGAGCTGGCAGAAGGGAAATGTTAGCCTGAGAGATGGAAAGGGAGAAAATGGCTAGCATGGATGGATTAAAGTAGTTTCAGATTTCTGAAAATGTGCACGTTCCTCGGCAATAGAAGGTCACCAAAGAGGAGTTAGCACAATGTAGAGGGAGAAGATAACAGTTTGAGAGATTAATTTAGTCCAGTCCAGAATTCCCAGGAAAGAATAATATTAATTCTTTTGCTGGCCGTGAGACTTATTTTTAACACATAACCTTAAGTTAAATCTATGCAGGATTTAGTAACTGCTGCACCGTGTGAGATGTTGACCCTGCCCTGTGGGAAAAATAAAGAGAAGCACTGTTGGTTCTGCAGCAATATTGCAGAAGGGGAGTTTCTCATGTGCAGCAAACTATGCAACTGAAGCATGAAGGAGTCAGGACTTAGTACAACGAAAACCATCCAGCCATGGTGTTGTTGGATTATAGAGTTGGATAGTGTCAGCTTAATCCATCAACATATCCACAGTCCCCATTGAAAAAATTAATTTATTTACTGAACTGTGTAATTAAAACTTTCTTTCAGCATCCTGGTACCTCAAGAAGCTGCTGTTTTCCTGAAGCTTTCATCTTAATAGTGGCCATTCTCTCTGCTAATACGGTCAGTGTGGATTGCAAAGCCAACTGCTCAGCAGCATCTGCCTCTAATGGTTCAGACACCAATTCCTCCGCTAATGAGGTTTGTAGCTCACTTATTTCCTCTTGGAGCATCAGAATTTCATCCATCAAAGCCTATTAAAGACAGAAGTTAAACAGGACCAACTTAATCACATTATTTCTGGGAAAAAACATGTCTTAAAATGATTAACACATTTGAATTGCTGAGTTCCAGTGAGTACAGGTAGTCCTCGGCTTACAACGGTTCATTTAGTGACTGTTCAAAAGTTACAATGGCACTGAAAAAGTGACTTATGACCAGTTTTTACACCTACAATCATTACAGCATATCCACGGTCATATGATCAAAATTTAGATGCTCAGCAACTGGTTCATATTTATGATAGTTGTCGTGTCTCAAGATCAGATTATCACTTTTTGTGACTTTCTGACAAGCAAAGTCAATGCGGAAGCCAGATTCTCTTACCAACCATGTTACTAATTTAACAACTGCAGTGATTCGCTTAACAACTGTGGCAAAAAAAGGTCATAAAATGGGGCGCAACTAACAAATGTCTCACTTAGCATCATAAAGTTTGGGCTCTCAACAGTGGTCATAAATCGAAGATTACCTGTATTATAAACTGAGTAGCACATGCCATTGGATCCTGTGTATAGTACCACAGAGGAATACAAGATTTAATTGCTTTATTTAAATATTCACTTAAACATCTAGGCACATCAGAACTACACAATCATAAAATCAGACCAAAATACTCTATTAGGAATTGATATTTATAACCACAATATGTTCATTTATTTAAAATCAGTGAGTTAAGATTCAGACTTGTGGCACCTCTACATAAATAAATGACCAGTCCTGGAAATGGCTTTGTCCTCAATTGCTCCTGTATCCTCTACTTTAAGTTCCATTCCTTGTAGCACCCAGTCAGAGCTCTCTCTTTAAGCCAATGGAAGGGGGGGGGGGGGAACCTTCCTTTCATGAAAAAAAAGGGGGGGGGAATATTGGGCTAAAATTAGAAGTTGGATAGAAGAGATAATTGGTTACAATGTGGACTTGAAACCAGAGAGGTTTTTACTGTGGATATTGAACAGAACCTACGTAAAGAAATTGGATATTTGATTTTGCATATAATTACAGCGGCAAGGATACTCTACGCACAGTCCTGGAAAAACAAAAAGGTACCAACAGAGGAAGAAACAATTAAGAAAATCCTGGACTCTACGGAGATGGATAAATTAACGAAAGAAATAAAAGAAAAGGAAAATACAGAATATTATCAAGTATGGACTAAGTGGTACAATTGGCTCGAGATTAGGGAAAGTAAAAGTGAATAAATGATGTGACAAATGTGTAAAGTACTGTAAATGAATAAAACTGGAAATAAAGGGACGATAAAGATAAAGATAATAAAGGATGAGAAAAATGGGAAATGTAGAAAGTAAGAGGAACGAAACTGATATGTAAAAAGAAACACATATTGTGTCTTTGTGTTTTGTATGTTGTGTTGTGTTGTTGTTGTAAAATTAATAAAAAAACTTTTTTTAAAATAATAAAAAATAAAAAAGGGAAAAGGGAAAAGACATTCCCTCTTTCCAGGCTCCTTTGAGGGACTGGCAAGGATAAAGATGGATGATGATGAAATAGAAGGCTGGGGGAATACACAGAGAGGCTAATGCACATTTTGTTAATGGAAGAGGATTTGCTTTACTTGATGATTCATTCAAACAGACTTGTTGGAAGATTGTATGGGCCTCCCCAGACTATCTGGAATGAGATCAAAAGTTCAATTCATTTCTTTACCTGCACTTTACTACAGTAAAAATAAACACAATGAATGAGCATTTGGCAAATACATAATACCTTTAAAGTAATACCATTTTCCTTTTAAAATACTTATTTTCTAAAAAAAAAAAACCCCAAACCTTTCACCACTTTCTAAAAGAAGGCAAAGAATGAAAACGTGTCTAACATAACTTTGCCATACAGTTGGATCTGAAGACCAGGCACCTGAAACTGAACAAGAAACAATAAACAGCGACTTCCGCTTCCGGTTCTGCTGGCGACAGACTCTGATCGGGCTAGCTCTGGCCCCAGAGTCTGATCCCCCCCATCTGGAGGCCCTTTGGGCCAAGCGCCCCATTATTGGGGCGTTTGCCGTTTGAGGGCGGCTCGCCAGGGGTCCCCTGCCTCACTTCCAGGGGCCGGGAGGCCGATGCTGGCGCGCCCGAGGCTCCAGAGGGGGTGGGAGGCGATCGGCGGCTTTTTTTCGAGGCCGCGGAGGCGCCACAGCGCCTAAGGGGACCGGTGCTACCTAAGAAGGCACAACGGACTGTACTGACTGATTGGAGAGTGGAGCAGGCATCCTGGAGGCGAGAGGGGAGGTTGGAGTTTCCCCCCCCCTTGTAGCTGGAAAGGTGCCGTGGCAGAGAACTAGGGGGAAGGAGATGGGGTGAAACCCCTTACCTTTCTGACTTTTCCTTGGAGGATGGCTGTGGCAGAGTTTCTTGGAGAGGTCTGGTGGCCCCTCTCCCCGGCAGGCAATGGCGGCAGTCTGACTTCCTGCTTCTTTATTTATGATTGAAGACAACATTCTCCTCTGGCTTCCTGTTTGACCTACTCTATACTTCAGACTCGTTGCTCCTGTGAGCGCCCACTGGTGGACAGTTGAAAAATTACTTTGATTGCTAATCCCTCTTTCTTCTCTGGAGGTTTGCCCTTTGATTTCTCATCTTCTACTGATCTAAGATGGCTAAGGGCCACAAATCAGCAGCAACTGACATGGGGAAAATTTTGGAAAGACTGGCGATATTGGACCAGAAGTTGGACAAGTTAGATGACGTCCAAAAAGGATTATCTGAAATTAAATCTGAAATGACACTTATGAAAAAAGATTTAAATGATGTTCAACAGCTGGCAGAGCAAAACAAGAAGAAGATGGGGGGTCTGGAGGGGGAGGTACGGGCACTCCAGAAGGTGGAGGATGGGAGAGGAAATGCAATGTTAACCTTACAATTGGATAAGATGTCTTATTTTCTCAGGTTCCAAAACGTGGAACAACTTGACCAGGAAAATTTGAGAGAAGTGATGGTTAAAATGTTGGGTGAATTTTTAGAAAGAGATTTGGAGTCTATTGGAAGGGATGTGGACTTGGTGTACAGAGTAAACTCACAATTGGCAATTTTACATAATTTACCAAGAGAGATTCATATTAAATTTGTGAGAAGGGAACTGAGAGATGAGATATTGAGAAAACAAAGACTGGGGGCGCTGGTGTACAGGGGCAAGGAGATCACCATCCTGAAGCAGATTCCCAGACAGGTACGAGAATTAAGAAGAAAATATTATTTTTTATCAAATAAGCTGTACCTCAAGGGAGTAGGTTTTAGGTGGCTGATTCCGGAGGGTTTGATGATTTTTTGGGAGGACAGTAAGAAGAAAATTAATAATGTAACGGAAGCTAAGGCTTTTTTTGACCAACATAAATCCTTCCTAGGTGGAGAAGATACAGGAGCCGAAGAGGGGGAAGTATTAGATGATCAAGGAGCGGAGGCGGACGGAGCTGTTGCGGCCCGGGAGGGGGAGGGAGGCCAGACCATGGTTTTAAGAGCCAGAACTAGGAAATGAAGAAAGGAGGGGAATCTATTGTTTAAGGTTTTTTTAATTGACATTTTT
>WNWU01000005.1:11747220-11792370 GCA_012654045.1 Ptyas mucosa
TTTTTTTTGTTTATATAATTTTTATATAACCTGGTTGTTTGTTTTGATTTAAGATAATAATGTCTGTTGTGTGAGAAATTAAAAAAAGAAAATAATAACTGAAATATCTTTATATAAAGATATTGAAAATTCAACATATTGTAAACTATAATATTGTATATTCTTAACCAATAAAAACTTTTTATTAAAAAAAAAAAAACAATAAACAGCCATGTGCTTGTTTATTGATTGATTGATTTTACCTGGTGGCCAGCCATCTGGCTTTCTGGACTCTTATTATTGTCTAGAGTGTCATTTAATTTCACCTCAGCGGCTTCCATTTTTGTTGATATAGACTGAAGAGAATCTTGATATTTCTGCTGCCGTTCAAGGGCTTCATAAAGTGTGCGCTGTTTTTCACTAATCTAAAAGGGAAATTTATTTGTAAATAGAGATTAAAACTTTTGCGTTAAATAATGAGAAAATGCAACGAACTAACAATATTTTAATAAAAGTTAATTTTAACAAATGTCATTTTAAAAAAAAGGAAGCATATAGATATATTAAATTTGTATAGGTTTTTTTTTAACACACATATACAACTCACAGCTTAGTGATTTTACCTTAAGCTTTTAAAAGACATACTTCTGCAGAGGTTTTTTTTTCCCCCATATACATTATTGCATGAAATTTATGTTGCCAAATTGTTGCAAAACAGCTCTATCAACTAGAATCTAATTGATAAATTTAATGATACAAATCTAATGTTTTCATATTTTATATAATTTCTTTTGCCATAACTCCTCTTTATACTATATGGATTCATGATGTTGGTAATTTAAAATGGGCATATAGCTGCTTTTATTCCTAGATATCCACATGTTGGCATGAAGTCACTTTTTTGGAATCTGACAAGTACCTGAACTATTTATTAATTTCAAATACTGTTTAACCACATCTGAAATATATTTCCAAAGCAGTTGATAAAAAAGTAAAAAAAAACCTTAAATATAATGACATGAAATTAACACAAGCTAAAACACATCAGAAACCCAACAATCTTACATTAAAAATATAGCAAGGGATACCTGGTTAATCTCTTTAAAAAATTCAGTTTAATATAACCTAACTTTTTGCTATAACTTTATTATTTCAAAGAAAGACCCCTAATGAAGATCTTTATGTATGAATGGCCAATATGGAAAAATCAAACAGATCTCCCAATATTCACACATATTAAATTTGATGGACTTTAGGGTTCACAGTAAGATTTAAGTTTGAAAAAAAGAAAAGACTGGGTGTCGGAGCAATTGGTCTTGTGCTGTATAGTATAATCACAATACTCAGTAATAATCCAGGATCCACATCTGGAATCACAGCTAAAGAAAGCCATCGTGGCGCAGTGGTTAGAATGCAGTATTGCAGGCTAATTCTGCCAACTGCCAGCAGTTCAATTCTCACTAGCTTAAGGTTGATTCAGCCTTCCATCCTTCCAAGGTCGGTAAAATGAGGACCCAGATTGTTGGGGGCAATATGTTGACTCTGTAAACCGCTTAGAGAGGGCTGTAAAGCACTGAGAAGCAGTATATAGGTCTAAATACTATTGGTATTGCTAAAGCTCCAAATATGACCTGAAACAGCATTTGCATTGCGGATTGCTCCTCCTAAATATTCCAGTTAATCAGCTACTATATCAAATTGTTTATTAACTTGTAATTTTTGTTTTTCAAAAGTCAGTATTCCATATCCAAAAACATGGTCAGCCCTCTCTCATTTTGGCAGCCTTGCCCTCCTTTATCTCCTTTCATATTTTATGGAGGCATGTTAATACTTGGTTTATTTATTTATTATTTATTTATTATTACATTTATATACCGCTCTACTTCTGAAGGACTCAGGGCGGTGAACAGCAAACGATAAAATATATATAATATATTTGGCCCTGAAAACAAAATTAAAAACCCCAAATTTAAAAGACAGATTTAAAATTTAATTTAAAAGCAGTTTTAAAAGAGGTTAGCCCAGGCCGGCCTATTGGAATAGAAATGTTTTGAGGGCATGGCGGAAAGGGCGAAGATCCGGGATTGTCCGTATCTCTGGTGGGAGCTTGTTCCATATGGTGGGTGCCCCCATAGAGAAGGCTCTCCCCTGGGGGCCGCCAGTCGACACTGTTTGACCGACGGCACCCTGAGAAGCCCCTCTCTGTGGGAGCGTACTGGTCGGTGAGAGGCTACTGGTGGCAGAAGACGGTCTCGTAAATACCCCGGTTTATGGGTAGTGCTATTTAGGATACATAGGAAATAGGATCTGTAGAGGTGAACAGATCAGGCCTCATGTGACAGTTTAAAAATGTTTTGTGATTTCTGGAATTTAAAGTTGAAGAGGTTATTTTAAGCCTTGAAACCTTCTATATGCAAATTTCCTCACAGTTTCAATGCAAGCTAATTTTCAATCTAAATCAGTGGTGAAATCCAATTTTTTTTACTACTGTGGGTGTGGCATGGTGGGTGTGACAGGGGAAGGATACTGCAAAATCTCCATTCCCACCCCACTCCAGGCGAAGGATACTGCAAAATCCCCATTCCCTCCCCAATCCTGGGGGAAAGATATTGCAAAATCTCCATTCCCACCCCACTCTGGGGCCAGCCAGAGGTGGTATTTGCCAGTTCTCCGAACTACTCAAATTGTCCACTACCGGTTCTCCAGAACCTGCTGGATTTCACCCCTGATCTAAATAATATGTCTTTGCAAGTATTTACATTGACATAAGCACAAATCCCCATCCACATTAATGGTAATATTTGCTCCATTCCTCCTTATGTCAAAAGACTTACCACATTTTTCAGGGTCTCCCAAGAACGTTGCAAATCATCCAGTTTAGTACTGGAAAGGGCTTCTAATCTTGGTTCATAGGATTCCTGAGCAATCGGAGCGCTAGGTTGAATTTGGGATGCTTCTGTCTGCAATTGTTCAGCAGATAAGGCTTGATAATAAGCAATGTCCTATGAGCATAAGGTAAAATATTGTATTTCCAAAAGTGCTGAAAGTTCAGTTTATTTTTGAAATTTGAATATATTCTAATTTAGTACTAATATTTTATAGTTCCCATTTATGATATTTTAACAGCATTATTTTATTTTCTTCCCATCATTTTAGCTTGTACTTTTTATCTAAAAAAACACCACCATCACCAGACACAAGGTGGAACAACTCTGAAGATGGCTATGACTGATTTAAGCAAACACAGAACTGAAGAATTATAAATGTGCCATTGAAGAATTATAAATTTGCCAATCTTTGATTTAACATGATAAACATAGAGCACTGCATTCCAGTGTTCCAGGAAACAGCCAGACAAAAACTAACTTTAAACAGTCACATGCTATTTAAAATATACATAAAGCCAATGGCAAAGATAACATAAATATTTGATTTCTGATGTTACATATATATTTATGATACCCACTTTTTTCATTAGCTGCACTGCAAATAAGATTTGTTTCCTAAACAAGTTTCTGATATAGCTTAAAGTATCATTGACAACTATTTTAATTTTTTTCCCTTTAAGTACTTCATAGTTGTTTTAGATGTAAGCTTTGAATTATCTCAATAAAACAGCCAATCAGATCCAGTTTCTTCACCGACTCTAGGATATTTGCTTCTAAGATTGTGATGGCATTTACTTTTGCATCCATTTTTCCTTCCACACACATAATATTTTCTGTGCTACTGGCTGCATTCAAAGTGTTTCTTTCATCAAATGCTTAACCCATTTTTCTCCTAATGTAACTTGCAGGGTTATGATTCTAGAGTTCCGTTTTTGTTTCATCATTCAAAAGCACTTTATTCCAAAACATTTCAGGTTTATCAAGATTTTATTTTGCAAACTTGAAATGATGCCTTTTATTATGACATTTGCTTCTGGCAGTTCCCATGAAGGTCGTTGTTCTATGAGATACTCTGTGTTGCAGTGGACTATCCATTGAATTTTTCAGCATGTCCTTTGCAATGAAAGCTTAGTTTTGGACATCTAGATTTTCCTAGCCTTCAAGCAAATAACCTAATTAAAAAATGAAGGCTGAAAAAAAGGCTGTATATTTCAGCAAGGTAATGTTCTGAAACATGCCTGTGAAGTATTTAAAGGAAAGGTAAAGTTTTGGATTGTCCTTCACAGTCCCACAAGTTGAATATTACTGAAAATCTGTAGGAAGATTTCAAGTATACAGTACATGCAAAGAGACATCAGAATCTACAATGTTCACTGTTTTATTCCATTTTATATTTCTTTTCATTGTAAAAAGAATGATACGAAATGATTCCGAAATACTTTTGATGGATGGAAGGCCTGGCACCGTATGTACAGACATATGCAGATGCAAACTAAATGAACTTTTCTATTGAAATGAAACCGATGCAAAGAAAACAGCTGAAATCATATGAAAAAAATTGGATTATCCCCACATAAACAAAACAATGGAAAATATTGTATCTCTTTCTGCAATGATCTAGTCACAGAATCAGGACAAAGAGATAATGAAATACGTCTAACATGTTAGCATAAAGTTTTGTTTCCTCAAA
Organism: Ptyas mucosa; assembly: GCA_012654045.1. Classification (NCBI taxonomy): domain Eukaryota; kingdom Metazoa; phylum Chordata; class Lepidosauria; order Squamata; family Colubridae; genus Ptyas; species Ptyas mucosa. The sequence goes on from WNWU01000005.1 coordinate 11,751,778, forward strand.
ATCTTTTATAATTTTGACGTGCTAAACTAATTTTGAAAATGAGAATGAATGGTGATTTCTTAATGATAAAATAAAGGTTTCTATATTTTCACAGCATGAATGATCTACACTCAGCATTACTGAACAAACGAGATATTGTACACTGTACGAGGACCACAGATGTTTGCAGATAGCACAGATGAATGAATGCTGAGGGAGGGAGATACCTGATTAACAGAAGCATCAGCATTAGCCACAGGTGAAGGAGAGCGACAGGCAGGAGGAGAAGAGATCTCACTGTTGCTTCCCTCTTCCCCAGATTCCTCAGTAACTGGTGACAGAAGTGTGTGACAGCGACCAGCAGTCATCTGCCATGGGAAATGCATCCCAAAGGACAGGAAGATCATTCAGATACCAGAAAGACTTTGCATTACATGTCTTCAAAAATGTGGAGTTTCATCAGAACATAGTTTATAAGAGACTATGGTCCCTTCTCAAATCTGTAGACAGACTAACTATAAAGAAGGAGATGAATTCTACTCTTCATGCTACTTAATCCTTGAACCTAGGTAGGTTTTGGCAGGCAAAACAGTCTCCACCTCTGTGTCTATCAACATCTCTTTTCTAGAGTCAAATTTTTCTTTTTACTTTTTTTCCTTTCTCCTGATGATCACTATGTATTCACCAAAAGTATGTTAGTAAAGCTGATGAAGGATGAATTTCTGAGAAATTTATGTAACAATTCTATTTAAAAATTAGTACAGCCACAATAATGATAAAACAAAAGTATTAATTCTGTCAAGAAGGAAACTACGTGGGAAAAATTACAGAGAAAAACAACTAGCACATATAGCTAAAAACAATGCAGTTTCCCCCCAGTTGAACTTGCAACACTGGGGTTGTATAGGATCCTTAAGCTCCTTTTTGTATCCTTGGAAATTCAGCAATACTATAAAAAGAATCTGATCAATATGTAAAAATAGGTGGTTTTTACATATGATACATACATAAATAAAATAAATATAAATATATAAAACAACTAAAAACAACCATTTAGCTCCATTCAACTCATTCAGGTGGAATTTCAGTCATCTAATACTGTTTTATTTTCCCCTCCCTGCCCATATTCCACCAAACTTCCCCAGCACTCATTTAAGGCATCTTATATGAGGGTAAGTACAGGAACCTAGGAACCAAACAAAAATGGAGAAATAGAAACAGTTAAGTCCTCTTTTATTGGAATTATTATTGAGATTTCCAAAAGTATCGTATAGCACCTCCTCCAGTAATTCCTAGGCAAAAACAGATGAGTTGTTACCATATCATTAGACATCAACCAAGACGTAGCTAGGAGAATTGCTACCTATTGCCAGGCAGTGAGGAAGATCCCATCAAATACTTTTTAATTTTGTACTGTAATTTATATTTTAAATTTTAATTTTCTGCTCTATGATCATAATACAATGTTTTGATTTTAATAGTTGTTAAATAGTTAATAGTTAACAGTGTTAATAGTTAACACTGAAACATTATCTATAAAATATTTTAGTGCAGTATCAACTTCTGTAACAATTTACCACTGCTGCAGATGTTTAAATAATGTATATGTAACATAACATTTTAGTTTAAATTCTTCTTCAGTTCTGCATTGAGACATGCAATCTGTGTTTGACGTACAAGCTATAAAATTTTTAAATGAGTTATTAGACGTATAAGCCTCAACCTAACTTACTGTTATTTAGAGTGAACGATTTACTGTTTTTAGTGCTGATATATAGTACACATATTTTAAAAGGTTGACTTATACCTCTCCCATCTGATAGCCGACAAAGATAGTTGACTGATTTCTTTTCACTTTTCTGTTCACCTTACTGTTTTGCATAAACTGAGTTTATTATCTTTTACTCCACAGTATTCAGGCATCTCCTAAAAGCAAGTAAACAATCTAAACGATTGCAATCCTGTTCACAACAGCGTGAGAAGCGATACTGCAAATAACGATCCGGAGAGATAAATGTGAATTACACGCTCATTGCTTACCATCACTACAGATGGGTGAGCACTATGTGCAGGAAGCATCTCTTCTGAATCCAACTCCTCCATTCTCTCTGACAGCCCCTCCACCTCTGTCACTGTCAGCAGCATAGTAGCATGCTTGGCTTTCATGGTTAGCATCTTGCACTTTGAATTGAGAGATGCAATTTGCTCTTGGTAACCTTTGATCTTCTCCGCCAGCTCCTGAGAAAACCACAAGATCAGAAAAGGCCATAAGGAGTACAAGCTAGCAGCAATTCTGCTTCCGTTAGAAAAACCCGGCTCGCTTCTTTAAGATTAGCCAATGAAATCACAGCTCTGTGTTTCAGACGCTCCACATTAGCCACAGCAATAGCTGAACCACAGGATGTTGATTGTGGAAAAAAGAACAAGTCAGGCTGCATCACATGCACACTTAACCCTTTAACAGAGACAGCTTTGCAAATGAGCTGCTCACTTATCACAGACGAGGAGATTAAGCTGGCGACAAAGACAAAGCATTTCCACACAGGATTCTGCTCAAAACAGGGGAGGGACAGGAGGAATAATTTATGCCGTCGCCTTCCTGCAAGGCACCAAAACCAGCTGAATGTCTCCAGATACTACATACCAGGGAAATGAGGTCATGCAATAACTGGAAGTGTTTTTTTTTAAAAAAACTGCTGTTTCTCTTTATGAATATACAATAGTCAACAGAGCAGGCAATAAAACGCAAGGCTAACAAATACTGACACTTTCTTCTTGCTGTTCTAATATGCTGGCTGTGCAAATATAGCAAAAATAAATGTGGTTGGAAAAATGACCTGGTATTTTTTTATTTTTATTTTTGTAATTGCTTAAGTACAGCAGTAACTGGGATTACCTCCAGGTTTCATTTAGAATTTAAAAAAAACCCAACCAAACAAGCTTATTTAAAACTAAAATCCAAATATCAAAGCCTCTCTTTCTGCAGCAAATAGATATTTAGGATTAGATCTGCTTAATGTTGACTCAACCTGGCTGGCACAGCAAATAAAGATTGCAAAACAAAGCTACTATGATATAGAAGTGGCTGTTTAACCCTTTGATTCAAGTACTTTGGGTTAGGCTTCTAATAAGTATATAGAATGAGTTGGGATACAGCATTAGCTTCAGAATGTTGTATAGAAAGTGACAGCAAAAATAGCTACTGACTCTTATCAAAGACTACAAAAGGATACACACACACACACATACACACACACACACACACAACTAACTAGACCTGGACATTTTAATTTCTTTGCATGTACCTTTGTCAGCTATGCTCCCAACTGGTATATAATAAGTTCCTTTATGTTGCATTTATAGTTCCTAAGATAATTTCCCAAAAGATGGACTAGATGAAGAATAAAGTGCCATGGACAATTGCATTTCAGTCAACTGTGACAGGTTTGATGTGAAACGCTTTTGTGAGGCAAAGTTGGCAGCAAAGCACCTGAGGTGAGACTACTATATAGGCATCAACCACTATTTCTGCCTTCTCAACCCTTTATAAGTAGGAAAAAGAAATGCAAGATTAGAATCTTGGCTTTCCTGTCTCCTTCTCTCTCTCCATCTTTCTGCTTGAGGTCCTATAGACTGTCTGCCTTCATATTGACAGATTTTCTAATATCTGTGGTAAAATAATTTTATCATTCTATAAATCTTTGTCTCTGAGCCTTTCAGATCCAGTATCAATTTGGAGGATAATTTCCCAAATTTGTATAACAGGTAGTCCTCGATTTACTACCACAGCTGAGCCCAAAATTTCTGTTGGTAAGTAAGACATTTGTAAAGTGAGTTTTGCTTCATTTTATGACCTCGCTTGCTACAGTTGTTAGGTGAATTACTGCAGTTGTTAAGTTAGTAACACAGTTGTTAAGTGAATCAGGTTCCCCATTAACTTTGCTTGTCACAAAGTCACAAAAGGTGATTAATGACACCCAGACAATGCACCTGTCATAAATATGAGTCAGTTGCCAAGCATCTAAATTTTGATCATATAACCATGAGGATGCTACAACAGTCGTAAGTGTGAAAAGTGGTCATTAAGTCACTTTTTTCAGTGTTGTCGTAACTTTGAACAATCACTAAATGAACTGTTGTAAATCAAGGACCACCTGTAATATAATCTGGCATATGGAGTATAGAGAACACTCCAGCAAAAGGCAGGTATGCCTTTAATAGATTGAATACCCTTTGAAATGTTTAGCCCAAATAGTTGCAACTTCTTTTTGGAAAAGTAAAAAAGGTTCATGATTAAAGATGATACAAATTTTATGGCAACTGGTGATACAGAAAAGTCAACAGAGGAAAATGTGGCAAGGGCAGCTCACAGGTAGATGATTTTGCCACTGAATTATCAAAATATATTTCATAAATTAATAGTGAAATAGAGAACAGTCATCCACAAATTTATCATGATATTTTTTGAGATGATGTTTTGGGATAAAGTTGGAAGTTTAATGTTTTCACAAGTACAAGGATTTTGTATGAGGATTGCTGTATATTAATCCTGTGATTTTTTAATTATTTTGGAATAGTTTGGAATATTATGTATTTGGGAAAACAATATATATCTTATTGAAAACCATGGCCTCAATAACCTAAGTATAGCATAAGCAAGTATAAGTATAGATATAAGTATAATCTTATTTTCCTGGATTATACTAATGCACTCTTTCATGTACAGAGCTCAAATTGTCCTGAGTACAAAGAAGGCCTGTAAGTACGTAAGTGAAACAAATTATTTATATATAACTGGTACTGGTTGCTTAATGTAAAAGCAACTATGGACACAGCAACATTTATACAGGTAACTTGTACGTGTCAATCAATCTTTTTTCTTTACCTTCTGACTACATAAAGAGGTTTTTCACAAATAATGTATCCAAATAAAGAAAGCTCAGTGGAGAAATTGAGTATGTGTATTGAGACTGATTATATAGCAATTTTGAGAGTGATCCCTTCAGCCTCCATAGAAATATTCACAATGTACCAAATTCTCAAGATGAAAATACATTTGTTAACTCTCATTGTATTACTTAATAACTCCCCCCCCCCCAAATAACATGCTTTCTGTTATGGTATCAATTTCTCATATTTTGCTCTTCAAAAAAAAGCTGTAGGCATGACCTGTTTTGTTTTTAAATATTTCCAGTTAGAACAAAGTGATATCATGATTTTTGTTGCCCAGCAGGTTTTTACACTTCTTATTTTACCTAAAATAATTCAGTGCAGTAAAAAGAGAAACGCAACAAAAAACATACCCACCCATCCTGAATGAAAATTTAAGAGACTGGTATATTATTATTTTTTAATTTGACATTTTGTTTCATCAAATTAAATATTAATAATTATTTCACTGGGACCTGATACTTTAAGGATCAGCAAACTTTCATTCCAAATAGCAATTGCGAACCCTCTGCTTCTCACATGAAAAAGATTGTGATATAAATGTGCATAGTTATAGGACTCCTTTGAAATGATAATGAACTCTGAGGTATGTAATTCAGCTCAGTCGGAATGTATATTTTCTTCCTCCTTTGAGAGTTTTCATTGCTTAATCCCTTTTAATCTTTAATACATGAAAAAAAATAGTTTTAAAATAATGCATTAGCTTGTAAGAGCAGTAGGAAAAAATCTTAAAACAATTCAAAACCAAATGTTCATATTTTAGGGGTATTGCTTTGCTTTAGACACCACTCTGATGGTGTTTTCACTGCATTTAATACAGCGGCCCCCAAACTTTTGGGCACCAGGGATCGGTTCTGTGGAAAGGGGTTTTTCCACAGAGCGGAGGGGGCATGCTGCCTGCATCCCATGAATGGGGCTTCACTTGTTTGCGTGGCCCAGTTTCTGACATGCCACAGCCCGGTGCCAGTCCACGGACCAGGGATTGGGGACCCCTGATTTAATAACCTATTTAAGTAAAAGAATAGTGTTAATGCATTATTTGTTCTTATTACTGTCAGAGTATTGGAAAGTACTCTATACAACCAGCTCACAGGATGTTTTTCAATTTATTCCACCAAGTTCAATCCATATATGCCATCCAACATATGACATAGTCTCAATATATTTGCTATATTGATTAGATTATTTTGGAAAATGAATGGATGATTATTTGTTAAAATGATTACTTGTTTAAAGAAAAATTAAATTAGGATTAGCTAAAATAATTATATAGGAAGGAAGCAATGGCAAGCCACTTCTGAAAATCCTTGCCAAGAAAACAGCACAGACTTGAGTAGGCAGTCTCTGAGAATGAGACATGGAGAAAACAAAATCACAACAGAATAAGATAAAACAAAGCCCAAGATCCCTGCTCTAGCCCAACACTCATAATAGTTGTTCAAAATATTTGCTTTTATAAAAATAATGTATAGTTCAAACTCAAAATTAATTAATTTGTCTTTGCACTATAAATCTAAGCATTTAACTTGGTGACATGAAGAAATATAATTAAAGCACAAGTGGGGTTTCCTTGATGGAATTCCCAGGAAACAAAGGGGTATTTTGGATGATGCGACTGTACTATCTGGATGATTGTTGCTTGATACAAAAAAGCAATTAGAAGGTGATAAGTTTGTTCTTGTGGGTTTCTGAATAGAAAACTGAACCGAGATAGTGAGCAAAGGGAGTAGGGAGAAGATAGCAATTTGTTGGTGAACAAAGTCCACCAACATTTTTTCTTGCTCTATGTTTCTGAAAAACCAGGTACTTTAAGAAAGAAAACCCCATGAATTAGAAAAAGAGAAAGAAAAATAAATAAATAAATAAATTCCTGTGTAAGTAAACCTTTGACTGTTATTTATAAGATAAGATATAGTGATTAGAATTTGTCTGTAGATATTTATATCTTTGTAAGAAAAGATTAATAACAGTGGCATAGGGAGAGACAACTGACAACATTAAAATACAGAAGATGGTGCAGCAAAAATGGAGACCAATAAATCCATTATGGCACAATACAGATTTTGCTATGTGTCATAAAGTTGTTTCTCTAAAAGCATATCTAATATCCCCAAAGACAATTAAAAGTGAGTAGGATAATAATTGTCAGGATCTAAAATAAGGAGTCTAGAAGACAATTGATCACCAAAAATGGTCTCAGGTGAATGGGGCTATAGCAGCTATATTAAGAGCTGTTACCAAATTCAACTACCTATTGTGGAAAAAAGACAAAATGACGAGATAGGAAAGCAAAGCAAAGCAATTTTTAGCATTTAAAAAATAAAAGTCAGCCTTGGATCTCAGTTGTAATACCTCATGGCATGAAATCTGGGCTTCTAATTCTTGGATGTTACTTGTTGATATGGGCTTCTCTTGAATCTCGTGATGGGCTTTTTCTATCATTTGCTGCAGATGTTTCATCTCTTGTTCATATTGCTCATACTGTACTACTGCTTCCTAGAGAGAAAGAATAGATAATTGAGCCTGTAAAATAAGATAACTACTTCATTAACTTAGCTTCATCATTACAATCATCACCTAAAACGAGGAGGGCAAAGTTGCAATCCTATAATAGGAAAGTGTGTACTGCAGTCATGTATTAGTTTGAGTCTTATTTTAACATACACTTGCCTGCATTATATTGCATTGCTGGATAGCTGTGTGCTGTAGATGACTGGCATCCTCCTGCAGCCTAAGAGCTGCATGACATATTGGTAGAGTAGTGAGAACTTCTTCAGGGATCCGTAAAGCACTCTGACAAACTTGGACTGCGTGAACCTTTGGCTTCAATGATTCCATTTCCAAAAGCAAATGCTAGAAACATTGAGCATACATAAGTAACGCTACTATGTGTGTTTTGCAAAAATGAGCTAAAGGTTAATTTAATTATTAATTCTAGATCTCAAATGCTCAAAATAAGTTTTATGGTAGAACATTTTAAAACAATAATGAATGGGATAATAGACCTAAGAAACATGGTAATCCCAAAGATTCAAAGCAGTTGGAAGTTAGGTTTTAATAAATATATCTGTTTGGTTAGTGGTTTCAGTTCAATATGAGACTAAAAGTTGAAATACAGGTAGTCCAAATTTAGTGACTGCCTCACAAAGTAACAGTTAGGATGGTAATGAAACTATCTAATACCAACATTTTCAACCTTTGCAGGTCTGCAAAGCAAAAAAAACCCTGAAGTAAAATCATGATGCTTCATGTAGTTACCATTTCACTTAATGAAGGAAGCAACAACTCAGTCCCAATCGTGTTGACTAAATGAGGATTGCCTGTATTCTGAAATAGATATGTACAGTACCCTACAAAACCACTGTGAACTAAGAGTCATTTCTGAATATAACAAATTTCTGAATATAACAAATACCACAAAAGCCAATGCTTAAGTTAACATTCCTTTCTCTTAGCTCTTTCAGCACCCAAATGGAAGTGGACAAATAGACAAATAGTTAACTGCACCGTTGAATATCAGGATGACTCTTATTATTAGCATTCATCCTAGAAACCGAAGGAAGGTTCCTGGTCTCAAAGTAACCCAGGAATTAATACTTCACAACTCTGCTTCCGCAAGTAGTATTTCAATGGTACGATCAGTCTACCTGTCTGTGAGAAAGTTGTTCTTTCAGACTCAAACGGCCAATTTCTGGAGATGTCAGAGTGGCTTGAGTTTGCTCTAAAGCTGTACGAAGACTTTTCACCTCTGTTTCAAATTTCTTCATATCCTATAAACATACAACGGGTAGCAGAAAATATGAGTTTCAAGCAAAACCAGAAAACATGATTTCAGCATTTTAATGTTTTATGAGTGATATATAAACATCTACATACTTTGTGGCCTTGCTTGGCGAGCCCAGAGGTGAGCATAGCCATGGGAATGGAGAACATCCTGAATGTCTTTCCTTCATCTTTCAATTAATTTCTAATTAATTAGAAATTAATGTTTCTAATTAATTAGAAATTAATGTTTCTAATTAATTAGAAATTAATGTTTCTAATCAACTTTTGCCCCTTTTTAAATTTTAACTTTTATATCCTAATTTTACGTTTTAATATTTTATTGTACACCGCCCAGAGTCCCTCACAGAAGGAGATGGCTATTCCAAATAAGTAAATAAAAAATAATCAATTAAAAAAGATTAATTACAATAGTAGAATACATTTTAAAAAATAAAAATGAATAGCTACATCTAAATGAACTAGATTAGCATTGTGCTTTCCTAATACAGTTCCCACAGATGAGGTACATATAAAGTGCTTTCCACATACTTTGGCTGCATCCTGAATATTTTGTAGCCGCTGTTTGATAGCCTGCTGTAAATCCTCAGTCTGTCTGCGAAGATCTGACACTTGCTGAAACATCTCTTCAGTGAAATACACACTTGCCAAGTATTCTGTTTTTTCATTCATAGTTTCAAGATCCCTAGGAAGTTCACCAGCCTCTTCAAACATGGTCTAAATTGTATGAAATAGATGACGTTTAACTTTTCCAGCTGCAACTGAACTAAATTTTAGGCTCAAAATTATTGCAATTACTCCTTTTTTAAATCAGACATAGGATAAAAATTTAAAAAAAAAAACCAGCAGCTGTAACTTTGTTGATATATCAATTGTATTTTGGAAATATTTTTAATTTCTGCTAATATAGAAGCTTTTATTAGAGAAATGAGATTGCATAATCTCTTTGTTTAATGTTACCTGTTATTACACCTGGAAACACTTATCTAGAATCACTCCATTACCTGAAAAGATGCTAAGAGAAAATGTGTAGGCTTGAACTTCAGGCAGATTTATCTAAGTAAATTAGCAACTTGGAATTTCCAGTGCATGAAAAGCCTGATCTTGACAAAGTTTCTTAATAGTTTTTCATTAATCTTTTAAAATACTCAATATTCCTATGAAACTACTGTAGATAGATCACTTGCATTCTGTGATCAAGGACATATAAGATATCTTGCTTCCCTTACCAGGCCAATCATTGCTTAGAAGAAGCTCAATCACCCAGTCTTCAGGGGAAAAAATTATTAAGAATGGCTTGAACATATGCTTTGGGAGATGTCTATCGTATGTTTTATTGAAATATATTGGATAGATTTTGGAAACTATTTCCATATGGCAAGGTTGCACTGCCTCAGACACATTTGCTGTGCAATGCCGGGGTTCTCCTGAACTCACAACTCCTGCTCAAACCGCAGGTGGCAATTGTAGCTAAATGGGCCTTTGTACAACTTTGTATTGTGTGCCAGGTGTACCTGTTCATAGATTGGAATGCTCTTCTCATGGTCTCTTATACCCTAGTAACCTCCTGATTACACTACTATAATGCTCTACATGGAGTTGCCCTTGAAGAGAAACTAGAAACTTCAGCTAATGCAAAATGCAGTGGCGTGGGCAGTTATGTATGGCTCAAGAATAGCACATATTATACCTCTGCTCTGCAAGTGCATTAGTTGTCAGTTTGCTTCCATGTCCAATTCAAGATGTTGGTTTTGACCTTTAAAACCTTTCTGGCATATGGCTGGGATATTTGAGAGACTGCTTCTCATCAATTATATCTGCTATTCTTATAAGATATTGCAGAAGGGGTTTGCTGGGGGTGGGGGGGGATCCAATCTGCTAGGGAGCTGACCATGGCAGGATCCAAGAGGTAAGTCTTTTCTACCAAGATGACTGCCTCATGAAACATCTCCCTTCAAAGTAAGGCTGACCCCATTCCTGTTGATTTTCTGGAAGTCCTTCAAAACCTAGTTATGGCATCAGCCTGAGGGCCCCAGGAAACAGTGTGTGTATATACATCCACATCCACATCCACATATAAAGTACATATACTGTATGTGGGTGTGTTAGATATATTTTACAGGGGGATTTTGCATTCTGCAAAATGCAAGTCACTTTGCCATGAGATGGGTTGCCATGTAAATTTGATGAATGAATAAATAAATGCATTCCCAAGGCATAAAAAAAATCAACCCTAATGGTTTGTAATTCAAAAAAGCCAAATCATTTTACATATGCATAAGGTAGGACAGAAACTTTACTGATGGCTGATGCCAAACAAAAGAAATCTCACTTGCATTAAGAGATGCAGTAAAAATACTATAGTTTGGGATTGAAAACTTCTGCTTATAAGTTTTTTGATGCAGCAATTCTAGTGCTTATTGCTATTAGTAAAAAAAAGAAAAGGTCTGTAGGCTATTATTACCTGATGAGACATAAATTGATTGCGAAGTATAGTAGCAGAATTCCACATTATGTTACCATGTAATAAAATCTTAGCCTTTTCAATCCATTTTAGTATGAATTCTAGCATTTCATTATATTCATCTAAATGAGAAACAGCCTGCAAAAAAATAAAAATAAAATTCAATACATTTGAAGAACAAATGACTCAATTCTTTAACTTCTGTAATATTTACATTTCTCAAGTGAAGTATTATTCTACTAAACAACTTACATTAAAATAAATGCAGTGAATATATGCATATTATGCATGTGTTTTACACGATTATACTTCAAGTATTCAAATCTGGTACATACAAAACATTGACATTGGTGGGTGAAAATATACTTGAGTGAATGCTAGATTTAACTATGGTTGAAAAGAAGAAAGTGTGGATAATGAGTATGGCAATATCAGGGGATAGTAGAATAGTAGACTAGAAGTCAAAGAACTGGAGAAGATCACATCATATCAAGATCAAAGTTGAAAGACTGTGGCATAAACTAAGTATGATGATTCCAGTGATGCTGGGTGCCATACCAAAAAACCCAGGGTGACACTTAGAAAATTTGTGCATTTTCATTCATCAATTACAAAAAGCCACACTGCTTGGATCCACACATATACTATGCAGATACATAATGATATCCTAGGTTGGAAAGAAGTTTAGGCATATGAAGGCCAACACCAGTAGTATATTTTAGCATATGTTTGTTATTGCAATACTCTGTTTCTGCTCCGGGAGGTCTAGGGTGTGGGGGGGGGGAGGGAGGGGGGAGGGGGGTTGGATGGGTTGGGGAAGGGGGGAGGAAATGTTAAATGTTACTAAACTGTAAGAAAATGAAGAAACAAATGATTGTAATTGTAATGTATTATGTTTAATAAGAAAATGGGGGGGGGGAATGTATTCTTATAAAACTTTTTAATAAAAAAAAAAGGCCAACACCAGCTAAAGAACTGGCAGCTGTGTTTTGCTACGTATAATAATAATAATAATTGCAATAATTTTTGGAAACTCAGATGTATTGGTCACATATTTGCATTAATTAAAGGCTGGCTTTTCTTAAAAAAAGAAGAAAAGAAAAGAAAAAAATTAGGAAACTGAATTTGGTAAAAACAGAATAGGGGATCATTTACTGAATTTGAGGCCTACACAAAGACTTTGCTCTACTAAACGGAACATACTCTGAATGATTAAACTTCAGAACGTATCGGTCCAATATGATGCCATACCTGATTTAGCTTGGATGCCCTGTATTCCGCTTCTCTAATTATTTGTTGGTGGAATTCTGTCAGTTTATTAATTTTGCCAGTCAGCTGTTTACCTAGCTGAGGATTCTGTTCTGCAAAGCTTTGGACAGCTGCCTCAAGTTCCAGAAGCTTTATGTTACAGCTGTCTAGTTCTTCATCCAGGTTCTGTAGTAAAGGAGAATATTTTACTTATAAGAAAACTGGTGAAAAGTTATTTTTATTCAGAATTAATGTTACCTTTATCTTTTTTCACGATCTTTATTTTGTCAAGCAGCTCAGGCTTTTTTTTTTAATTAAACATGGCGAAAGGATAAGCATGATGTTTTATTGCCACCTATAGTCCATTTATGGTTCAAGAATGCAAGGGTGTTTGGCAACTAATTTGTAATTATATCACACATCCCATATGATTGCCATTTGCAAATGTCTGACGAGCAAAGTCAGTGGAGAAGTGGAGAAGCCAGCAAGAAGTCACAAGTATCGATCATGTGCCACTGTGCCGAATGATTGTGTTGGATTTATATAATGATGGCTGCTGGAACTGTAAGTCAATGCATTCGTGTGATATCATACTTTATGACTGTTTCACTTAGCAATGAAGTTCCCAACATCAATTACAATCCCTGTTAACCAAGGAGTACCTGTACTACACACATTCAGCTGTTCCTACAAGTGATGAGGCATCCACATATTAATCCATCATGATTAAAACTATTTCATACTAGACTACCTCATAAAGTTGTAGCTTCCTGATATTGTGATTCTGAAGACTGCTGCCTCTCTATTTTTTAATTGATGAAAGTACACTCTCAACATTTCAGTCAGAATTCATAGAAAAAGGCATGTTCTAATGTTCTAATCTTATGGAAGATAGTTTTAATTCCATCACATTCTTAAATAAGGAAAAATAAATTTTAAACAAAATATTTTACCTTTTGATCTCTTTTAGCTTGTGTTATATTATTTGTCTTCTCTTTCAATTTCAGTTGAATTAAATCGAGCTCTTTGGCTACATCTTGAATTTTGTGATTAAATTCTTGATTTAATGTTTTGTGCTGCTGGGCTTCTTTTACTTTGGCTTCAATCTGCCAAATGAAAAAAATCGAATTAAAAAAAAGCAAGGAAACAATTTTTACCATGCATATATCAAAGACAATGTGATGATGTTTCTTAAATCATAAAAATTACACTACTGGAACATATTGATAGAGCCGCAAATGTTTATAATACAATAATGAATACAAGATATTGCAATTTAGAGATTATTGGTATTACATATACTATGTATTACTATGCACCGTGGACCTTGTCTATCAAGGAATTCTGGCTGGTGGGATCCAGGAGAAGAGCCTTTCCTCCTGGGGCTCCTGCCCTTTGAAACATTGTGCCCCCAAGGTAAGATCCAGACCCAATCTTTTGGCCTTCCAAAAGGGCCTGAAGACCTTGCTCTGCCAACTGACCTGGATCCCCAATGAAGATACATCATTCTGGAGATGGGTTCACGGATTAAGACCCCACCTCCTCCCCTGGTGCTCCTTTTCTTACCATCTTGTTAATTTTCAAGTAATTTAATGTTATTATGTGTTGTTTTAATGCTTTTAATGATAGTAAGCTCACCTCCAGGTGAAATGGGTAGCATATAAATTAAACAAACAAACAAACAAGCATGCACAAAAGCGGAAAGATTCAACATCACCTTCATGGAAGAATGGTTGATGAAATTGACAGATTGATTTCTTTGATTACAGAAAGGACAACATCTACATTTTTTGGTGCCTGAAAACCTTATGGGTTTTTTTATGTTAAAATGAAGAAAATCAACTTGTGATTTATGATTTTGATGATTGGACAGGATAAATTATAGATGGAAGAGTTATAATGTAGAGTATAAGAGGTTAAAATATAATTGTACTTATAACTGCTGTGAAGACTATCAGAAGCTACTTCTTTATGCCTTTATATTATTACTTATCTTTCTCTTTTTTTCTATTAACCTCTATTTTTTTATTGTAGTTTTAGCTTTTCTGTTAACTATTTCATTTTCTTTGTTCTATTTTAGTTTGTATTACTTCTAATACACACAGAGACACACACACACACATATCAGAGGTGGTATTCAGCAGATTCTGACCAGTTCTGGAGAACCAGTAGCAGAAATTTTGAGTAGTTCGGACAACTGGTAAATATCACCTCTGACTGCCCCCCCCCAATCTATTGTCTTCCTCCCGAGTCCCAGCTGATTGAGTGGAAATGGGGATTTTGCAGTATCCTTCCCCTGCCATGCCCACCAAGCAATGCCACGCCCACCAAGCCACACCCACAGAACTGGTAGTAAACATTTTTCTGAAACCCACCATTGATGGATCTGAAACTATATCTTCTGGGTTTTAGCCTTAATCCTTATAGAAAACTAGCTTTAACAGACATGAGTGATTTTCTTATACGTATTTCTAGATATAGGAAAACAGATTGCTCTAGAGCTGTGCTATCTCCTCCTTCCTCTCCAAATTATTCATGGCTGTGCATTCTGGGTGTATGTATAGTATGTATATATAGTGATGGTGGTGTGTCTAACCATACCACAGGTTAACTTTATACACAAAAAGTATACAAAGTCTTTGATTTCAAGGAAATACATACTAGAGAGCTTTATTGAGAATTAAAATGGATTATGGATTTATGGTTGCCATTGAATAATGAGAAGTAGATGATAGTTATGTGGCATAGATGATTTTGTTACTTTTGCATTCATTAATTTACTGCTACAGCTCAGGTCAGTGACTCTTATGGGATTTTAGCACTGAAACCTGTTGTAAAATTGTCATGTTAAATAACTTTTACCTGCTCATGTATATTTACTAGTGCCAAGCCTGCTTCTGCTAACTGAAGAGACAGCTCAGAAGGTAAAATGGTATAAAGTCCCAAGTATTTATTCTGCTGCTGTTCAGCCATTTTCTCAACTGCTTGACGGTGCATAGTGGCATCATTTAGGAGCGTCTAAAGTATATGGAGGACAAAAAAGAAATATACAACATGGCTTGTTTCACATTAAATCTGGCATAGAAATAAATTTTGATACAATTACAAAGTATTTTTAATTGGCTGTCACTCTGCTCAGACCACTGTATTAAGCCTTTCACAGACGGCTGTATGGATTCTCCAGTGATATTTATGCATAGTAACATTCCCATATTCCCATAAACCCATAGTCATTGGAAGACTATAGCATCCTGTGATTGTTATAGAAGAAAAACAACAAAATGAATAAAAATTGTGCCAGAATGTTGTGACATACATTATTAGTTTTCTCCATTATTAAAATAGCTCTTTAGGTGAATTATTAATTTTGAGGTATGTATTTATTTATTTATTTATTTATTTATTTATTTATTTATTTATTTTTTGTATTTCTATGCCGCCCCAACTCTCCGAGGACTCTGGGCGGCTTACAACAAAGATAGTATAAACAATGTACAATAAGACCCATATTAAATGTTAAAAACCCATACACACTGCTCATGGCTGGATCTCCGGTATGTTATCTCCTGTATCTCTTAGGTATGTTCTAAGATATAGTTACAAGTTTTAATATATGTGCTGCTGAAGTGGAAGTATGTTTTGTAGCTTGTACAGAAACATATTATAGCATTCTATAGATATACACACATTGCTTTCACTTATTCACAGCAGGAACTTGTATTCAATAATTGGTATATGTTTGGCATACCTGAAGTTTTTCAAGTTGAGTATCACTTTCTATTGTAGGGTTTAATAAATATTCTCTTCCTTCCTGTATCCAGGCTTTTACTTTATTAATCTCTTTTTCTACTTCTTCACGTTCCTTTAATTCTTGTTTAACCACTTTCTCACTTTTTTTCACCTTCTGTTGCATGCTTTAAAAATGTTGAGATGTTAATTCATATATTTCATCTTATATAACATCTGAAAACATTACTGTAATCAATGTAATTTACAAAACAGAAAATATGTAACAGGGATGAAATTTTATGTTAAGGTCGTAATACAACAACTACTGTTGTTATTGTTGTTGTTATTTAATAGGCAGAATCATAATGCTAAGTTTTAATCATTAATTTTTTTCTATCAAAATTATTCTAGGTTCTACAATATTTGGCAAATGGACCTGAAATAAATATGGGGGACAGTACATCAAAATTGGTAGTTTTCTCCCTTTGCAATATCTTGTCACTTTATTCCAAGCAGCAGATTGCCAAGCAAAGAACAAGCTCAAGTAATCACTTGTACAAGGCTTTTGAATAACTCTCACATTCAGCAATAGTGGAAAAATACAGCTATGGTCTGATAACTATATTTGCACACTGAAGTAAACCCAGTGTTATGCAAGCACATTTATGTAATCAGACAATTTTTCTTCTTTTTTCCCCTCCTGCAGCACTGCCTTCCAAATTTGTCAAAATTCTGAAGCAGATTTGTGGGTGGGTGTTACAAGTTGTAGAATGGAACATGGCATCAATGCCGCATGTTCCATTCTACACCACTATTCTCCCTGTTCTGCTATAAGGAAAACACAGAAATATAAAATGTTTTCTTACTTATGGCATCGGTCTTGCATTGCTTTGATTTCTTGCATGATGGGCATTTGTTCCTGGGAACTAGGTGTTATTTCTATATCTTGGAGCAAACTAAAAGAATGCTGCTTGAGGAGACCCAAGGATGATAGCTGCTGCTCGAGCTCTAGAATGAAATTACTGTGATAATCAAGAAGATCCAGAAGTTCATTCTTTGAAGCTTTTTCTACTGAGCCCTCTGGTAAGCGTTCGTGCAGCTGATCAAGCGTCTCTGTTGCTTTTTGCATCTAAAGATAACAATTTTTTTAAAAAAGGAAAAACCCCAATCTATTATTTTTTTTAAAAAGGTATCATAACCACACACACATGCACACAACATTATAATCTATAACATTCTCAAATTCAATATCTCTACATTATGCACCAACTAAACTATGTCATGAACCATCTTGGCCTCAATGCATATGCCGTTACAATTCACATGGGATACCAAAATCTTTACTAATTTTCTTTGGAGAGGATACTTGACTTTAAGACAAAGCTAGAATTTGATGGGATCTGAGCAGATTGCCCTTTGATATATTAATGGCTTTACAGTGTAGAGGAAGATTGCATGGAAACACTGATAGTATCTATTACTAAAGATGGTTATACATATATACATTATTAAAGTTATATTACTTAAAACTTACATGGGCAACTTTGTTGGTTAGAAGGTTGTGCCATACTATGCTAGCACTCAGAGTGGTGGAAATTTTTACCTGCTGTGATTCAGCTGCCAACCTGCCACTGTGCTATTGGTATAAACATTATAAAAGGTGGATCGTACAGTTTAGAAGCCAATTGTATTGTGAAACTTTGGGGCGGGTGATTTTTATGCAGAGTTTTTTCAAGTCCTGGCATTATTTCAAGAATTCTTCCATGGTAAAAAGGTTGAGAGAAGCTGGTCTAGACAATTAAATAACAAGTACCATGTTCAATGGCATGCCTGACCTGATCATAGGACATGAAAAGATTGAGCTAATCATATGAATGTTCTGAAATTTAAGTTTCTTTAGTTCAGAGAGTCCTACTTGTTAAATGGAATTTACTACTTATTTAATGTATTAAAGCATTTCTTTGTTTCCTATTTGTTCAATGTAACATTTAGACTCAAAACAATGGATGTGTTGCAATAGCAGAAAGTATTTCTGTTAAAACTACTCAGAGTACTAATCTTAGCTTCCTAAAGTTAGCTTTCTGCATACTTCTATGCTATACCCTTTTCTGCATCAAGAGCTCAGAACCTAAATAAAATATCAGGAAAATGCTGATGGTCAGTGCATTGATTGCAGTTAGCAAAATGGCAATACTGGATAAAACAGTTTGAACCTCAACTTTATAAATGCAATGTGCAGATACAATGCATTAATGGCTACTAAGAATATTTACAGACATTGAATAAACTTGATGCTTATACCTTATCATCAAATACATTCCATTTCTGCACTGATTCTTCCAAAATTCTTTCTTGCTCTTGGGCAATGCTTCTAAGTCTGGTCCACCGCTGCCAGACAGTTGTCATGGACCGACTTATGGTTGCTTTACTGGCTATATTGCCTGTTTTCTCCAGGATAGATGCCTTTTCCTCCAGTGAAGTGATTGTGTCATGAAAAGAGTTCACCATAGAGACTAGAGACTGAAAAAGCAAAGGAAATTATCTTTCCAGTTTCACAAGATAGCTTTAAAATTTCAAGCAAATGTTTATGCATTATAGCAGAATCAAAACAAATATACCCTTTGCTGCAATATTAGAATTCCTCTTTCCATTAGATATAATATTTACATGTAAAGTTTATACTAGCAAGATGTAAGTTTACTATATACAGTAGCATCCACTGTTTTTCTATGTGTTAATAGATGAGTAGATATAGGTGGATCGATACAGATGGGCAAATGTGTTTCTGTGTATTCATATTCCAAAGTAATATGTATTATTCAATGCTTATCTTATAAACTATTCGGCTTAAATAGTAATTTAATAGTAATTTCACTGAATAGTGTTCAAAATATTACAAGCAAGTATGAAACAATATTTTTTTGCAACGGTGAAAGAGCAGTGCAATTGTGAAAGAACATATTTGATTTTAAAATAAAATCAGTAAAAACAATACTGAAATGTTTTCACTTGCCTAAAAATAAAACTCTGATATTGCAATTTATGCAATGGTAAAACCACATCATAAATTTAATCAGTTCTGCATTTTTTGGTTATCTTTAGCTAGGAATCACCTCTTAGAGAACAGCCAATTTTTACACCACAAACCCCTAAATCCAGTACACAAATGTTTGTGATTTAACTAGAAAAAAATGACTTTTAAAACTTTTACCTTATGTGATACTAATTTTTCTTCTGCTTCCAGTTGGGAAGAAGTTTTAGCTACAGAAAATTCAGATAATTTCTTTTCAGACTCATTCATCAAGTCAATGATGTGTTGTCTTGCTATTTGGTATTCTTGCCACTGAGAAGCACATCTTTAAAAATTAAATATAATAAAAAAGTCATAAATTATACAAAATATAACCTTAGAATGTATTTCAGATAAATAAATAAAAATCAAGTATCTTGTTATTGCTAACAAATATTCTTGCCATTAAAATTAAAAGGCCAACATTTAGACAGAATCTTTAAATGGTTTAATTTGATGGGGGGGGGGGGGGAATTAACAATGTGATATTTTGCCATGCTTAGTCTCTGAGATCATGGGATTCTAATAAATTATATTAGGCAGCAGGGAGATACGAACCCTAAATCTACCTTTGAGAGAGAGAGAGAGAGGTTTGTAATTCAGATAAAGTTGTAATGGTGTCCCAAAACAGAAAACGCTGCCAGTATTTCCAGTAAAATGCCTTTTGAACAGTGATGCAGGAAGCAGTTATTATTACAATGGCTGAACATTCAGATATGAGTGGAAGAACTGAAAATAAAGACAGAGGCCTATCTATGAACAACTATATTTTAAAATATTGGACTTGTAACCAAGAGCAAAAACTGGGTTAATCTGCAAGAAGCCGCAATTAGTAAGAGATCTCCCAGAAATACTTTATAAAGAAGCTCATGGTGTCATTCGCCCTTTTCGCAACTGAATTACATCATTTTATTCTATTGTATTATTTTTAAGGCAACCCATTGCAATTATTTACTGGATCATTTATTTAACATAGCATTTTATACAATGAACCAAAGTTGGAGAAGAATGTATAACATGGTTTCGTAAATTCTCACTAATCCCTTTATCAGTAGTGGCCATAGCAGATTTCAGTATTTTCTTCCTTTTAATAGTTGAGTGTTGAGTATCTGTGTGTGTCCATACTCTCTCCCTAGAGACTAATTACAGTGTGCTGTGCATATATATGCTCTGTGTGTGTGCAAGCAGGCATGTGCTTGTATACTGTATATCTGTGAAGATCCATGTCTGTGAAGGTTCCATCAAGATAGCTTTGTACATGTTATTTCTGTGTGCACTAAAATACACAGGGCTGAAATAGAATGAATAAAAAGGTACCTTTGTAATAATTCCTTCTGAC
Organism: Ptyas mucosa; assembly: GCA_012654045.1. Taxonomy (NCBI): domain Eukaryota; kingdom Metazoa; phylum Chordata; class Lepidosauria; order Squamata; family Colubridae; genus Ptyas; species Ptyas mucosa. The sequence goes on from WNWU01000005.1 coordinate 11,772,340, forward strand.
ATTGTTCTTCTTGTTCTATTTCTATGCTCTTATCTTCAAAAGCCCTCACTTTCTGCTCCAGATCTTCTTTTCTGAAGGTTTGAATGAATGGCTCCATATCAGACACAAGCATCTTTACTTCTTTCAAATGGAGTCGGAACTGTTTTTCAGTGTTAAAAAATTCTGTGTGGTTTCTTAGGTTTTCTTCTGAATTCTCCGTATCAAGGCCGTTTTGTGCAAATTGGAGCAATACCTGAGCATCTTCAAGCCAGTTGTTAGCAGTCTGGGAAACTTGGTAGTATCTTTGGCAAAGATTGTATAACTTAGTCAAATTTTCCTGAAAACAAAACAAAATAATACAACATAAACAACATATATGAATAATAACAACAATAATCCTAATTCAGGGTAATGCAGAAGGGTATGCAAACTGGAATTCTACAATCAGCAAATTATTCCAGAATACGATACATTAGGATATTGTGTTGGACTTCATAAAGGGAATGTTTATCTAATTCACTAAACAAATCCATTAATATTCCAACAGATGTTTAAGATCCTGGAAAAATCCATGGATGTCCAAGAACACAAAGTAGAAACTGCCATTCAAACATATTTCCTTTTCTCCTCTAAGTAATTAAAAGCTTTCTTGATGCCCTAAATCAAGGGTGTGATCCTAGAGTATATAACCTATGAAAATAGTTTGTAAAATTATTGGCCTGGTATTGACCTTTATTCCACAGTGAAACAGGGGTAACAAAAAGATATTAAAGTGTTATCTCAGGAATCTGATAACACAAAATCTTCTGGCAAGAATTTTCAGAAGTGCAATCTATGAAGTTGTCATATTTCACACAGTAGAGATGTCATTACCTCCTCTGATGGGGGGGGGGGGGAAGGTCTATGTGTAACAATGATTTACTCAAATTTATGTGAATAGAATTTCCTGCTTGAGCAGGGGGTTGGTCTAGAAGATCTCCAAGACCCCTTCCAACTCTGCTGTCCTGTTACTCTTTTCTAGGGTTAAGGTGCTGAATTAGAGCAACAATTTGATGCATTTTTAATCTTTATGTCAACTTTTTTGCTTTAGATTATAATGAAGATCTGGCACTGAATATATCACTGAATATATCGCTGAAATGTAGCCTGAACAGATTTGTATTTCACATCCATTATACTGTGGTAAATAATTAACAATAGGAATGCAGGACATACTGACCTGCCTCTTTTGTATTGCTTCCTGGACTTCACTGTTGAGTTCAGAAAGCTCAGTAAGGCTGTTTTCCAAATCCACAGGAACTAGTTCTTTGGCTTTCATATATTTCTCCTTTTCTTTATTGCTTAGTGCTCTCATTATCCTTAGGCTGGAGTGTACTTCTTCCTGTTGGATCTGAACTGTGCGAATCTCTTCTTGAATGCTGTTCAGTTTTGCATCCATGTTTAATGGTTCATTCAGGTCTGCTTTGATGCGTCCCAGCCAATCCAGAGAGCGAGATATTTCAGTTTGAAAATCTATGCTCTCTACCAGCCTGTTTTCACACTCCGCCACTTTATCCCCAATGGCAGTGTGCAATACCTTCAGCATTTCTTGCCAATTTCGCACTTGATGATCAGCTTCTTCATGAACAGATGGGTCAAGCTGGGAAGAAAGTCCTTCAAGATGTTCAGCAATGTGTTTCAGAAGGATTCCAGAATCTTGAAGACTACCAGCTAGGAAATGATACATTTTTAGCTTTTCCTCAGCTGGAAGGGTTTCTTCATTCACTTCTGCTTCTTTTTCTTTTATGGAATTTAGTTTCATCTCAAGCTGCTTACGCATTTCTTCATGTTCCTGATAAGCTACCATCATGTCTTCTAATTGGTTAACTTTCTGTTCTATCTGTCTTTTTAATTTGTGATAAAGCGTAGCAAGCGTTAATATCTCTTCTGGTAGCCAGGGCTGCCCAGTGCTTCGAAAAGCTTCCTTCTTCTGGTTTAATTCATCTACTGCACTGCCAAGGCTTATGACTTCACTTAGGACATTTTTGTAATCTTCCCTAAGTGACACAACTTCTTTAGCTGTAAGAGTAGAGGGGGTTTTACGTAAATTTACAAGCTGATCTTCCACTTCAGACAGTGCCCTTGTGGTCAGTTCAATTAATGATGCATATTCTTTACGGGCTGTAATTGCTTCTTGGACTTTACAGAATTTATCTTTAGCCAAAGCAATGATCATATTAAATTGTTGAGGCAAGGCACTGAGTTTTTCCTCGAGATAGGATCGATCCATTTCATTAAGTGATGGTAAAATTTCCTGGCCATCTTTTTGAACTATCAGCAAAAGATTTTCATATTCGGGAAACTCTTCAAGAATCTGCTGATACTTAGCTAATTGAGAATAAAGTTCTGTGTTACTATTCATTAAATTGATTTCTGGGAATGAAACAATATCACATTGCTTTAACCAGTGGCATGCTTTATCCAAATCTTCTTTAAAGTATTTCCTAGAAACTATATGTTTTTCCAGATCCATTAATCGCTGGCCACATTTTTGTAAAATAATATCATACATATTTTGCAGCGTGTGTAGCTTATCCAATACTTCACTTTTCTCTTGTTCTGTTGTTTCTTTCATAAGGTTCCTCCCTTGAGACCACAGTCCAGAGATTTCACTCTGGTAGACCTTAAGGCTGGCTTGTATACTCTTACAAGACCTGATCTGTTTGCTCACGTCTTCTGGTAGCAGACAGATATGTTCATGGAATATTACCTTTTTCTCATATTGTTTAATCTGATTCATGGCCTGAAGGGCTGCTAGGAAGAACTGAGTCCTGTCAGATAATGTCTTATTTAAGTGCTTTCTTCTCTGCCAAACCAGATCACTAAGGAAATCCACATGATTTTGGGCATCTGATAGACTTTTTTCGAGCATTTGTCTTTCATTAAGCCCTAAATTAGTTTTCACTCTATCAGCTTCCTTTATTAATGTTTTCAAAACAAGCTGCTTGGCTTCTACTTCACTACAAAGGGTGAGGTGATCCATGAGAAAATTTTGAGCCAGTTCAGGAGGTGGGCTGTGTTTAAGAGCTTCAGAGATGCTAGGCTGCTGCTCTTCTGCCCACTCCATTAATTCTTGAAGTTTGGCTTGCACAACACTCAACTCTTGTAATGTGGTGACAGACAGTTGTATTTTCCTCTTGACTTGGTCCTCCAGCTGGATCCAGGACTGCTCAAAGTATCCTGACTGTTCTTTGACTAGTTCTCTATCATCCAAATTTAGATGTTCAGTCACTTTTTGCCTCTGCTCCTTTAAGTTTTCAAGAGCAAGCTGTTTATCCTGCAGAGCCACTGACAACTTTTTCAAAGCCTCAAGATGTGTAGCCGTACTCTCAGCATCAGATCTGTTAAACAAATACAACAATGCATAGTAAATATTTCTATTACAGAGCAAGTTTTAGAGAAAACTTTTTCATCATATATATAACTGATTCTTACTGCAAAGTACTATGTGTGTGTATGTTTTGACTTACAACATGTACCTGCAGAGTTCAGAATATTAAACACACATACAATTTCACCATTACAGCATCAAGCATTCACTTTAGAGTTGGGAAAGGAAGAAACAAATTAATTTATTAATGAAATTCATTCCAATGAGCCTTTACACTCAGGAGCTCAGCTGTTCATCTGAAAATCTACAACAAAACACTGCAAAGTTTATTTTGAAATATAGATCTGTGTATAGAAAGTGCACAAAAGTTAGAGGTCCATGTGATAAATAAAAGGAATGCTGGAGATTGGCACAGATCAGAGGTGGGTTTCAGCAGGTTCTGACCAGTTCTGGAGAATCTGCTAGAAAGGTGCATCAAACTAAATAAAAACTGTTCAGGGTGGTGATAGGCTACATGATGACATGGGAGAAAGAAAGACACAAGAATCAGTTTGTGGGTCTGCAGGTCTAGAGATAACTCCCTGATTTCTCTTATCCCTCTTCTAGCCCTGGTAGCTGATCCCCAGTCTGGAAGAGGAGTCAGGAGTCAGGATTATAGCCAGCTGCTTAAATGCTACCAGAGCATTTAGTCTCACGGATTATGTGGTCCACAGGATTAGAAATATGGTAGGTAAAGGCTCAGCTCCTGTCATGGGATATGAGAATGACCTTGGGAAAGGGAGGAAGGAGAAAGAGAGAAAGAGTTGCAGGCTAGGCAATGGTCACCTAAGAGGCAATAGAGCCTGCAGAAGTAATGGAGGCACCGCATGCATGTCAGAAGGGACCACCTCCAGTTTCTTGGACTGTAAAGGCAAGGGGAAGAGGAGAGAGATGTACTTTCAGACTTGCAAGAGTCTGTTCATGTGACAGAAAGATAAAGACAGAGCTAGTACTTTTGGATATGATTCTTATCTGGACTATCTCACCAGGCTGACAGCTTCCCTGTCCTGCTACCTCCCAGCTCTAGGAATCTGTTGGAAAGGAGCTTGTACAAAGGAGTTATGCCCTTGACAGTTGGTCAGAACTAACCTTGACAGCCCCATCTCAGTTAAGGAGAGAGATTGCCAGGTTTTCCTATCTTTGGTGACTTGTGGAAGGATCTGAAGGAAACTGAATCACTTCTTTCCTTAACTTGACTTTCACACAAAACATAAGGAAAACAAACAATTTCTGTAGCAGAATACAGACTGGCAATTTTGGCAGCAAATTTTATGCTGACATTATTTCCTTTTGGCTGAAGGTCTGTTGGTTAGAACATTAACTGTCCTAGGGGAAATCCCACGGATTGCTTTGGTTGGTCTTATTGTACCTTTCACCTCAATGATCTATTTCAGTGTTTTTTTCATGTGTATGTGTAAAAACTGTGCTATTTAATAATATTCCCAGTGAAAAAAGATCTAAATGGTATAATAAAACATGCTGAGATAGAAGAGGGAGTACTAAATTAAGTGAAAAAATATGAATTCCTAGTAATTCTTAATGCTGATCAAGTAACAAAGCACAGACGTAGTTCTGTCAAAAATAAGGCAAGGAGACCATCCTTACCTTGCCAAGTGATCCCATTCCTGTGTAAAGTTTTCTAAAAATACTTCTACTGCATTTAGGCAATCATGATAATCTGTTGTTCTCTGAAAATCTTCTTTTCTACGTAAGAGCACGTTGCTGGTTTGAAGGCAAAGATCAAGCCAATAGTTGCTCAAGCGTCCTACTTCCTTATGCTCTGGTGACTCTTGCCCTTCTGTCAATTTGCTCACTTTTTCAGTCACTGCAGTCAAAACTGTCTGTTTAGATTGCAGCTTCTGGCTGAAGTCCTTAATATTAGGCGATACAAAAAAGAAAATAGCAAGAAAGAATTCTGTTAACATCTAAAAAGGGTTACTGAATTGTGTTTCAGATTCTACGACAAAGCCATAAATTAAGAAAAATGCATTTCTCCCTTTCATGTGATTGTAATATTTTTTTGTTTTTGTTTTACAGACTCTTTTGGGAACAAAGGAGTAAGACTTGTTTAATAACAGAATAATAGAGTTGGAAGGTATCTTGAAAGTCTTCTAGTCCAACTCCTGCTCAAGCAGGAAACCCAATACCATTTAAGACAACTACCCTTTCTACCCGCATTTGACTCATCTCTTTCATAGTCCAGAAACTATCGAACTATAGCTTGTAGACCAACTCTGTCCCACCACTTGCTTTTGTATAGCCTGAGAACTAAGAGTGAGTGGATAGATGAGCAGGTCATCACCATGACCAAGCTTCAGCTGAGCTCAAGGGCAAGAAATGGGGCTGAGGACTGGAGCAACTTGGGTGATGCCAACCGTCTATCAGTGGCCTCCTTGCTGCTGGTTGGCACTGGCCAATGGCTCTCTCACTCCTTGGACTGCAAACTTGCCATATACAACTGTGGAGATGAAGGAAGGGTTGGATCCAGCCCTTTACAGCAGGGATCCAGGCTATGGCCCAGTACCAGTGTGCAGCTTGTTGGGCCGTGGAACAGGTGGGCAAGCATGTCCTCCACTTGTGCAAATGGAGTTGCTCATGTGGACGTGCACCTGCCACTTGTGCAGAACAATCCCCTCTCCCCACCCTCGTTGCCACTGCTGGTTTTCCGCAGAGCTGGAAAGGTTGGGGATCGCTGCTTTATAGTATAGAAAAAGTTTGTCATGCCCTGTCCTAATGTCACACTTTAGAAGTATTTCCCTTTACACTTTTCCAGGTCTGGAAGTAGCTATTCTTAAACATATTCTTTAATTAGATATTAGTTTAGTTAAATAGATTTCCAAATACTAAATCTCTTCAGCAATAATGCTGAACCCCTCTGCTTGCTGTAAATAGTTTTTCTTCCTTGCATAAATTCCATGTGATCATTTGATTCTTCTTCCTACTAATTCAATATCTTAATGCTGGAATATACTGTTGTATATATTCCATTTTCAGAATTCTTTGGACGAGTAACTGTAATTGCAACATCATGTACTTGCAATTTTATGTACCGGCACTTGATTTTATCATTTATTTCCTGAAATTTTATTTTCTTGGCTCTTTTTTATTTTAAACTGAGAACCTCTTATTTACGGATTAGAGTGGATTTTATGGAAACAAATTTGGTTACAGAATTCAAAAATGCTTTTCAATTCTGTAACTTCTAAAAACAATGTAACCTAAATGATGAAATGCCATCCCTGTTCCAATTCTTTCCCAGTGTCTTCATTTGTTCAAAATAAATAAAATAAAACAGCAAGGTGCATGTTTCAAGTGAATTGTAAGAAAAGTGTCTGGGTTTCTGAAGTGTAGCGATTTTGCTGCAGTTCATTAAAGCAGTGGTCTTTTTCAGGTTTCTATCTAAGCTTTAAAAAATGTTACTGCTGGTTAATTTTCTATTGTCACAAAGAAGCCAGACAATTTCAGAAGTAAACAATTAATTATGTATTTCTTCTTAATAAAATAAGAGATGTTCCTTACCTTCACCTGTAAAACCATGTTATGAGCAATATTTAATTCCAGCTCTGCCCCCCGTCTCTTCATATTTTGCAATTGCTGCTCTGCATCCTGGAAATAAATCCAAAGTTCCTCTTTCATTTGCTTTATTTCTTCCCAGCCCTGAGCAAGATACTGGGAGTTCATTATCCTATCTTCAATCTGGAAAATACAGGGAGGAATAATGGAAATATTTTAATGTAATTAATTCAGAGCTGTCTTAGATGTACACTATCCATTTATGTAGGTCAGGAGATTTACATTAGAAGGGGGTGGGGAGACAACCTATAAGAGTGGAAGATAAACAGAGCATGCATAAGTCTCTAATGCTCGTGTTATATGAGTTCTATGCACATGAATTCTATACAAAACAGTTGTAACCATCCTTATAATAGTTATACGTCAATGAAGATTCAATCTGGAAAAAAAAATAAATTAATGTAATGTAAAGTCAGATGAACCTCATTATCAGGAAACAACAGATTTTCTTAAAGAATTAAACATAACAAATGAATATCTTTGAATTCTGTCCCGAGTTATATTCTTTCCTCTTTCTTTATTATCTTTCATTCTGGAGTCTAAGGAACCAACTTCTGCAAGCATGACTGTAAGCATGTTTCTTTATTAGCTAATTACCTAATTGGTGAGAAAGTAAGATAATCGCATGTCTAAGAAGAATGAGAGAACAGCTGCTACAATTTATCCCATACAATCTCCTTTGTTAATTGAAGTACAGTAGTTATCTCTTCAAACCAATATTACCTAATATGAACCTGTAAAAAACATAATTACATGTCTAAGAAGAATTACAAACAGCTGTTATAGTTTATCCCATACCGTTTGCTTTGCCACTTGAATATCTGTTGCTGCACTTTTTACTGTGCTGCTTGATAAATCGTCAATGGAGCATAATAGATCCAAATAGGTGTTTGCCTGCTCTTGCATGGCTCTAAAATGTTTAACCTAAAAAAGTAAGAAAAGATTATCAACAAAACATATGATTTTCAAATTCCCCTGAAAATGCTTTGGAAATTATAAAGCATAGCAAAATAATAAACTGCTCATGGTATTGATATTAAATGACACATTTCTTTCTGTAAATATTAATAAAGTAACCGAAGAGACTCTGTATTGATTATGCATCTGCATTGTGCACATTAAAAATATGAATAGTTCAGATTACATTTAACTTTCTAATTAAAAGTAACTTTGACTTCCACAGATTCTCTCTCTCTCTCTCTCTCTCTCTCTCTCTCTCTCTCTCTCTCTCTCTCTCTCTCTCTCTCTCCATGTTTGTGTGTGTTATGTATCTTTCAATGGATTACCCAACTGAAGTTTGGATCATTTATTGGCTTCACTGAAGAAAAAGGACAATTTTGCTTCTTACTGCAGAATTAAAAACAACAGTCTGACTGTCTAAACACACTATTCTTCATCTGAACGCAGCAATCACTGATTGGTTTCTTTCTGTAGGTCTTAATACAGCCCAGTCTTCATAGCATTATAATCTGAAATATTATCTTTTGAAGTCTATTCTGCTAAAAGAAAAATGTGCTTTTATATTTGCAGAGTAAACTTAGAAGAATTATTGGTGTGTAGTAGAACACAATAGAAATGCCATTAGGTTTCATCGATCTATTCCATGTTAAATTTATAAGCAGGATATTTTAAAGGTTCAAGCTTAGTAAATACCCAAAAATATCATTTTGGAAAAATGATCTCAAATTAAAAATAGCTAGTAAAATAAGCATAGTTAAGCTATCATGTGCATTTCTCTCTGTTTGTATGTCTTTATCACATTTATTAGTTATAACATAATCAATTTAATAAATGCCATAAACAAGTGAGCTTGTTTTGCTTAGTGCAAAATTGTGTGATTGTTTTCAGATCACTGGGCAGGAATGAAGAGGCTTTTGATGACCAAAGGACATGCTTAACATTTTTTAAGAATCTGGGGGCCCTATAATACACAATGAGAGTGAGAGAGTAATGCACAATAGCTGGGATTATATCATACGTTTACCCTATTTATTGAGTTTGTTCAAGGAGGTTCATCTACACTTGACCCAAGATTGTCTTCTGGGAAAGCAGAGTTGATACTTCTAATGGTTTTATCAATCTCTGGAATATAATCCATGTTCTTTCTGATATTTAAAAACTCTTTAAAAAGAACCTGCAGCTCAAATAAGTAGCCTTGACTGTTCAGATCAAACTTAATTTCTTGGATAGGAGATATTGGAAAATTAAAGGACTGAAGGCTAGAGTAGATAATGAAAAGGGGAGAGTGGAGTGGAGTGAAGTAGAGAGGAGAGGAACATTTCCACTTAGACTGCTGATACCTGCTTAATGGCATCTGCTGAACTAGAAGGTCGATGCGGATTGGCCTTTAACTCTGGACAAACTGTACAGAGCCAAGCTTGACATTGCTGAAGAGTATCCTGATGGTTAACATGTTTCTGGAGTTCATGCTCCAAACTTTGATATACCTACAAGAAATAAGAATAAGAAGTAAGAATTCCTTTAATATTAATGATTATTACTAACTGAAAATGGACTCTTGGCCAAAAATATAGTCTAGCTGATTAAATTGAGTGCTAGACTATAGAAATCATTGTACCTTTATAATGCTAATTAATATAAAATGAATATTCCCTATACATTATTCCAAAGTTTGTCTTGAAATATTCTACTTTGGTAAATATCTATGGAGATTCTCAATCATCCAGGTCATGGTTATCCCAAAGGTGCTTTTTCAAAAGACAACTGGACTTTGTTTTTTCTTGAAGACTGAGGAAGTTTCTTGGATGAGAAGCAAAACGTCTTCAAGGAAAAACAAGTTGCCTTTTCAAAAAGCAACTTTGGGACTACTTTTGTAAATGTTTTCAAGCCCCCCGCCCAATTGTTATTAAATTCAGTTTTTAGAAACTGTTAAGAAACTATCCCAGTATCTTATTATGTTGAGCCAGTTTCTACCTAATTGCCACCACTTGGTTCCTGTATCCCCTGCCAAGTATTAAAAGATTGATGCTTACTTTTTGAGTTGTGCTACAGATGGCTGAATAGCTATCTCTCGTTCCCTGCAGCTGGGTTTCTATATTTTGTTTAAATTTTGCTTGGAGATGTTCTGCACACTCTTTGATTAAAGAATCTCCCTTGCTCTTAAGGATATTCAGGCGATCTTCAAATCCAGCAATTTCTTCCATCGTTGCCTAAAACATTATTAAATTATATGTAGGTCAGAATGCTCTTAAATGACAGGAAAATATATTACAGTTGAATGTTAATGAAAAAAATGCCTAACAATATGTTACAGGAGTGTTGGAGCAGAGACTGTAAAAGATATACTTAAATTTCTGAGTAGAGAATTTGTACTTAAACGAATTGTTGATGGTGCACTGGTTACAATGGAGTATTGCAGGCTAGTTCTGCTGACTGCCGGCTGCCAGCAGTTTGGCAGTTTGATTCTCACCAGCTCAAGGTTGACTCAGACTTCCATTCTTCCGAGATCATTAAAATGAGGACCCAGATTGTTGGGGGCAATATGCCGACTCTATAAACCACTTAGAGAGGGCTGTAAAGCATTGTGAAACTGTATATAAGTCCAAGTGCTATTACTATTGCTAAATGTCATTTTCCTAGCTTATGATACTATTTATGAACTGACCAGTTAATCCTAAAAATATTATCAGGAACCCTAACTCATTTGTTCATTTGTGAAAGTTTTTTTAAAATACACTTTAGCTTTTTATAATTTTATAATATTATACATTTTTTTTAAAAAAACCTTTTCATTCCCCTTTATCTTTTTTTAAAATTACCAAGAGAACTTAGTAGTTAGCAGTACATAAAATCTAATAAAATGAAACATTTTCTGTAATTTATGAGAAAAACCTGTATAAGATTATAGTCTACAAATCAGTGGTGGGTTTCAAACTTTTTTACTATTGGTTCTGTGGGCATGGCTTGGTGGGCGTGGCAGGGGAAGGATACTGTAAAATCTCCATTCCCTCTCCAATCCAGGGGAACGTTACTGCAAAATCCCCATTTCCTCCCGATCAGCTGGGTCTCAGGAGGCAGAGAATAAATGGGGGCGGGGCCAGTCAGAGGTGGTATTTACCGGTTCTCCGAACTACTCAAAATTTCTTCTACCAGTTCTCTAGAACTGGTCAGAACCTGCTGAAACCCACCTCTGCTACAAACAAAGGAAGCTGTATACAAGATCTTACATTATTAATCAACTAAAAATATAGGATTATTTATGTATTACAAAGACTGCATATAATGTTCACTGAAAATCATCTAACGTTTGAGGATGGTGGTAGTCTTTTTCTTAAGTATAGAAACACTGAATATATATGGTTTCTATGTACACCTGTATATATATCATTATTTTCCTATCTGTAGACAGTAATAAAAATAACTAATTGTCAAAATCTTAATTTATTTAAATGTTTGCTGTCTTGGTTTGTTAAAAAAACAACAGAAATGATTTATATAGGATGTATTTTCTATTTTCTTTTCGATTGTTGAGAAACCTTTTCAAAGAACATTTATGAATATTAGAAGACAAACATTTCTTTACCTGAACTACAAAGTATAGTAACCATCTCTTCTACTAGAGAGTTGTTGATTATGTTGACCTACCTTGTGACTGGCTAATTGTTGTGTTATCACTTCTAGATCACTGTTCTCCATGAGTTCAGGGGTAATCAGCCTGCTGGACATCTGCAATAACCACTTTTCTACTTCCTGTAAGACACTATTATAGTCTTCATGTTGTTTCACTTTCTCCTCCAAGCTTGTGACCTGCAACTGCATTAACAGAAATCAGATACTTTTCAGTTGTTTCAAATGAGAATAATCTCAGATCTTCATTCTTAAAAGTCCAACTGCCCAATTTTCTTACTCATCAGTATGACAATCCTTTTTTATTTCATTTGTAAACTGCTACCTTAAATAAGGTATTTTATATGATGCTGACTCATCTCTCAACACAAGATCAGGTTCAACAGGATTTTAAGAGGTTCAAGAATTACTCTCAGAAAACAGAACTCTCTTCTCATAAATAAAATATAGTTAGATTAATTTAGATAATCCATATTACAAAAATAAATTTACTTTTAATAAAAAGTATTAATATTGTATATCTGGTAAAAAAAATACCTTTGCTATGTTGCAGAGCTCCTGGTATTCATTCTGAAGTTTTTGAATATTCTTATCTATATTAGTGTCACAGATCAATTCAAGAAGGCTTTCTCCTTTTTCCACAACAGATTTGATTAAAGGTTCGTGGGATAGGATGGTCTGCTGCACTGTCTAAAATTAAAATCCAATTAAATATTTTTTAAAATACAGTGCAAGAAAAATAAATACAGATTTATTTTTGAAGAGAAAGAGAAATCACATTCTCTTTATAGGACAGAACTCAGCAAAATATATATCATCTTAAACAGGGGTGGGTTCTGCTTACCTTTACTACCGGTTCGCAACAGGGCCGCTCGCTTCGCTCGCTTGCACGTGCGCATGCACAGAAGCATTCTGATGACGTCGGGGTCGGTGGGCGGAGCTTCCCTCCGGTTTTACTACCGGTTCTATAGAACCGGTGTGAACCGGGGGCAACCCACCACTGATCTTAAACAAATAACTTCATTTGATGTTTGCTCCTTTCAAAACTTTATCACAAAGGTGATAGAAGGAATCTTGTATTTTCCCATTATCTATCTATCTATCTATCTATCTATCTATCTATCTATCTATCTGTAAAAAAATCTATTTGGTGGCATTTGACACAAGAGATCTTTTGAAAAGTAAACAAAGGGAAAAACTTGATAAATCTCCATTTTTTAGATTAAAAAAAAAAAAGCCCTGGTGGCCCAGTACTGCAGGCTAACTCTGTTCATATTGCCAGGAGCTCGATTCTCTCAATCCTGACCGGCTCAAGGTTGACTCAGCCTTCCATCCTTTCAATGTTGGTAAAATGGGAACTCAGATTGTTGGGGGCAATATGCTGACTCCATAAACTGCTTAGAAAATGCTGTTAAGCACTGTGAAGCGCTATATAAGTCTTATTGACTTATTGACCTATTGTTATTAGGACAAGGATTTAACATTCACAATGTGAAGATTAGTCAGGAAAAAGAATCTCACTAACCAGCATTACAGATGCAGGGACACTGGAAAGTGTTTGTTAGATCATATTGCATGACTGCAGCTTAGGGAGACCACTGAAATTTTGTGATGGTCTGCTCATTTAATGATTATATTGATAATACTATGTTTAAGAATGGGTATTTAATAAGAAAGCATCAGTAAAATTTAGATTGTCAAACTGGATATCTGAAAATATCTAGGGGAAATAAGTTTCTAATTGAAGAATCCTTTCATTTTGTAAGGCACAACATTATCTTTACCTTGTATTTTGATAATTGTGCCTTCTTCTCATATAATTCCATTTTTGGATCCACTGTATTGTGCAGTATGATTTGATAATCTGTTAGCCACTGTGTCTGTACTTTGTATTTATCTAAGAATTCCTTTGTTAAGTGGAGACATTTCTCTACGGTTGTACATTCCTTTCTGATAGAACAAGTCATTTCATCAAGTTGTTCTACATAATCACTGATTTGTTTCTTAAGTTGTTCAGCTTCATTTTCCTCAATGTACTTAATAGCTCTTTCTCCCTTCTCACGGGCGGATTTGAGCAAACTGTGACCAACTTCCATGTCACTCATGAGATCCTGTGAACAAAAAATGCACAATATTTAAAAGTAAAACAAATCATTTGTGCAAATTCAGAGTGCAAAGATATTCTATTGCTAGAAATTGATTCACTTGATCACATTTTTATTTACCTGAATTCAAACAGGATTTTTGATCATGCACAGAGCAGTTCAAATTCTCTCTGAGGCATGAGCAATCAACCAGGAAGATGTAAATTATAACTTTTTGTCAAAATCAGACAATAATTAAATTAAATTAAATAATTTAAAGCAATTTAAGCCAACAAGATTATAGTTGTCTTAAAGTGGACATTACTTAATATTTAACCCTACTTGTATTTGGCCACAGAGTCGGCAGCTTTTAATTAATGTTTGTGTGTGAGTAGAAGTGATAAGGTAACAAGAAATCATCATGTGTATCTATTTTTTGGTGTAGCTTTCAATATATCCTTCTTACATATTATTGATATAATTTCAATTATGTCTCCATAGGTGCTTCTATATATTATCATGGAAAAACAGAATATTTTGAGGTTACATGGCATATAAATTTAATAAATAAAAAATAAATAAAATTTAACTAGCAGTTTACACATCAGTATTTCTTTAGTAATTTAATTATTGCACAGAAATGCTTATTTAGCATTTTAAAAAGATTAAACTGAAAATTATGGCAAGATATACAAGCTTTAAGGAAAATGCCATACCATCTATTGTCAGTATTTCAAATTCTAAAACATTATGTTACTGAAACAAGCATCTTTCAAATAGTATCCTAGAATTCTTGCTATATCTCAGTAATTCATCAGTTTTGTTAACATTTCTTTGAATAAAAGCAGTGTTGAACAATCTGCCCTGCTATTTCAGTTCTCTCTTTCTCTCCAGGTATTGTGCTATTTCACAGCAAAATAGCGGGCTCCAAATCTCATTCTTAATTGCATTTCATTCTCCAAAATATCTCTATAAATCCAGTATTTCTATAAATCAATGCAAAAGTAATTTCTAATGTAAGTAGTTTGAAATCCACTGTTCATAGATTTCTACATCCCTGGAGTGCTACATTTATGATATAAACACTAATGGCATATATAGTTATATTAGATATGCAGTGACAAATTGCAGTTGAGTTTACCTCAAGTTTTTGCATTTTTTTCTCCATTAATGCTCTCTCTGCTACATCACATTTTGTCACAACATTTTTGAATTTCCTAAGGATAGCTTCAGACCAGTCTTTGTAAGCACTGAAAGCTAATTCAGATTCTTCCAAACTTCGCATTTCTTCTTCTAGGAATTTTATTTGTTCCTGCAAGCAGATGAGAAGTGAGACTTATTATTCATCCATTCCTTGATACTCACACCTCTATTAAACCCACAAAATATTGTATTTATCAATGAAATGCAGTATACAGTTGGGAAATCAACTACTGCTATGACATCTTTCTTAATATAAACTAGACAATTCTTATGGAATATGGAAACATAAACACTGGTTGTCTTAGTTCACACAGACCATCTATCTTAGAAGGCAAAATTATGCCTTGTTTATGCTGATAATTCAATACTCCTTCAATGTTTATGGATATAAAAATGCCTCATATGCTGAAAGGCTAGTTGAACTTTGATACTACCTTTAACATAACATTGTCTTGTCCCAATATTGCACACCTCCTGGTCTGACATAGACAGATGAACAAGGATGCAGAGATCTGCATGTGCTTCCATTCACAAGGGACTCTATGATCACACAATATAACATGTATGCAAGTAGTATTTCTTTGTTCAGAAATCTATTCTCAGTCTGTGTATTACAAGGAATAGGGCCAGGAAACTGTACAATGAAGGTAGAGTTACCAATGTGCCTGAGAAAATCCTTTCACATGTAGTTACATTATTTTAAGTCTTAACAATATGTTGAAAAAATTGCAACAATGAACTCACAGATGCTATAAGAATAATTTGATTTCTTCAGAAAACACTGGTTATTTTTTAATCACCATTTCCATAGGTAATCCTTGACTTACAACCATAATTGAACCCAAAATTCTTCGCTAAGCAAGACAGTTGTTAAATGAATTGTGCCCCATTTTATGATCTTTCTTGCCACAGTTGTTAAGTAAATCATTGCAGTAGTTAAACTAGTAGACTAGTTATTAAGTGAAAATGTCTTTCCCATTGACTTTACTTCTAAGAAGGTCGCAAAAGGTGATCTCAGGACATTGTAACTGTCATAAATACAAGTCAGTTGCCAAGCATCTGAATTTTGATCACATGACCATGGGGATGCTGCAACAGTTGTAAGCGGGAAAAACAGTCATATGTCACTTTTTTCAGTGTCATTGTATTTTTGAACGGTCACTAAATCAACTGTTGTAAGTCGAGGACCACTTTTATTTCCTGAATTATCAGTTCTTATATAAAAAGAATTAGAGCTCTTGCCTTAGAACATGAGTTGTAAAATAGATAAAAATTATAAAGGAAGATTGAGAGTAGTTCAGTGTAACATAAATGACTGAAACTAATTCTAGTCTAATCTTACAGTTGAATATTAATAGTTGGTGAGTGATCCTTAGTATAATATTTAGCTGTATAATTAAATCTTCAGATATACAGAGATAAGAGAAGCAGAATGACAATTATTCCTAAAAATAAAGCACTTAGAAGTATATCTAAAAATAAATCACTGAATCTTTCCCCATTATTACATAATGCTTTCAGAACATTTTCACTATTTACCAGTACATGAAGAACAAGAGTTTGGTATCGAGAAGCAAGTTGGGTTGCTTGTCTTCCCATTCTACTAGAAGTATGAATTTCCTCCAGGAAATGCTGCGCCAACAACCCGACTTCTTCAACTTCATTTTTATAGACTGTTATTTCTTCATGACAATTCTGAAATAAAGAAATATTTTAAAAGTATTTCAGAAATGACATAATTGTGATTTATAGAACTCTTAAAAATAACAAAAATATGGAAACATGAATCTCAATTTATAAAATCAAGAATTATAAACCTGTGGTTTTAAGTTACAGAATATTTATAGTCTATATTTGCTCCACACACATACATTACAGAAAGACACAACACTCTCTTTAGTTATTAAATACAAAACTTGGTGAAGCAGAATCTTGTTGTTGCATAGTTGGTACTCAATACATTTTTATGAAGGTGTTTTTCTTGTTTTATTCTACATTAGCTTTTCATATATCAGTCAGATCTCATATGTAAATCCAAAAGGCCTACTCTGTCAACAGTATTTTCTTTGTTCTCAAATATTCAAAGATTATTTCATTGACTGATACAAACTCCCTTTCTTCTTACCCATAAGACTTTCACATAGTTGATTTTACTGCTTTCTAATGTTTCTAGTTCTTCTCATCAACATAACCCATTTATCTCTCTATACTTTGAGACTATATAAAAGATACATAATTAATCTGAGTTGCTGTCTGGTAAGGAAAACAGGAAATGGCATTTTGCTGCAAACTTTGATGCAAACTAAACTAATAAACATTTCTCAAATTAAATGAAGATTTATTTTGTTTTTAGCAATTTGAAGTTTGAAGCACGGTTTTACTGTATAAAGATTCCTTGCTATACTTTGGATTACAAAAGCCGCATAAAAATCAGTAGGAACATTCAGATGTGGTAGTGAAAAAGAAAAAGAACATGTTTGGAAAAAAGGACACAAAAAATCCATTTCTATTATTTCCCCAAAACACATACTTTAAAAATAGAATGGGAGCCCTTATTCCCAATAGCGATATGCTATAGTGGTAGACTAAAGAGACAATAAGGTGGATCAAAACTGAAGTACACTTAATATAGCTAAGATTAATATTTCCTCCCTTTCTCTCTCGGTCCCTCCTTTCCCTCCTCCTTCAAAAAATATCTCCATTTCATATACTATACAAATAGGTAATCTATGCTTATACCAAACAATAATAGTATGTCGTATTTAGCTTAAGAATATAAAGGTATAGATTGAAATGAATGTCAGTTTTCAGTTGTATGAATTATCAATGACTGCAATAAACAGAAGGAAAAGATTACTGGTGCTCATATATTATATAATGTCTTCACCTTCAACTGCTGAAGCTGGATTTCCTTTGTGGCTCGGTCAGATTGTCGGCTAGTCCTGATATTAACTTTCTCCTCCAGAGTTTTGAGCCATTGATCCATCTTCAGAAATTTATTCTCCATCAGTTTTAGTCTACTTAAAGTAGTATTCAGTTGTATCCTAACGTCAGAAAGCTTGTGTTGGTAGACTGTCCAATCTTGACGGAGAGACTCCAATACTCTTTCCTCCAACTGGGGTGTACCCCATGGGATTACTTCTTCTCTAGCATGGAGTGTTGCATTAAGCAATGCTTGTCCTTCAGCACAATGTACCTGTAATTCCTGAAATGCAAAAATATTGCATATTATACTTTCTAAACCAGATTTTTGTATTAGATTGTTTAAGGTAAAATTGTTTCTACAAATCTGGAAAAAATATGGTTATTATTTCCAAATTATTTCCAAATTATTTTCTGACCATGCACAGCTCTATAAAGGATCAGAATTTTACATAATATACCCAATTAATGCAAAATAGTAATTTTTATTCACAAGCTCAAATGGTTGATTGCTGTTAGTTTAGAAACAATATAAATTTGCTCCAAATAAGATTTTTGGCTGCACGAGACAAATTTAAAACATTAAAAGATGGCCTAACAAAGACTGACAAACTTGCAGAATGCTGTCTTTAGCATTTGATATTGATACTGAAACAAGATGTATCTGAAAAATAGAATCTAATGCCTCCTCCAAGTTGATTGGAATTTAGAAAACAAAGGATAAACTGCAAGGTAATTATTATTAGGGCAAAATTATTCTAAAATTCTACCTGGAGTTCTTGGAGTGTTGCTTCATATCTCTCTGTATCACCTTCAAGCGGTGATAAACAGTTGAGCTTTTCCTGTTCCTTTTCCAGCCATACTTCAAAGGCCTTCAAATTCTTTTGGTACTCTTGATGCAAGCGAACGTATCCTTCAGCTTTAGTTATTGTTTCCTATTGTTATCAGAAATATCCCGTTATGGTGTAAATCAACAGACTTTCCTGACACTGACCAAATACTGTAGGTAATGGTGATATTTTATTCCTATACTGCTGCTCATGAGCTTAAATATATCAGTGATTAATAAATAAATAGCTAAGAGATTAATATGCCAATCTTAGTACTCAAATTATCAAATTAAATGATGCTATTAATAAAAGTGATCCTTTTTTAACTAATAGAAATGCATTCAAATTACACATATGCACACATATACCCAAACATTCAAATACTATGAAATTTGTGGGCAAAGAAACAAAGGCATTTCTTTAACACCTTCACTAAACAATTATAGTGAAGGAGAATAAACATAGCATTGTAAAATGCAGCAATACCATTATTCTGTCTTTGAGGTGCTGGTATCTCTCATGAAGGTCTTGCAGTTCAAGCTGAGTGACATAATGCTCGGTCATGCCCGTGCTTTTGACTTCAATAGCTTCCAGCAGTGTACTGTGACTAAATATTTCTTCTTTAAGTAACTGTAGAGGATAGATATCGATTTAACCACTTAAAATAATATATATTGTAAACGATATATAATTAAAACCTAACTACAGGAAACAAAAGGATTAACTTTCCCAGGGTCAAATCCCAGTAAGACTTTGCCTACAATCCTGTTATCATAAAGGAACAAAAATGAGGCTAAATAGTAAATGTAGTAATTGTAGTTTTTCTGAAGCTAATCCAAAGCAAAATTCAAAACAACAGTTAACATTCTGGATTGTGAATTAACTTTATTGACCATGAGGAACTCAGAACCTGTGCAAAAAAAAAAATCATGGAAGATTTATAGATCTCTAGAAAGGAACAGCATGTAACAAACCTGGACTTAATAATCTTTTTGACAGCTTTTTTCAGTTGTACAATTAAGTTTTTAAATATGTGAATTAAAAAAAAATCAAACATTTAAAACGCCCATGGGCCCATCAGCATTCTTATATATCACCATTATTTTATTTGTGAACTGTTAAGGCTCCTTAGGGGTTTGTCAAAATAGTAACAATAATGCTATATTTGTTGATTAAAGAATAAGGAGAAGTAAAAAATGAATTTAAGTTCTATTCTGAAGTTACGCATGTAATCAGAACACAGATAAACATTAAGTTTTTAAAGTCTTTTTTAAATAGGAGCTATTTACATTAAAGAAAAAAACTTTTTCAGAGTTGAGAAATAGACTTTAATATGCCAAGAGAAAGCAACTCCTTTGATAATATAGTATTTTTTATTCTGCAAGGGAATATCTATCATCTATCTATCTATCTATCTATCTATCTATCTATCTATCTATCTATC
>WNWU01000005.1:11792380-11813820 GCA_012654045.1 Ptyas mucosa
ATCTATCTATCTATCTATCTATCTATCTATCTATCTATCTATCTATCTATCTATCTATCATCTATCTATCTATCTTTTCTCTCCCCCACCCCCACCCCCCGCCTTTACTATTTTTTTATAAATGATTCAAGATGGCATACATATCCAATACTCTTTCCTCCTCCTCTTTTTTCCATCAACAATTCTGTGAGGTGGGTTGGGCTGAGAGAGATGGCCCAACGTCACCCATCTGGCTTTCAAGGCTAAAACAGGTATTTTGCTTTCTTGCCTGGTGAACCAAAATTGTTCTACTACTAAAATATGCTATTGCAATTATATTTTTTTAGGATAGACTTTCTACAAACCTTAGATTTGCTGAGTGAAGATTTTTTTTCCCTCAGTTCAGAATACTGTCTTTCTGAGGCATTCATAATTGCTTCTATTTTGTCCATCCAACTACTAAACTGCTGAACATCATCTTGGTAGCTTGTCCACTTGGAGAGAGCTCCTTCAAGCTGGCTGAAATGTTAATAGTAATACATATACTTAGTTCTGTATCAGAATAATTCAATAATCTAATTCCAATTACATTATCACCAAATGGTTCTAATTATTCTATATATATTAAGAATACCTATATTATGGATGTGCAATGCATTTATAGAAAGCACTCCACATTAGAGAACTATTAAAGCAGCTGTGCTATTTGCAAGGCTCTTAAGAGTTATTTTGAAATAATCTGGTTGTCCTGGCTGTCTCTGTATGTTTATACAAGGCCAGCTATTTCATTTAGCCGACATCCCCAAGTGTTTGGTCTTTTAATGAAATGGTAAAATCTGTGGAACTGGGAGAAATACCTAAGGAAATTATCATACACAACAAGAAGGAGATATTTATACCTGATCGCTGATCAACAACAATTGATTGTTGATGGGTGTTGTTTGCGTGTTGTTTGCGTGTTGTTTGCCATGTTTAAATTAGTATTTTTTGACAAAGAGAAAAGGAAAAAAGACTCTTGAACAGCTACTGTTTCTTACCATTGTTTGATGGAATTTTAATATTGTATTACATTTCAATACAGGTGACAAATAATTTGGGGGATATCTGACAGAGTCTTGAGGAACTCCTAGGCTCCTAGGTTCATTCTTAAGTAACACTGATGTAGACTATTCTCTGTATTTTGTTATGCTGAGGTTTGCATAGTGCATTTTATAAATTCTTTCATACCCATATTGTGTTTTACCTTTTGCAGTAGATACACATAGATAAGAGGGAAGCCCATGTGTCCTTAAGTGTTTTTAGCTGTTGTTCAATCGCAGATGCTCCTTCTACTGACGTACTTTGCAAAACAGATTCTCCTCTTGTCACCACCATTTTCATTTGAATTTCTTTCTCTTGCTTTAATGAAAGGATTGCCTGAAAAGCAAAGAGACTCTGTTTCTATTCTTATTGTGATCCTGTACCTTTTCCCAATTATTTATCTATATATTTGTGTCCCATCTTTATTATTTGTAGCAACAGCACTTAGATTTATATATACCGCTTCACAGTGCTTTACAGCCCTTGGTTTACAGAGTCAGCATATTGCCCCCAACAATTTGGGTCCTCATTTTAGCGACCTCAGATGGATGGAAGGCTGAGTTAACCTTGAGCCTGGTGAGATTCCAACTGCCAAATTGCAGTCAGTCAACAGAAGGAACCTGCAATACTACATTCTAACCACTGCGCTGCTGCGGCTCATGTACAAATAATTCAAGGCAGCGAAAAATCCAATACACCTTCCTCCTATTTTCTTAAATATTACCTCACTTTCCTCGCTCACCACTCTTTTTTAAGGGCTTTCCAAACAGGAAATTTGATTTTAAAAAATGTTGAGGAAAATGTTATTAGTGAAAAAATTTAACAAAACTGTAGTTTTCAGAAAGAATATTTACAGTTTTGTAGAAGTAAAGGAGTTTTTATCTATTGTGCTCACTGATACCTGGGTATTTCAGCAATTAAGAAAGGACAATGAGACTCCTGTACACAGCAATATTTTTGGTCAATTAAAAGTCTGCTCCAATAGACTTTAAAAATAAACAAACCGTTAGGTAGCCGTAACTACTGAGAAACCACATTAATCACTACAAGATATTGATTACCATAAAGCAATCCACAATTTTAATATGGGAAGCAGAATTCAAATGTTTAAATAAAAAAAAAACGTATAAAAGTACAGCCCAGGTACATTATTACTTAAAATTGATTGAGCCAGAATAAGGATGTTGCCCTGCTGGGGATTTATACTTTGGGAGTCAGATTATTTAGCAACTAGGATACATGTGCCCATAGCAGTACTGACCCCAAATCCCAACTGTTTGCAAACTATCAAATAGTTTATTGAATAAGTCTCCAACTATTTCAACGCTAAGCTGATTTTTTTTTTTTTGCTAAAACCATTTGGTTACAGTAAAGAATATAATATAAATAACCAACCAAGTAAATAAATAAAATACATAATAAATAAACTGCTTCAAGTCTACCAGTCAATAAAATATACCGTATATATATACCGTGCATCTCTCTCTCTCTCTCTCTCTCCTCTCTCTCTCTCTCTCTCTCCCTATCTCTATCTCTATCTCTATCTCTATCTCTATCTCTGTCTATCTAACTAAGTAACTCTTGGAAAATATATAATTTTATATAATCCATTTTACACTATTAGACAATATAATATAAATCAATGAATAAAATCATTTAAAATGGAAATCCTGATGTGTAGGATTCTTTGACATCTGATCTGCTTACCTCAAGCTTTGCCATTCTATTATCGAGGGCGTTTTTGTCTGCCGTGGGACAGCAGTAAGATTCAAGCACCTGAATTGTATCTACCATCCAGTCCTGAAGCTCCTTCAGCCCATGAGAGAATTGTTGGTGCTCTGCTACTATTCTGTCCATTCTGGAGACCTTTTCCTTAAATTCATACAGATGTTAACATTACCAACCATTCAGATAATCTATCATTCCACTAGAGTTGAAAAAAAAAATCAGAAAGGGAAATCTCAGAAAACTAAGTTCAGAATGAGTAAACGGGCAAAATTTTAACTGCCCCATTTTTCCTCCTGTGTGTTTCTCCAGGATTCACATATCACTTACTGCACTGAATCCAGAACTAAAATTTGCTTGGAACTAGACTACTGTACATGTTTGACATATTTAATGAATGTGGCTGGGTGATTCTTTTGATTATACTTTTTAAATCCTTCTTGCATTTATAAAAATCACATGTGGCGACAAGTTATGGATCCCAGTACAGATAATATTTTTTTAAAGTTACGTATGCATTGGATACACTTGTTAATTATATAGTATGCACATTTTATTCAGTTCGATATGCATTATTTATCAGTGGGATAGGCCTGCCCCACCCATGGCAGCAGGGTAGGCCTGCCACAGATCCCATTGGTCAAGGAATTCCAGCAGGTGGGATCCAGGAAAAGACTATGGTTTTTGCTATGGTTCCAGCCCGATCTGCCCCCAACCTCCTGACCTTCCATAAAGGCCTGAAGATCTGGCTCTGCCAGCTGGCCTGGGGCCCCAATGAAGGAGTATCACGTTGGAGGTGACTGATGAACTATTAGTAGATCCCACATTCCCCCTCCCGGGGCCTTCCCCTTGAATCCTCCCCTATATATATAGTTTTACTGTTTTTAATGGTGTACGCTACACAGAGTTGCCTCATGGCGAGATGGACAGCAAATAAATTTAATAAATAAAATAAACTTATATATGAACAGAATGGTAAACTGGTGACCCACCCAAGGTCTTCATTTTATAACGATTCAGGAGATCATGCATTGAATGAGCAGTGCGTTCTTCTTTCTTCTGCTGGTTAGGCCTTGGATTTATTAGTTTAAAAGTTCACAATGTTCCTCTCTTACAAAATGATACCTATCTGTTTCCTGTTTCTTAATATAAAATTTCTCTTAATACGGTATGCCTTCAACCATACTGGTTTTAAAATACAGATAAAAGCCATTTGATAAACAGATATGCAGCATATCAAAAGACAGGCTTCTATTTTTTACTAGATTTGTTGCATAAAAGCACATATAGGAGCATTACCTTTGTTAGGTTGCTCAGAGCAAGATAGAAAGATGATAGCTGAGAAACTCTGTGCACAAAGTTTTTGCTGGCAGCTTGTTCTTCCCAAAGCTGCTGAGCTTTTTCTTTTAATCTGCTGAGCTGAGGCTCATTACATTTTATTTCTTCAAGGACAGACTGCAAAGCATAAGCACATATCTGTTTAGTACTAATGCGGGGGGGAAAAGAGCAAGCAGCAAGGAAGGTAGATGGATAGAAAAGTTCTGTCAGACTTGGAAATGCTAAGCCTTTCCTAATGATCAGTTTCACATGTGACAGCGTGTATTGTTTCTTCAGCAGGGGGATTAAATACCTTTCTTCAAAATAGCGCTTCGGTTTCAAGCAGTTTTTCAGCAATCTAATCACAATATTTGTTAATGAAAAATAGGATAAAATGCCCATGACATAAACATATTAATCAAGGTTATAAACATTGTATAAAGCCTAGTCTGTTGTTATTGATCAATATTCTCTCTCCCCCACACGTGGGAGAGTGAACGTGTTCTGTGAACATTTTTCTTTGCCAAGAGTGAGGGATATTTTTTGCAGTATCAAATTAAATATCTCCTTGCAGACCACATCAGCACTGGATTGAATAGTCTGGTGTTCAAAAAGATTTGAACTTTGAAATGAGATTTGCTAGATTTTTCCACAACAGATAAAATTGTCTTTGGGCTGATCATATGAATCAGCTCGTACATAAGAACATATAACCTAAAGAAACATTGTCAGACAAGGAAACCCAAACTCATTGGCAGCATCACACTGTAATGAACAGGGACACACATTCAATTTTGCAGCTGCCAGGATTGTTGGACGAGCAGGCACAAAAATAGCCAGGGAAGTGATTGAAGCCTGGGAAACAGGCCCTTCATCAGTCAACATGAGTGCTGATTGGTGGTAACCAGTCTATCAAGTACTTAGAAGGCGAGGGCTGGGCAACACAAGCAAACGACAGCTAATGACGTAAAAGCCAGCCATCAGCATATCCCAATCAACATCTAAAAAGCCACTTACAACAGACACATATCACACACAGAACAGCACACACTTTGCTAGAGAGAACCTCCTTGAAGATGGGCTCCAGCACGAGTCCAAAAGCTTGGAAGACAAAACCTCCGGCCCCGGTGACCAATCCATAGTGTATTCGCCTTCATTCGTAAAAATATCTATTGGCTCCAAACATGTTTAAGTAAATAGAGATATCTTATCTTAATATTACCTGTAGATTCTGATGCTCTCTCCTTTTGGTGGAAAGGTCATGCAGATTATTATTACTGCTTTGCACCATTTCTTTGGTTTTAATTAACCAATCTTGAAGAGGTTCAGCACTTGTTTCGAAGTCTTTCATCTGTACCTTTAAATTCTAGAAAAAAATCAGGATAGGCAGCATTCATTGCTAGTCCATAATTTTGGATAAAATATTTTCACCATACGGTCCAGTATCCAGAAGCCCTATTAAATCTAACATTGTCATGATATATTTCTTTGCTTAGAGAAAGAGAACCAATATTCTGTACAGACTGTCCCAAACTATTGAAACAGAATATATGTAAGACTGTCTTTAAAGTTCATCCAGAATCTTTAGTTAATTAAAAGATAAATTAGCTTGCCAAACATATGGAACATATCTTCCCAGTATTAATTGGCTATATGGCCTCCCAGTCCTTTTGAAACATAATACAAGCTTTGGTTACTAATCTGTAAAACACAATAAAGGTCTGGGATTTGAGAATCTATCTGCCTGGCTTTAGTAATTGTTCTCAGAAATTCTTCTTTGTATTTTCCAAAATATAATTATGTTAAAAGTGACCAAAAACAAAATGGCTTTAAAAACTTTATTAAAGATCGAGACAAAAAAGGTATAGATAAAAGATAAGATCCATCATTTAGGCTTAATGTAGAATTAAGTGCAAGTACATTTAGAAGGAAAAGTTTTTTAAAAATGGTTTCAACTTATTGATTTCTTTTATAATTGATCTCATACCTCTAAAGTTGTTTCCTTTTGGTGCAGAGTGGAAATAAATTTCTTCCAGTCCTCTTTGGCTGAGGCAATTTTGGTCTGAATGGATTTAACTTTTTCTTTAGGTAATATAGAACTTAAGAGTTCTCCTTTGGATACCACTAAATTTAATTTATGTTGACCAGTCTCAGTTTCAGATAAGAATTCCTAAGCCAAAATACACACATATATAGACTAATGATAAAAGTAGCAAGCAATATGTACAAACACAACATTTGCTAGAGCTAACACATAAAAAACTATAATTTATGTTGCTCGCGTAACCTTTTACATCTAAGATGTAGAAAGTTTCTCTCCAATTATTGAAAGCTGAGAGAACATCTAACATCTAATATTTTCCTTCTAAAAATTATTTTGATTACATTTTAAAGCCAATATTCTATCAATAGAAACTTCCATTCTGCTTAGTTCCCTTTACTGCATTAATTAATAAACATACATAAAGACAATTTGGTTGTATCAGTATTGCACAAGACATATGGATTCAAAGGCAAATATTTCTGCGCTGGCTGAAAAATGGGAAAAGATAAAACGCATATATTCCTCAGATTTGTATATTTGTACATTGCTCATATAGAAGTATAAATAAATACTGGATTCTCAGTGATTCTGTAAGTATCTATTTTGTAAGTTATGAATAGCCTGGCTGTGAGGACGAAAAAGCACATTAAAAAGTTATCTTTTATATAATCAACACTTACAGAATCATGGTTATTCAGAATAGTACTTAAGGACTAGGAATAATATATTAGTGTTTGTGGTGTGAACCAGAAGGTTCCACAAAATGTAAGTAATTTGGTAACTCGCAAACCATAGATATACATAATTTCAAAAATGAATCCCGTTTTTCACTTGTTTTTTCTCATGGCGAGAATTGTTAAGTATTCCCACAGATATAGCAAGTTCCCAAAGTAAAGTACAGGTAGTCCTTGATGTATGACCACAACTGAGCCCAAAATTTCTGTTGTTAAGTGAGATATTTGTTAATTGAATTTTGCCCATTTTACAACCGTTCTTGCCACAATTGTTAAGTGAATCACTGCAATTGTTAAGTTAGTGACATGGTTGTTAAATGAATTTGACTTTCCCATTGACTTTGCTTATCAGAAGGCTACAAAAGGTAATCACATGATCCCAGGACTCTCTCATAAATATGAATCAGTTTCCAAGCATCTGAATTTTGATCACATGACCATGGAGATACTATAAAGGTCATGTGAAAAACGGTAACAAGTCTCTTTTTTTGGTGCCGTTGTAACTTTGAACAGTCACTAAATGAACTGTTGCAAGTCAAAAACTAAACCCTAACTGACATTTAGTAAAAGGAATCCAATTTCATAAGCAATACTTTGAGACTAGTTTGTTTCCACTAAACATAAATCAAATTAGCCACAATTTTTCTGTAGTCATGTAACATGACAAGTTATGTTCTATCTACAATGAAAGCACAATCATTTGACTTCCTCAAATGCTACTTCAAAGTGGGAAACAGGGGAAACAACCAGCAACACATCTGAATAGAAGCATTTTTAATTGGATAATACTATGAAAAAATAACTTTTTGCTAAGGCCCATGGAGTGTATCATGGTTTTAGTTCCAGATTTTTTTCATAATAGTAAAACAAGTTTCAGATAGAAACATTCATTTTAAGTACATTTTATTAATGTTCTGAAAACATTGGATTGAATTTGAAGAATTACCTGTATTTTCTGTATGTTAGCTGTGACATCACTGACATTTTGAGGCACATCAAAACATTTGGCAGTAGTGATTTTGGAATTGACCAGCCATTGCTGAAAATCTCTGAAGACTGCCCTGAATCTCTGTTGCAAGGCCTGCTCTTTACTTTGGCATCCTTTTGAAGCTTGTAGACAAAGACTTTGGGTACCATGTTAGACAAATGGAAATATAGATTGGAGTTATATTAGGAAGAAAGAAGTAGCTACAATTTTTCACATGATGCACCAAGGGATGGCCTTTCAAGTAAGGATGATGAATAATGAAAAAATGGCATCTGACGTGGGCAACAAAATGAAAGTACATTAAAAACTGCCTATATTTCACAAGATTACCAAATCTTAAAAATTGTGAATGTTTTTATTTTGAATGTCATAAGATTTTGGAAAATACACCAATTTTAGAAGACAGACAGATAGATATAGGTAGAGTCTGTAGGTAGGTAGGTAGGTAGAGTCTGTAGGTAGGTAGGTCGATAGATAGGAGATACACACGGAGCATAAATTTATAGCACCTACAAGCACTACATTACTAACCCCTGATTTATATGGTGGTTCTCAAAAACTTTCACTAACATTGTAACGATCCAAGAAAAAGGGTTGGCAACACTACATCAGACTTCATCCCAATGATTATGTTGGCCCAGGGATTTTGAGAGTTGGACTTGTTCTTATCTTAAGGTTATCAGGTTGAGAAAAGGTGATATACGAACTTGGTATTATATCAATATTCTAATGTGTAAATATTAAGATATTTATATAAACTATTTATATAACAGATCTATACAGGGTCTTCATGAGCTAAATCAGAACAAAATAGTGTCCCCTACATTGGCATCTGTTAGCTCAAAGAGAGATTCATTTTATTTTGTACTGGTGTAATATTTTAATTTGCTTTGAAACACATTTAAACAGTAATTAACAGTGAACAATAATTCCAGCAAAACTTCACAATGTAGGTGGGAACAGGGATAACCTTGTATTGGAAGCCCTTGATTTACAACCACAATTCTGTTGCTAAGCAAGGTGGTCATTAAGTGAGTTGCACCTGATTTTACAACTTTTTTGCTGTGGTCATTAAGTGAATCATTGCAGTCATAAAGTGAATTGTGCAAATGTTAAACAAATTCATCTTCCTCCATTGATTTCGCTTGTCAGAAGCTGGCCGGGAAAGTTGTAAATGTAACCCTGGGATGCTGAAACCATCATAAATAAAGGAGCCTGGTTTAGCTCAGTAGACTAAAAGCATAGTGATTAAAACCAGCTATCTGCAATTACTGTAAGTTCAAATCTCACCAGGCTCAAGGTTGACTCAGCCTTCCATCCTTTCTAAGGTAGGTTAAATGAGGACCCAGTTTGTGGGGGCAATAAGCTGACTTTGTATAAATATACAAAAGTATGAAGGCTATTGCTTAATGCATTGTAAGCCGCCCTGAGTCTCTGGAGAAGGGCGGCATATAAATCAAATTAAAAAAAAATACATGCCAGTTAATAAAACACCTGCATTTTGATTATGTGACCATGGGGTGGTGTTGGTGGTACAACAGTCATAAGTACAATAAGAAGTCATAAGTCTCTTTTTTAAAGTGTTTGAACAGTTACTAAACCTACAGTCATAAATCAAGAACTCCCTATATAGAAGATGGAAAACTTACCTATTATATTCTTTAAATAACTGGGAAACCTTTGCAGAATAGGTGCTCAAATCTTTGGAAAACCGGCAAAGATCATTTAACTGAGTCTTAATATCATCATTAATAGACTCTGCCTTTGTTAGGGCATCTAGAGTTTCCTTTATAAAACAAAACCATAATGAAAGATTATAACATAGCAGAAGTGCTCTCACCATTTTCGTTTAAACTTTTAAAAAGTTTGATAGGATAGCAAAGTGCAAGGAGATCCTTGAAGTCCAACACATGATCTGACTTGTTTTAGGGGAGGTACAGTCAGTCAAACACATTATCTAAAAAAGCAAATTGGATACCAATTCTTAGATAAGCCCCAGGTTTTTAAAATTTGCAAGTCACCTAGGCAAATTTTATTATTTTTTGGAAGATAAAAATTCAGTAATGAGATATATATTAGGAAAATGCTTTTTAAACTGCTTTTTAATAAGCAGAGTTTGATTAACCATGAAATCTACTATGGGAATGGACTTATATAGACTACAGTGATTATTTTTCATTGAAGCAAGTAAAAAACTTGTATTGCTTTTTTTGCATGCATTCTGGTCAATGTTAGGAGGAAAAATTAATAGCACATTTTGTTGTGAAAGAATAAATTCATGAATTGATTATTTATTTATTTATTCATTCACTCACTCACTCATTCATTCATTCATTCATTCATTCGGCTTATATGCCGCCCTATCTCACAATGGACTCAGGGTGGCTCACAACAATAAAACAAAGCCACACTATAAAATAAAGTCTAAAATTTAAAAATTTAAAATTAACTCTTAAAACCCCATCATCAGTTCAGGTCGAGGGATTTAAAAAGCCAAGTTTTTAATTCACGGCGGAAGGTGCGAAGGTCAAGCGCTAATCGGAGTTCCAAGGGGAGTTGATTCCAGAGGGTGGGCGCACCCATCGAGAAGGCTGTACCCTGGAGGTCACCAGCCGCCACTGTCTAGCTGACGGCACCCTGAGTAGGCCCTCTCTATGGGTGCGAACCGGACGATGGGATATCGTTGCTGGCTGTAAGTGGTCTGCCAAATATCTGGTCCTAAGCCATATAGGGCTTTATAGGTCATCACCAGCACCTTGAATCTCACCCGGAGGGCAACCGGTAACCAATGCAAACCGCACAGGAGAGGTGTAACATGGGAGTATCGGGATTCTCCCATCACAACCCGCGTAGCTGCATTTTGCACCAGCTGAAGCCTCCGAGTGGTCCTCAAGGGCAGCCCCATGTAGAGAGTGTTGCAGTAGTCAATTAATGAGGTGACCAGCGCATGAGTAACTGTGCATAGGGCATCTCGGTCCAGGTAGGGACGCAACTGGCGCACCAGACGTATCTGGGCGAATGCCCCCCTGGTCACGATCATTATCTGGTCTTCTAAGTTCAACCGTGAATCCAGAAGGATGCCCAAGTTGCGCACCCTGTCTACAGGGGACAAAACTTCGCCACCTATAGTCAGCAATGGCACCTCTCCGCTGAACCAAGATGCCGGTACCCACAGCCACTCAGTCTTGGCCAGGTTGAGTTGTAATCTGTTTCTACCCATCCAGACCCATACCACTTCCAGGCACCGGGCCATCACGTTGAGGGCATCACCAGGTTGGTTCGGGGTGGAAATAAAGAGATGAGTATCATCAGCATACTGATGATACCTCACCCCAAAACCACAGATGATCTCCCCTAGCGGTTTCATATAGATGTTGAACAGAAGGGGCGAGAGAACTGACCCCTGAGGCACCCCACAAGTGAGGGGCCTCAAGGTCGATCTCTGCCCCCCTGCCAACACCGCTTGCATTCGATCCGAGAGGTAAGAAGAGAACCACCATAGAACAGTGCCTCCCACTCCCAACCCCTCGAGGCGACGCAGCAAGACACCATGGTCGACAGTATCAAATGCCGCCGAAAGATCCAATAGGACCAGAACAGAGGAGTAACCTCTGTCCCGGACCCTCCAGAGATCATCCACCAGCGTGATCAATGCTGTCTCCATGCTGTACCCGGGCCTGAAACCCAATTGGTACAGGTCGAGGTAATCCGCTTCATCCAGGACCAGCAGGAGCTGACGTGCCACCACATTCTCAACAACCTTCGCTAAAAAGCGAAGGTTGGAGACAAGATGAAAATGACTTAATACAGCTGGATCTAAGGCCGGCTTCTTGAGGAGGGGCCTCACCACCACCTCCTTCAAGGTGGTCGGGAAGTTCCCCTCCCTCAAAGAAGCCGCTATCACCGCCTGGGTCCATCAGGCACCTGGGCCAGAACCAGATGGTTGATTCCGCCTCCCAGCGAGGATGGGCGGCGTAATGGAAGCCTAGCCGAAGGAGATAATGGTCGGTCCATGACGGGGATAAATAGAAGGAGATCCCCCACCGAACTCATCTCGCCACTGCTCCGAGACAAAAACCAGATCGGGCGTGTGCCCCCCCCCCCCCCCGCCGGGCCCCGGATAATCTGAGTCGGGTCCATGGCTGCCATGGAAGCTATGAACTCCCGAGCCACACCCGACGCCACACCCAAGGAAGGCAGATTGAAGTCCCCCAGAACAATAAGTCTGGGAAACTCCACCACCAGCCCCAAGAGGGCATCGAGCATTCCAGGCAGGGCTGCTGATACGCAGCTGGGAAACAGGTATGCAATCAACAAGCCCAACTGACCGTATGGGCCCCACCTCATGAGCAGGGCCTCACTTCCGTCAATCTTGGGAGAAGTGACCTCCCGTGGACTAAGGACCTTCCTAATAACCACCGCCACCTCCCCTCCCCTACCCTGGGCCCTTGGCTGGTGCAGCACCTGGAAACCTGTTGGACACAATTCAGTCAGAGGGACACCCCCCTCTGAACCCAACCAGGTTTCCGTAATGCATCCCAGGTCTGCGGTTTCTTCCTCAATCAAATCACGAATGAGGGGAGCCTTATTGACCACAGACCTAGCATTAAAATAGACCAGCCTCAAACCCCCAGGAGGTCGGATAGAACTAGGAGGGTCGGAGCGCGCCACCGTTCGAAGATAGCAGTTTAATTAACTAAATGTTCAGATGATTGATCAGTGGAATCAGGTTTGAAAGTATTGAGGTAGCCAATTAGCTCCAGGGGTTAAGGCAACAGACTAGAAACCAGGAGCCTGTGAGTTCTAGTCCTGCATTAGGAACAAAATCTGGCCAGGTGACCTTGGGCCAGTCAGTCTCTGTCAACCCCATTCTACCTCACAGGGTTATTGTAGGAAAAATAGGAGGAGGAGGAAGTATTAGATGTTTGTCACCTTGAGTTATTTACAAAAATAATTAAAATAATTATTCAAAGGTTCAATAAACCCTCTCAATCAAAATAAAGTTAAAATAAAGTCAAACTCTATCCTTCTAAGCATCTTTAAAATCAAATAATAATCCTGGAATCTGTTGAATAAAAATAATAAACCACAATTTTCTTCTACTGGCCATATGTACGTATGATAAACGCAGTAAGAAATTACAAATGATATTCACAATTTAAAACAATTTTGACATTCTCTTCTTGGAAACACAACACTTTTAAGGAAGAAATATTTTAAGGAAGACAGTGTAATTGCAAAATTGCAGCTTCTCAAGGCTTATTGTATTGTTCCCATCTCCTTCCTCATCCATTGCCAATTATCTTTAGGCAAGTTGAAATGAAATCTCATGGTTTTAAAATTGGTCAATTGGAAAGGAGTAATGGAATAAATTAGCCTGAAGATTTAATCATAGTTTCCTAATTCCAGCTTTGATCAAAACCATCCACGTCCTTTCATGTGATGCTCCCCTCATTCTAAAATGAAGGCCTCCCTCTTCTGCATCCATGAAATTAGAGAAGCCATTACTGAACCAATTTTTTAAATGGAATGGAAATTGCTTTAATCATATAAATTGTTTAGGAACTTGTCACATAGCCAAGTATTTTCCACATTTTATCATTAAAGCTTAGTTTGATACCAGATGATTGCTTTTACAGGTAGTCCTCAACTTACGACCACAACCGAACCCAAAACTTCTGTTGCTAAGCAAGGCAGTTGTTAAATGAGTTGTATCTCATTTTTGACCTTTTTACTACAATTGTTAAGCAAATTACCACAATTGTTAAGTCACTCATACAGTCCTTAAGCGAATCTGGCTTTCCTCATTGACTTTGCTTGTCAGAAGCCAACTGAGAAGGTTACAAATGGTGATCACATGACCCTGGACTACTGCAACTATCCTAAATACATGCCAGTTGCCAAGCAACCGAAATTTGGTCATGTGGCTATAGGGATACTGCAACAGTCATAAGTGTGAGAACTGGTCACTTATTTCAATGCTTTGAATGGACATTAAACAAATGTCCAAATATAATTTTTCCCCCTAAGAAGAGGAAGATTTCAGTCCAATTATCATTAGCTGGGTGTAATACTCTCACACTTTAATTCCAAAGTGACAGGATAGTGTATAAAAGTCTTATTTCCCTTTGAACTACGGTTTCTCTAGCAGCGTTCAACATTCCTACAATACTTCCTTGTGCTTCGTTTAAATTCCAAAGGAGTATAGGGAATGTTTCTTATGGGCAGGAAGCAGGGACAGTGAGGGCAGTTGTAGAATTTGGAAAAACAAAGAGCACCCATTGCTATCCCACAAAAAACGAAGCAAACTACCAAAATATATTTTAAATTACACTAAGACTTACAAAAGAAGCCTTTTTTCACCATACAAAAAGACTTATGCACACCATTGAGTAAAGCATCTTGGAAAACTGTGTTAAGTAGGCTTCTATGCGCTTATTTCTGCTTCTGCTAAGAGGCTCCACTTTTTTAATTTTTAGAAGAGAAATGAAATGCAGTGTGAACACACACAGGAAGCTGTGAAATAATTCCACATCATTAGTAACATCCTGCAGTTTTATATGTAAACGCAGGTGTTTTGAAATTGAAATGACTAATAGATGAAATTTTGAAAACATTGTGGATGCGTTCACAAAGTGGTTACTTTTAAGAGACAGAAACAATTACGAAGCACCCATTTCTCCCTTCTCTGGGCAGGTGGATAGTACTGAAATATAGCAGCAACTCATTATTTTTATTTTTGTGAATAGCTTATGAGAGCTTCTGGGAACCAGAAGGGGTTTTTTGGGGTGGGGTGGGGGTTGGCAATAAAGATGCTACGGTACTAGAAGCTGGCACATTTTGCTTTGAAACATTCTACTTTCTGAAACTAAAATACATACAACAAAAAAAGTAAAAACGTAGGCGGAACAAGCACAAAGTATGTTCCCTCCACGCTGGAGAGTTTGTGCCAGTCCAGTGCTGCAATATATTAACTGTTCAGTCGAGAGAGCATTTAAAGTTCTCGTTTTGCAGTTGTTGTGCTCTGCACTGTTTTTGTTTGAATGAGAACTCTCTTCTGTCCATTAGCAACTTCGCTTTCCTCCCACTGCACCCCTCTGTAACACCCCCCCCCTCCCATCAAAGTGTAGGACAGTCTCAAGCAGAAAGAAAGCAGTTACCTTTTCTCGGTGCCAGCAGTCAACCAGCTCTTGGTCTGTGTGCTTACTGTCCAGAGGGGTCAGGCCTTCAGACCAGGTTGCAAGCAACGTGCTGAAGTGTTGCAAGGCCTCTTCCAGAAGAACAGCCTGGGCTGCGAACTCCTGCTCTGACCAGGCCATCTGACTCTCCAGTTCCTGCAGCCTGTTTCGGGACTGGAAAGCATTCTCTTCCCACTGCTTCCAGTCGGACTGGAGGGCCTGCATTTCGGCGTCCATGTCTTTGCCCCCTTGAACACTTGTGTTCTTTTTCACGGCAGGAGCCAGCGTTTGGATCCTGTGGAGGCGACCCTCACCAGTCTGTCTGGAATCTATCAGCTCCTGCAATGGAATATCACCATGGTAACTGAAATGGCCGGGATCCACTTCAGCCGAACAAGCAAAATGCAGCATTTTTAACAGAGCTGTGAACTGCTCATTCCACAACCGTTGGCGGTTTCACCAAAAGTGTGTGCAAGCCGTGCTAAAATGTAAGGGAAAAGTAAAAACAGAAGCGCAGGCAGAAACAAAACAAAGGCAAACCATGTCTAAACGAACAACAATCAACTTTAAAAGATACTTAAGAATCCTACGGAGGGGGGATGCAGTGGGAGTAACATTTTCTGAGAAGTGCAGTACTGAGCTGGATTTTATTAAAATAAACAAGGTATCTGGTTGCTTTTAGAAGTGTCATCAGCTTAACTGAACAGTTTTGAGCTATAAATTCAGAAGAAGCAATGGGGGATATAGCAAAAATACTTAAGCAAGTCTGTCCACAATTTAGTATCATTATTTTAATGAGAAAAAAAATGTTCTTATGTTAAGCATTCTATGTAATACTTTGTTTTAAGTATTAGACAAAGTGCCAACATTGCTACCGTGTTTCTCTAAAAACACAATAAACCCCAATAATAAAATCTCAACCCTAATTTTTGGGGGTTGTCCTAATATTACCCCTACCCTGAAAATAAGCCCGGGGGGATGGATGTGGCCAGCATGAGTGGTGGCATGGGGGGCAGCTGTCCAGCTGTAGCTGCAGGGCACTGGCCCCTAGGGGCAGCGCAAAAACCACTTTTGCCCTTCTCTTTCAGTACTTCTGCTTGTTGGGCCACTTCCCAGAAGCCGGCAGCTCCGTGGCCAGCTGCTTTGCTTTTTCCCTCTTCTTGGGAGGCTCGCAGGAGGCTTTTTGGTGAACGGGAGGAAAATAAGGGGGGGATTTTCCTTCCTGTCATCCATTCTTCAAGCTCAGCACAGACTGAGGGAAGGATGGCAGGCAGGAAAATCCTCCTCCCCATTTTCCTCCCATTCACCAAAAAGCCTCCATTCCAAGCCTTCAGCATTCAGAATGGAAGGGACAGTGCATCCACGGCGCATCCAGCTCACCAAGTCTCACCTGCTGCACCTCAAAAAAAAGTAAGATTGCCTCGAAAATAAGCCCAAGTGCTTAGTTTCAAGTGTAAAAGAAAATAAAACTCAGTCTTATTTTCTGAGAAACACAGTACAAAATAGTACATGACATATAAACTGGATTTGGAGGGAAGAGTTGTTTCACAATTTCTTCTGTATTGCTTTATAATTGCCATTTTGATTTACTTAATAATCACTGCTTACTTGCAGAGGCAGTGCTTATAAATATACAGTAGTGGCCAAAATTGTGGAAACCTTTTGGAAAAAATGTATTTTCTAAAACTAGCTAATAACACCACTTGTTTTGGTGTAGTACCATAAAATTATATACCAATGGAAAGATAATTTAATCAAGAATGTAATGCAATAACTTTTATGAAGGATTTGCTATTAGAATAGCAGTTACTGTATAAAGAAGAAAAATGAAACACATAGAAAAAACGAGATATACAAAAATTATCACCATAGAAAAAAGAGATATACAAAAATTACTCCTTAGCTGAGTAACCTTTAGCATGAATTACGGCCTTACAACATCTTCCCAGGGAGCGAACCAAGTCTTTTAGTTCTGCAGCTGTTATAATGTGAAACCAAGATTGAATGATTGCTTCTATTAACTGGGTTTTATTGCTGGGTCGCTTCTGACTATGAAATTTCTTTAGTCAGCTCCATAGATTTTCAATTGGGTTAAGGTCTGGGCTATTCCCAGGCCATTCCAGCAGTAGAATATGATTATCTTGAAACTCCCCAAAAAAGTGGTGTTATTAGTCATCAAACCTTAAAAAATACACTTTTCCCAAAAGGTTTCCAAATTTGGCAACTACTGTAATTAAATAGAACCATGTGCTCAACTGAATATTAAAAAAAATATTTAATGGTATTAATGGATTTAATGGTAATTTTCTATGATAAAGGAGTCCTTCCATCTACAGGTAGTCCTCATCTTACCACTACAATTGGAACTAGAATTTGCATTGCTAACCAAGGCAATGGTTAAATGAGTCATCCCTGATTTTATGATCTTTTTTGCCATGGTTGTGAAGCAAATCACTGCAGTTGTTAAGTGAATCACATGGTTGTTAAATGAATTCAGTTTCCCCCATTGACTTTGCTTGTCAGACCTGACTGGGAAGATTGCAAATCATGATCACCTAACCCAGGGATGCTGCAAATGTCATAAATTCATGCCGGGTTCCAAACAACCAAATTTGATCACGTGACTGTAGGGATGCTATGACAGTTACAAGTGTGAGGACCAGTCATTTCTTTCAGTGCCATTGTAACTTTGCACAGTCCCTAAATCAATGGTTGTAAGTCAAAGTCTATCTGTATATAAGATTTTTCATCTAATAGAGGAATCCCACTGGCAAAATAAAAGCATTTTTTTTGGGGCAAAAGTCCCCTTTTTCTTGTTCCTGTGGAAAATATTACTGAGAGAAAGAGAACAAGAGAATTCAGTGCCTTCCATTCTGCTGCAGGAAGACAGTCAGAGGAACTAAAAAGTGCCCGATCTGGTTCTAAAGAAATTAGAAGTTTTTTTAATATAATTAAAGCTCATTATGTGAACTTCTTAACACACATGTACAAAAGTTAATAACGAAACTACAAAACAATTTCTCACGTTGATTTTGGCTAATTTTTTTTGTATGGCAGACAAATCTCCTGATGTGTCTGACCAGCGATGAAGCTCTTCTTTTGCTGAATGAAGCCAGTCGGAAAGTTCATGCACTGCATCAAGGTATAACAAATGGTCTTTTACAATATCTTCAGCTATTTTCATTTTTTCCTGTAAATCAAAAAGAGACTGTTCAAAACTGAGTTTAAGGAATTGAAACGATTTCTGTTTGATGTAATCAACCCAGGTTTATTTGAATATCGTGTGAAGAGAAGTGGTTTTACTAGCACCATTATTTTTACCTAATTATATTGTTGGGTAAAAAAAAAATCACTAATATCATCTAGAACTTTGCACACTTCAAAATTGATTTAAAAATATTATAAACACTGCTTCCTCAGTCCCACCAGAAGGCAACATTTAAGGGAAGGGACCCAGAATTTGCCTATCCTATCTGATCTTGTATCATTTCAGGGAGAGATGATCATGCAAATTATCTGGCCTTATGTTATGTAGATAACAATGTGATAACCAGCACCTTGAATTTTACCCATAAGGAAACTCCAATATTGCAGCTTTGCATGGTATATTAAGGGCAAACTATGAGGTGTCCAACACTAGTGAAGTGATGCAATAGAAAATATGTAAACACCAACTCATTACAGTCAAAGAGCTTTTTACACTTTAGTCATTCAACCTCAGAGACTGTACAGTTTCTTTGTACATTAGACCCTGGAAATTTTCTGAATGTACGGTATTGATAGTTTTCCAGAATTTTAACCATCATGGACTAAGATATTCTTTGCATCTTTCTTCTAAGTTCGAATTGTAGCTTTCCAAAATGTAGTTAAATGTCGTAAAAGAAATGACATACAAGCATTGGGTTTCCCTTTTTATTCAATTCTCTGTTCAATTTGTGATCTGTCTTCTATTCTCTTCCTGCTATCTGTTCTATGCTCTCTCCCTTTGTTATATTTTAGTTATTTTTGTGACTTTGACCTTACGTGTTTCATTTTGGGTGATAGTTATGTTGGATTTTTGCCAATTTTTTTCCTATGAGATCTCTAGTTCTATTTCAAATCAGAAATCAGGACCACACTAATTTATGTTTAATTTTAATTACAAATGACTGGATTGAATTAATAAGTTCAGCTGATTTAAAAAACACAATACAGTTTAGCATAATGTGGGAATCCTGTCAGATTCATTGGATTTGTTTTGTAATTCATCTAATTGTGTTGATTATATAAAGCATACATTTTAACCTTTAAACCTTCTTGATTAACATTTCTGTAATTCTGGGTGGCCTACATATTACAAAATCTTCACCTTGGCAACTGTTGCAATATTTGTGAACTGTGTTTTCAACTCCTCTTGAGCAGTTTCTCCAAAACAATCATCCTGTGTTTTCTCATGCAGTTCTCTGGCTTTTACTATGAGCTGGTGTAGGTCATTAGAACGTTCTTCTGCTTCTGAAACAATAGCTTGGGAGCAATCCAGCTGAGAAAATTTTTCTTTCAGGCCATTCTGAGGTTCGAAAGGCTCTTTCAATTTCTGATCTATTGAATCCAACCACTGGTCCAACTGACTTTTCTTCTCCAGGTGGCAATTCCACTGATTTATCACAAACTCCAGCAAGCTTAATATAACAGAAACATAGAAATCAAAATATGAAAAGTTCTTAGGGAAATAGCCTTGGATAGTACAGTGGTCTAAAGCCCTGTTATTAACATCAGCTTCCTGCATCGAATATCACCAAGGCTCAAGGTTGACTCAGCCTTCCATCCTTTCTAAGGTAGGTAAATTGAGGACCCAGTTTGTGGGGACAATAAGCTGACTTTGTATAAATATATAAAAGTATGAAGGCTATTGCTTAGCGCATTGTAAGCCGCCCTGAGTCTCCGGAGAAGGGCGGTATATAAATCAAATAAAAAAAAAAATAAAAAAAATTGAGTTTAAACATCAAGAATGTTGCAAAATGTATGCCCCAGTATGATTTTCTGTTTGTAGATAAGCAACCATAAGGAGTATGGGGGAAGGAAGAAAAGGCTTCCCAAATGATTCAGGATTGAAAGGGGGGTTAATAAATCTTTCTGCATATTTTATAAAAAATAATGCCCTCCCTCTCTTCCTTTTTCTTAACAAGGTTTCTGTTGGGGGGGAGGGAATGAAGACTGCCATTTCTTTAATTCATTCTTCTCAATGCTGGATTTGAGGTTGTTTTTCCAGGAGCTCTCTGTGTCTCACATTACACTTTTGCAAAAGTCCTAATTTCTTCTAGTGAGGAGGAAAGTACAATCAAATGAAAAAGAGGCAGTAAAACTTCCTTTTATGAATTTCCCCTTACCATTAAACTTGGGTTCTGAGCAATTCATTATTATTTCATAAAGTGTCCTCTGAATGAAAAAAGAAAATATCAGAATGAAAAGCAGCAACGTAAAGGTTTACCTTTGACAGCTCACCGAGGTGCTGACAATGCTGCCCCAGAGGTCTTTTAATCTTTGCAGCTGGCTCTGAATCACTTTCTGTCCCTCTTCATTACTTGTCTTAAGGGCTTGTTCAGCTTTGCCAATGGCCATGTTCAACTTGACCTCTCCTTCTCCTTTCATTAATAGGATTTCCTAGGAGACAAAAGTTCCAGGTCAACAATTTACAGAGAAAAGGAATACCTATTCAACATCTTTTGCATTGTTTTACCTGTTCTGCAGGTATGACAAAT
Organism: Ptyas mucosa; assembly: GCA_012654045.1. Taxonomy (NCBI): domain Eukaryota; kingdom Metazoa; phylum Chordata; class Lepidosauria; order Squamata; family Colubridae; genus Ptyas; species Ptyas mucosa. The sequence goes on from WNWU01000005.1 coordinate 11,813,164, forward strand.
GCAACAGATTTTTTTATCCATGTAGCTTTTTCCATGAAAAACATAGTAACCTAGATTTTGCTTTCTGTTGACTGTCCCTTATAGGATTATCAATATAGGTATTTGCTATTATGAAAGACTTAGTAGTGATCTTGAAATAATACTTTGGGAATTGATGGTTACAAAAACTCATGGATATTTTCTTCTTTGGAAATCAATATTGGGTTGACATTTTATCACTGACGATTGTCACCATTTCTGATGTTCATAATCATTTCCTGATGACATTAAAATTTCTGTGGTGTTAAAATGATGCCATTTTTACTCTTTGAAAATGTTCTGTGTTAACTTTTATCCAGATATAACAAGACTGAAAAATAAAAGTAAATATAAAGGACAAAATAGAAAAAGTTGATAGAAATATAATTTAATTACCTTGTTTGTTTATTTCCTGCCTTTAGCTCAAGGTGGTAAACATATTCAATACACCTTCCTCCCAGGGGTGGGATTCAGCCGGTTCAGGTGAATTGGTAGTTACGGCCAGTGGCTGGGCCACTGGTACAATCACCGTGTTTTTGACGTAGCGTGCATGCACGCAAGGCACGCGTGTGAACAAAGCTATCCCGTCCTATACAATCACTGTGTTTTTGACGCAGCACGCATGTGCACAAGGCGTGC
>WNWU01000005.1:11814220-11825937 GCA_012654045.1 Ptyas mucosa
CTGGGCAAACCGGTTCTTAAATTGTGTGAAGCCGACCTCTGCTTTCTCCTCCTATTTTCCTCACAACAATAACCCTGTTATTGTATAACCCTCAACCCTCAACCTGTGGGTGAGTTGGCCTGAGAGAAAATGACTGGCCCAAGGTCACCCAGCAGACTTGCAAGTCTGGTCCTGGCTGGTCAATTGCTGACTCTGGGAAACAGTTTCAGTTTTACCTGAACTTTAGTCAAAAATGTTATTAAGACAAAAATTCTTTGAAGTCAGTTCTTCTATTCTGTTGCTATTTTACCTGAATTTGGAGGTGTCGTTTCTCCAAGGTCACTTTGTCCCCAAGGGTGCCCTCAGCACAGTTGAGTTTTCCTTGAACATCCTTCACCCAGGTCCACATATCCTGCAGAGCTTCTTCCAAAGTCTGATGATCTTGCAGAGCTATCTGAGAGAGCCGCAGCTTCTCCTTTACTTCCTTGATTAAATTCTGATAAGCAGAAAATTGCTGAGAGGCCAGACGAACCTCCATTCCAGTACTGTAGTCTTTCTCACTTAAAAACTGTGCCTTTTGAGAGAGTTTATCAAAGGATTCTCTAAAGAAAAAATGGAAAAAGTAAAAAAACCCGAGTTATAAATGCATCTATAAATATATAATTTTGAATACATATAGGCAAACCATGTGATTGCAGAAAGATATTTGAATATAGTTCAGATATGAAAACTATTAGATTCACACAAAAGATAAAATCACAATCATAAAAATTTAGAACTTGCTAGAAGATGTTAAATTCTATTCCCGGTCCCTAATATGAACACTGGGTCTCAGGTAACTTAAATTACTATCTTGCTGTTTTATTTGAAGTGATTAATTAACAGCAATAATATAAGCACCATATCAGTCAGCTGTAATGAATACTGCTGAAAAAGTGGCAATCTGTGCTTTAAATGTGCATATAATGATGAAATCATCCTTTTCCAGAGATTCTAGAAAAAACTGGTATAAAAATTACATGCCTCACATTCAAATATATGAACTACTTTCACTTATTTCTCAATAGAAAAATGTGAATTGTCCCTTATAAAATACTTCATTGTTAGAACCAAATTCAAACCCCTGTTATTTATTGAATTCTATGAATAATGAAGCTTGCAGAGCTGTAGCTTTCTGCAGCTGTACTTCAGAACAGCTGAAATACACAAACAAAATGTAGGGTAATTGTTATAATCGTACGGCTAATTAAAAAAAAGAATTAGTTAATAAATATGCTTTTATACCTTGCAAGCAGAAGTTCTTCCAAAAAGGCTTCTACCTTCTGTACCTCGTCTTTCTTATCTGGGATGTGGTGTTTGTGTTCCCCTAGAGCTTCTGTGTTTATCCTTTCTTCCTTTTCATGAAGCCATAAACTCCAGCTCTTGCACTGGTCCTCAAAACTGTAATAAAACAAGCAAATAAAACAATACCACTATTGTTGGATAAATGCAGGATGCCACATGCACCTACTTCATCTAGATGTGTCTTAAAAAGAACACCGATGTTTTGAACAGCACTGACAAAAAACATACTTCTCTATAGCTGTAAGTATTCTAAAAATACTTAGCAAGCATCTAAATATGGCAAACCAAACCATGAGAATTATTGTAACTCTGGAACTTTACCAATTCTAATCTGGCACAGTGTGCATTTATTATCACAGTTAAGGAAGAAACTGAAGACACTGCAAAGATTGTTCCCAAAACATTCAAGCAATTAAACCTTCATGTGATAATTATGTGAGCAGCAAAGTAGGTCCATTATGCTTCTGCTCTTCTACTATAAATCACCAACAGCTCTGTCTCCCTCCTCCAGTGCATTTAATGGGTGGAAATGCTCTAAGTAGGGTTGCAAATCATACAGAGATTCAGTCTCTCCAAAAAGCAGATGGCAAGAAGGATGGCAACATATCTCCAGCCAATTTTCTATGTGTTTCTGATCCTGTAGAAATGAATACTCAATACTATCTTGTCTCCACCACAGATAAATTAGGCATTTTATTGAAAATATTACCTTCTAAATCTCTAGTTGAAACAAACTAACAATAAAAGCAATAATACATCTTACAGAACATTCACATTGCTGTTGTGTTGGCCATTATTCCTTTTTTTTCCAATTATATCCTAAAACTACAATTGAAGATGGCCAGACAGAAATAGTAGAATGAATGTGCAGTCCTTACTGAGGCTATTTTGTAGGTTTTTTGTTTAATTTAGGTATAGCATAAGGAACATATCTATATACTATATAAAATATGGCTTCCTGAAACTTACCTTTCCAACTCTGCAATACATTCTTCCAAAGTTTGTTTATCTTTCAAACATTGCTTTAGAAATGCTTCAAAGTCCTGATGAGCTTTAGATATCTGTTCTTGAATACCATTCACAGATGGTTTAGGCAAGTAAGTACACAGATTTTCTCCTTCCTGGCAGGCTGACTCCAGCTTAGCCTTTCCTTCATTAAAAGAGTCGAGCACTTTCTGAGTAAAACAGATATACACATTTGTAAGGGTAAAGAATGATGAGAAGGCAAATAGATATGAAGAGTCTTTCTATCTAATTTTTATTTTGCATTTAACTTTCAAGAAGCAAAACTACAACAATCTACATTGCTAATCTATGCATGTGAGAATTTAATCCATGGTGAATAATAATATAGTAGTAATAACAGTAATATTTATTGAAGGCATTAGAAAAATAATTGGAATAACTTACAATGGATTCTTTTTCAGACTGGACAAATGGGAAACAAAGTGGCAAATTACTTATATAATTTGATTTGTGGCAGAATAAATAAATAAATAAGTACATCCCAACAATAAGCTATTTTATAAGTCTTCTACATTCAGGAAACATTTTTTTTGAACTGTACAAACACTACTCGTGTTAACATTGTAAAAATACTATTATTATTTTTGTGGGTTATTGATTTTGATTTTACCAATCAAATATGTACTTTTATAGTATTTACACATTCAGTTAAGTTTTATGTAACATATAAATATATATAAACATATATGTTTTATATAGGGCATAATTGAAATTATATAGATAACATATATGAATGTACAACTTTTCAATGATGAGAAAGGGTCTGAAAACCCAGAAAGAATTTATGATTTTGATGTATTATATTTTTTCTGTAACTTCATGGTAGAGTTGACTCCTAGCAACTGCTTGGATCAATCCTTACACATTCTTAGTACCGTATTTTTCGGAGTATAAGACGCATCGGAGTATAAGATGCACCTTAATTTTTGGGGAGGAAAACAAGAATTCTACCTCTGCCTACCAGCATTTAAGGCCCTCCTCCTCCTCCTGCAAGCGAGAGGTGCCTCAGAGACTCGGCTGGGAAAGAGGGTGTCAATTACTGAGTAGTTCTTTTCCAGAAAACTTATCAGGGTGCTCCTGTGATCCGCAGGGACTACTCGCTTTTCCCAGAAGAGACCCCTCATGCTCTGGGGGGAGGGTCAGAGCACAGCCTGAGGAACAAACATCTTCGGGACGGTCTGTGAGGGGGAATCTGCTCAGTGGCTTTGGTGAACAAGGTGGGCCCCATGGTTCGCGGCTGGTCACCTCTCTGGCCACCCAGTGGGCAGCTCAGGGCAGACAATGGTCGTGATGACTTCACTCCCCAGCAATGTGAGAAGCCGCCGCCTAAGCCCTCTCCACGCCCAGGAACTGAGCTGAGCGGGTGCCCCTAAAGTGAAATGTCCCTCCTTTCCAGCCACCACTGCCTGTTGGCCAGATTCTCCAATACAATTCTCAGAGCTGTGTTTCAGGCAGTGGCCAGTTCCCCTGCAATGTGCAGTGGGGAACCGGGAACTGTTTTGGCCTCGGGGAGGGGATCGCAGCACTTCCGCCTGAAAATGCTTTTCTTCCCATTGCACATTGCAGAACCGCGCACCCTCATCTCCTCGTCAGACTCACCTTCTCTTTCCTCCTGGCCAGATCCGCTGCCTGAAATGTGATGCACTTTTTTTGCCTCTGCATACCCCATGTTTGGAATCAGGAAGGGGATTGTGGGTTTGCCGCCCGAAAACGCTTTCCTTTGGAATCAGGATAGATTCCATCTTGGCTTGGCTCCTGGGTGCGGAGAGGACTTAGGTGACAGTGGCGGCTCCTCACATTGCTGGGGAATGAAGTCATCATGACCATTGTCTGCCCTGAGCTGCCCGCTGGGCAGCCAGAGGGGTGACCAGCCGCGAACTGTGGGGCCAGCCTAGTTAACTAGTTCCCCAAGGCTGCCAGACAGTCCCCCCCGACCGCCCTGAAGAGGTTGTTCCTCAGGCTGTGCCCCAATCCAGATCCCTGCTGCCTGGAACTGCCCGAAAATGTCTGAAGGGTGGGGGCCGGCAGGTGGGCGGGGCTACATTCTGACTATAAGACGCACCCAGATTTTCACCCTCTTTTTGGGGGTAAAAAAGTGCATCTTATACTCCGAAAAATACGATAGGTTTTTGGGAAATGATTTGTTTTTGCTCTCTTCCTAGAGCTGAGAAAGTGTGACTGGCTGAAGGTCACCTAGTTGGCTTCCTGTTGAAGGTGGGACTAACCCTTCCTTAACCACTATACCAAACTGTCTGTACACAACACAATATTATGAGAGAGAGTTAAAAGATTTTGAACAACACTCTTAGTTTGGATCAGAATTCTATGATATAACTATAAAAGGTCATTAATAATGCATACTATCTGTTGCACATTGTGATGTAAAGTCAGTGTTTGACTTTGTAAGATAGTGGTTTGACAACATATATATCAAGCACAAAAAGAATTGCTCAATAATTTCCTAATAATATCTAGAAAGGTTTGCAAGCTGAGCAATATGGAACTCACACATTCCTGCATACTTACCTGTAGTTTGTGGAGTTTTGCTTCAATAGCTTTACTGTCTCCAGTTGCATTATTTATGTCTTTTATTGCAATCTTCAGATTAGAATACCAGTTTTGAAATTCCTCCATAGATTCTTTTTATAAAAAAAGGAGATACCAAGCATTATCATATAATACAGTAACATTGGTTTATATATTCCATACTTAAAAGTCACCAAGAATGTACAACGGTATGGGCACCTGTATATGATTACACACTGAAAGCACATACTTGCATGCATGCATGCATAAAATGTGCCCAAAATTTGTGCTTGCCCATCCACATATATAATATTAGTAATAGCAAGGTTATTTTTTTCAAACTTACCGTTGTGAAACCAAACAGTAGAGGATATCTATAAAATATACTTTCTATAACAGGAGTTGTATGAAAACAGGAATTTTATGAAAACCTAGTCCCCAAATTAATTCGTGATGTAAATGGAAACTTTATTCTAATACTGGCATATTTGTCTCCAGCATACATTCTTGCGGGCTAGATGATTCATATATTAAACTCCATGAGAACTCACGTAAAAAATGTTTTTCTAGGGACTCCTGTAAAGAAGCCTGTGTTTTCAAACTCAACTGGTTCACAGCTTCATACTTCTTTATCAGGGATGTTATAGTGCCTCCAAGAGTTTCCAACTCCAAAGATGGATATTTGCGGCAGAGGCCATTAAGCATTTCCTGAGTAGAATCAAAATGGTTCTGCTGTTGGCGAATCTCCTTCTGTATTTTCTGAAGGAACAATGATATTATTAGAATATTTAAATACATTAGAACATTACTTAAAAACTGTTTTATTGACTATCTATGGAGATTCTCAATCATCCAGGTCATGGGTATTCCAAAGGTGCTTTTTCCAAAAGGCAACTGGACTTTCTTGGTTTTTTTTCTTCGAAAATGTTTCACTTCTCACCCAAAAAGAAACTAAAAATGGGGGAAGTCCTTGGAATACTAACTAATAGCCAAAGCTTAGCAACTACTTTTAAGAGAAATGTTGATGGATCTACTTTGCCAAGCTTCAAGATATCTAAATTCCAATTTTTGTGCTCAAACTTCTAGTCAGGACTAAAACTGGACTAAACACAAATTGAATAATCCCTAAATCTCTGTCTGTCTGTCTGTCTGTCTGTCTGTCTGTCTCTCTCTCTCTCTCTCTCTCTCTCTCTCTGTGTGTGTGTGTGTGTGTGTGAAATCAAGCAGTCCAAAGTACTGTATTTTTAATTAAAGAATGGTCCTGATCATGTTGCTCTATCTATATGATGTGAACAGAAGAACACTTTCTCAAGTGCTCTTATTTCCTCAGTCTGAAAATCTAATTTTTCTTGGAGATTGAGGAAATTCACATACAAAAACAAAATGTCTTTTTTTTGAGGTAAGTACATTTTGCTGAAAAGACATTAATTATAGGCTTGTGATCTGGGACATTTTAAATGCTTTCAGCACAGACTGTTCAAATCTGACCTCACGTTTTCTTTTCTTCCCATGAAATGGCAACTAACCTCTAATGGATGAATATTTCAAATAGATTTGTTCACAAAGTTATTTTTAGGGATTGATAACAAAGTGAATGCCCCATAATTTTATTCCAATTTGCTCAACAAGTCTGTTTATTAGTTTTATGCTACTTACATTGACTGTCCCGAGATCTGATGGAACCTGACTATGAATGCAGTTTAATAGTGATTGTTCTGTATTGACAAACCAGTTTTCCATCTGAGTAATAAAGTTATATAACTGTGTCTTCTGAGAATTAAAATCTTTCAACGTTTCTTTAGCTGTATCATACATTGTTTTGCTATGCATTATCTTCTTCTTTAAATCAGCATCTAAAAACTAAAAGTAAATATAGATACACTAAAATAATAATAAAGACTATTCCAAAATAAATTTATAAAAGTGACAGTCATATGACAATAAGGAGTATTTGAACCAGGGGTGAAATATAAAATTTGTTACTACCGGTTCTATGGGCGTGGCTTGGTGGGGGATGGGGGTGGTAATGTGACTGGGTAGGCATGTCCAACTTTTTTTAAAAAAAACTTTTCAAAGCATTTTTTCTAATGCTTTGAAAAGCCTCTGCCGATCAGGCAACTCAGCTGGGATCGTCAGAGAGGCTTTTAAAAAAATGCCTCTCTGCAGATCCGGCAACTCAGCTGGAATCGTCAGAGACTTTTCAAAGCATTTTTTTTACCACCTCTTCGGCCAAGAGGTTGCAAGAAAGAATGCTTTGAAAAGCCTCTGATGATCCCAGCTGAGCCGTGCAATCATCAGAGGCTTTGTTTTTTTTACTTTTAAAAGCATTTTTTCATTGGAAGAGGTTGTAGAAAAAATGCTTTTAAAAGTTTTTTTTAAAAAAGCCTCTGATGATCGTGCGGCTCAGCTGTGCATGGTGATGGGGGGGGGGGCGTGCAGGGATTTTTGCTACTGGTTCTCCGAACCACCCGCTGTCATTGCTACCGGGAGCATTTCACCCCTGATTTGAATTGTTTTGGAGAAATACAAAAAAAAATAGACAAACCACTCTACTAAAAGTAAAAGAAGAAACTTTTTAAGGCCATTTTTAGGCCTGACTTTTAAAAAGGTTTTATAATATAATGATGGTTATTAATCAAATATTATAGCATATTTTTTCAGTCCACAAGTAAAATTGATGCATATTTTTTTTATATTTTTATAAAAAAATAAAATACATTTATATTATATTTATATTATTTTTCTCAGCTCTGCCACACAGCATTAGATGGTTTATCAAGCTAGTAGTTTGTCATGAACCTCAGCTCTCTTTTTGATAAAAATTTGGAATGGGAAAACAAGTCACTTTGAAATGTTCCTGCAAACAAAGAAGGGAGTTTTCTTCTTTGAACCCTGATTTTTTTTCTACAGACAATGCAATTGACTTCTCTAGCACTTTCTATAAACCTAGAAATTTACAGATACTTATAAATCATAAACATAATCGTAAACCAAGTGGAAAATCATTAAAGCTCACTTGTACCTCTTTGCGATCAAATATGTATGTGTGGACACTTATTAAATTATGTACAAGCTGTATTGATTTCTTTACTTTTGAATTTCTTGAATATAGAGATTTTATGTATGTAAAAACTGCCGCTTTATTTTTAAATTTCCCATTTTGCTTCCAGATTGGTATTTGAGATGGATAAATGGAACTGAGATGGGTGGCAAATACATTTCATAAATTTATAAATAAATTTGATTACAGTGCTAGAAATTATGCATACACTGTATTGTTTCATGCAATGCTTTTTTCAAAGGAAAATTTTCACAACAAGGCCATGTGTAATAGAAGATTCAAAATCAGTAGCCATGTCCTAGAAGAGATTACATAATGGGTAAATTCTGTCTTTTAACTGTAACAAAAATATTTTTATTGATTCAAACAATGCTTATCCAATGAAATGCTTTTATCCAGTGCTCCAAATAAATTGTAGATTACAAAAGCTTAACACCACCTTTGATCTAATAGATGAACAATTTATACTTCCTCTAATTTAGGGTTGTTGGGGAGATTTTAGAGGGTGAAATGAATGCCTGAGCTCTGTAGAGCTTACATATCTGAACTATTACAGAAACATATCTATTTTGCCTTTTAACCCCTTTTTCTGCCACCCTAGAAAATTGCAGGGAAAAAGGTTCCAGGGCAGGGTAGGAGATAACCAGGCATGCCCAGGGTAGGAGATAACCAGGCAGAACATAAAGGGGGGGGGGGTAAAATATGTCATTGGCCTCGAGTTCTTTTGCACCCACAAGAGATCCAAGTCCAACCCACCTTGAATTCCACTGACTCTTATTTACCGCCTATTTCCTTTGCCCTTTATTAGATCAGATTCATGTAGACAGCATTAGTATACAATAAACCTATATTCATTTGAACTTTCTGGACTCCTGATTTCCTGGACTTGACACCCCTCTCCCCACCCCCCCAATCAGAAAAGCCTATCTTACCAGAAGAATTGGAGGAAGTTCTTCTGAATTTACCAATTTTTTAAGCTTATATATGTTCGAAGTCATTTGCTCCAACTTCTCTTCTTTGTGCTTCACCTGAGACTGCAAAGGAATACATGGGGGAAATGAATGTCTCCCTTTCGGTCATACGTTAACATTTGTCATTATTCACATAAGGAAAATTTAAAAGCTTGCTCTTGGAATATAGCAAACATAAATATTTTGTTCCTGGCACACTCTTGCTCCAACTGAAAGAAATACAACAAAGAGTTATACCACTCTGTGTACAGATAGTCCTCAGTTAATTATCACAATTGGGGCCAATAACTCAATTGCTAAATTAGATGGTTGTTAAGTGAGACATCTCTTGACCGCGATGTGTGATTTTATATATTGTTGGGAGCTGGCTATGAAGTGCACAAATAGCATTGAGGTGACTGTGGGATATTGCAACAGTCATAAAAAACTGACAATTGCAAAGAATCTGAATCTCAATCATGTTACCACAGGAACATGGCAACAATTATAAATGTAGGGGCCAGTTGAGACTCTAGAAAGAGTGCAGAGAAGAGCAACAAAGATGACTAGGGGACTGGAGGCTAAAACATATGAAGAACTGTTGCAGGAACTGGGTATGTCTAGTTTAATGAAAAGAAGGACTGGGGTGACATGAGAGCAGTGTTCCAATATCTCAGGGGCTGCCACAAAGAAGAGGGGATCAACCTATACTCCAAAGCAGCTGAAGGCAGGACTAGAAGCAATGGATGGAAACTAATCAAGGAGGCAACCAATCTAGAATTAAAGAAGAAATTTCCTGACAATTAGAACAATCAGTAGAACGATTTGCCTCTAGAAGTTGTAAGTGCTCCAACACTGGAGGTTTTTAAGAAGATATTGGACAACCATTTGCCTGAAATTGTATAAGGTTTGCAGACTGAGAAGGGGGTTGGATTAGAAGACTTCTCTGTTATTCTGTTATTCTGTAATATGCCAATAGATGAATTGCATATTCCAGAAATTCATTAAACATATATATTTGTTTACAATTAGGGGCATTTTGCTACAAAAATATAAGCACATAGCTTAGAATGTCTAATCATATTCTACTCAGTTCTCCTAATCTTAACATGTGTTAAGAATTTAAAATTGGAAATAATAAATATTGTGTATTATGGTACCTGAAATTCATCCAAGAAAACTTCAGTTCCTTGACAGCTTGCCAAGTTGTGTATGATATCATTTGACTGGGAGATGGCGTTATTGCACCATCCTTCAATATTATCACGGATGGCTAATATGTCTTCCCACAAAGTTACACTAACACTCAACTTATCTATGTTGTCTTCAATTTTTTCTGAAACCTGTTAAGCAATGAAAGAAAGCATTTCATTTTATTCTGTTCAATCTATTGTAGCTTGTAAGATACTCATTTCCAAAGAGCTCTAAGTAGTTTACATCAAGTAATAACAACATTTAAAAAATAATAATCTACAAAACAAACATTTCCTAATGGCACTACTCAACAAAGGCAGACCCATCTTCATTGTCTCAAATGCTTTCCTAGAGAGAAATGCCATTTTCTCTTTAGGATGTCAGGAGGGAGGAGCAACACTCATAATCAACTGCTTTGAGTGTAGTTTGAGTTTAGTTTTACCCATCTAGACCATAGTAGCTTCCATGCATTGGGTTAGAACATCCACCACATTGCCTGTCCAGTGAAGGTGCAGAGATGACTATCACCTCACCCAGTGGTTTTACATAGCAGTGGAGAAAGGATCAAGCCCCATTGGGCTCCAAAGCTGACGGCCCTTGAATCTCTCCCGTCTCTATTAGCAACATGATAATTAGGCTATTACTTGATTAAAGAACTCTCAATTGATGGATTTCATGAGTTGTCATTAATTTATTAACTATTTGGTGAGGCTAACATCTCCCATCCCTGGCCACCGGAATATTGTTTATGGTCAAACAAGGGGAGGTGGTATCATTTTCACCATGTGTGAAAAAGAAATGTGACAAAAATGAAAGAAACTATTTTTTTTCAAAATTGCTCTAATTCTTTAAATTTTATAACACTTTTGTAATCCAATTTCCCAACTAAACTGCTATTAAATAAAAGTCTTTAATTAACTATCTTCTAGAATAGATGTGTAACAGGTGCCTTAACAATGAACTGGAAATTAATAATAGAAACTACCAGGTTTCTACCAGGTCTCAACAAACACAAATTTGTTTCTCTTAATTATGAAAAGAAAAACAAAATTATTTTAAAATTATGCCACAACTTCATAAACCACATTGTGGTATGTGAAATACAGTAAAAACAATTCATTTCTAAATTACTTCTGCAAGAATCAACTTGCTAGTAATTATACCCACAAGATACTGACTGAAGTAGTAGTGGATTAAAATACATGGTAAAAAGAGAGAAGTTGTTTTAAAATGAGAAGATATTCAAAATGCTAAATTATAATGTGGTTTAATTGTTTCTGCCTTAGCTTTAAGTCAAAAAAACAAAATCACTATAATATATTCAACAAATCATAGTTAAAGGCAGCTTAAGCAAGCTGCTGATAATTATAGCAATGTGTGTTATATATAATGTCCAATTTCTGTCTAAGAGAAAAAATATTTTAGAATAAAGTATAGGTCAGTGATGGCGAACCTTTTTGGTGTTGCGTGCCAAAAGTCCAAGCGCGAGAGCCTTCTCGTGCTCTCGCGTGCCAGTACCCATAATGCAATGGGCACCCCCATTTGCGCATGCGCACATGACCCCCTCCCCATGCTAATGCGCATGCACCTCACACTGCACATGCGCACATGCAACCCCCACTGCGCATGTGTGCGCC
>WNWU01000005.1:11826337-11872396 GCA_012654045.1 Ptyas mucosa
CCCCCCCCACCCCATTCGGCTCCCTTCCCCTGGCCGCCCCCTGCTGCCATCGGCTCAGTGCCTGCAATCACCACAAGTGGGAATCCTCCACACTGCCAGCGGATCCCGGGTTTCCTCCTCACTGCGTTCTGAGGGACCCAGCAAGGGAGCGCTATGACCCCGGCTGTGCTGCACTCTCCCCCGAGGTGGCCCCGGCTGGACCGCTACCCAGCCCGGCAAGCAGAGAGCGAAGGGGCAGCGTCTCCGGCCAGCCCTGCACCTGCTCTCTGCTTGGAGGACCCACTCTTGGCCTCTGACTGAGGGAGTCAGCCCTCTCCATGGGGAAACCCACAGCAAAACACGGGGAGAGGAAACCCGGTTGCGGCTGCTGGTTGGGGGGCTCGGCCCCTGAGCAACGGCAGCTTCTGGCCTTGCTAACGTGGGGCAGAAGGAGCATGGGGGAGTTTGCGAGGGCCGCTCGGAGGGACCTTTGGGGAGGTTTGAGCAGCTGGAGATTGAATGAAAAAATCTGGAAAAGCTAATAAACTAAACAATTGATCTGATACAGAATTTTCAGGCAGTAGCGTGGGCTGGGACCAGCCGCTGCCTGAAATGCAATGCACGTATCCCGTGGCTTGCATAAACCGCTCCCGCCCCTTTCGAAATAGCCACCCGGCGCTTCTCTTGGGTGCTCAGGGCCGGCAAGAAGAGGGGGGGAGAGGCAGGTGCGCCGGCGGAGATGGGCTTTGGCTCCTCGTTCTGCTGCGACCCCGAATCCTTGCTTGGGCTCCTCCCTGCTGGGTGCTGGGCTTCCTGGGAAGCCCCCTGTGCCTTTGCTGCCTCGGAAAGAGAAAATGAGTCTGCAGAGAAGGAGGAGGCGGCTCTGAAATGTGCATTTCCAGGGAAGAAAGGATTTTCAGGTGGCAGCGCAGGCTGGGACCAGACACTGCCTGAAATGAAATACACTTATCCCGTGGCTTGCATAAACCACTCCTGCCCCTTTCAAAATAGCCACCCGACGCTTCCCTCAGGCGCTCAGGGCCGGCAAGCGGCTCTTCTTCTGAGAAGGGGGGGGGGGAAGGCAGGCATGGGCTTTGGCTCCTCGTTCTTTGGCTTCCTCGTTCTTTCCGAGGCAGCCTTTGCTGCTTCAGAAAGAGGAAAGAGAAAATGAGTCTGTGGAGAAGGGGGAGAAGGGCGCACGGCTCTGGAATGTGCATTTCCAGGGAGGAAAGCATTTTCAGGCGGCAGCGGGGAGGAGCCCAAGCAAGGGTTCGGGGTTGCAGCAGAACGAGGAGCCAAGCCCGTCTCTGCCGGCGCACCTGCCTTCCCCCCCCCCCGCTTCTTCTTGCTGGCCCTGAGTGCCCAAGGGAAGCACCGGGTGGCTATTTTGGAAGGGGCGGGAGCGGTTTATGCAAGCTGCGGGATAAGTGCATTCCATTTCAGGCAGTGGCTGGTCCCAACCTGCGCTGCCACCTGAAAATCCTTTCTTCCCTGGAAATGCACTTTCCAGAGCTGCCTGTCCTTCTCCTTCTTCTCCGCAGACTCATTTTCTCTTTCCGAGGCAGCAAAGGTGCAGGGGGCTTTCCAGGAAGCTCAGCACCTAGCACAGAGGAGCCAAAGCAAGGATTCGGGTCACAGCAGAATGAGGAGCCAAGCCCGTCTCTGCTGGTACACGTGCCTCTCCCCCCCCTTCTTCTTGCTGGCCCTGAGTGCCCAAGAGAAGTGCCGGGTGCTATTTTGAAAGGGGCGGGAGTAGTTTATGCAAGCCGCGGGATAAGTGCATTGCATTTCAGACGGCGGCTGGTCCCAGCCCGCGCTGCCACCTGAAAATTCTGTATCAGATTAATTGTTTAGTTTATTAGCTTTTCCAAATTTTTTCATTCAATCTCCAGCTGCTCAAACCTCCCCAAAGGTCCCTCCGAGCAGCCCTCACAAACTCCCCCGCGCTCCCTCTGCACCACGCCAGTGAGGCCAGGAGCTGCCGTTCCTCAGGGCCCGATCCCCCCAACCAGAAGCCGCAGCCGGGAACTGGAGCTCCACTTTCCCTGAAAGGCTGGCAAGCTTTGATTCCATCCTCGTGGCCGCCGCCTCGCACCGGGTTGCCTCTCCCCGCGTGTTGCTGTGGTTTCCCCACGGAGAGGGCTGACTCCCTCAGTCAGAGGTCAAGAGCGCAGCGCCAGTTCGCGGCCGCTTCTCACAGGGCAACTCGGCTCAGCACTGTTCCTAAAGCCGGCAGCGAGTCCTCCAAGCAGAGAGCAGGTGCCGGGCTGGCCGGAGATGCTGCCCCTTCACTTTCCGCTCACCGGGCTGGGCAGTGGTCCAGCCGGGGCTGCCTCGGGGGAGAGTGCAGCACAGTCGGGGTCGTGGGGCTCCCTTGCTGGATCCCTCGGAACTCAGCAAGGAGGAAACCCGGGATCCGCTGGCAGCATGGAGGATTCCCAGTTGCGGCGATTGCAGGCGCCAAGCCCGATGGCAGGAGGGGGCAGCCGGTCTTTGTGTGCACATGCGCACCAGAAATCAGATCAGCTGGCCGGTGCGCATGCGCACTCTGGAAACAGGAAGATCATTTTCCTGGAGTGCGCATGTGCAATGGGCGGCTGCTGTTCCAATTTCCACCACGCCCGTGCACATGAAAACAAGATGACCGCTGTACTAGAACCCAGAAGAACAACAGGCGATGGCTCCGCGTGCCCGGAGAAATGGCTCCATGTGCCACTTCCGGCACGCGTGCCATAGGTTCGCCAACACGGGTATAGGTAGTCCTTGACTTATGATCACAATTGAATTTCTGTTCCTAAGCAATGCAATTATTAAGAGCCCAATTTTACAATCTTTTTGACATGGCTCATTGCAGTTGTTAAGTGAATCTTCTTGTCAGAATCCAGCTAGGAACATAACAAATTGTGATCACATGACCCCAAAACACTGCTACTATCGTAAATACATGCTGGTTGCCAAGTACCCAAATTTGATCACATGACCATGGGGATGTGACAATTGTAATTTGCAAGGACCAGTGATAAGTCACTTTCTTCAGTGCCATTATAATTTTGAATGGTTGCTAAATGAATGGTCGTAAGTCAAGGACTACCTGTATTCAGTTTTTCACAAGAAGCTTTTATTTTAGTTTGTATTTTATTGGAACATTCAGCTATCCAAACTTTATTTCAAATATACCACTCACATCTAGCCATTTGTCCACGATACTGTCCATTTCAGTTTTTATCATCTGAGCATCACAGTTTGGTATCTTTTTCAGCTCTGCAATGAGGTGTTTTCCTTCGTTAGTGAAGGCATCCAGTTCAGTCTGTCTATCATTCAGCTCGTTTCTGGCTGCTTCATGCTACAAATAGGAACGTATTATTATTATCCACAGCATAAATAGATTCATCATCCACCCTCCTTAATTTATTTTAGACTGCAATCCTTTATTGAAAAAAAAAATCGCCCCTTCATACCTCAGAGGTATAACATATTTAGGACAAGCCATAAAATTCCAAGTTCATCTTAGCTCAGTCACTGCTCAAGAATTATTGTTAATATTGGCCTGTAGCTACCATTGTAACTTTCAATAACAACTGAATATGGTATCACACAGAATTGGCTATAAGCCTGAAGCATTGTAAGATGTGAAAAGCAGAGGTATTAAGAAAACCTGAAGTCAAAAAAGCTAAAGAAGGCCTAACCAGAGGAGCAGGGGTGAAATTCAGCAAGTTCTGACAGGTTCCGGAGAACCGGTAGTGGAAATTTTGAGTAGTTCAGAGAACCGGCAAATACCACCTCTGGCTGGCCCCAGAATGGGGTGGGAATGGGGATTTTGCGGTATCCTTCCCCTGCCACGCCCACCAAGCCACACCATGCCCACTAGCCACCCCCACGGAACCGGTAGTAAAAAAATCTGAATTCCACCACTGCAGGGGAGGTTCTTGCTGTGGAAGTTCTTTGCTGTGGTCTATACCAGGGGAGAAGCCAATCAAGTTGATTTTCATTCACCAATAGAATTGGAGCATTATACTAAAGTGGCCTTCCTGTTGATAAATGCATTTGTTTGACTTTGGAGGTGGTATTCTTTTCTGTGAACATACTTCAATTTCGATTTGAATACTTGAAATATGTCCTCTGCTGCACATTTCATTTTAATTAAAAACTAACTGCCCATTGCAAAAAAATAAAGATCTGTCCTCAAAAGTGAAGATTTAAGCAATTGATTAAGAAACTAATATGCTTCCCACAAACATTTTTTAAGACAAAGATATTTTAAAACTACCTTTGATAAGGCCCTTCGCACATCTCCCTGATCTTTTAGCATGGCTTTGGCCACTGTTACAGCACTGGCAACCTCTATGGCTTTAGAAACTGCACTTCTCAGATTGTGATACTGTCTTATAACATCAAGAAGGATGCAACCCTGTTCCTGCCTGCAAAGGAAAGAATCACTGTGACATCGACAGCAGAACATATATTGAGGGCTGACAGTGGTTTGATAGGTAACATTTCTTACTGGATTATGACTTCATTTCTCTGATACTTTCACAAGTATGAGACATTTACTACAATCCATGTATGGCATTAGAAAACTGAAGTTTACATAGCAGGAGTTATATTGCAATTATATTACAGTAAGCAATTAGCAACTTACTTGATCTGAGTATTGCTTGCATTGTTACCTACTCCCAGATGAAAAATAGAGCAGGGAAGGATGTCTACTCTAGGCTTTTCAAGTATACTGTTCTCTTTATCATAGAAGTATATAGTACTGTATAGCACTCAAAATTATGTTTATGGTCCCAAATATAAGCATACTGATTTTACATCAGATTTATATATTATTACTTAAGGCTGATTAAGAGGCTGATAAAACCAAGAGTTAAACTTGACATAATGGCACATAAATAAGTATATAACTAACTTACCTTTCTTGGATTAGTTTCTTTGTGTCACCCCAAGTTGCTTCCAAACAATTAATTTCTTTGTCAATTGTTGGGGCAAAATGATTGTCTTTTAAAGCAATTTGCTTTGCTTTGCTCATTAGCCATTTCAATTCATGCTGGTGAGAATTTAGTTCATCATCCAGCTGGTTAAAAATCCTTAACCTGTAAATCAAAACATTAATTATATTTTTAATTTGCTTCAGTGTCCACTATTACAAAATAAAAGTAACATAAATATAGCATGCTCATCTGTTTCAGCATCTTTAAGAAAACTCTGGAGGAAACTGTGATTATATTAATGGAATTTTTCTAGAAGCCTGATTGATAAGAGTTTTAGCATTTCTACCAATATAACTATCATTAAAAAATCTATAATTATACATCACACTTTCAAACTTTGCTTTGGAAACCTTAAATAAATGTTTAATATGATCTAACAGCCTCTGCTTCAGTTGCATTATAACGTTCTTACAC
The DNA here is from genome assembly GCA_012654045.1 of Ptyas mucosa. NCBI lineage: Eukaryota > Metazoa > Chordata > Lepidosauria > Squamata > Colubridae > Ptyas > Ptyas mucosa. The sequence continues at coordinate 11,831,722 of WNWU01000005.1, forward strand.
ATAAACACTAACATCTGAAATTTTATACTCAGATATCATGGTATTGTTTTATCAGAATCCATTAACATACCACAAAAGGATCAGTTTTATCCTTTTGATCTCTTCATCTGGTGTTACAAAAAGCAGCGGATGGAGGAAAAACTTTTAATCAGGTTAGATGCATTAACCACAATATTCACAGTTCAAAATCAGTTTACATTAAGTAGTGGTTGAGGTAATTTGGTTTGAGTTTATACATTGCACTTACAGCCAAAAAATAAATAAGTTTAAAAAAGAGTATTTTCCCAGCATATCAATATTTCTTTTCATAATACAAGATTTGGGCATATAACAAGTATGAGTTTAGATTTTTGCTATTATATTTATGTCTAGGGAATATATAGATGATAAATCGTCTACTAGGAAAGGTCTCAATGTTTCTAATCCACAAGTAATGTAATCACAAAGCTGTCTAAGCAAATATTGCAGTCAAACTGTATAATGGATGTAAGGATTTTATTAGAAGCCTTTAACTAGGAAGAAGATGCTGAAAAACCCCTTCTAAAAACATTGCCAAGATTGCAGGGAATTGCCAGTCAATTACTAGGTGTCAGTACTGGCTTGAAGGCACAACAATATAATATAGTGAACATTTCCTGACCACAATGCATGCTTACTACAAAATGTAGATTGTAACATGCAAAACATTATGGTACAGTCATTTCTGTTTTGATTAACTGAATCAGGATTTATACCTTAAGAGCTAACAAGATGCACAGAGTAATTCTATGGGTAAGATGGGCTGTCTTGAAATACTATATATAAACAAAACAACCAAAGAAAAAGGCACTTTATATAACAAGCCATTACTGCTACCCAGCCTGACCATATCAAGGATTATAGTTAGAACTATCTGCAACTCTTAGTTGTCTGCTCTTAACTTACTGTACAATACCAATCCAACAAATGAGAAAAAAAATCTTTGTAGGAAAAAGTGGTCCAATTTATACTTCATTCCAGAATTATTATTCTGAAAATAGTAACAAAATATGTACACAATTTCTTTCAATCCTTGGTCTGAAGCAGGGGTGAAATCTACTTATCTTCCCTACCGGTTCGGAAGTGCTCACTCCGCTCACACGTGCGCATGCGCAGAGGTTAAAACCAGGAAGTAATGATGACCAGGTGGGTGGGCGGAGCCTCGCGCTGCCGTCACTGCCAGTTCTCAGAATCGCCCGCCACCATCACTACCAATTCAGCCGAACCAGTCCGAACCGGTAGCATTTTACCCCTGGTCTGAAGATGCCTAGTCATTACAACTACTTAAATTTAGCATTGTTTACAGGATGAGGAAAGAGCATAAATAGACAGCAAATATACCGTGTTTCCCCAAAAATAAGACCCTGTCTTATATTTTTTTGAACCCCAAAATAAGCACTTGGCCTTATTTTCAGGAAGGTCTTATTATTTTGGGGTGTGTGGAGCAAGATAGGGTTCCTCTTGCCATCTTACCTGATTTGCGGCTCTGCGTTTAAATATTTTCAGGAAGGGCTTATTTTCAGGGGGAAGCTTATTTTAGCGCATGCACTCAAAAGGCCGATTGGGCTTATTATCAGGGGATGTCTTAGTTTTGGGGAAACAGGGTAGAAATCAGTCTGGATGCAGCAGTCCAATATGGGAGAAACTACACAAAATGAAGTTTTGACTAAGAAACTTGCTTATCGAAACGAGTATTATAAATCCAATGCTGCTGGGGACCTGATTTCTGTTTACCTTTGCTGAACTTCTTGAAGGTTTGGTTCTTTCAGTCCTTCCTTGTCGGCCCTTTCTTCAAGATCTTCAATTCGTTTTAAGAGATGTTCCTTACGCTCTAGGATGGATGAACACAGAGCACTAAGGGCCTCTGCTTCACTTTGCTTAGATCCAAGCAAAGACTGAATGGATTCCAGTTCTATGCAGACACTGTCGGCAATGTTACTGCTGGAACTCCTTTGCTGAGAGCTTCCTTGTTTTAAATGGTAGTGGGCTTTAGTAAGGGATACATCTAAACTGGCTGCTGTAGATTCCAGTTTGTTGACATCTTGAACGACCTCACTTAGCTTCTTCTTCAGCATTTCTGATTTTGACTTGTCTATGTTTTTCGTTGTTTCTACCCTTTGTCTCAACTGGTGAAGTACATGTGTTGCAGAGGTATGAAGCTCTAAAAAGGCCTTGAGATGGGGAAGAACATCTTGACGGCGGTTGATTACTTGATCAGCCTCTTGGTACAACTGGAGACAGTCTTCAATCTTATTTTGGAATACACTGTGATCTTCTGGCTGAGTGAAAGAACACAACTTTTCAACATGGCTCTTCAGACTCTGTAGCTCTTTGTCTTTTCCTTCTACTTCTAATTTATGCTCCTATAAGAACAAGAGAAAGATTTTTTTTAAAATGTGTAAGCCTTTGCTTAGGGACATGAGATGTATATTTCTTGCTATTGCAATAGCAGTTTGGAAACTGACAAATTGCAAAGCTCACCCTTCACTTGAGTGGGGAGCAGGAGACAGAAAGCAAAGAAGAAAAAAGGCCTCTCTTTATACTGTCATTGCAATTTCTGAGAAATAACAGGACGAATGGAGACGGTTCATTGGGATGTGGATACTTAAGAGGAAGAACCTGCGTTCTACTAAAGATGTCCCAGAACTTCTTTAGTAAAATGCTCTTATTTGGTTAATTATGAATTATTTTACCTTATTTTGACATATAGCGAGCTGTTGATCGGTTATATCAATCTCTGATGTTAGCTGTAGTTTACAAAGAAATAACTTGATCCATTCAGAAAAACTGAGGAGAAGCTCATCGTACTGTCTGTGTTCATCAAGCACAGATTGGAGGAAAATTATCCTAGGAGACACCAGGGTTAGTAAGTAGCATTTACTCTTTCACCAGAACTTTCAATAGTTTTGGCTTTTAAAACCGCAGAACTAGAAAAGGGTGAAATTTGTCAGAATTCCAGGTTTGCCTTTATGCCCGAGGATATGTGCAACAATACAACAACAAACAGTAAGAACAAACAACAAAACAATACAACCAAAAGGGCATTATGATGTGATACAGCAATCTATATAGGGAATTGAAGGATTCATACAACTCCGATGAGATTATGCTTTAAAAAACACGGCACAATCATATAGTATGTCTACTCAAATTATTAATCAATGTCAGGAAATGTTTTCTGCATATCCTTCCATATTTCTACAGATCCACAGAAGTACTGAAAGGTCCCTGCTTAAAGTATACCAAACTTCTGAACCAGAAAATTGACCAATTAAAAAATGATGCTAATCACTCATTCTGCAACTTGATTTTTAAACAGCCTTCCAAACTTTCTTCTTTTTTTAATCTGTAAATTGAATAATGGGATTATTTAATTCATTAATTTAGATCATTTATATGGCCAAAGATTTTATACATGACGCCGCGCAGCTAATAATCCACCCAAAAAAGTACTAAAAAAATCTAATCAAAAAATACAAAACAAAATGAAAGCAAGCATAATACAATAGCAAAGGCATCAAAACAAACAGGATATATTTTCACTGGTTAGGTTCTGTAGTTGCTTTTATAATGCACATTTAGTCTGAGAATTCTAACTATAAACTGAATTTAAATGAAAATAAATAACGTTTGAATAAATAGACATTTCCAGATGTGGTGCAGGAAAACTAAAAACACACGAAACACACAGTCTTTTGGATCTTTAATGACTAGATGTCACGTCATAAGCATTGAATCAAGTTCTAATTAACCAGATGCAATAAAAATCATTATATGTCAATGTGTGTGTGACAATGTGCGTGGATATACACATTTCACATGACTATAAATAGTGAAATAAGAAACGCACAAAAATTCAAAAGGTAACTAAGTCAACCTTCGATGTATATAAAATTCTTACAATGAACAACTGTAATGACAGTGGTAACGTCCCAGCAGAGTCATTTGCGCACACACACACATGCGCGCACACACACACAGCTCCAAGTTATTTCATTTTATACTAGAGCATAAGATTAAACAATAGACCAGGAAAAGAAGGTGAAGAAAAGCACAGTAGATGATAGATACAGTCAACAAATAATCAATATTACTTTCATTATTCAGAGAACATCCAGGCAATAATCATCTAGAACTATATCCCAACTTGGAAATCTGAATGTGGGGATAATTCTAGCTAGATTTACACATAATGCAAAGCCATAATGAGGCTTGGACTTAGCATAGCATTAGAACTAATTGTTATATTGCTTGGAAAAACATCAAAATTATAAAGCAAACCAAATAAATAGACCTTTGGCTATGGTTGCAGAAGGGACTCTATTGCCTCTATGGCTCAAAAGAAAAAGTGGTTGAAACTTCTTCTAAAATAAAATAAAAATTGCAGGGATTCCACATCTGGAGAGATTTATTGGTTTCCTGTATTTTCTATAAACCTTCTGTAATGTTTAAATTATGTAGGCCCATTTCTATGGACATGTAATGAAACTTGTGGATTTGTATTATATTAAGTCAGTCATAATGTCTGGGTCATTAACCACTATTACATAAATACAAACCTCCTGTTAACGGTCTGAGGTAGAATTTTCCATCTTTCATCAACTTTTTCTAATTCTTTTTTAACTGGTCTCAGACTTTCACTGTAACTTGCTTTAAATAGTGTCTCATTCAACTGGAAGAGGCTGGTATAATGCGAATCATGAGATGCAATATCCATTTTCAAATCCTAAGAAACATAAAAATATGCATTAGATAAATAGCTTATATAGCATGGAAAGTAAGAAACAAGTATAGAATAACAACAATAAAAAGTCTAAAACAAGTATAAATATATGCAAGAGTCTTAGCGCCTGGTTTCAGGGAAGGTGCTTTTGCAATGTTCAATGAAATTCTACAGAAGCTTGCCCAGAATTTGTTCCCAAAAACCAATATTGAAAATACACAAAGAAAGTAAAAGACAGTCCAATTTGAGTTTCTAATGTATTATGTCATTTTATTAGATCGATACCTCAATAAAAGATTCTACTATTTATTCCCCAACGGTGACCAACAGGAATCGGGGAATTTTTCTTAGATAAGAATACTTACAGAAATCTTCAGGAGGACTCAAGATGGTACCCTGACTGCCGGCTAGGAAAACAGGCATTTGTGTCATTTTGAAAGCTGTGCAGCTTGTTACATGTTTAAAAACTATAACCAAGCTATCAAAAACATGAAAGCTAAATCTCTTAATTTAGGCTTCAGATTTAGGAACGCTAGAACTGATCTTCCTCATTTCTCATATACTTTTTGCATTACAATTTCTTCTTCAGTTAAAGGAAGACTTTTTTTTTGGAAAGTTGTCTCTCTTTGATGTTTTTCATTATTTCTGAGGTTACAATATTTAGCTTGAGAACTTTACTGATTTTTACTTGCCTCGCAAAAAACTGAGAACTAGAACTGAGAGTTTAAAACATTTAAATGGAAATAAGTGACTTTTCTTTTTGGAAGGGTAAATAGAAAGAGCATCTTCTGTAGGAAAGTTGTCTTGTTTTTATACCAATTGTAAAACAAAACCTTGAAGGCCAATTACCAGAGCATAAGATGGCTACAGTAAACATTTGGTTTATGAGCTCCTGAAGTGCTTGAGCATTTTAACTCTATTAGAACTAGAGTTCTACTGAAGAACAAATCCCTCTGGAGACAACTGAGAAGAATTCACCTGATTTACAGAGGCAACTGAATGATGGTTTAAAGACTGAAAAAGACATAGTGAATTACCTTTTCTAATTGAAATATAAGAAATTATTGGATTTACTTCATAGAAACTACAAGGTTATCAATAAATACCCAAAGTTTTGTTTTCATGTCTCATTCAATGAAAGGAGGCTATAGCTTTATGACACTAGACTTGCCGTGCATATCATTTCTGTTAAATTATTCACCAAATTCAATACACTGAGTTATTTTCAAGGAATGGATTATTCCACTATGTTCTGGTTTGTTTAATTTCAAATACTCAGCAGAGAGTTATTACCATTGCTAGAGTTCTATGTCATTTTATAAAAATGAAGCCACTATAAAATTAGGGAAACATTTGAGTTGCCAACCCAGAAATCTTACTTGAAGTAATTGTAGTTCATTTTCTAGTTTAACTTTGTCAGCAGAAACATGCTGTTCTGTAGGTCTGACTGCAGTTTCACACTTCTCTAACCAAGTCAAAAAGGTAGATAATTCCTTCTCCAATCTAGTGGAATATTGTAATAAATAAATAATTCCGTTAATCCAGTGCTACTAAAATATTTTTTAAATCTGCAAAAACTTTTGTAGCTGAAGAGAACATAGGGTACTTTTTACCTCTGACATTGTACTAGATGTGTCTCTAAAGAGTCATGTCTCTCTTTCACTTGTTTCATAAGATTTTCATGTTTTTGCTGAAGCATGACAATATCTTGATTTGCTTTTTCTTTGTTTGTAAGTTTGCGACAGCAAGATGATAAAGAAGTCAGTGCTTGATTCGTTTTTTCCAGATCTTGTGAGAGATCCTGCTTAATTCAAAGCCACAAAACAGAAGCCATTGAGCATTATCATCTCAGGTGCACTGATTTATATATTGCAATGTAGTAATAAAAAATTACAATTAAATTTCAAGTTGTTTAATTCAAGAAATTTTAGAAAGTATACATGCTTAGCTGTAGTACATTATTTCCCAATTTGTGAATACAATTTTTCTCAATTTAAAAATTGTCTGTAAGTGATATGTCTCATATTGTGCATATAAAACTATCCAAGTGGAGCTTTTAACTTGTGCCACAACAACTAGTTGTTGACCACAGAAATGTCATATTTCTTCATTTGCTAAATTCTGACTATAACCCTGTTCAGAGCACTAAATACCTTTTATTTATTGATCCTGTCAAATAAGTGATAAAAATTTAAAACAAAAACTTATAGGTTTTATTACCGTAAGGTCTTGGAGAGACTGATAAGTTTCTGCTAATGAACAGGATGAAATATCAAGCTCCATCAATTTAGCTTCAGAACTACTTAAGTCTTCTTGAATCTGAATAAAACAAAAGAAGAAGAGGAAAAGGAAAAAGAGGAAGGAGGAGATGGTTACAGTGCCATTTTCTATCATTTTAAATAATTAAACCGATTCTTCAGAGTATATCTTATAAGTTTCAATAGCTCATAAGGTCAATATGGTGTGAGAGAGTAGTAGTCTGCTCCTTACTAATATTTCTGTAATAACAGTTCATGCAATTAAATTGGTATTTGTTATTTATGTTAATCCTAATTCTGAGATCTTAAGAATGATTTGTGTTTTTAAAGTAGCATTCTTCCATACCACTAGGAATATTGATAAAAATATCAATAACAATATCTTATGCTAAAGACGAGAGTCTATATGGTGGAGTGGTTAAGGCATCAGTCTAGAAACTGAGTTCTAGTCTTGCCTTAGGCACAAAGCCAGCTGGGTAATCTTAGACCAGTCATTTTCTCTTACACTAGGAAGGAAACAATGGCAAACCACTTCTAAAGAACCTTGCCAATAAAATCTCACCAGGGAGCTCATCAGACTGTATCCAGGAATTGAACACTAGTCTAAGTGACTCAACTATGCAAAAAAACATAGGAAGTGGAGGTACAGAAAAATGGCAGCAGTTATCTGGGCTGATCAGTCAAAAATTGAAATATTTGGCTATTAACAGGAAACAGTTTTTTCACCGAAGGGATGGAGGGTGGTACAAAAATGAGTATCTGCAGGCAGTAGTGAAGCATGGTAGAGGTTCCTTGCTAGTCTGGGGCTGCATTACTACAAATGGAGTTGGAGGTTTGGTCAGGATCAATGTGTCCTTAAAGCTGAGAAATCTGGGAGATGTGTGATTGGCTCCAAATTTATATCTCAGCAGGGCAACAGTCCCAAATACAGCCAATGCCATTAAGAACTATCTTTAGTGTAAAGAAGAACAAGAAGTCTTGGAAGTGATGATTTAGCCCACATAGAGCCCTGATCTCAATATCACTGGGTCTATTTGGGATTATATGAAGAGACAAAAGAATTTGAGGCAGCCTACATTTGTAGGCTGTAGATCTGTGGTTAGTTTTCCAAGATGTTTGGAACAACAAAAACTGTGTGCAAGTGTACCTAGAAGAATTGATACTGTTTTGAAGGCAAAGGGTGGTCACAATAAATATTGATTTGATTTGGATTTATCTTCTGTTCATTCACTTTCTATTTTGTTAATAGATAAAAATAGACTATTAACACTTCTACTTCTGAAAGCATTCCTAATTTACAGCATCTTTGCACAACTGCCTAACACTTTTGCACAGTACTCACCCCCCCCTCTGTGTGTGTGTGTGTGTGTGTGTGTGTATCAGAAATATATGCTAACTTGGTAGGAAATTATGAGAGGATTTAGTCTCAGGCAAGTTTGCTTAAAACAGAAGTTTATAGTAATAATATTCTTGACTAGAAGGACTATTTTAAAGATACGTAAGTTAACCTAAGATAACTGTCATGATGACCGCAATAAATATTTGATTGACATCATGATAAACTACAACTTGTTCTGACAGAATAAATCACAGGAAGCCTCAGAACAGCATATTTTCTCTCCCACTTCATCCTCCACATAAGCTCCTTAAAAGCATCTAACTTTGGTTTAAAGAAATCCAATTTCAAATCATTGATTATTAATTTGACTTTTTTTCCCAAGCAATCCATACTTTAAAAACATATAACTCTAGATCATGGTTAATAAAAATAAAAAGTGAAAATCTTTTCATAATATAGGGGGGTATGATATATTTATTATTTGGTTGTGTCCAACCAATCTATTTTACCATATTTTAGATTTAATTCTAGCATTTCATCATTTTACCTTTACCCATGAAGGATTTTGAAGCAACTATTTTTGAAGCAAATACTTTAATCAATGTTTCTCAACCTTTGCATGTTTAAGATGTGTGGATTTCAACTTCCAGAATTCTCCATTCATTATATTTAAAATATACATTTAAAACAATATTTAAATACAGGTAGCCCTCGACTTACGACTGCAATTAAGTCCAAAATTTATATTGCTAAGTGAGACATTTATTAAGTGAATTTTGCCCCATTTTACAATCTTTCTTGCCAGAGTTGTTAAGTGAATCATTGCAGTTGTTAAATTAGTAGCATGGTTAAATGAATCTGGCTTCCCCATTGACTTTGCTTGTCAGAAGGTTGCCAAAGGGAATCATATGAACCTCGGGACACTACAACTGCCATAAATCGGAACCAGCTGCCAAAAATCCAAATTTTGATCATGTGACCATGGAGATGCTGCAACAGTCATAAGTGTGAAAAACGGTCATAAGTCACTTTTTTCAGTGCTGTTGTGACTTTGAACGGTCGCTAAATAAACTGTTGTAGGTCAAGGACTACCCGTAGACCCTTTGTGTCTTAATGTGATTTAGTACTCAACTGTCACTGTGTTTTTTGAATGGCCTAGACAAAATCAATGTGTTCTACCTTTCTAAAGTTTTCCTCAAATTTTTGCTGCACCGATGCCCTTCCTGCGATGGTTCCTTCCAAATTCTCTGTATGGTCTCTGAATTCTTCCCAGTATCTCCTAATCTGTGTCATCTTGGCTTTAATATGTGCTGATTCTCCAGAAGTAAGATACTGAGAGAAAAGTTGAGCATCCTCTTCTAGCTTTGGGATTTCGTTGTCCTTGTCAGCTATTTCTTTCTTAACAGCCTAAAATGTAAATAAGTGTACATAAAGAAGCCACATCATAGGTTGTTTCATACATTACATAGAAATCACTTTTGCTTCAAGCAAAAAAGGGCACTCAACAATCACCTGTATCTATCACATTATACATCATTAATTCATGCATTTATTACAGTATCAGGTTTAAATATGTTACTGGTAAAACATAATTATTGGACTTAACTATTTTTCTTTCAACCATGTCGTCATTCTTCTCCATACATAATACAATTTTCATTTCTTAAATTATTCTATAGTAGTCAGGCAATTGTCATATAGCATATAGCAATGTTACTGGAATTTTTGTGTGAAGTACTTTGCAATTGATTCAAATTCTAATAGACTATTAACACTTATCAATCATATCTCCATGTAGTTTAGGAGAAACACTGGTTATTAATATTCTTGTAATCATCATTCTTGTACATTCTTGTAATCAAATATCTTATTTGCTCTAATGCAGGTACAGCTGATATAAATGTACTCCATTTTTTAAAAAATCTGGAACAATTAAATGTAGGTGGTTTGTTCAAAGGAATTCTTTGGCTTTCCTCTAATTGTAGTAAATATTGGCTAACCTGTTAGTTTAGGAGAACATCCAGATTAACATGAATTAGCTAGTTGGCTTTCTAAGCCAAATGTGCAGGAAATGAAAAATAAAACACACGATTCAATTAATAGTTTCTGTTCTTTTGCCAATAATTAATCCACGCTGATCACAGCAATATGCATACTGCTGGAAAATGACGATTTATAATTGAATTGACTGCAACATAGAAATCAGGCCTAGACTAACTTGGATTCTTGGTCCATCTCTCTTTATACTGTTACAAACAAGTGTGCAAAATGTGAGATCACAGGCTTTGTGATGTGACCCATCACTATTCTTTTTCAGTTGTTTGGGTGGGGGGAGGAGAAAATTTAAAGTTCGGGAGGAACTGAGTGACATAAACCACTTAAAGTACTCCTTTTGCTCCTTTAAATTCTTGGTCTCCCTCCACAAAGTCAAATCCATTTTAGATCCTGTTCCTGACTAGTTTTGAATTATAGCCATCAACATGCTGTATGAAGCTTGTTGCCACTTTGGACAGAAGATGGTCAACTAGTTAACTGAATTTTAGATAAGAGACAGAACCAACTTTATCAACTGAATTGGGAATAAGTGGTCTCTTCCCTCAAAATGAAATAGACTACAGTGTTAGCTATAATTGCCTTTGCCAATGATACTGTAGGTTTTGTGACATTGAACAGAGATCTTTAACAAAGCTTACATCATATTCTTCAAAGGCTATGGATCCTTGAAGGAAGCCATGATGATAAAATTATATAAAGTCAATATAAAACAAAATGCAAGTAATTATGTCTAATTATTTATGACTGTCTTAAAATATGATTTTTAGAATTACTATAAACAGCAAAGATACTTTTGAGTGAAAGCATTCTTAACTGAAAAAATATATAGGATATTATGTCTTGACTTTAGCCAGAACTAGAATAGTTTCTGTTCTTGGAAAGAGCTTCATCATCTCAGATTGCTTCTGATCCTGAAGACTGGATTACTCTTATAAATGGTAGGATTTATGGTGTTGGGACTTCAGAAGAAAGAGGAGAGTTCACAGAAATATTCTCTCCCCTTGTGATAGAACCTTTATTTTTAAGATCATGCTTTACTATAATGTAATGTACATTACATTACTTGTAATATATTCACATACAGCTGTCATGCATGCTTTCATTTGAATTTTATTTATTTACTTACTTTTCAGGTAAGATCATATAGTTGTAAACATATGGAGACAATTGGTAGTCTTCCCTTTAAATAATTCAATGCTTTAACGCCCCCCCTTTATTATATGCTAAAGCAAAAGTGTACCCTTCTTGATGTATTTTAAAGAGGAAAAGCGATTTCTAACTGTAGCTTTATAAATTAGTACAATGGAATTTATTCATGTCGATCATTTAGCTTTAAAAACTTAAGGATTTAGAAAAAACTACTTTTATTCTCAATAAGAGGTAAAGAACAAAGGAGAAAACTATCAGAGAAGATCTCATTAACATGAGACAGTTCTGTGAGAACCACATACTTTAACTTAAATCCAACAGTACCCATATTTTATATTTCCACATTCAAAAAATATGGGTAAATAATGATACAGTTTTATTATGTCCCCACCCACCTGAAAGAAATGTTGTTCTACCAGCATTCCTAAATGCCAACAGCCTCTCTCCTATGCATTTTATGATCACAGTGTTAGATCTTTTTCAAAATTATGAGTGGTTGACCCTAACTAATGTAAGAAGGCCTTGATGAGGCCAGATAAAAGTGTTTCCTTGGTTGTTATTATGTAAATCAGCATTTTATTTTAAAATGAAATATATGTAGCCCTCAGTTAAAGACAGTGCAATCATGTGCTTATCATTTGTAAACTTCACAACTGGCTTCTGACAAGCAAAGTCACTGAAGAAACCAGCATAAAATCACAAGTCACAGTCACATGACATCTCACTTAATGACAGTAGCAGAACTGAGGTTGTTAGTTGACTTGGCAGTAGGGTTGCAAGTTTTAATTATAACCATTAATTGAGGACTACCTTATCCTTACTGCAAAGGCAATCATCTAATTATACATATTACATAAAGCATTCAATATTATTAATATTGTAGTACAACACATGCTGTGATAAAGGACACCATGTTGAACTTCAGATAATTAAGCCAAATAAGCAAATCTTCCATATGTACTTTGAGGGGCATAAGGTAGATAAATCCACGATACCATGGAACAGTATACAGCACCACAGGTATGTCTTCCTGTTATATGTTAGTGTCCATTCTCATTACAACAATCAATTAAAAAAATAACATCTAGTCTTTTTCTCTATACCTGGACTAACAGTATTTTTACTTTAAGAAGTTTTAGCAGTTTGATAGGGAAGTTATAAAGAAGTTCTAGGAATATATATATATGTGGTAACACTCCAGGGGAAAAATAGAATCTAGCATATAATATAAAGAACTCAAAGTATGTAAAAAAGGTTTAGCTACCAATACTGAATCCAGGCATTCCTTTATTATTTCGGCATTACTTGAGAAAATACACAATAAATTATACACAATTTATCTAACATATTGGAATAAAATACTGTAATTGCAATACAGATTACAATAGAGATCATTCTACATTCTGTGAAAATATACCCAGGATGATATTTTGCACGTAAAGAACATCACCTCAAAAACAATCCATTGAACTTTACACAAAAAACCAAAGTTTTTTTTCATTTAATTTAAAACTTTAAAAATTTGTATTTTATTTTAAGCTCCTGCAAAACCTTTTTCTTTAGTATTTTTATGTCAAAGCATGTCTGTAACTGTTAAAAGCCTACTCCTCTGCTCTGCAGATTTCTAATGGAGGGGGGGGAAATAAAACAATATTTAATGTTACATAAAATGTGAACCAATCACCTTAATTTGGTTGATTTGCACATCCAGGGAAGATGATGGTATTTCCAAGGCATCCAGCGCTTTTTCTTTTTCATTGATCCAGAGGGACAATGCTTCAAATTTTTTCCCAAACTGATCCCACTTGTCTTTCACCATTTCCATGGTTTTAATACTAAAATCAACCATATTTAGTGAAAAAAAATTAACACTCTATTACGGTGTAACTATGCTCATTCTCTTACATGTCCAATTTAAAGAAATGCTTACATAATGCCATGCCATTTTAAAAAACCAAACCACACAACGCCTGTTTCTAAATTTAAATTTTTAGCATCCAAGGAATCTTGTCTTAATCACCTTCAGAGTGTAGGAAGTGATATTTTTTTCCATTTTCTGAAAAGAACAAAACTGGTGTGGGAAGCAGGAAATCATTTTCTGAGATATTATTTTCAAAGGTGTACTTTTAAAGTAGCGTGGAAATTAACCACCTAGCAGCTACTATATGGACGGTTTTTAAATAGCTTATTTTCAGTTAAAGATTGTAACCGTTTTAAATGTGGTATAATACAAGTGCAAAGTTAACCATTAAGTGAGCTGAAGTTTTGACACTGACCTACATGTCACAGTTATCATGAAGCCAGAAGAAAACAGAGAAACACCACTGAAGATTCTGAATATGTTCATCTAATTCTGCATGGAATATTATTATTTGTGTGTTTGTTTATTGATTTATGTGCAAACTGATTGTTGTAATATCCAAAGCAGATATTAACTTTATAGAATAGGTATATACTTAATTGTTAGCCATAATGGCTTATTTTTGGCTCTCCTGATACATGACTCTATCCATAATGCCTCAATACTGAAGCTCGCAAGATAAATTAGAGTTTAAAACATCTTGCTTTATTGCAATGTGTGAATCCAGTGAATATTTTTCTACTGCAGGTGAAAAAATGACAGTGTGTTTACCTGAATGTACAGTTTTGCACATAGTTTTCCTTGAAGCTATTTGTCTTCCTAATACTTTCACCACTGAAAACTGTTTCCCAAAATGCAATTATTTGTTAATTTTAAACTTTAGAGAAATCTTGGAATATCTAATCAGATTGCAGTAACTGTAAATTATAATTGAGAGCCAATGCTGATCTTTATTTACAAACATTCCTAATAAACCCTTTACTTGCACTTCTAGTTAAAATATTACCTTTCCCTTCCACTTGATCTGTTTTAACAAACTATTATAATTATATTATGTATCATAATTATATTATGATCAACCACACATATTGTGTTTATGTGCATTAGAAGAAAACAAAAATGCTTCCCCAAAATTATGTGGTGTGAATGAAAATAACTGAAATACCAAAAGAATAAATATATCTTTCTGTATGATTGTTGACAGTTTCTATCACCCCAGATAAAGAAGATGGTTGCCTGCACTTAAGTTGGGCATTTTTAAAATCTCTTTTGCAAGTCTATACAGTATGCGAATGCATTAGAAACCATAGAATTATACAACTGAACCATACATTTGTGCAAACTCATATTCAAAATATTTAACCAGCCAGGTAGATATGCATGCATATTTTGTTAAAATAACAACCATCTAGTTTCAGGTAGCTATATTATGTTTAACTAAGTATCTGTCCTAAACTTGTACTAAAAAGGGTCAAGATCGATCCAATTACTTAGGTATTTCAGAAGGGAAAAAAAATAAGGTCATACAATCCAGTTCAGAGGCAGTAGAAGCAATGCCTTTCTTTGCTCATTTGTAATAAAGGAGAAATAAGTAGTAAATAATTTACAAAGCAAGAGTAGGATTCATGGAAAACAATTATTCTTTTTATAATACTTTAGAGAAGACAGAGCAAATGGGAGAATTAAGAAATGTACAAGGAAAAAATCATATTAAACTACCAAACAGGGGAATGGTTATGTTAAAATGTAACTCCTCTCTAACACATTAACAACTTTGAATGTGGTAAACTCAATTGTTTATGTGCCTTAATAGAAAAAGGAATGTACAGGAATAATAAAAATGGATGCGGGGTTGTTATTTTTTGCAAATAATTCGCTGTCAAACGCTAAGAGTTTTTGTGGCCTAGAATATGAAATGCTAGAAAAATATTCAAAAAACCGTAATTTAATTCCCTGCTCAACAATTTTGAACAAATTATGAAATCAGCCTCATGAACTTATTTGTAAAATGGGAATAATATTGCCCTGTCTCCTAAAGTTTTAGCAAAGATGAAGCAAGGTATAAAGCATTAAATTCACTCTGTGATAGAAGTTGCTATATTTTTCTTTTATATAATTCTCAGTGTAATGCTTTCTAATCTCCAAATTCTAACAGCCAGATCCTAGTGAATAAATACAAAGGGAAACAAAGAAATAAGATAGATAGGCATTTTATCTATCAGTTGTAATAGCATGAAAAAAAGGAATAGGGCACATTTCAGGGAGAGAAAGGCACAGTTTATGTTCTTATGCACTCAGCTGAACTGTAAAGAAAAATATTTTAAAAAGCAGACTGATAGTAGATTTTTCCAAATACCCTGAGGCACTGTCATTTTCTAAATGACATTATTTATCTATGCTAACGTCTATCAAATAATTTTCTGTTTTTATTCCTGTACTGAATATTGATGTGCATTAGTATGACTTCACTTTTGTAGTCAATTCAAAGTATTTCTCTCATTGAGAGGAATCAGGCTAAATGCATAAAATTTGATTCACAATGGCTCCTTCACACAACAATTATAAGGACACTTAAAGGACCAAGGATATAATTTTTTTTTCAATTAGGGAATGTGTTGATGCTTTCTTTTTTTTTCTTAGATCTTCCACCACACTTGGTATTAGAACAGTAGTTTCTGATAGATAAGTTATTATTTTATGACAGAGTTTTACAAAGTCTTTAAGACTCAACACTGCACTAATATAAGGCAAAAAAAGATACATTCCTTCTGTCAGGAAACAAATATTATGACTATTTAAGGACATACTCTTCTTCAAGTGTAGCTTCTACTTTTTTAACTTGTTCCTGAATTGACTTTGCTTGCTGCTGAAGGCTTTCCTTGCTCCTTTGACCAAGCTGTATGGCTAAGGACTTCCTGACCAGATTCTCTGCTTCCATGGCCATGGCTACGGTCTGCTTGGAAAGTTCCTGTGAAAAGGAGGAGACGCAAGTTGAACATCATTCTCAGTAACATTTTGCCAACCACTGGTAGTTGCTATTATCATCATCCATGATCACATAATCATCCAGATGTTTAGACTAGGATTGGCATTTATACCCATCTATCAAGTTCTTCCCAAACACCAAGGACAGGCAGAAATTATTGTTTGATGGTATTACATGTAGCATCGCTGGATGTAAACTGTTCTAGTAAAGCTGCCTTTTGCAATTGACTGATGGTGCTTTTGTCAATGTCAATGGTGTTCAAGTGGTGCTCCAGATGTTTATTATGGATTATTATGAGCCATGGTGGCACAGTGGTTAGAATGCAGTATTGCAGGCTAATTCTGCTGACTGTCAGCTGCCAGAAGTTTGGCAGTTTGAATCTCACTGGTTCAAGGCTGACTCAGCCTTCCATCCTTCCGAGGTCAGTAAAATGAGGACCCAGATTGTTGGGGGCAATATGCTGACTCTATCAACCGCTTAGAGACAGCTGTAAAGCACTGTGAAGCAGTATATGAGTCTAAGTGCTATTGTTATTATTATTATTGGAATTTGCTTCATATTCCTGTATACATGAAATACCAAAATAGGTTTTTAAAAATTACCAGTTCAAGAGTATCTGATTTAAAAGGAGGAATTCCTCACTATATGCAACTTAAAGAGACTTTTGCTAAATAATGCAGAATTTCCTTCTGTTTCAGTTTTCTTAGGACTGGAATTATTCCCAGCATGATTGTAACATTTCTCTACCAATGATTTATATTTGTATTGCTATTAGAGCATGGTTAACTTGAACTGCATAAAGAAAAGGATCATGGAATTTGCATATCTTTTCATTTTTTTTTTTGGTGGGGGGATATGCATCTTTTCAACCTGGGAATCCATCATTACTATGTTCTGTTTGGTCCAGATTGAGCCTTTATTAATTTATTTACAGAATTTATAAGGTTTCACAACTCAACATCATTCTGGATGACTTACAGAAATAATCAGCAATAGATGCAAAACATAAAGGGGAAGGATACTTAGGTTTAAAAAACAATTATCTTAATATTGTTTAGATATATATTTATTTTAAAGTTACTGACTTACCTGCTTGACCTTCATTCAAGACAAGGAGTCACTAATAAAATGCACATTTTTTTAACAAAAAGAAATACATAAGAACCTAATATAATACGAGACAGAACAATAAAAGTCCTCCAGGACACATACTTTTGTCTTTTCTAATTCTGATGACAAACTCTCCAAGCTGCTAAAACTTAAGATGCGTTCAAGGGCAGAGCTCGCATGACTCAAATACTTGACAATTGTTTCTTTGTCTCTTTCAAATTGTTCCCATGTGTTTATTGTGAGCTACAAAAAAAGAGAAAAAGGCAAAGTGACAGAACAATAAAAGAAGGACAGGAAATTAAAGTTCACAATTAACATGCATGAATAATGATTTTTTTCTGGCTCATACAATTAAGCTGTATTAAACATATTTACCAGAATTTTCATTATCCTGTTCAAAACCTTAAATATTAAATACAAATGAAATTCCCTGCTAGATCCAAGTCTTGTGCATTCTATTAGCAAAGATCAATAGGAAATCCGAATGTAGGACATAAGAGCAGAGTCTTCTGTACTGCGATGACAATCCTATGTGAATTCAATGATAAATTCTTGTAATTATCTAGGTAATACGTTTGTTTGCCATTCCACTCATCCAATATAATTTTTCCCAGTAGCTTTTCCCTCTGCTAGTAGTCCTGGTATTTCCCGGTTGTTTCCCCACCTTGTACTATCAAAATATGATTTTTGTCAAATTAGCCAAGTTTGCTTGGTGTTACACATTAGCTAGGTTTTATATGCAAATATTATATACTAAAATAGCTCCTAAACTTTAATTATTAAACTCTATTCAAAAACTGTCTGATAATTGGATTAGTACTAGTATTTTAGATTATTCCCAAGCCTTAAGAATAAAATAACTGTTCAAGAGCCATGTGAGAATGGCCTATACTAGTGTGTTCCTCCTCTTTTAAATATCTGTCTTTCCTTATTTGAATAGTTCAAAGGTACATTTTGTCCAACATTCTTTCTCACAGTAGTTAATGAAGTCCTGTGAGAATTCCACTTCTGTTTTTGCATGCAAAAAATAGCATCAGAACTTTTAGAATAATTATGTTGCTTTAAGTGGGTTAATTCCCTTAAATGTTTACGTTATCTTGTTAATTGGTTTTATCTCAATATTCCTAGAGATTTATGTATGCATGTGTGTTATAGCATATATATATATATATATATATATATATATATATATAAATTTTTTTAACTTATAGTGGGCTTCAGAAAATTATTTTTAAAAAGCATGTCTTCTAATCATGGATAGGCCTAGTTTCCATGAATTTGTCGATGCCTCCTTCAAT
The DNA here is from genome assembly GCA_012654045.1 of Ptyas mucosa. Lineage (NCBI taxonomy): Eukaryota > Metazoa > Chordata > Lepidosauria > Squamata > Colubridae > Ptyas > Ptyas mucosa. The sequence goes on from WNWU01000005.1 coordinate 11,850,519, forward strand.
ATCTTAAAGTTGAGGACCATTCACTAAGTCTGGTGATACCCAGTTTTGCTGTTAAATTCTAGATTCATCTAATACTTGAACTTCATAATCATATTATGAAAAGTTAATAATTTCACAGAATAAAAAGGTAAGGATGGCCTGCAGTCAGTCTCTATTCCTGGTGGCTACATGGACACAACCATGCAGGTCTCTTGACAGAAATACTAAAATAGCATTACTAAAGGGGGAATTATTTATTTCCCACTTTAGCCTACAGCTATAACCTGGTAGCATCCAATTGGGATCCCAACCATGTACCCCAATACCCTCTGACAAGATTGGCTGGCATCTTGCATTTAAAACCTGAGCTAAGCCCGAAAAAAGCTTTCCAGAAAACATCTCATACTAAATATAAAGCCATTAAGGAAAGTGACATTTCTTTATTTCTCTACAGAGTTATAAGAAGAATATGTACCTGCAATTGATCTCCACGTTGTTCCATAGATTGCTGCATACTTTCTAATGTACTCTCCAACTTCCATAAATCTTCTTGCACAGCAGGAGACAGACCACCTTCAATTTGTAACTCTTTACTGTGGGTAATTTGTTGTTGTACATCTTGCCTTTTTGCATGAAGCCTCTTGGACTTTTGCTAAAAACAAACATTTAAAAGTATTGTGGTCAGTACAGATGCATTGTCTTAATGCAGAAATAACTGCACTGTAAGCATTTACAAAGGTGTTTTAGGGAACAAGCGTTAAATGATCTCTGCTCATTTATTGAAACACCAGAAAGGTCTAGTTCATTGATAATTTTCAAAACTTTTCAGAAGTACACATCTAGAATGGTAAAATTCTCCATTTTTTTTTCTTCAAAAAGATCACTTTTGACATCTCATACTAAATTGCCATGGGGGAATACAAAAACAAATCTGATTCAGCCTTTCTTAGGATTTAACTTGCGTAATAAAGCTTACTTCTGTGCGGTTAGCACATTTGCAAGTAAAACAGCCAGCAGCCCCTTCCTTGTAAGGTGAGGCCCAGGAGATATTGTTATTTTAGGCATCTATTTAGTAAAATCATTTGGATCTGCTCAGAGGTGGACTCCATCTAGCCCGATTCTACCAAAATGACTGGAATGCAATCTTCTCTAGTTATCTAGGAAGAGCTTTAACAAGTTGATCCTGAGAAATTAGACATAGTTCTTGGTGTTGTGTGTTCGTCACCTATGTTTTAGATTCATGTCCCTTCTGGTTGGTTAAGGTGTCTTAGGAGATGGCATCTGGTTGGGCTCAAGCAGTGTTTTTTTGTTTTTTGTGGAAAGGGGTGATTTCATCTGCCTTGAAGGAGACGGTGGTCCATCTTAGATCCAACAGTATTAGCTAACTTCTGCCCAGTCTCTAATCTTTCCTTTTTAGGGAATTTTGTTGAAAAAAAATGGTAAGTGCATAGCTTCAAAGCCCTGGAGGATCAGGAGCTTCTTCATCTTTAATATTCCATGAGGTAGCAGTATCCTGGATGGACCTAGTAAACAATCTAGGTGTCCTCATGACTGCTGCTCAAAGAGCAAGTAGCAGCCATGACTTTTGCATAAATCATCTTCTGTTCCCTCAACCAGTTAACCAAACTGACACAGCAGGCAATATCTTAGATTCAGAAGCCAGGTCACAAGGTTTCTGATATAGGGAGGAGGGCTGAAAGGGCATAAAGGACTGAAGTCATAAACATCCTTTGCCTCTTTCCATACCTTCATTATCTACATCTGACTACTGATAGCTTAAACCAGAGGCCCCTTTCTCCTCTCCTCCTCCTCACTCCAGGAGCATCTTACTCTCTTACAGTTCCCCTTTCCTTCCTCAAGGCCAGTCTAGCAGCTGTTAAACCATTGCCATGGAAATGCCAGGGAAAACTTTGGTGAGAAAATATTCTCAAGCAATCTAATGCCACTGTATTATATTAAGCATGGTCTGAGAAATATGTGACCACAAACATCATTATCATATAGTTTGCCAAGATGATGGCAGTTCCTAATTTTCCCTGAATAAATAGTGAAAAGGCTCTTCAAAGTGCCATTTCTTATTAGAAGAATGATGACAAGAATAGAGTGGGAAGAGAAAAGGAATAAGAAAAAAGCACTTTGGCAACGTACACTTCAAAAAGGTTTACACTTTCCTCTTTTAAAATAAGTATTAAATGCTCACCTTCAACATCTTATTACAGAAAATTATAATATCCCTTCTTTCCAATTCAATCTGCGTGAAAGGAGTTCTTAACTATTATCCACAGTTCAGATACTGGTATTAGTCTTTGCAGCAACAATAATATATAAGGATTTGTTGGACATTCAGTGAAAGCTGATGTGTGGGAGATTGTACCTGATGGTAGAGAAAGATTTGTTGGGCTTGTAACAAGTTATCAACATCTAAGATTTTTTCAACTTCTGTCTGAGCTTCTTTTGAGTTTGTGATCAGTTCTTCTAATGTGCCTTTTACTTCTTCGGTGTATTGAACGCAATCTCCAACCGCACCCAATGTCTTCTCAATCTGTATTCAGAAACATATTAAAGCTCTAAAAATATCCAGTGCCAAAAAAGTAGGATTTACAATTTAAACAGTTCAAATGCAATACAATTATATATTCAATCAATTCATTTTGTGGTCTCTATATTATTTTCCAATTATCTGATAGTAATAAAAAAAAACCTCTTACTATAATCTATAAATAGATTTCTCCTATTCCACTGCATTCTATTATTATTTTGTGAGTTTACTTTGTGCTAACTGACCTGCTTTCCAGGTTAATTTGGAAATTTTTACAATTAATTCTAGAATTGCCAAACCTTTTTTTTCCTATTCTATGTTCCCAATACCGTACTCATTTTCTTAAAATAAATGTTTTTGTGCTCAAAACAACACTTACCACACAGCAAATAGCAAACACCAGCAGAACTTTTCAGAATTACAAAACTATTTAGGAACAATTTCTCAAAGCAAATATGAATAATTCGAAAAGAGAAACTGAAATATTGTCAATAGCACAAGTGAATAGAACGTGGAAAAAGGGGAGCAGGAGGAAAGAAAATTGCTAATGGGAAGAATAATATGAATTTTGGATTTTTTTTCTCCATAGTGCACACAACTGTGTTTGTTGTTATGCATTCAGCATATTATACACATTCGGCATAAAAACTTATGTGAATACGTGCTTGAATCAAACATTACATTATAGAAACGGATCCCTCCAATACTTTCATATGCAAACTGTATAATTTGAGTAGAAAATACATTTAAGAAAACATACACAATATATGCATCTAAGAAACAAAAGTTGTGCCTCTCATGTGTTTAGCACACGTACATATATGTTGAAATATAATTTCAAATGACACATGGAAATTGAGAGAACTACTTTCAGTTATCATTAGAGATGCAACATACATAACTCTACAATAATTCTGTTATTTTTTTCTTAATAGTATTCAGATGCACCTAGGTATTTGAAAAACATTGATTATTGTTGATTATAGTAACATTCAGACTATATTGCTAAAATACAACAGAATCTTACTGATTTTCTATAACTGAACACCTAATAGCAAAAAGGACATTTTCTCGAGTGAATATAATATAATTATAATATACCTCTGTCAACAAGGCTAAAATTTTCTTAAAGTCACTAGCAAGCACTGAAAGTTCATCCCCTTGTTTTTTTACTTCATTCTCAGAAGAAACCTCAGATAAGGCAACAAGCCTAGATTTCAACCAGATGATAATTTCTCCCTTCTTGCAGGCATCTTGCCTAATTTCCTGAAACAGAATCAATATAAAAATTAGATGCACCACACAAGCATTATTAGAGTAGAAGTCTAATGTAAATCAGGGAGAACTGGGTTTACATTAGTTTGCATGGGTAAGTCAACTAAGGCTGCATCAGGACACAAGCTTTTATCAAACAATGTATAAAAACATGTCAATAGATTGAAAAAGCCAGTTATGATACTAGACTAATAGTCACAAGCCAATATGCTCAAGCATAAAAATTGCTTGAGGATCCCTCTCCTATGCAAATCACATTGTGACCTCAATGAAAACTATTCAATCAGAAGAATAATACAACTCTCCATGATTACAGAAATGTAGCTTTGCTGCATAGATAAATCCTATATGCCTGGCTGTATGCTGATCCTACAGCTTGGACTAAAGAGAATAGACTGCTTCTCCACTGCACACATAGTGAGCTCTGTCCTTGTATGTATTGCCTGAATAGGGTGAAGTATCTTTTATATCATTCTTTAGCAAATAAAAATTTGAAGATCAATCTACATTCAGTCAATATACATATTAGGTATTCTTTTCTTCTGCCTGCTTTTGCAATTTTTTAAAAAAATAATTGCATGAAAAAATGCTATCATTGGTAATCTCCCCCTAATTTTTGCTTTTGTGTCTAACTTTTCCTTGCATACATTTCCAACAATAGAATTAATGCAATAGATATAACTTTTGCATGCAGTCAGTGGAACGACTTGCCTCCGAAAGTTGTGGGTGCTCCATCACTGGAGGTTTTAAGAAGAGACTGAACAACATTTGTCTGAAATGGTATAGGGTATCCTGTAGGCGATTGGACTAGAAGACCTCCAAAGTTCCTTCTAACTCTGTTATTCTCTTATTCAGTTTTTCCTACAGTATGTTTGTGCATGTGACAGAGACTATATGTACAGTATGTGTATGTGTATGTACACAGGAGTGAAATGTAAAATTTGTTACTACTGGTTCTGTGGGCGTGGCTTGGGGGGGTAATGTGACTGGGTGGACGTGGCCATTAAAAAAAAAAAACTTTTCAAAGCATTTTTTCTAATGCTTTGAAAAGCCTCTGCCGATCAGGCAACTCAGCTGGGATCGTCAGAGACTTTTCAAAGCATTTTTTTTACCACCTCTTCGGCCAAGAGGTTGCAGAAAAAAATGCTTTGAAAAGCCTCTGATGATCCCAGCTGAGCTGCGCGATCATCAGAGGCTTTTTTAAATTTTATTTTTAAAAGCATTTTTTTGTTGGAAGAGATTGTAGAAAAAATGCTTTTAAAAGTTTTTAAAAAGCCTCTGATGATCGTGCAGCTCAGCTGGGCATGGTGAGGGGGGGGGGGGCGCAGGGATTTTTGCTACCGGTTCTTCGAACCACCCGCCGCCATTGCTACTGGATCAGGTGATCTGGTCCGAACCAGGAGCATTTCACACCTGATATGTATGTATATATATATACATGTCGCCAACATCCCAAAAACTTCTTTTTTGTGCAATGCTATTCATTCAGAAACTATTACGACTAGTGCTGTAGGATAAGACTGGGGTCTATTTTGGTAGATTGTGCCAATATATTTTTGTGGTACATTTTTTCTATTGTAAAGTATGTGAAACATGTATGTACTTATCATTCTAATAACATTTATTGGGACAATCTTGTCTTGAAATAACCAGTGGGTTTTCAAAAGCTTCTGAATTACATTGTACACATTTCTTTCTAAAAGGTAGAATTTCTAGCCAGAGTACTTGATTTTATTTATCCTGGAAGTTCCAGTTCCTTTTATATTTCACTATTTCTATAACATTATTTACATTTGTTGTAAATTATTTGACCTAGCTTTAAAATGTCAAAAGCAGAGAAAGGTCAGCTTGCATTATCAATTTCATCCACTTCAAATCAATATGTTAGTATTACAAGAACATATCCATTTCAAATCATTTTTAATATACCTCTATTGATGTTTTAAAATGTTTGTATTTAGTAGTATCAGCTGAACCATTCTTAATTGTTTTAAGTTGTGTTTCCTTTGATGAAATCCAGCTTCGTAATTCAGAAAATCTGAAACATACCATAGAAAAATAAGCAAACAGTAGGTGAACAATAGTGGGCGAATTAATGAAAAATGTTTCATGGGAACTCAAAAAGTTAGCATCTGAAGTTTTGACATAGCAAAGGGTTTTAATCAGTTAGGGAGGAATGTTGCTTGTTTAAATGGCTGAAAATTCCAAGTGAGTAAATCACAGCAATTTCCCAAACCATTCTAATCTAGATCCTCTACTTCTTACTGTATTGCTCTTTGATGTTCTATTTGTACAATTTAAAACATTAAGTGCTTCTGACAAGCAATATAGTATTTGCAACATGAAAGGACATTATAGTTCTAGTTCGGTTCTTTAAATCCATGCCTTCTATGCTGCTATTCATATAGTTGTTTACCTGTTCTTGTATTCTTGCCATTTATCTGGTTGATCTATTAGTTTCATGTAAGTCCTGGCAACCTGAGTTTTAAGTTCACTGAGATCTTTTTGGCTACTTTCAGATGTCATTTTAATTGGATCCCATTCTGGTAGTTTCAAGCACAAATCTTTAATCAGTTGCTGTCGTTTCTCACATAGTTGTAAAGGCCCTTTATCACCAAAAAACATCTGATGGCATAAAAGAGAAACACTTGCTCAATCAATTGATATACAAATGAACTTAAAAAATCTAATTTCTACCTGGTATTCAAGAACCAAATACATTCACTATTTTAAAAAAATCTTTAAAAAATGATCAAGATCATTTTCATCATCACTGTGAAGAAAATGGCAGTGCTTCTTAACTTTTTGATTGTGGAAAAGAGTTTAAATTCCTTCAGTTTCAAAGTATCCAGAAGGTATTTTTTCCAAACATTATTGAGATTTTATATTTAAGATAATTTACCCATCTGTTAAAAATATCCAATGAACTGTCTAATTGTATTGATCTGGGAATTTCATGAGAGATTTTATATGTAGTACAATACAATGCATGTCTCCGAAGAAGTAAGTTTTTCAAATTACAGCATTATTAAGTCAGTATATAAATTGTGTTAATACTGAAAATAGTGCTTTCAATTACTTAACAATAATAAACAAGGGCCATAGGAAAACAATAGATTCTGGAAAGATACATCAAGGTATCTGATGCTGTATTGTACAGGCCAAGAAAACAGCAACATATTTTGTCAATCATATTTTAAAATGAATTTGGTTGTTTGCATGCATAAAAATTCTTGAAATAACGGTTAAGCTCAAAGAAATGTAAGCCACTCAGAGTTGGGATGGGTGGCTGTAGAAATTGAATAAATAAATAAATAAATTACAAATTTCACTGTATCAATCTGAATGAAACATGATATTTTAATTATAATTTTTGTGAATCTAAGCTCTTATTGTTCCAAGTAAACATTGCTCGTAGAAGTTGCACAAATATGCTGAATAGTAATGTAGATGAAATTCTAAGATCAATACACAATAGATCAATCACTACCATAAAATACTAAAAAAAAATAACTCATTCATATTTTTTATACTGGAATCGTAAGTATAAGGCCAAGCAGAAAAATTTGGAACAGGACAGCAATGTTTTCTATACTGCATATTCCTTTATTTTTAAGGAGTCAAAGCAGATAACAAGATACAGAAGAAAAACTCCGCGGCTATTTAAGGAAAGAGGTAGAATTACCTTGTGACCCTTAATTATTTTTTCACTGCTCTCCTTGGTCATGAGCTCATGCTGGCGAGTGAGTTCAGTGTGACATTCTTGCACTGTTGCTAGGAATTTGCTTTTTTCCACTTCTATTTTTAAGCGGAGTAAATGGTATGGAGCTTCTGACTGGAGATCCTGCATCATAATTAAAAGCGGGGAAAGAAGTTCATATAAAACACAGTCAGTTGTCTTTTAAAGAAATTATTTATAAAGGTATAAAACAAAAAAACCAACCAACACCAAACCAGATCATTAGTGTCAGAGGCAGTAACTAAGATGCTTTAACTTGTTTTTCTGAACAATTTCAGGGGACTAACTTTCTCTGAAAATACAATGCAATGTTACACCATAAAAGAGAACAGGGAAAAAAAGTTGTTTACGCACCACAACATCCCAGCAGAAACAAGAAGTTTAAAACAATTATTGTGTAACCTATCACATTATGATAAAAAAAAAACTTTTTAAGATAAGTGATTCTCTTCTGGTATCTTTAATTAAGAAAACAGAGTTGAGTAAACTTGTGAAAGTACACAAAAAATGTTCATGTTGCCTGGACAGGAATAACTGAGAACAATAATTGCAGAAGTGATTCTTCTTCCTCTGACAGAATGGATTTTGTGGTTGTGTACCTTAAACAAGAAGAAGTTTGGTGTAGTGGTTAAGGAAACAAGCTATAAACTAGGAAATCAAATATTTTAGTTCCACCTTAGGTACAAAGCCAGCTGGGTGACCTTGGGCCAGTCAAGGGCAAGGGCAAACTATTTCTGAAATCTTGCCATGAAGACTGCAGGAACTCGTCCAGGAGTCAACAGACCTGAGGGCCTACACACAGAGAAAAACAACTTATAACTAAAGTTGGTTGGCAAAACTCACCTTCCACTGCTTGTGCAATTTCCGCACAGCTTCCTGAAGGGTGTGTTGCTCTTGCTCGGGAAGGATGTCAGTAAGTTCATCACAAGCTTTCAGGAAAGCATTGAGCACTCTTTGGTCCAACTGACTGAAAAACTCCTGGTTTTGAAATTTATCACATGTTTAAATGTTAATATTGTTGCTAGGGAAAGCAGGAGGTTAATTCCAAATTTTTATACTATGTACTAATACAGGAAACTTAGATAATATGATTGAAGTTGATCTTATGAATGATAACTGGATGCAATTTATATCTGTGCTATTTTGTCTTGAAAAACATGGAGGTGGGTAGACACTGGCCATAGGAAGAGTAGCAATAGCACTTAGACTTATATACCGCTTCACAGTGCTTTTACATCCATCTCTAAGCAGTTTACAGAGCCAGCATATTGCCCCCAACAATCTGAGTCCTCATTTTATCGACCTCAGAAGGATGGAAGCAGGGGTGAAATCTAAAATTTGTTACTACCGGTTCTGTGGGCGTGGCTTGGTGATGGTGGGGGTAATGTGACTGGGTGGACGTGGCCAGTTTTTTTTTTTTTACTTTTAAAACCATTTTTTACATGTAGAGCCTGTAGTACAGTGGTTTAAAGCACCCTGTTATTAACATCTATTAACATCTGCTGCTTGCAATTACTGCAAGTTCGAATCCCACCAGGCTCAAGGTTGACTCAGCCTTCCATCCTTTCTAAGGTGGGTAAAATGAGGACCCAGATTGTGGGGGCAATAAGCTGACTTTGTATAAATATACAAAAGTATGAAGGCTATTGCTTAATGCACTGTAAGCCGCCCTGAGTCTCCGGAGAAGGGCGGCATATAAATCAAATTTAGAAAAAAATGCTTTCAAAAGGCTCTGACGATCCCAGCTGAGTTGCCTGATCGGCAGGCAGCTCAGCTGGGATCGTCAGAGTCATTTAAAAGAAAAAAAAGGCTCTGATGATTGCGCGGCTCAGCTAGGCATGGGGGGGTGGGGGCAGGGATTTTTGCTACTGGTTCTCCGAACTGCCCGCCGCCATTGCTACCTACTTGCCTGAGCCAGTCCAAACCAGGAGCATTTCACCCCTGGATGGAAGGCTGAGTCAACCTTGAGCTGGTTAGGATCTGCATTCTAACCACTGTGCCACTACAGCTCTATAGGGCTAGGTTATAAGAATAGGGCTAGGCTAACCCTTAATTTCCATATGACCCCAACCCATAATAAAAAGCTGCAATTTGGATGTAGAAGGTTTTTTTTCCTTATGCAGATTATGAAGGCACTAAAGATCAGACTAAAGAGCAGAGCAGAGGATTAATACTCCGGATCTTAGAAGGCAAAAGCTCCCTGGATATCTTGTCTGGTTTTATAACTAAGCAGCCTCAGGCCCAATTAGCACTTGGATGGAAGAACATCAGAGAATATCAAGGCTTTTATCTAAACTGGGACTTTCAAAAGCATCCTGCAAGATGGCAATAGAAAACCAATTTTGTATTATTGCCAAGAAAAATTACACGGCTGTGTCCATTTAATGGTCACAGGAATGATGAATGACTTGAGGGTATCTACCCTCATTCCAATCTACTGTATGTTCATAATTTACGTTGTGAAGAAGTAAAATATTCAAGCACTCTCAAATTGTACTCGTAAACATTATTTCAAAACGTAACTGTATGTCAGTTTTCACAAACGGCCTAAATATATTCCTATGGATCAGATACATTAAATCCAGTGGTGGGAATCAACTACTTCGGGAGAACCGGTTGTTAACTTTCTGAACAGTTTGGCAAACTGGTTGTTGGAAGAAATCATTAGGTCACAGAACCGGTTGTTAAATTACTTGAATCCCACCACTGATTAAATCTACACTTTTTTAAAAAAGTTTTCACCCTCTCAATAAACACCTATGTAGAAACAAGTGCTGATTGTTGGTATTTAAATCAAATAATTAAATTCAGTTAAATTAAATGTGTATTAAAGCAAAAACAAACTAATTCCTGGTTTTTGAGGGAATGCTTTTGATCTCTTATTTTAACCTATAGCCCTGGTATTTTCCATTCTGGTAGTTTCCATTCTGCTGGCTTTTTTGGCATTAACAGTACCTGCAATGATATTTTAATTAGCAATGTGAAATATAACAGAAACATGCCTTATAAAGTTATACTTACTGTATGTTTTCGGAGAAGTTCTTCAGGATTGCCTTTTTCTTTTAGACAGCATTGGGCAGTCTGGAGAACATTTTCCAACTCTGTTCTAGATTCTTCAAATTTCTTCATCAGCCGACTATTTACCTCAACATTTTTCTTCCAATCACCCGTCTTCTGCACCATATCCTTCATAAATGAAAACAGGAAAAATCCTGCAATGCTAAACAGTTTGTCTTATATCCCATTTTGTGAACTAATTAAAAATATAATTTACACTTGAAGAATAACATGATGTTTCTTTATTTCTGCTTTACCAGACTGAGGTCACATCCCTGCACCCTCAGTATTATGAGAAAGGAGAAATATCTTTTTGTTTTCCTTCAAGATTAAATACTATCAGAGGTCAACAGTACTATGCTGACTTTGCACGCAGTCTACAATCTCTTGGGAAAGGCTTTAAACTATACTCCAAAGGGCTTAAATATCTGAACTTTGAAAACAACAACCAAAAACTCTAGTTGCTATTTCCTGTCTTTTTGTGTAACATTTTGCCTCATGAGGAATTCTTAGGGGGGAAAAAAGCTTACACACTCCTTTTTATATTTTCAGGGGACATATATAAACAATCTCACTCCTCTGAAATTGAATCTATATTAATGTGAATGTGACCTGGAAATAATTGTATTTATATGATTTCTTAATTAGCACACAAGCCAAGCTCAGATAGGATTTTGTTATTTAGAATTACTAGACATCATTACTACAACATCATTAAATATTACTCCCCTGCAAAATTAAGAGTAATACCATGTTTCCCCCGAAATTAAGACCCAGTCTTATTTATTTTTTTTGAACCCTGAAATAAGCACTTGGCCTTATTGCCATGTGCTCAAAATCCCAATTGGGCTTATTATCAGAGGATGTCTTTTTGGGGGGAAACAGGGTAATTGTATCCTCCATAGCCTCTAGTTACATTCCTTTTAATTCATCTACTTCATCTACTCACAGTAAATATTTAAGTGTAGCTTCAGCAGGACATGTGATGTTAAGAGTGATAGATATTGTTCAAGATAAACAGAAAGGAAGAAATTTCTTTGTATACGGTCTGATGCTGACATCAAACATAGAACACATAGAACACCTCAAAACATATTGAGGTTCCAGAACAATTATCTGTTTTTGCTCTTACATCAGACAGGCATTTCTCTTCTTCTGTAACTGTCTCAGCAAGATCAATTTAACAGTAAAAAAAAAAAACTAAGTAAGGAATATGCAAGAGAAAAAGACTTCAAACACCTGATATAACTCATCTTTTCTCTAAGATGAATATTGCCAAGTTCCTGAAAGTATCACTGACCCAATATTTTTAAGCACTGAATTTGTATTGTGTTTTTTTTTTAAGTTTGCAATGATCCCTGAATATACCTTGTGCCTTTAGCTCTGCAAACCATGTCTTTGAATTTGTTACTTTTTGTATTGTTCTTTCTATAGTAACATTTATCAGAGGCTATTTTGAATTACTGTTTTTAGTTTAGTTACTTTATCTTAATACCGGTATACCTTAGTCAAATTGGCTTTTTTTTCACAATTTTTTTCATGTTGGGAAATAATGTGAAAAATTTAGTGACATTACTGCAATTGAAAAAGATTACCTGAAAAGCAGCCTGCATTTCTACCACTTTCTTCTGAAGTACAGAAAAGCTGAAGTGATTTAACACTTTACTTGAAGCCAGAATCTTTGTGATAATTTGACTGTTTCTTTCAATTAATAACAAGGCTTTTTTGCAGTGCTCTTGATAAGCTACCAGATCCTTTAAAAAGATGAAAATATTAAAATAAGCATATTTTGGACAGTAAGACAAACAGATTTAACAACTTTGCAATGTTTCTTTTATTTCTACTTTATTTTCTATAAAACAATATTTTTTTCATCTGGTATAATAATGTTATTCTACAGCAACTTACTTGTTTAAAGGTTATGATTCCATACCCAGATAACGTTTATTGCTTTGAATGATTCGTGAGAATTAGTACTGAAACAAGATTTTAGCTCTGTTCTTTTAATATATCATTTTTGAAAAAGAGTAATTATAGTTGTAATTGAAATCCACAAAATGCCAATATCTACTTCCAGACTGACAAGTGTTCGTTACAACAAGTAATTAAACTCTAGCATCTTAAACAGATAAATTTTTAAAAATATTATGCACCGAGATGAAAAAAACCTACACATTACTGGTACATTAAGTATTTATTTTTTGCAATCTAAGTCACTTGAAGATGTGTAACTTTAGCAAAACAGCAAAAACAAAAGAAATAATTGGATATACAGCAAACATATGTGTTAAAATATGTGTTAAAAATTCTTATTAGGAGTAACATAAGGTATTATCTGGAGTAACTGAAAGGTAAATCTGAATCTTCAATATTAGAAAATCTAATTAGAGAAAAATTACTTAGGGCCATAGATTGTAATAGGGCCATGGATCATATATGGGTAGTTCTCAACTTGAGCCCAGACTTATGGTCATAAGTCATTATGGTCATTAAATCACCATAAACCGTGCCCATTTTACAATTGTTGCTCAGCAAATGCTGAAATAATTAAGTGAATGTGTTTTATTCATTAGGTGTTTTTGCCAACTGCAGAAATCAGCAAAAAACACTGAAAATTGTGGCCATGGACAGTGGGACACTGCAAATGACTTGAAATATGAACCAGCTATCAATCACCCAAAATACAATCAAGTGATGGGGGGGAGGTGTCAGCAACTGGCCACTAGCACCTGAACATAAGTAGCTCTGGGAAGATTCAACATAATATCAAATGTTGCTAAAATACTGGTCATTAAACAAGGACTACTTGCATACATATAAACATTTCTAAAGAATAAGAAAATCTCCCAGACAAAAAAACATTGTTGCTTTTAATTTTCTTTTGCTTCCTAAAATGATGAAATACAAAAAAATTGAGTTCACGACTAACAAACAAGAGATAGTGAAAGGAAAAAATCTGAAATATAATTTAATGAATAGAATAAATTACGTGTGACAAAAGAAAATAATTAGCAGATTAAAAGATTGATATTATAAAATGCTATAATCATTTATCTTATTAAATTTAAAATATGCCACATCACATTGTGCCATCTTCTGATTATTAGAACATAGAGACCTTTCAAAAACAGATCACAAACTCATATCCTGAATCAGGACTGGAAATTTACTTCAATTATCTAAAATTATCATCTACATTATATCCTAGGCTCAAAAGAGCCATAGCTTTTCATGAAATGAGAAACTCCATTAGAGTTAACTCTAATGGAGTTAACTCCATATAACTCCATTATATTCCATTAGGAATATAATTCAGCATCACATTAAGAACCTTAACTGGAATCTTTTTTCCAAAAACCATATTAATATTTGAAGTAATGCTATGTCAAAGCAAGGCTATAAAGAACAAGACCAAATCATATGAGTCTTAGAATGTTAATTTTTTGTTATATTGCCAGTGTAAGACTTCTAATGTCTTCTTGTGCATTCTTTGGTGAGTCCAATAAACATGAAACAATATTTTCTGGTGAATTAATCCAATGTTTGAAAATATTAGAAATAAAGTCACATTTTTAACACCTGGACACACTGATTCTTCAAAATTGAGTATTCTAATTCTTTATTCAGTACCTTATGAAACTGAATTATTAACTTGAACTGCTATATCTAAACTAAAATTGCAGCTACTTTGCAGGGGTGGGCAATTGTGGCTCTTTTACAACCTGTGGACTTCAACTCCCAGAATTCCTGAGACAGCCAAGCTCAGGAATTCTGGGAGTTGAAGAGCCACAATTGCCCACCCCTGCTTTAGAGGATGTTCAAACATTCAGGTCACATGGGTTGATTAACATGTGTCTCAATTGTACCTTGCCAAGCGGATATTTCAGATAGATAAAATTTCAGTCCACAATTGCTTACTGTCTTTGGCAGTTCTCCCAAAATCAAATCTTTCCTAGCCTCCTGAATTGCCAGAATCCCTATTTATGGAAACTTCTACATCTCAGATATGGCTGTTGCTCCAATTCTATGCTCTCCCCTTTTCAACTTCCGGTTTAATACAGTCCAGTAAAAGGGAACAATGTGACTTAGAAATCATTTAAAATTTTGTTGAAAGTTATTCAAGAGACCTATTATTCATACTTTTTCTCCAAATAAATACTAAAACCAAACATATTCAGAGCATTTGCATGAGAAATACCTGATGTTGCTGTTTAAAAACATGAGCAGACTGGGCTTCAGGATCTAATACAGAAATAATTTCATTGATCTTGTCAAGAGATTCATGAAAACGTGTAATTTGTTTCTCTAATTCTTCAAGATGAGGAAGTAATTCTTGAGAATCAAAAAGCACCACTGGGCAGGTCTCCTTAACCTAATATCAACAGAAATATTTTAAAAACCATGTATGAAAATGTAACACAAATCTCTCACACACAGATACATACAATGATTAGGTATGATTGTGTGTGCTGGTATATATGTGTGTCTATCATATCTATTTAATGAAAGCCAAATCTCTTCAAGTATTAACACAGTTACCTAATTTTATGTTTATTTTAAATATACTGTAGGTAGTCCTCATTTAACAACCAAAATCAGGACCAGCAACTCAGTAGTTAAGGGAAGTGATCTCTAAGTAAACTTGCAACTATGCTTATGATCTTTTACTTCAGCTTTCCTTTGCTTTACAGACCTGTGCAAGTTGGAAATTCAAGGATTGACTGTAATATTACTTTTTCATCTCGGTTAGCACTGAAAGCAATTGCTAAATGACTACCTATATTTGCATAAATAGGATTTTTCTTCTTCTGGTATCTGGTATTCTTCTGGTAATCGTATATAGCACCCCTAGTAAAATGAGTATCTTCCTTCTTTGTAGTTCCCACAAATTTGCTTTTGTGGGGGGGAATGATTGGGTGAAAACTTCAGTGTATGTATTGAAAATATTTGCACAATATGCTTTTTGTTCATTCCAAGGTTTGCAGCCTTGTTGTATATATGATACACATTCAATTTCTTCTTTTTTTATTCTAGTCGTCTTTATTTTCCCTTTTGTCTTTCCAAAAATACCTGATATATTATGTATAATTGCAGTTCCTAAAAAGGGGGGGGGGTCAGTGGTAGCAAAGAAGGAATAATGTCTTCTGTAAAATTGTTTCATATTCACATCTGAGAGAATATGAAATAAATTTAAGGAAGTCATTATAGATAGAAGCAGTTGGAACATGCTATAACAGTCATTATAGATAGAAGCAGTTGAAAGTCTCTGGGCTAGCCCTAAAGAAACTGGGAATGACAGAATAATTAAATACAGCGAAGAAACATAAATCAATCCCACCCTTATCTCTCTCATTAGAGGGAGGTAATTTAGGGTAATTTAAGAAATTGCTTGAATAGTAATTACCTTGCTGAGCTGTCCTTTGATTCTCTGCATTCTTGCAAGCATTTCATTGACTTCTTCTTGTGGAATTTCCTTGGTAACCACTTGTGCTGTCCTTGTTAACATCTTGTACTGGGATTCCATAATGAGTGCTTTTTGTTTAATATCCTGTAATATTTTTGTTCCAAATAATTATGTGTAAAAATACAAGGCTTTTAAGAAATGGAGCTCAATCTCCTATTAGTTGTAGGGGAGAAGACCGAGCCTTAAGAATTAGCATCCTTTCCTTCAGTTGCATTAATTAATGGCAGCTCATATTAAATGCAACATACCATAACCATTTAAGCAGCATACATATTAGGTTGCAAAATTTGAAGATTTTTAATGCAATATTTTTGTGAAATTATTTTATTAGAACATTCATTAGAGATTCCTTTTTATACTGCTAAAATATATTTTAAAAAAACCAATGTTGAAAACATTGTGTTGGAAGGAGGTAACAATTCTATTTAAATAGTTCACACTGGAAATTTTTGTTTAACACTTAAGCACAGGGAGAGGCATATGATTTAGAAAAAACAAAGAATCTTAAAGTCACAGCAGGAAAGTGATACAACAGTTAAGAGAACTATGAGGATATTGCCAATGTCCTTAGAAATGCTCTTACCCCAAAAAGCAAAACAAGAATCTACAGCAGTGCTACACAGAAATAATGCCCAGCTTCTAATTAACTTGCCTCCATTTCTTGGACAAATAACTTTACATTTAGAAAGGACACTTCTAAATGTGTGTAGATTTTCCTCTTTACGTCATCAATGAAAGCAGACAAGGCAGCCACGCCATCCAAATATTCCTTCTTTATTCTGTCTAATTCATCATCCCGAGCGTACTGTGAAAACACAGAAAATAGATAAAACAATATAGAAGTAAGGAAAGGTCAGCAGAACATTAAGCACAGAAGGGACAAAAGTTTAAATTCCGATCTTTTTACAAAATGTGGGTTTTTCCTTTCACACAGAACATAGAATGAGTGATATACAAATCTTTATTTAGATTTAAAAATTAAATTACTTATTAACGTAATGCTGTGCAACAGTGGCTTGTAACTATAGGAAGAAAGCCTCCAAAGACATACTTGTTTAACTTGCATAAATAATTCTCTCCATCGTCCATTTAGCAAGAGCAATTGTTGTTTTAAATCTCTGGAAACAGTTTCATCGCATGTTTCAATCAGAAAATTACCAGCATCATTCATTGCAGTATGTTGCTGAATCCATTGTGGTAAATGTCGGAAGAAATCCTAGGAAGAACATATGTAATATTGCTGAAAAATGATGCTTCTGAACGTCTATAATTCTAGCTAGCAAGGTCACTGGTGTGAAAGACTGAGAGCTGACATATAGCAATATTTAAAGGAGCACAAGTTGCAAATACCTTCCCTAAATGCTTTGAGTCTAAGATACTTTAACAACTGTATCTCTTATATGAAAAAGTGCTAAAATGTATGATATTATCAAATGGGTTTACTTTATTTTATACCAGTAACTAGGCATGAAGACCTAGTCTTTTTTCAGTCTGCTTTTTAGCTTCTGGGCTAAAGGCTGAGGCTTGGAGAAAAGGCAGGAAGTCATGGTATGCTGCGGGCCCCTTTGGCCAATTGTTCTGGCTAGTGGGGTCCAGAAGAAGGGCCTTCTCTGCCGTTGCACATGCTCTCTGGAACATCTTGCCTCCCAATGTGAGGTTGGCCCCAAACTTTCATAATGGCCTACAAAACTGGCCCTGCAAGTTAGCTTAAGGCCCCAGCTTAAGAACAAAATAGTGGAGGTGATTGGTTAACAACAGATCCCACCTCTTCCCCACTCTGACCCACTCTCTCAATCTGTAATTGGATTGTAAAGTTTGCCGTGGCGGTGCAGTGGTTAGAATGTACTACTGCACTACTCAGGCTAACTCACTGCTTACTCTAGGAGTTCGATCCAGACCAGCTGAAGGTTGACTCAGCCTTCCATCCTCCCAAGATCAGTAAAAGGAGGACCCAGATTGTTAGGGGCAATATGCTGTGTGTATGTGTGTGTGTGTATCTCTTTTATGACTGTAAGCCACCCAGAATTACCCTGTGGTAAGATGGGCAGCCAATAAATTTTATAAACAAACAAATAAAACAGTGGTAGTCATATTTCAGAAGTAAACACTTACTGGGTTATGTTGAGACAGTTACTGCTTCTCAGTTCAACCTGTTGCCACAGTTCTTGGATATAAATCTAACAGATACATGGTAAAATACTTACCTTTTTAGCATGTTCAGGTTGATTCAACATTTTTTCAGCATCTTCCAGCCAGGCCTGCAGAATGGCAACTGTATTGCTATATCGATCCCAATTAGAAATGACTTCTTCTAACATACTCCGGACACTCCTCACTTCAACTGACAAGTGCCTCCACTGTGTTGTTGTATCGTTCATGAACTTCGTAATGTTCTCTATTTCTTCCGCTGAAATATAGCACTGAGGCTTTAACATAAATCTTGCATCAAATGAAAATCCCAATATAAAATAACATTAAGAACAAACAAACTCTATACCATCTTAATACAACTAATTAGTACAAGTACAGTTTCATGTATGTTATTTTAGTGACTCTTTTACTTAAGTCATGCAACATTGACATTATCCCTAACCATATAGCAATTGTGAGAGTACAGTGAAGCTAAATAGCAGTAGCTCACTTATTACTAATAAATGTACCATCTTTACTATTAAATGTAATCTTAAAATGAAGAAACAAAAGTATGTCTTTAGTTACATTACATACACACACACACACACACACACACACCAGAATTCTCCAAAGTGATCAATATTGATCTCCAAGGGTCAATGGGAGTATCCAAAGGGTTGATGTTACTATTAGTAACATTTATTAATTTTCATATAATAAACACTTGGGGATTGATCAACAATCTAAAACTTCATGAAGCGGTCAATGAGCTGAAGAATTTGGAGACCCCTGACATGCATACATAGATATTTAAGCATAGCAGCTCCTTACTGCTGCCCTGTGCAATATTGGGGAAACAAAGTCCACAGTGATTAAGCATTCCTCCTAGATTATAAGGGGCATTAGTAGCATTGTATTGGGAAGCCACTTTGCAAAGTGAATTGCCATGAGAAAAGTTCAAGGAGCTAAAACATCTGCAGCCAGAAGGTTTGGCATGGCTATTCCAAATATTTTCTCTGGTTGCCTTCACACATCATTTGTTTCACTGGTGGCCCAAATGAAGGAGTTATCTGTGCATGGGTACATCTGCAGAGATAACTGGGGATAATCATTTGTGATGATGTAAAGCAGCTGTGATGAGCCTTCAGGGACACACATTGGTTTAACACGTCATAAAGTAAAGCCAATCCATTTGGCAAAGAAAGGCTTTTAAATGCTTTGGCAATCTCTAGTGTTCTTTCCCAGTCTGAGGTAGAGCATTTGTGGCTGAAATGATTTGACTCATTGCAGAGATGGGGCGAAGAGCATGGCCTTCATCACCCTAAAAAGATGGTTGCAACTGATCAAATAAGAAAACGGGAAACAGAATAAACACACTTTCAAAGTGGAAATTAGATTAATATTGAAATCAGTGTTGATACACATCATAAAAAGCTTCATAAAATCTAAATATTTTTTACGTAATTGGGCATTAGCATGACATTCAGATATGTATCCTAGCTTGGTTATAAATTCCACATCCATAAAAAAGAACATTAAAAAATGTCTACCACGTTAGGAAAAGATCATTGCTCTGAAATGTCTTCATGTGGTTATTCATGTCCTCTGCTCTCATACACATGCTTTCCAATTTTGTCATTTTCCAAATTGCTTAGCAACAGCTCTACTTGATCTAACAATAAGAATAATGCTGAACAAATAGACTTCTACTTACGTGAGCCATTAGCATTGGCATACATCTCAGCTGCTTTTTTCAAGATCTGGTATGTAATTTCATACTGCTCAAAAAATTTGTTGTTTTCTATAATAGTCTGAAAAAGGAGAATAAAAATGAAATCTCCAATAAGATAAGAAAATAGCCTTTAAAAAGTTTACTATACTTAAGCTTTTCGTACAGCTTCATCTTCCAGATCTTTTTTTTAAAAAACTTTATTATATATATATATTAAACATTTTATAAATTTTATCTTTCACTTTGAGAAAAATAAAATGCCCCCGATATTAACCACATTGTCACCACGTCCATATTAATTATAAAAAAGTAACTTAAGGATGATGTGGAATTATAATAGAACAAATTAATCTATGAAATCCAGTTTGGGCTAGTAATCAAACCATTGAACTGGGAGTATGGATAGAAAAATGTACTTGATGCAAGTCATTTTCTCTCAGCCCTAGGAAGAAACTGCCTAGAAAACTGCAGGGACTTGTTGATGTAGTCACCAAAAATAAAGACTGACTCAAGGACAAAATCATCATCATCATAGGACAGCTTAAAAAAAAAGCTGACTAGTGATCAGTTTTGCTCATGAAGGTCAATGAAGATGTCAACAGCTACCCAGGTTGCCAGACAGAGAAACCTACAGAATGAATCTGAGATTATCTACATGCAAATTATGCATTCAATTACTAAACAAGTTTCTCATACACAATCTATTGTATTTTTCGCTCCATAAAATGCTCCTGACCATAAGACGCACCTAGGTTTAGAGGAGGAAAACAAGAAAAAAAATCTGCCTCTGCCTCCTAGCGTCCATCCGGTATTCATTTGGCTAGCATCCTTGCAGCAAACAGCAAACAGCCTGTCTCCTCCATGTCTGCTGCCTCCGCAGGGGAACGCTGGAGCCTTTGCAGCCAAGCAGCTAATTGGTGGTTGGATCAGCCTCCTGGAATACCACCAATCAGCTGTTCCATGTGGCGGGGATCATTGCCACCGTTTGCCGCTGCTGCCTGTCGCCCATATTCGCTCCATAAGGTGCACAGACATTTCCACCCACTTTTTTGGGGGGGGAGTGCATCTTATGGAGCGAAAAATACGATAATTATAATTCAGCAAAATTTATGTCTGATTGCTAGTCTCCCAGGTCTGGACTGCAAAATTAGAAGGGAGTAAACAGTAGCAGTTTCCTGTATCTCTTTGTTAACCTTAGCGGTCATCCTGATTTTTTTCCAGACTGGTCTTTTAAACAGAGATAATAATATGTTTCCTTGTCCTGATGAGTCCATAGGCCTTACAAACAAGACACAAAAAGTGTGACGTTATTTTCCAATTGTTTGCATTTTTACAATGTAAATATCGTTAGTAAAAAATACAGTAGCTAATGCAGCAGTCATTTGGCCTTACGATCAATTGCACCTGAACCTATAAGATGGCCTTAACATTGACTGATTGGCTCAGGATACAAATGCTCACAGAAGACAAATTAGCCAGATCGATACAGATACAAAATCAAAAAAGTTGTTATAAATCCAGAAAACTCAAAGAAAAGACTATCCAGGAGTGATGGAGGATGATGGTAACAAATCTATAAACCTACAAAAAAGACCAGTCCCTTATTCCAGTTCTATTGAACCAGTTCAATTAGTAAACCCTTTCTCCATTTATGACTATATGGCTGTAATTTTGTTACTTGTATCCTTACGATTTATATTGATATTGTTTCCTGAATTGCTTATTTGTACCCTATGACTAGGGTACAATACTATCATTCAGTGTTGTACCTTATGATTCTTGATGAACGTATCTTTTCTTTTATGTACACTGAGAGCATATACACCAAGACAAATTCCTTGTGTGTCCAATCACACTTGGCCAATAAAAAATTCTATTCTATTCTATTCTATTCTATTCTATTCTATTCTATTCTATTCTATTCTATTCTATTCTATTCTATTCTATTCTATTCTATTCT
>WNWU01000005.1:11872406-11884913 GCA_012654045.1 Ptyas mucosa
CTATTCTATTCTATTCTATTCTATTCTATTCTATTCTATTCTATTCTGCAGCTGGATTCCATTCCAACAACTTGGTTGTTAAGCAAAATGTTGCTAAGTGAACATACGACTGAGAGAAAGAGACAGAGAAAACTGATGTTATGTAAATCACTGGTTGCTGTGATCTTATTCAGATAAATGAAACTTTGCTCTCTTCTACAGTGTCCTTTTTTGCCCCGCACAGGGTGAAGAGATTGCTTAAATTATCTTTTGTTGAGTTGTTTTCTCTGCAGCACAGCACTTCCTTAAAAAGACCCAACCAAAAGTTCATAAACTCAGCTCTGTGACTTTAATTAGTGGATTAGAATCCACCTGCCTGTTCCCATTGCAGCCTGAAACTGACCAGATAGTAATCAGTTTCACACAGAACCTGTTATCAGGCAGACAAAATTTGATCTTAAATGCAGCATTGTTTAGAAAATGATTTTTTTTATCATGGAATCTGTGAATGGTAGCTAACTAAAGTAGTTGCTAAATGAGAAGCAGTTGAAATGATTCCTGTGCATAGGTTTTTAGCAATAAATCAGTTAAACTGAACCTTTGTACTTTCCACGCCTGACATCCTCTCACATAATACCAGCAGCCCTTTTTCTTAAACCCTCATGCAAAAGCTAATCAAAGCATATGAGCATGCATCTTAAATCCTTCTCTTTCCCAAAGTGTACATGCAGCTCCAAACTTCCCAATAGCTCATTTAGTAGAGAAAAAAGTTTGTTAGTAGCATGCAGTCTAATTTGTGTAATATGTGGTTTGTCCCTAAGGCACAGGAGGGCGAGAGCTTAACCGAAGAAACAAATTTCATACCTATTTTGTGCACTTTTAAACCATACTGACACAGATAAACATTAAAATAAAGATATTTTAAATCAATCTGTAATATTTATTTTTAAGATCTAAATCAGTTGCACCATAAGAAAAATAAAACTAATCTTTTCCCTTGAATATACTTGGCAAAAAGTTCAAAGCAAGCTGAAGGCCGTGATACAACAATGCATACTTTGTGGCCAGAAATAAGATTTATGGAGTTCTTCAGCATTCATTTCTTTGAACAAACTTGGTCCTCCTTGGTAACAGATTAACCTTATCTGATTTGGAAAAGTCCAGCTATCAAAATAAACTCATTATCATAGATAATTAAAATAATTTGTTATTATTCACCATGGTACTGCAGCTGTGTCACCTGCTTATGTCAGACAGTTCTTGAAAAAATATGCAAAGGTTACAATTTTGCATTAAAATGCCCCAAAATTAACAGGCCAAAATATTAGTGAAAATATCTACTAGCAATGACTAAGCACTAAAGGAAAATTTAATTACTACTATATGATTAATAGGAGAATGATACAATAATATATGACTTTTAAAGTTCCAACAAGCTATTTTTTCAAACTGATTTAAAGAGGCCAAGCTGCAAATGTGTGAGACCTCTAAAATATTAATCATACGACTCTGAAAAGTAATATTTCTAATTTCTTCATATGTATATGCATGAGAAGAATATTCCTTTGCTTTATATTCTCCATTGTGGGTGGAGACAGCAGCCAGGCATGGGTTGTATTCGTCTGTTCAGATTGGTGGACTAAGTCTGTCAAGAAGTTAAATCCAAGAGCCTTGGATAGTACAGTGGTCTAAAGCCCTGTTATTAACATCAGCTGCCTGCAATTATTGCAGGTTCGAATCTCACCAAGGCTCAAGGTTGACTCAGCCTTCCATCCTTTCTTAGGTAGGTAAATTGAGGACCCAGTTTGTGGGGACAATAAGCTGACTTTGTATAAATATACAAAAGTATGAAGGCTATTGCTTAGCGCATTGTAAGCCACCCTGAGTCTCCGGAGAAGGGCGGCATATAAATCAAATTTTAAAAAAAAATCCCACCCCTGTTGCTTTGTACCCTGAAAGACCAGGAGCCCATGAATTTAGCCCATAGCAGGAGACATACTGGAGCCTAATACATTTCTGGATTTTCTTCCTTTTTTCCATTCTTATAATTACGTTTTATCTGATATAGTAAAATGTTCTAGAGAACTTGAAAAATTGCATACTCTTTATATTGCCTTGGTTAAGACACTACCCAATTGTGTTTTTGGGAATTATATTATCTTCTGCTTTATATTTACAGAAGAACAGAAGAACAGAGTTAGAAGGGACCTTGAAGGTCTTCTGGTCCACCCTCTGCTCGGGCAGGAAACCCTATACCATTTCAGACAAATGGTTGTCCAATCCCTTCCTAAAAACTTCCAGTGTTGGAGCATTCACAATTTCTGGAGGCAAGTCGTTCCACTGTCATACAAAAATGCTAATAACTAATTGAAGATTTAAATGGTTTCAGTCCATTTAGAAGGGAAATTGAATGGACCAAGTAAGCATAAATAAACTTACTCCTAAGTAAGTTTTCAATTCATGTTGGTTCAAGTTAGCTGTCATCAAAATCAATGATAATTAAATTGTTTGCTATCCAGCTACTTTACCTAATTTATGATGAATGGCATTCAACATATGGAGCAGTTACCATATTGGAACATTAGGCATATCAGACATGTAATATTGTCTTTTGCAAGGGTTGAACTAGTTAAATAGTTTCTGTACTGACTGACAGCAGCTAATTAAATTTTAAGAAAATAATAGAGGTGATCCCTGACTCATGACAACAATTGGAACCAGAATTTCCATTGCTAAGCAAGATGGTAAAGTAAGTAAAGTAAAGTTAAAGAAAGTAAGGTTCTACATTTAGGCAAGAAAATCAAAATACACATGTACAGTATATATGGTACCTTGCTCAACAGTAGTAACTGTGAGAGGGATCTTGGAGTCCTAGTGGACAACCATTTAAATATGAGCCAGCAGTGTGCAGCAGCTGCCAAAAAAGCCAACACAGTTCTAGGCTGCATAAACAGAGGGACAGAATCAAGATCACGTGAAGTGTTAATACCACTTTATAATGCCTTGGTAAGACCACACTTGGAATACTGCAACCAGTTTTGGTCACCACCATGTAAAAAAGATGTGGATACTCTAGAAAGAGTGCAGAGAAGAGCAACAAAGATGATTAGGGGACTGGAGGCTAAAACATATGAAGAACAGTTTTAGGAACTGGGTATGTCTAGTTTAATGAAAAGAAGGACTAGGGGTGACATGATAGCAGTGTTCCAATATCTCAGGGGATGCCACAAAGAAGAGGGAGTCAACCTATTCTCCAAAGCACCTGAGGGCAGGACAAGAAGCAATGGGTGGAAACTAATCAAGGAGAGAAGCAACTTAGAACTAAGGAGAAATTTCCTGACAGTTAGAACAATTAATCAGTGGAACAACTTGCCTCCAGAAGCTGTGAATGCTCCAACACTGGAAGTTTTAAAGAAGATATTGGATAACCATTTGTCTGAAGCGGTGTAGGGTTTCCTGACTGGGCAGAGGGTTAGACTAGAAGACCTCCAAGGTCCCTTCCAACTCTGTTATTCTATACAATTGTTTTTCACCTCTATAAGGTTGTTAAGTGAGTTGCACCCAATTTTATGGTCTTCTTTGCCATGATTATCAACCAAAACATTGCAGTTAATAAGTGAATCACAGAGTCGTTAAACAAATCTGGCTTTCCACATTGACTTTTGCATGTCTGACGCTGACTGGAAAAATGCAAATAGCAATCACATAATCCTGATATATTGCAGGCATAAATACATGCCAGTTGCCAAGCATCAGAATTCTGATTACATGACTACAGAGATGCTACAATCATTGTAAATGTGACGATCGGTTGAAAGTCACTTCTTTATTTACTTTAACTACTTCAAGCTCAACGAATAGTTATAAGTCAAGGACTAGTTGCATTTTCCAGTTCTATTAGATGATGTTGCAGAATGAAGAAAGACCTCCTGTATGTAAAAGAAGTATCGGTAGTCCTCAAGTTATGGTCACAATTGAGCCCAAAATTTATGGTGCTAAGTAAAACATTTTAAAGTGAGTTTTGCCCAATTCTACAACTTTTCTTGCCACAGTTGTTAAGTGAATCATTGCAGTTATTAAGTTAATAACGTAGTTGTTAAGTGAATTTGGATTCCCCGTTCACTTTGCTTGTCAGAAGGTCACAAAAACTGATCATATGACCCTGGGATCCTGCAATCTTCATAAATACAAGCTAGTTGCCAATCATCTGAATTCTGATCATGTGACCATGGGGATGCTGCAACGGTCCTAAGTGTGAAAAATGGTCATAAGTCACTTTTTTCAGTGCTGTTGTAACTTTGAATGGTCTGGTTGTAAGTTGAGGACTATCTGTATTTACCATCAAGTTTGAGTCCCAATCTCCAAAAGAATTAATAGCGTGTTATGCAAAATCCTGATAAATTCTGAAGTTATTTGTCCTACCAAGCCTTCCCTAAAGGGTTCAGGTTACTCTAAGCAGAACCCTCTTCTGAAGCAATAAGAACAGAATAAACACACACACACACACATACACACACACACAAATTTGAATATTGTTGCTGAGTGACCAGCTCTGTTCTAGGAAATGTGATCCATCTGCAATGTGCTTCATGTAGCATGTCTTGCCTGCATGATAAAAATATGACAGAATGTGTGCCTTGACTCATCACGATGTGGGAAGCTTCATGCCCACCTATTTCCTTACAGTTCTGCCCTGTTTAAAATCAATCCAGGGGTATAATTGAGAAAAATAACACTATACTCTCATGTTAGCTGTTCGTGTTTTTTGGTTCATATATTTTCTTTCTTAACATTTCACGTTCAGAAACCATGGTAAACTTGCCATATAATTCTGAAGAAGCAGCTCAACAGAATCTCTTCTTCCATATTTGATAATCCATGATTTCAATTTTGATTCAGCCAGGACCAAGAGTGACAGCAAGCGGTACTTCAGTTCCAAGAACTCCATTTTCAGCAGATGGAGATCAGACGAAGAGGCAACAAAATTAAACCTAGACATGAAATACCCCATTATTAAACACAGAAACATGCAATGATCATAAAATTACAATTCATGCTGCAAAGCATGAAGACATTAAATGTTGAATTTTCCTTATTCTGTAGCCTGCTCTTTAATAACCAAAAGTAAACTAGCTGAGTAGGTTTATAAAGTGAAAAAAAAAGGTATGAATCACTGTTCAGTTCTAAACACGTTCATACAGAATGAAAAACGTATTATACAGACTTTGTTTTCCAGTAGAGACACTGAAAAGAATTGTAAACTAAAATATTTTTATTAACTAGTGATTTCCTTCTCTCTGCTCTCATAAACATTTCCCGATGATATTGTTACACAATGTTTTGCCTTCTGCTAGGTGGCAAATAACAACAACAACCAGCTTTATTGCATTTTCAAAATTTATAGCTTATTTACTTTCAAGGATTTTTCTCAATTGTGTCAATGTCCAGAAAAGATAATTACAGTGTGGAACACTTGTTTCCTCTGCTATTAAAAAAAACCCCTTTTGAAAACCAGAGACAGATTTTACAAGAAACGAACAACACTTTATCACTGCAACATTCAAGAATGAATCCGGACTTACCTCTCAGCCATATCATCAAGCTGCTCTAACGGAATAGGGACTCCATTGACAGACTGAGCTCGGCGGATTTCCTGGAATGTCCTTTTGTACCCATCTACATTTTTAAGCATATCCTAATTTGGATTTTTTTTTTTTTAAAGAGAGAGAGAGAGAGAAAGAGAAAAAAATAAAAGGTTCACAGCTGGCAATTTTAAGGAGTATAATTTTTAAAGCTGCACTGATGACTCAATATATGAAAACGTTTGTTCAGGCTGTCACACTTATGGGTGAAGGGAAAGCATTTATAGCAGCTTGAGCTTCTTCAGAACAAAAGTGCTTTTCGAGATATTGTGCTGTTCCCTGGTAATTCTGGCTTATTATAGATCAAACAATCAGGGCATTTGCCTAAAGCATTTGGAAAACATGTTGCTAACTACCCCCAATCAATCCATTTACCTATCAGCTATGAACCCTATTCCACCTATTGCACAATGCACATAGAGCATGCACACACTGTAATATTTCCTTTTTAAAAATCCATAGAGTCAAATCTTTTAGAGTCACTGCAGCTTTAATGCATAGTGAACTCAGGAATATGGACCTGCTGAATTCTGTAATCCATTCAGAAGTCACTGTATCTTCTAAATCATGTATTTGGTAAAATATAAACCAGAATGAGCCTAATATTAGGTGTTTTTTTTCCTGCAGTATCTAAGCAACAGTACTTAGTGACATTTATTTATTAAAATAAATTACTAGTAATCATCAGATAAGAAGTATCCTTAATAAGGATATTTTTTCTACCAGCTGAAATTTAATTAGACTAGTAACAAGGTGACACAAATACATTTCTGTTTTGCACCTGCTTTGTATATGAATTGACATATACCTCCATACCATGAACACTGGAGATTTTTTTAAAAGTCGCTGTTCTAGTCAGCCGAGTTCCAAATGAATGCAGGTAAAAATAAAAAAAAGTAATTCTCTAGTTACAATCCAGAACATTCTTTATGCATTTATTCTGAACACAGGAAATCCCCGGGTTACAAGCATTTCCTTAGGTAATGTTCAAAGTTATGTGATAAGTATAGCCTGCGCACGCCAAAATGGAGCTTCGGAGGGGCGGGGGCATCCCTCCGAACCTCCGTTTTCAGTTGCAAAGTGCTGGACGAGGCCTGTGCATGCCAAAGTGGAGTTTTGGAGGGGCATGCATGGCCGAGAGGCTGGAGAGGAGACAGCTTGCTAGATCTTTGCACAGAAAGCGACCCAGCATGGGAGGTTGGTGGGGGAGAAAGCAACTGTGGGGACCATGAGGTATTTCAGTGGGTCGGGGAGGCCTTGGGTGGTCTTAAGCAGGTGGCCTGCTCCATCACTATCCCCCCCCCCATGGCCTTCCCCACCCTGAAATACCTCGTGTGCACTTAACGAACCACACATTCGATTAGTGAACGCATGGGCGAAAGACGGGAGTGATCCCATTCAAGATACGAGATTCATTCCCACAAATCCTCAGGTTACGAATGGAATGGCTCCATTACATTTGTAACTCAAGGATTACCTGTAAAGGGTCGAGCAGACTTCTGCACATGAGGGAGGGAACATATGCGTCTATCGTTTATAGACTGTTACATAGCTGTTGCATTCATGTCTATGAATTTTAACTTTCTGGCTGAGGGACACTCAAACAACAAAGCATAGAACAGGAAGTTAGATCTACCAATGTGCAATTGGGATTTGGAAGGTGTTTGCATTGGCCCCTCTACAACCATCTGCAATGCATGCTTACCCATCAACCCTTTCATAGCATAAGTATGTAACGACTGCTATGGGCCTTTGCAAGCAACCCTAAATCAGCCTTAAAACAAGTTAATAATATTGTAAAATAACTATCCTATCCACACAATGAAAAGCACTATCACTTATCTAAGACTAATAAAATAATATATGGTCAACTTGTCCAAACTTTGGGGCAAATGGATCATTAGTCAAGTACATATTTTGAGATAGTACACAATGCATTATTTATGCAGCCTTCCTTCAGTTTCATTGAATTTTTTTAACCTCTTGCATAAGGAGCCAGAAAAGAAGGCAACAATATTCTATGCCTTTCCAAAAATGTATTCAACCATATCAACAATTAATGCAACTATTTATAAAACTGAAATGCTGGAGCAGCACATGAAACGTGATTAAAGGCGAGAAGGTATAAAAAGAATTAACTTTCCTGCTCCTGTATTCTCTTCACAGAAGCTTCTATTACATCAAATCCCACTGTGAAATGGTTCTAATTTACTTCAGCAGGGGGGAGGAGGGGGAGCTTGGCTGTGGAAACAGTGTTTTTGCTCCACTGAGAAACAGAGGTGACACTATTCACCTCTGCAGATGGGTACTATATATCACTTCATTTGCTCGTCCATTCTTTCTTCAGAGGAGACAATCAAAGATATAAAGTGAAGCTCTCTAGAGCAGCTTTACTTGAAGTTTTTTTCTTTAATACTTATTTTTACTGAGTAATAGAAAACCTGTGCCCCACTGGGTCACTGTTTCAGAGATATTACCTTACTTAAACAGAGAAACGCGATGACCAAGGACATGTAAGAAAGCATTGGTGGCAGGAGCGACTTTTGACTTCCTGCTGCTTCCCATTAAACTTCCTTCCTTCCTTCCTTCCTTCCTTCCATCCATCCATCCATCCGAATAGAATTGGAAGGGATCTTGGAGGTCTTCTAATGTTCCAACCTCTGCTCAAGCAGGGGAGTCTATACCAGTGGTGGGTTGCTACCGGTTTGCCCCGGTTCGGGAGAACCGGGAGCAGCAGCAGTGGGAGGCTCCTCCCACCCATCCAGACATCATCAAATATGCTCTGTGAATGCGCTGAACCTTTTGCGGATGCGCAGAAGTGGTGCATGCACAAGCGAAGTGAGCATGAATGCACAAGCGGGCCGGTAGCAAAGGTAAGTGAAACCCACCCCTGGCCTATACCATTACATACAAGTGACTATCCAGTCTCTTCTTAAAAACCTCCAGTGATGGAGCACCCAAACTTCTGAAGGCAAGTTGTTTCACTGGTTAATTTTCCTCACTGTTAGGAAGTTTCTCCTTAATTCCAGGTTGCTTCTCTCCTTGATTAGTTTCCATCCATTGTTTCTTATCCTGCTCCTCTGGTGCTTTGGAAAATAAGTTGACCCTCTTCTTTTTGTGTTCTGCCCCAGCTACGGACCCCAAAGAATGTAGCACACACAAAGTCCGTACAAACCTTAATTTACTAATTAATTTTTTTAAAATTTGATTTATATGCCGCCCTTCTCCGGAGACTCAGGGCGGCTTACAGTGCATTAAGCAATAGCCTTCATACTTTTGTATATTTATACAAAGTCAGCTTATTGCCCCCACAGTCTGGGTCCTCATTTTACCCACCTTAGAAAGGATGGAAGGCTGAGTCAACCTTGAGCCTGGTGGGATTCGAACTTGCAGTAATTGCAAGCAGCAGATGTTAATAGATGTTAATAACAGGGTGCTTTAAACCACTGTACTACAGGCTACTTAATTAAAGGCTACTAATGAGCTTTCTTAATAGTTGTTCAAACACAAGTACAATAAATCAGTCTTTTCTGAACAAGGGCTGTTAATTTAACTTCATTAACAGCCGACAAGAATTCAAAGAATAATAACTCAATTCTGAGGCACAGTATTTCAGATAACCATAATCTTACTGTGGTTGGCAAAATGCCCACAAGCAATTTGCAGGAAAACTGATAAGAGAAACAAGAGCCAAATCAAACGTTTTCTGTAATCAAGACATGAAGGAAATTGAACAAAGTTGTTTCCTGCAAATTGCATCAGTTATCGTCCTTCCTTAAATAGGCTAGGGGAGTGGCCAATTAGCCCCAAGCCTTACTCTCGAAGAGACCTCCTCCTAAGGAGCCATTCCTGCCTTTTCGCAGCTGTGTGCGCTCGTGCATCGAGAAGAGGCTCCTCCTCTTCTTCCTCTTCACTTATGGGAGTTTCTGGAGGTTCTAAAGGCCCTGGCTGAATCCCCGCCTCTGGCACCACATCTTCTCCAGCCTCCTCATTGTCTGACTCGAGTGCCAACTGCACAGGCTGCTGGCGCAGCACCACACCAGCCTCCTTGCTGTTGGAATCACCTACTAACTGCACAGGCTGCTGACGGGCCCCAACACTTTGTGGCAATCTCTCAAATACTGGAATACTATTATCATGTCCCCCCAGTCATTCTTTTCTCTAGACTAGCCAAACCCAAATCCTGCAACTGTTCATATATTTTAATCTCCGTGCCTTTAATTATTTTAGTTGCTCTTCTTTTCACTTTTTCCAAAGTCTTCCTTCCTTCCATACACACCTTTTCCCTTTCTCTTTCACTTTCCAGCAGATAACTTATTGCTACTGGGTAAGAGAGAAAGCAAAATTGGCTGGGATACTGTCACAGAATTAAAAACATTTTTTAAAAAAAATCTTTAAAATTAAGATCATGTGATTACATGACTGAAGGAGCAGCCCAACAGCAGATAGTAGCAATGAACAGCCACAATTTCCACAAATTTCATTACCTCATGAGACATGAGTCCTTGATTATGGACACATTCTGCACATTAGCCCATTTGAGGTACCTTGGTTCAAAAATTCTAGCCCTATGATGCACTGTTTTGCCAACTTAAAGGTCATGACAATGAGAGTTTTAGTAGTATATAGATTTCTTTGAAGCATCATCGAAGCAAAGCAGAGCTTTTCCTGTTCATAAAATAGAAGTTGTACATATGTAGCCAAAACCAGAACATTAGCTATTATTAGTAACAGGAAAGCTTTGTGCATTTCCATATATACATATAATCATTCCTGTTTCTCAAGATCTCTCTTTTAAAAATCATAGAACAGAACTAGGCGTGATGCCTCTAAAGTTCAAGGGTATATAAGAGCCATCATGACGCATTTTATATATTTGAACAAAATAACAACAGCATCATTAAAGTGATCTTTTACTTATATTTTAATATACTAATTTGGATTGTTTATAAGTATTTTGCACCTATATTTTTGTCATCTTATCATTTAGGAGACGTGCAGAATTAAAGAAAATTATTTCAGTAGTAAAAGTAATTACAAAACAGATTGACTAATGGTCTAATTTAAATAGAAGACAATAATATGGTTGCTTAAATTTATTTATTTATTAAATTATAGGAAACCCCAATTTCTTAGCACTCTGGGTGGCTTAAAAATGCAATAATGAATACAGAAAGGTGTATAGATAGTTGTGGATCCCACTTGATAAAAAGCATCCACGAAAGAGACCTAAAACAAGATGGATCAATGACATCAGCAAATATTGTGGGCCCAATTGGCACAAGAAAGCTCAGGACCATATTGGCTGGAAACATGCGGGAGAGGCCTTCATCCTGCAGTGGATATATATATTTTTCTCTCAGCCAGGTTTTTCCTACGTAAATCAAGATCTTTTATACAGCCATAGAATATATATATTCAATCGTTAAGAGAAAAACCTGATCCAACAGCATAATTCTATAGGGTTTCATTTTTAAGCAAGTCTTTTCATAAATATAATACGGCAAAGTTGCATAACTGCATTTCTTTCTCTCCTTTTATTGGGGATGGCTGGGAAAATATGTGTGATTTCAAAAATAAAGCATAGGTAGTTTTTTGCTTTTTGCTTCCTTCTACAAATGCCACAGAATTGCCTTATCCTTTCAGATGCCCTCCAGGCTGTTAGAATGAAAGTCTCCAACGTTCCCAGCAGTTCGCCACACTGACTGGATAGCCTGGAGTAAATTACTAACTCAAGAGAAAACTAAGTTCAAAAACATTTTTTGTAAAATGCAACAATAAGTCAACCAGGAAGCAAAAGCCATGTACTTTTTCAATAAAGAATCACTGTAAATATGCCGTAGTCTTTTTTTTTTAATCAATCAAAGCTTTATTATGGTCATAGACCAGCAGGGCCTATTTTATGTACTTACAGCATATCAGAAGTCATTCCTACTTTCAAATCCTCATGCTCCCATATGTATAATAAAATTTAGAAATAATATCATTTAACTGAAAATATACAAACCTTATGCTGTTCAAGTTTCCGATGTAATGTATCTGCTGTTTCCTCATGAGACTGCTGAATGGAAATGTCTTCTTTAAGAGAGGTCTCAGCCCTACAAAGCCAGGCTGCGATAGGGCCCAGAGGTGCAGGAAGAGATTTATCAAGATACAAGTGCCATTCAAAAAGCTGGAAAACAAGACATTCAGAGAACTAGTATTCCAATTTCCAAGCTTCGTTTTGTTGCCTAAATATGCAGTACAGCATCAAAAGATGCTGCAGAAAGGGATATATTGAGAAATTTTGATTGAATTTGAAAATCAACATGCAATGACAAACGCCTGTTGAGTTTAATTTTTAAACTCTGTATATTGCATATTGCACGAGTCAAAAAGAGGGCTGTGAAAATATTTACAGACCACTCGCATCCTGGACATAAATTGTTTCAACTCCTACCCTCAAAACGATGCTATAGAGCACTGCACACCAGAACAACTAGACACAAGAACAATTTTTCCCAAACACCATCATTCTGCTAAACAAATAATTCCCACAACACTGTCAAACTATTCACTAAGTCTGCATTACTATTACTAGTAGTCTTCTCATCGTTCCTATCACCCATCTCCTCCCACTTATGACTGCATGACTGTAACTTGTTGCCGTATCCTTATGATTTATATTGTTTCCTAGTATGATTCGATTGTTTATTTGTACCCTATGACTATAATTAAGTGTTGTACCTTACTATTCTTGATGAACGTATCTTTTCTTTTATGTACATTGAGAGCATATGCACCGACAAATTCCTTGTGTGTCCAATCACACTTGGCCAATAAAAATTCTATTCTATTCTATTCTATTCTATTCTATTCTATTCTATTCTATTCTATTCTATTCTAT
>WNWU01000005.1:11884923-11902569 GCA_012654045.1 Ptyas mucosa
CTATCCTATCCTATCCTATCCTATCCTATCCTATCCTATCCTATCCTAAAGTGCTAGTGAAATATGACTTAGAATCCAAATGGGTTAAATATTATATAATCACATAAATATGATTATATTATATGAGTTGAATATAGTAATAAAGATGCAAGTTGAAATTTCAATAGAAAAAGAAGATAAATTGAAGATATATTTAGAAAAAAAATCTGTATAAAATGTTTTATCATTAGTATACAGTATATAATCCACTTCCAATTCTTAAAATGGACAACTTTTTAAATAAATGCTGGAAAGATAATGATCATCATTCCATCTGTGGTGCATTCCTATAAAATCCAGCAATTCTGAAAAATGACTCATAGTAGAACAGAAGAAATATTGACAACTGATATCTCAATTCAATCTGAGATATTCCTCTGAAATATACCAAACTAGCAATGTTTGTGTAATAGGTTTTTAAAATTTTTAATAGATTTTTAATTTCAAGAAAAATTTGACTTTGAATATTGGTTTCATCTTGCGTAGTTTATAATTTTAGTTAGTGATTTATACTGTGCTAACCAGGTATTTTTAATTTACATCTTAAGAAGGACTTTCAACTTTTGTATTCAATATTGATGATCTGATATATTTTACAATAATCAATAATATTCTAAAATAGAAGTTTTTATGATATTTTAAACCTTTAGCTTATCCATCCATATTTCATTATTTGTAATTTTGGTCATTTACTTCTTTAATAAGTTTGGTATTTCCTTTTGCTTATGTGTTTTTTCTAAATAAGATAATACTACTACTAATAATAATAATACAAATGAAGGAGAATATTGGTAGCTCCAGTTGAAATGAGAAATCCTTGATGCTCTCTGAGCTGACTTGTTTTTTTGCAGATGTTTCATTACTCTAACTAGGTAACATCATCAATGTTAGAAGAAGAAGAAGAAGGAGAAGGAGGAGGAAGAGGAGGAGGAGGAGGAGGGGGAGAAGAAGAAGAAGAAGAGGAGGAGGAGGAGGAGGAGGAGGAGCAGGAGGAGGAGGAGGAGGAAGAAGAAGAAGAGGAGGAGGAAGAAGAAGAAAGCAGCCATACATAATAACAAACCCAAGTAACTGGATTCACACAATTCATTTAAATCAAAAATGGAAACCATATACTGTTTGTTGTGGCTCCGACCCCCGAGCCCATCATATGGGAGGAAGAAGGCTCCGAACATGAAGGAGAGGAGCCAGCCAGGCCTCCCTCCCCCAGCCCCTCCTCTCTGACAATTCCTCAGGTGTCGGCCGAAGGAGAGGAGATTGGCCAGGAGCCAGGTGTCTCCGATCGGTCGGAGAGTGGTGAGGGAGACAAGTTGTGGCTGGACCCACGTCAGTGTCGGCGTGCTAAACGATCACAGCAGAAGAGGAGGCGTGCCAGGGATTAAGCTGAGTCACTGGACCACACCCCACAGGCTATATAAAGGAGGGGTGTGGCTGTTTAGATTCTGTGACGGACAAAGTTAATTCTTGCAAGCTTCTTTGGTGAAAAACCTCAGTCTGCTGAAGGATTGTGAATTGGACTGTTTTTTCCCAGCCGGTGTGTATTGCATTTGTTATCTGGTGGAGGAACATCCCCCCTTCTTGTTATAGTAAAGAACTTGGCAGCCAGTTCCCATAGAGCTGTCAAGCCTCTGATAACGGACCGTTTGTGTGTGCCAATTATTTAACCCTCGACTGTCTGTGTGGGTTTGTGTGTGTGGAGGACAGGTACAGAACACTTTTAGTGTTCCATGAGTCATGGAACAATCATCTTTGCCAATGAATATTTTGCCTTAAGTCAGCCATCAGTTGAGACTACAATCTTATCAATGGAGGGGAAAAAATTCTCCAAACTTAACCAAGAGGAGATTCATGACTTCAATAAAACAAACTTGAAAATGTCACAGCTCTTTATGTCATACATTTATGCAAAGGCCTATGACTAACTCAGGCTCTGTGCAATGTCATCTAGCTTTGTAAATCCATCTTTGGATGCATTCTTTATTCATCACTTTAGAAATAAATATGAGTGTGCAAGAGATGAAAAAAATGTACAGCAACCTTTGTTCAATTTCTAAATAATGTGCTTATTTGAAAAATGCATGTTTTAATATGAAATCTGAACACTCACATTTTGCTTAGCTTTACACACAGATAAAAATTGGTAGGAATATGCATGTCTTCTAAACTTACCTGAGAAGTAACTTTGTCCCAGGCTTGCTTCACTAGAGCTTGATCAAGGGAAAGTTTTCCATCCTTTCTTAAAGACTGGACTGCACGTTCAACTTGTTTCCTCTTTGCTTCATATTGTGCTTTGCAATGTTTGAATGACTGCAGGAAATACGTAAGAACAAGGACACAGTGTTATTTATTCATCTACCAAATTTATAAGGCTGCTGTCCTCAATGTGACCATGGGCAGCATGCAGTATTACAAAGAGTGCAAAAACAAAGAATCTTTATAAAAAGAAAAATTTGTTCAAGGCTACCACTTTAAAATCTAAGTGCAGCATTCTTCAGTCCATTGCCTCTTTATTTGTTGGGCTAAAACTCCTTTACTTTACAGTCATCATGACTTTTTGGCTGATATAGCCTTTCTTAGCCACATTCTGTTCTTCCGCTGGAACTAGAAAATCAGAAATACCTGATATTTTTCTTGTAAGCTTGCTTCCGTCATTTGTGTCCTTGACAAATCTCTTTCAAATTGTTCAATCCAAATTTTCAGATCTCTTAGCATCGGTTGGTCTTTCTATGACAAATAAAAAGAGCATTCAACTCACCACCAAATCGCATGTATTTAGCTTGCAACTCCCATCTTTAAAAAGATCAAGGAATTTGAACTAAACAGCTAAAAGCTAAGCAACATTCTGATGTAAGAAACATATAAATGGATTAAGAGTCTACATAAATTTAGAATATTG
Organism: Ptyas mucosa; assembly: GCA_012654045.1. Taxonomy (NCBI): domain Eukaryota; kingdom Metazoa; phylum Chordata; class Lepidosauria; order Squamata; family Colubridae; genus Ptyas; species Ptyas mucosa. The sequence continues at coordinate 11,887,856 of WNWU01000005.1, forward strand.
ACTTTTACTATAAAATTTTGGAATTAACATAAGAAATAAGCAAGTCATGAGAAACAGACTTAAAAGATTTTCAGCACAAGAAAAAATATACATGCCTGCTGTCAGTTAACACTGGGACATAGACAATGTTACAAAATGTTAAACATCCAAAATAACAGATCTTTGAAGAATGTAGCCAGAAGTTAGTAACTAAATGTCAACAGTCTCAGTAATGATGTCTGCTCCTATGGGTAGAATACATCTAAAAGATGTTAAAGAATGAATGACAGATGTGGAACAATTTTATCTAGCAAGATAGAGAAAGAACAAATGACAGGCTAAGAGAAGAATTTGGAAAAGGGCACTTTACTAGATATACAAAAGAAAATGGCTGAGGTTTTAAAAAGTAAAAGGGGAATACAAATGATAAAATAGGAGAATGATCTTATTGGATCTAGAAGAAAAAAGACTAGTTGAAAAAGTCTGTGTGATGGGATAAAAAAGAACTGAAAGAGAAAACAAATACCATTATGATCTTAGATTGCATTATAGATTAAGGTTGTTACAAATAAAAGGAAGGAAAAGAAAGCTGGTTTATTTAATCAAAGTGAAAATAAGACTTGTTTTGCAATGTTCTGGCAGGATTGAAACATTAATGTATTATGGATTTGCTTATAAATAAGGTACAGGGTATGTAATGAAGAGTTAATGTTTAATCTTATAGGGAATAAACAGTTATTCTTGTAATAAAGATCAGAAGTCACTTCTTTATAGTTTTTCATTATATTCTTTTTCTTCTTTCTTCCCTTTTCCTTCATTTTTAATGCTTTCCGTTCTCTTTTCTTTCTCTAAGTTTAATTTGTATTAATATTTACTATTGTAATTACAACTCTTAATACAAATTATATTTTAAAAAGTTGATAAAAATGGGAAAATCAGATCCCCCATAACAACTTTTGAAATTATTTATCATCTTTCCATATTTGTGATCCCAATGAAGCCCACTATCCCATCTCTTTCCATTTCAAATTCTTTTCCTTATTTTTCTAAATGGCATTTTTTTTTTCATCCATGGCCCCAATGCTTATTAACTCAAACTATGTTTAGGTGTCTTTTAAACTTTTACTATTGTGTCTGACAATTTTATTGAAAATTGTAATTAAAAACATACATCAGCATCGTGTGCATCGCCTGCTGTATTATGAGGATCTGGATAATGTTTTAGAAACTGTGCCACGTAGGTCATAATTGATTTTTCATCTGGTTTATCCACATCCACATCTGGAAAAAAAAATGAGGAACAAATAAAAAAATAGAGTAAAAACAAGACATAAAAACAAACGCTACCTTTGTCATATGTGAAATAAAAAACCAAAGCATTTATAAATGTTCTAAATTGTTTTAAATTACACATTAAATGTTACCCTACCTTCAGGATCAAGAAGTCTTGGGATTCCCAGTTCTGATTCTGCAATTGTAAAGGCCTCTTCCAAATTTTTTTTGTTAGATTGCGTTTTTGCTTTCTCCAAATCCACTAGTTCTGGACGGATAGCATGAATAACTGAATGAAAGGCAATACCACTTCTCCAGCTTTGTCCAAAATCCTTGACTTCAATCCCAGTTTGCCTTAACAATAAAAAAAAATAATACACTACTAACTTGAACAAGCTTATTGTTGAACTTCTAGTATTAAACCATTATATTAAGGCTATATTTGCAGTGTTTCTCAAATGAATAATCTTTTTTTATACAATTATCTGATTCTATTTTGCTTTTAAACAAACTCTCATTTTTTTTCTATGGAAAAATACCAGTAGTGGGTTTCAAATCCCAGTGTGACCGGTTTGCTATCGGTAGCGCATGGGTGCACTCACTTTGTGAGCATACGGCACTTCTGCCATGCTCAGAGCATTTTTGATGACATCTGGGCGGGTGGGTGGAGCCTCCTGCCGCCGCCACTACTGGTTCACCCAAACTGGGGCGAACCAGGAGCAATCCACCAATGATTGCTACATGATTAATTCAGAAATTCTGCCCTTGGCACAATAACTTTCAAAGTATTTAAGAACATTACAGCAGAGGACCTATATGGTGTAAGGAAAAAAAAAATCAGTGATATTCCTTGCAAGTTTCCATGAGTATGGTTTATTTTGTGCGCATGAATATATAAACAAGATCTACAAGGAAGTTCCTCTCAAGATTGCCCTCAAATTTAGAGACATCTCTTATCATGCATCTAGTAGGGTCTTTTAGTTCACCATACCTAAACAATGGAATGTGTTGCCTATGGAAGTGGTCTTTTTCCTACTCCTTAGGAAGCGCCATCTGTTTTTCCAGGACTTTATTACCATTTTCTAAGATTATGTATTTTGAATTCTTGTACCTATTAGCTGCCTTGAATTTTCAGTTGAAATAAAAAAGGGGATGTGTATAGGGAAAACTATTAATTTGCTCTATTAATATTGCTAAATTATTGCCCAATTATCTCAAGTTTCATTGTTCTAATCATATATTCAGACACTGACATGGAAACACAAGTATTTTGCTCTTCTGCAAATTAGATGTTCAGACCAAGTAGTCAATCAAAATCTCTTCTAAGCAAGATATTTTTGCTGGGCATTCTACCAGGAAAATATGATATTTGATTTTGCATATATTAATGGCAGCCAGAATTGTATTTGTGCAACAATGGAAAAGTGATGAGACCCTTTCTGAAGAGAATGTAATTAAAAAAACATTAGACCGTGCAGAAATGGATAGATTAACACTTGCTATTAAGGATAAAGAAGAAACTGAATATTTTTTGATATGGGACACATTTTATCAATGGTTAGATAATAGAAACAGACATTAGAAAGGAAAAGATATAAAGGGAGGAAATGGTATAGAGGAGAGTTGTTAAAGAAGACGATGTTAAATTTTAAGCATTAAGGTTATTATATCATGTTATTATATTATTAATATAATTGTACCCAGAATACAAACTGTTTGATGAAAATTGAGTGTTATATAAATAAAACAAATAAAACGTGAAAAAAAAATCTCTTCTAAGCAGAATACATCAAGGAAAATCAGGCTAGGTCAGATCATATCAAATTAAATCAGGTTTCTTCCAATATAATCTGGCACATGGAAAGTAGCGAGTGATACCTTCACAGAAAAGATACCTCAACAGACATCTGACACTATCTGAACCTTTACATAGACTGTCCAGAACCACAGTTCAACCTTCAGTTCTGCCAAAAAAAAGTGCCCTGAATAAGGCAGAGGGGATTTAGATGTAATGTGAATTCACAAGCTAAATCAAAGAAAAGCAGGAAGTCAACCTAGGAAGTCACTAGAGATAGTTTTTAAGGTTTTTTCTACAGCAGGTATGCCTGCATCAGCTTCTTTAAGGTAGCACTAGGGCCCAAGTCTAAAGATCATAACAGCAAGCAATGTAAACTCCCACTGTACAAAATAATACTATTAAGCTGCCAGAGATAACTACAAAAAAAACCCTAGCTGTGTCATATTACTACATAGATATTGTCTAAAATAGTTACATGTAGTGCTCATTTAGCAACCACAATTATGACTGGCAACTTGTTTGTTAATTGAAGTGGTTGCTAAGCGAAACCACGACTGTGCTTATTATCTTATTTAGTTTTCCTTTGCTTTATAGACCTCCAACATCATAAAAGCGAGGATTGGTTGTTAAGTTATTTTTTCACCACTGTCATAACTGTCATAAATATATTCTAAGAATATATTGACAACAGAAGAGAAAATAACTTTTCAAAGCCGAGGTGGAAACCCCCCACCCACATACAAATCCTTAGCACTTTATAATGCTACCAACACTAGGTGACAAACCTCCTCATGCTGCAAAAAACAGCAGTGACAAAATTAACTTACTTTGATGCCAAAAATGACAGTACAGTTGAAGGATGTCTATGGAGATTTTCAGTCATCCAAGTCATGGTTATCCCAAAGATGCTTTTTCAAAAGGCAGCTGGACTTTCCTTATCCTTGAAGACATTTCACGAAAGCTACTTGGATCAGAAGTGTAACATCTTCAAGGAAAAACAAAGTCTGGTTGCTTTGTGAAAAAGCACCTTTGCGACACAATTGAAGTAGGTTAGGGTCTATCTCTGTCTCTCTATCTATCTCTATCTATAGGGACACGGTGGCTCAGTGGCTAAGATGCTGAGCTTGTCGATCTAGTGCCGTGTAACAAGGTGAGCTCCTGTTACTTGTCCCAGCTTCTGCCAGCCTAGCAGTTTGAAAGCACATAAAAAATGCAAGTAGAAAAATAGGGACCAGCTTTGGTGGGAAGATAACAGCGTTCCATGCGCCTTTGGAGTTTAGTCATGCCAGCCACATGACCACAGAGACATCCTCAGACAGCGCTGGCTCTTCGGCTTTGAAACGGAGATGAGCACCACCCCCTAGAGTCGGGAACGACTAGCACGTATGTACGAGGGGAACATTAACTTTAGGGGTAGGAATTACAGTGTCTATCTCCTTAAACTGTGCCACTTCTGTCTTAAAATAACTCTTACTGAAGTAAAGAATTATGTTTAGGATTTCAATAGGATAAAGTATGTAGAGACTTATTTCTTTCTCACATTTCATTCATCCCCCTGAAATAAATGATTTTATTACATTGGTGAACTCATTCTTACCTTGCTGCTGTGTACTGCACCCATTTTAGCAAAGCTTTCTTTGCACTTCCTTGGACTTTAGTGAAAACTTTTCGCTTGGAGGGTGGACTGGCAGTTTCAGTACTGACAACACTATCCACTGATGATGTACTACTGCAGAGTGACTGTAGCTGTGGCAGGTTGCTTGTAAGTTCCTCTATCTGCATGTAGAAGAAAAATTCTCAGTGTACGGGTAGTCCTCGACTTACGACCACAATTGAGTCCAAATTTTCTGTTGCTAGGTGAGACATTTGTTAAGCGAGCTTTGCCCCATTTTACGACCCTTCTTGCCACAGTTGTTAAGTGAATCACTGCATTTGATAAATTATTAACCTGGTTGTTAAGTGAATCTGGCTTCCCCATTGACTTTGCGCCCAGGTTCTGACAGATCTTAACAGCTAGAGAAATTAATTTCGGGAGAAACTGTCCATTGGTTAGACCATGAACTCATTAGGGCTTACCTAAATTCAGTGGGTCTTAAAGGAAATCAACCCTGACTGTTCTTTGGAAGGACAGATACTGAAGTTGGAGCTCAAATACTTTGGCCGCCTAATGAGAAGAAAGGACTCGTTCTCATTGGAAAGGAAAGACCCTGATGTTGGGAAAGACTGAAGGCAAAAGGGGAAGGGGACAGCAGAAGATAAGATGGTTATATAGTTTCATCAGTGCAATGAATTTTGACAAGCTCCAGGGGACAGTGGAGGATGCAGGGGGCAAGCTTGCTATGGTCCATGGGGTCGCAAAGAGTCAAACACAACTTAGCGACTGAACAACAACAACTAAAATTCAAAGGGATCTACTTTTCAATAGAATGGCTAAGTTTTGCCTTATTTCTTTGATGGGTGTACTATGATGGAATAACTGGAATATCAAAAGACCAAATACATACAGGTGAAATATTGTGGGCATTATACAATAGTCCTTGTTTAGCGACCACAGTTGAGACTGGCAACTTGGTCATTAAGCAAAGAAGTTGCTAAGTCAAACTACAACTGTGCTTATGATCTTACTTCAGTTTTACTTTGCTTCAAAGACTGCGAGGATTGGTCATAAAATTACTTTTTATCACTGGTGTAAATGAAAGCGTTAAATGATGAAGTTGCTAAACAAGGAGTACTTGTACAACTTAATTAACAAAAGGAAACAAAAGCAAAACAATTTTATATTAATTATTCTGTTGGTCATCTCTCCAAAACTGTGAGCAGAGAAAAAACATTCTTTCTAGATCGCATAATGAGTCCACTGTTTCTCTCATTTTGGAATTTGTTTTTTTAAAACAATAGCAAGTCAAATATGCCCTAAATAAAGGTGTTTTCATAAATAAGAAAACTCTTGAACATATATGAATCAAAACTTATTACCAGAAAGGTCTTGCTATCTATTAAATATTCCAACATTATTAATAAATTATTTTTATTTATATTCAGCTGCAGAGAGCTCCAAATTGGGTTGCAACAGCAATAGCACTTAGACTTATATACCATTTCACAGTGCTTTATAGCCTTCTCCATGATGTTTACAGAATCAGCATATTGCCCCCAACAATCTGGGTCCTCATTTTACTGAACTCGAAAGGATGGAAGACTGAGTCAACCTTCAGCTGATGAGAATTGAACTGCATTCTAACCACTGTGCAGTAATCAACATTGTACTCCAGTTTCCTGATTTTTTTCTGTGAAAAAAGATTTTCTTCTATCGAAACAAGTTCTATTTCATTCCCATTTCCCTTACTTATTGTTGAGAACACATTATTATGCTTATTTCACACACATATGTATTTATAAAATGTATTTATTTTATCGTTAAGGGTACTTTTTCCAATTAAAATTTTTTCCATTACCTTGCACCTTCCCTCACTGACTTTAAATCCTGATCTGCAACATTTCTATTAGAAGAAGTTCTTCATGAAGTATGGAAAACTGTAGCAACTACAGACCGTACACAATCTCCTGACACTAGGAACCACCCCCCACATATGTCCACACATCCAATCAAAGACAAATTCTCCTAATTGTTTTTTTTTAAAATCAGTTGAAGACTTATCATAGGGAATGAAAAAGCAGGATTTGGAACAGTAGTATGGTGAGTGATGGTTTCTGACCTAAATACCCCATATTATTTACTTGTAGTAGCATATTATTATCTCTGTGTCATGCCTAATCTTGGGAAGGGTTTGATAGGTAGATAAAAAAATGTCAAATCCAATCTAAACGTCTGGTTGACTGTATGACCAACCATAATTTGTCTTTTATTATTTTAGTAAATTACAAAATATAAAGCGCTGCAAAGAAGAATAGAATAACTGGCAAAAGAACGTGAAGATAGTAACAGATGTCTTGAATGCAATTCCAAAGCATTTGGAGCACCATTTGACAACCACTGGCATTGACAAAATCATTATCAGTCAATTGCAAGAAGCAGCTTTACGTTTAACACCATCAAACAGCAAACTACGCCTATGGCTTAGGAAGGACAAGGTAAGTGGTTAAAATAGCAAATCCAGTCTAAACGTCTGGCTGACTTGTGCACCAACAGTAATAATCTGACTTTTATTATTTTTAAAAAGGGAAAATACTATACCTGGAAATACAGGATTACTGTCCACACCAACCCAAGCACAATAGATGGTCTTCCATCGGCAATATCAGTTGAATTAATGTTGACAAGCTTAATCTATTTTGGGGTAGGGAGATGCAAACACATTATCATCATGCATTAGGGAAAGCCAAACAACTGGGTAGCTTGTTATACAATGGAAACATTTTTGGATATGTTTATGAGCCTTAATGTAAATAGCATATACTTTCAAAATCAATGCTACACCTACAGTTATTCTTCCAAATTAAAAAAAAATGCTATAAGTATATCAAACATTTGTCAGTTTATGTTTATATTTCTTAGATGGAGCGAAATGTACATGAAAGTAGACCATGCAAATCCTGCAAACTAGGGCAGTCCACTCTGTAGATTAGGAAGAAAATAATACCCTGCATTGGATGCTTTTGAAACAGATTTTTAGGTACATAAACCTTCACTTCACTTGTCAATTACTAGATCCCACACATTCTTTTACTTATAAAAATTCGCTGCATCCATTTGCCAAAAATAGGAAGCCAGAACCACTTGAGCTTGCCATCCTCTGAAGAATGCTTTCACTCCCAAGATCAAATAGGATAGAGAATTAACATAAGGAAATTAGCAAGGAGTACAGTAAGAAGACAACTACTGATAAGAACTAGCAATCTTTGACCCAATATGTTTATCTGAGAAGATAACCTGGCAGCATACCTAATGCTGCACTCATGTCAGAAGCAGTGGTGCCCTGCAGACGCCCAGTTGAGGACTCCTTTGATGTTCCCAGCCTGAACTGGAGCAAAGGATGGGAGCTCAACCCCATCCCACAGCACTTCTCAGGTCTTGAACATGGGGTTGCTAACATCCGACCCAGTGTCCTAACTGCTTGAGTCCCCATGCTCCTGGCAGTGTACCTGAAGAACTACAACTACAGTACCTTTCTAGATAACAAATATCTGTTCATTATAATTCCTACAATATGGATGTCTATGCACCTTTTGATCTCTATATAGAGTACTTAAAATAATATAGCTAATTATGTTTAAAAAAAGGTTTATTTAATTTTAGTGAAATTTATTATATTGTTGAATGTTTGATAAAAGTATTATACTAACCGGTGATCCTCTATACACGGACTAGCATGGAAAACAAATAAATATGTATTTAAAATCCTATATGTTGATAATGTTTAGAATAAGAAGATGAAATAAAAATATGCTTTATACAGAGTAACAAGTTAACATGAAAAGTGTTTTCTAAATTAGTGCTTTAAACTGACTACTTTTTATCATCTCTCTATTATTGCTATTGTTTTCGTTTCTGAGATTCTTATTTTACCTTTCATTTCATTTTATCCCAGCTACAGAATAGGGAAAAATTGTGACTGGTTAAGGCTGGTTAGTTTCTTTCAGGGTGTGTGCAAAAGAGACAAATGTCTATAAAACTCTGAAACTTACCCTACGTCCTTCTAGGAACTTAAGGGCAGTACCAATATTGGCCACTCCATGAATTCTCTTCAATTTTCGCCCTTGTTCACAAGGCTTTTAAAAAAATATAAATAAAAAAGATCAATTGACATTTAACAAATCACAGTATCAAAACAGACTGTATTCATAATGTAAATACCTAAACAAGCTCACTAGAAAAGAAACTCAGTGAAGAGGCCTCATATCCAAATAAATAAATCAATTTTAGAAAAAGTCATTGATCTGTTAAAGGTCCTATTCTTTTTATATTTATATTCTGAGGTGATCAGAATATAAATCTACCCGTAATTTATAGAAGTCAGTTGTCACTGTTTACAAGTCAGAATTACCCGTCTTGTGATAACTTTTGAAAATGTTGCAGTTAAACACACCAAATCTCCAGCGAATGGCCATGCTAACTGGGGATTAGGCACACAAGCTAAAATTGAACAAATATGGACAGCATCAGACTAGGAAAAATTGCCTTAAATTCTACTGATGTTCTAATAAAAAATAACAGCTAAAAATATATTTTGTTTTGATTTGGACTATAACCTGTTCTAGATTTTTTTTTTAAATGGATATTTTGGATAAATATAAAATAACTCTGTCTCATTTTTTTAATACTTCACTTTAATAAAACAAATTTGTATTATTTTTCAATAAAAGTAACCCCAAAACTTTATGTTTAAGATTTTTTTCTACCACAAGAGGGAGTAGTTTTTCTATTCATAATAGCAGATGACTGAAAGTTATTTAACAAGTAGGAACCAAAGAGCTGTTTGCACTCCGAAAAAGACAATTGCATTTGGACTGCAATGAATGATCCAATTTTACAATCCATATGAAAAACTGCTTGCACGTTACATGTGGAAACCATGGATTACTGGGCTATAAATCCAAGAAGTAACTGGTATAAGACCAACAGTTTCCTTTCATTATTGTATTCCAAAAGATATCACATTAACAGTTTATCATTATAAATCTACTCATTTGTTTTTCAACATAGATATGACAGGATTCCACTGTTTTGGAGCAAATTACTTCTCATGAATTTATAGTGCAGACATCACTCACATTTTAGTTGTATAGAATACCTGTTCTTCAGCCCTAATTTGATCAAGATTTCAGCAGTTTAGTTGCTAAGGTCCTGAAACAAATTCCTCTGAGCAGTGACACCATTATATCATAACTGGTTTCTGATTAAACTTGCCTAGTTCTGCTCAATCATTCTAGGACAGACTTTTCCATAATAGCACTTAGACTTACAGTATATAGTGCTTCATAGTATTTTTACAGCCCTCTCTAACCGATTTACAGAATCAACCATATTGTCCCCAACAATCTGGGTCCTCATTTTGCCGACTTTGGAAGGATGGAAGGTTGAGTCAATTTTGAGCCGGTCAGGATTGAACTCCTGGCAGTGGGCAGAGTCAGCCTGCAATACTGCAGTCTAACCACTGCACCACCACAGCTCCTAATAATAATGTTTCCAGCTATCTCAGAATCCTAGTTACCATGATCCATGGCCATGTTGACTGTGATTACAGGGGATTAGTTAGATTTAAGATATGAATGACTAATGTTGTCTGAAATCACTCTCTAAAATGGATTTTTTTCACTTTAAGATTGTTTACTGTCCATAAGAACTGAACTTGGAGGGCCTTGTTTTAACTATGGCTTGTTGGAAAAAAAACCTATACTGGCCTAATACATATATAACATTAAACCACACACTGAGATTTATAAATTACAGTGACTAACACCATAGAATTAAGTCAAAATAAAACAAACATAGATTGATTTTAACAGTATTCTCTTGATACTCTATAATGTTAATATGCAAATATTTACATTGCATAATGCTTACTTTTTCATTCATTTGCTTTTCTAGCATGGAATATATACTGGATGATCAGCAATCCATAAATCCACCTATTATACCATAATCAATATTATAGAGTATGCATTATTTATTATGTACAGGGAAAGAACATTAACATTCCAATGTTTCGGGGAAAGGCCATTATTACAAAGCATGAATAAAATCAATTAATAGAGCAATAAATAAGTATTTATATATATAAAAAATACTTACCAATTTTTGTCCTGAAAGGACCTCCAAAAGAGCGATCAATATAATTCCATCTTTAATGTCTTCAAACAGATCTTTGACTACCATGGGAGGATTGCGCTGTGAATGAAAGTAAAAAATTTTGAAGTAAAAACCTTTAGTTACAAATGGTTCTCACATTGTACCTTCTTCAGTTTAATTGGAGATTGGAGGGGGGACAGAGGATCATATTTATGAGGGTTGCACCATCAGCACGGTAGTTGGGAGGGGCAGATATGGCGGGAGCAGGGGACCACATCATGTGTCGGGGGCGCGCGCGCGCTATTTGAGAGCGATTGCTCGCCCCGGTCTCCAAAGCTCCACTCGGACACTAGGTAGCACAGATACTCAGGATCTGGGCCTTCGGTTGATGCTGTGCAATGCCAGGTCCGTGGTAAATAAGGCCCCCCTCATCTGTGATCTTATAAAGGAGGGGGGAGCGGACCTGGCAGGTATTATGGAAACCTGGTTGGGTCCAGAGGGAGGGGTCCCTCTGGTTGAGATGTGCCCACCAGGTTTCAGAGCATTCCATCAGCCAAGGGCCCAGGGGAGGGGCGGGGGGGTAGCGGTTATTATTAACGAAGATCTAGGTCCAAGGGAGACCACTGTGCCACAGATTGCCGGATGTGAGTCCCTCCTTATGAAATGGGGTCATGGGGTTCAGTTGGGCTTGCTGCTCACGTACCTGGCTCCCTGCCACGTGGCAACAGCCCTGCCCGAGCTACTCGACGTGATAGCCACGGTGGCAGTGGATACACCCAGGCTTATGGTCATGGGTGATTTCAACTTGCCTTCCGTTGGTGAAACGTCTGAGGTGGCTCGGGAGTTCATGGCTTCCATGACGGCCATGGACCTGACCCAATTAGTTCATGGCCCCACTCATAGGGGGGGGCATACTCTGGACATGATTTTTGTCTCTGGCCAGTGGTTGAGTGATCTGGTTATAGGGGGTATAGACATAGAACCCTTGTCATGGTCTGATCACTCGCTCCTTCGCCTAGATCTCCGAACCGCTACACCCCGCCGCAGGGAGGCGGAACCAACTAGATGGGTCCGCCCCAGGCACCTGATGGATCCTGATAGGTTCCAGATGGAGCTTGGGCCGTTTCCTGAGGATCTGGCACACGACTCGGCCGAGGACCTGGTAGCTGCCTGGAATCGGGCGGCTGGTGGAGCCTTGGATCGAGTCGTGCCTTTGCGGCCTCTGACCCGGTACGGATCTCGAGCAGCTCCCTGGTTTACCGAGGAGCTGAGAGAGATGAAGCGCCGGAAAAGACGCCTAGAGAGTGGTTGGAGGGCCAGTCTCGCTGAATCTGATCGAACACTGGTAAGGTCGCATATTAAGACCTACCTAGTGGCGATAAAGGCGGCAAAGTTGAACTACTTTTCCGCATTTATTGCGTCATCAGGGAATCGTCCGGCCGCCCTGTTCAGGGTGACCCACTCTCTGCTTCACGCGGGAGTGCGGGAGGACCCCTTGGAAGGCAGGGCGGAGGATTTCGGACAATACCTGTATGACAAAATTGCTCAGATTCGGGGGGATTTGGACTCCGACTGGGTAGATCTGGGCGGGGTGACAAGGAATAGTCTTGAGAATGTTATCTGGGAAGAGTTTGACTTTGTGACTCCTGATGATGTGGACAGGATTTTGGGGAGACTTAGTGCGGCCACATGTTTACTGGACCCGTGTCCCTCCTGGTTGGTACTGGCCTCCCGGGAGGTTACACAAGGCTGGCTCCAGGGCATTATCAATGCTTCCTTGAGTGAGGGTCACTTCCCTGCCGCCTTGAAAGAGGCGGTGGTGAGGCCCCTCCTCAAGAAGCCTTCCCTGGACCCAGCAGTATTAGCTAACTATCGTCCTGTCTCCAACCTCCGCTTTATTGCGAAGGTTGTTGAGAGTGTGGTTGCGCAACAGTTTCCACAATTCCTGGAGGAAACATCTTATCTGGATCCGTTCCAGTCGGGTTTCAGGTCTGGGCACAGCACAGAGACGGCATTGGTCGCGTTGGTTGATGATCTCTGGAGGGCTCGGGACAGGGGATGTTCCTCTGTCCTAGCCCTATTAGATCTCTCAGCGGCTTTTGATACCATCGACCATGGTATCATGCTGCACCGGCTGGAAGAGTTGGGGGTGGGGGGCACTGTATTACAGTGGTTCTCCTCCTTTCTCTCCGACCAGTCGCAGTTTGTGTTGACAGGGGGGCAGAGGTCGACCTCGAGGCCTCTCGTTTGTGGAGTGCCGCAGGGGTCGGTCCTCTCGCCCCTTCTGTTCAACATTTATGTGAAGCCGCTGGGTGAGATCATCCGTGGCTTTGGGGTGAGATACCATCAGTACGCTGATGACACCCAGCTGTACATCTCCACCCCAGGCCACCCCAATGATGCCCTCGAAGTGATGTCCCAGTGCCTGGAAGCCGTGCGGATCTGGATGGGGAGAAACAAACTCAAGCTCAACCCGTCCAAGACGGAGTGGCTGTGGTTCCCGGCATCCCGATATAGTCAGTTGACTCCATCACTGACTATCGGGGGCGAGTCTTTAGCCCCCGCAGAAAGGGCTCGCAATCTGGGAGTCCTCCTGGATAGGCAGCTGTCCTTGGAGGAACATCTGACAGCTGTAGCCAGGGGGACCTTTTGTCAGGTTCGCCTGATTCGCCAGTTGCTGCCCTTTCTTGATCGGGATTCCCTGTGCACAGTCACTCACGCCCTTGTCATTTCCCGCCTAGACTACTGTAATGCTCTCTACATGGGGCTCCCCTTGAAGAGCACCCGGAGGCTCCAACTGGTCCAAAATGCGGCCGCGCGGGTAGTGACGGGAGCAGCGTGGCGCTCCCACATAACACCGCTCCTGCGCGAGCTGCACTGGCTTCCGGTGGTCTTCCGGGTGCGCTTCAAGGTGTTGGTGATCACCTTTAAAGTGCTCCATGGCATAGGGCCTAGTTATCTCCGAGACCGCCTGCTGTCACCGATGACCTCCCATCGACCCGTGCGCTCCCACAGAGAGGGCCTCCTCAGGGTGCCATCAGCCAAACAATGTAGGCTGGTGACTCCCAGGGGGAGAGCCTTCTCTGTGGGGGCACCCACCCTCTGGAACCAGTTGCCCCCGGAGATTAGGAGAATTCATGACCTCAGTGCCTTCCGCCGTGCCCTAAAAACACATTTTTTCCAACAAGCCGGGCTGGCTTAAGAAGAAATTTTAAATATTTTTAATATTTTAATTGGTCTGTGAGTTTTAAATTTTGTAGCCAAATTATATATATATTTTAAATGTCTTAATATTTATATTTTATGTTTTTTATGTCTGGCTGTACACCGCCCTGAGTCCTCAGGGAGAAGGGCGGTATATAAATTGGAAATAAAATAAATAAAATAAAATAAATAATCATGATTTTCTACCTTCCTACTTTACCTCATTATCATTATCATATCAAAGATTTTGTGTGACAGAGAAAGTGTGTTATTGTGAACACACTGGAAAATTGGAAAGCATTCTAGAATAATCACTTCTATACTCTTTTTTTAAAAAATTTGATTTATATGCCGCCCTTCTCTGGAGACTCAGGGCGGCTTACAATGCACTAAGCAATAGCCTTCATACTTTTGTATATTTTATACAAAGTCAGCTTATTGCCCCCACAAACTGGGTCCTCAATTTACCTACCTTAGAAAGGATGGAAGGCTGAGTCAACCTTGAGCCTTGGTGAGATTCGAACCTGCAATAATTGCAGGCAGCTGTGTTAATAACAGGGTGCTTTAGACCACTGTACTATCCAAGGCTCTTTATCTTATCAAGATTCCTTTATGGCTCTACTTCTGCAGTCACCAAGAGTTAACCTTTACTTGAGAAAAACATTATTATTATTATTATTATTATTATTATTATTATTATTATTATTATTA
>WNWU01000005.1:11902579-11920686 GCA_012654045.1 Ptyas mucosa
TATTATTATTATTATTATTATTATTATTATTATTATTATTATTATTAAAATAACAATTAGCCTGAAAAGGAATATATTTGGAAAACCTTTCTTGAGGGAGCAAAATTATCCAGGAAAAATTCTGTTGGGTATACTTAATATTTTCTGAGTACAATTTATTTTCCTTATAGCATATAAAGACGTTACAGTCACTTCGTGTGAAATGGATAGCCTTTATAAATTTGATGAATGAATGAATAAATAAATAAATAAAATGGAAGGTGCATGAGATGTTAGTCTTCCAATACATCTTTATTTACAGAGAAAGCAATACTTCTTATATACTTCCTAAGCAACACCTGTATAAGATTAACTAACTGTACATCTTTATATAGCAAAAATGATTCTTTATTAGACCAATTTTTCTCACTCAATTTTCCCCTTATTTTCTCACATTTGGTTTGTGCATTTCCTCTTATTGTTTCTATTTTTGTATTTATGTAGCACCTCTCTTCCACTTGTCCTTCCCAGGTACACACTGCTGGAGAATAACTTTGGGACAAGCCATGTTTGGAAATTTCGCCTTCTCTCTAGAGCAGGGGTGGGTAAATGTGGCCCTTTTACAACCTGTGGACTTCAACTCCCAGATTTCCTGAGACAGCCAAGCTGTCTCTAGATCAATCTTTCAAATAGCAAAAATACTAAGAGCAACAGAGTTCTTCTACTTTAAACATCAGCAAGTATTACAGGATACATACACACATTCTATATACCACACAGACTCTATTTTAGATTTGGAATAACTTGGGAGATGCACCTACAAATAGGATATTATTCTATCTTAGTACTTCTTCCCTTGGCCTGTGGCATAATAGCTATCGCTCCCAGTCACAATATTGAAATATTTTTTTTGTAACAATATCTAAAATAGCACAAGAATTGGTGAGAAACTAAGGTTGTAATGAGCAACAGTGATGCCATTTTGCAGGGAGAGCTAGCTCTGTCAAGGGTAAGTGAGCAGGTCAGAAAAGTTACATGAAAGGAAGGTTATAGACATAGACATTGTTGTTTAATGCAAGCATTGTCTTTGTAGTCATTGTGGCTGCATAAATAAAAAGGGAAGGGGACTACAGGTGAGGCTTTGTATTCAGAAAACTTATATAGCTTTTATGTGTCTCTCTATGTGCATTTGTATGTCTATGTCTCTGTGTGATTGGCTAATGCCATACACACTCATTATTAATGATTGGCTTACATCTTTGAATTAGAAATTTGTAAGAGGTGACAAGGAATAACTACTCATCTCTACCAGTGGTGGGATTCAAATAATTTAACAACCGGTTCTCTGCCCTAATGATTTCTTCCAACAACCAGTTCACCAAACAGCTCAGAAAGTTAACAACCGGTTCTCCTGAAGTGGTGCGAACTGGCTGAATCCCACCACTGATCCCTACCTATTTGTTGATTTAGATGGTATTGCAATGAGCAAATTCCTTATCTTCTTGCTTTTTATTGTACTGCGGCTTGAGAACAAACTGCTTAACTTCTAAAAACAATGATGTCAAATTATGCTGTTGCAGCAACAGAACAGATTCTTCTTAAGAACCAAATATTATTTTAAGCCTGTCACTCTAAGATTGAAAAGTCTAACTGGAAATGGGACTCTTAAAATATGAACATTATGCATAATTAGGCTCTAAATTTGCTTAGCTTTTCACTAGAAGGGAGAGTGGAGTAGAGATTATTTTTAAAAAGTATACAGCTTTTAAAGACATACAGGCCCTATACCAGAACCAAACCAATAGCAGTTCCTATATCAGAGCCAAACAAACAATATGTTGTAAAACAGTACAATGTTTCCATTTTCGTATGACACATCAAGTTACTTTCCTCAGTGGCAAAAAAGGGTAAGGCCTATAAAAGGAATGAAAGATATTCAGCCACGTTTGGCTGAAAAATCAGATTTGTAAAATTCATTTTTTAAAAATTCTATGTAATGTTCAGCTTGCGCTATTCCACATATTTGATAAATAATAAATCTTCAGTTCATATGCCCCCATCGTTTATTCCACTCCATTTCTTTCTTATGTTCCAAGATGCCAAATTATTTGACTTACATCAGCACTTGGCTTAGTTCAAGTAATGATTTCTAAATATACGCAGTATACATTTTCTCTATTTTTTTGCTACTCATTAGCTAATAGCACATACTATACCATAAATCTTTAAAAGGTTACCTTTTTATTAGCATAAATATATACCTTTTACCTTTTTAGCTTGTTTGGTTCCTAACGATTAAAGCTAGAAAGCTGGAGGTCACATAAAACTCTCCTTTCTAAAATATTCAGATGACTAAACATGGCAGGAGAGATGGAATATTCCTGTCCTTAATGGTCCCATAAAACTAAAAATATACCCACCTACCCTCACCAATAGGTTCGTGTTTTTGTACAAGGTATGTTATTTTCTGATACTTGCTGCCTCCCTTCCATAATTTCCATAGATGTAAGGGCATACGGTTGCTTATTTTGAAAATGGTGTGGCCAAAATTGTGGAAACCTTTTGAGGAAAGTGTATTTTCTAAAACTAGCTAATAACACCACGTTTTTTGGGGAGTAGTACCATAAAATTATGTGTCAATGGAAAGATAATTTAATCAAGAATGTAATGCAATAACTTTTATGAAGGATTTGCTATTAGAATAGCAGTTAAGGTATAAAGAAGAAAAGTGAAACACAGAAAAAATAAGATATAGAAAAATTATCACCATAGAAAAAACAAGATATACAAAAATTATCACATCAGTTAATAGTTAGTTGGGTAACCTTTAGCATGAATGACGGCCTTACAGCGTCTTCCCATGAAGTGAACCAAGTCTTTTAGTTTTGCAGCTTTTATAATGTGAAACCAAGATTGAATGACTGCTTCTATTAACTGGGTTTTATTGCTGGGTCGCTTCTGACTAACAAGTTTCTTTAGTTGGCTCCATAGATTTTCAATTCGGTTAAGGTCTGGGCTATTCCCAGGCCATTCCAGCAGTGGAATATGATTATCTTGAAACTTCCCCAAAAAAGTGGTGTTATTAGCCATCAAACCTCAAAAATACACTTTTACCAAAAGGTTTCCACAATTTTGGCTACTGCTGTATGAACTGTTTCAATCTAAAAAGATTCCAAGCAGTGTGCACAAAGTGACAGCAATATAATGCAAATGCAACATCTTATTAAAGTAATAAATCATTATTCAAAATCAGCAGTAAACCACTCATCTATCTGTGCCAAGAACCCACTACATTAGAACACTAATTATCCTCTCTAAAGGACTTCTGAAACACGAGAGGTAGGAGAATGGGAGTTATCCTTGCCTTGAACTGATAAGGAGTCTCAAAGGAAGCAAAGTCGCCTAGATCAGGCCTGCTTTCACTCATCTTTTCTCTACTCCAAGATATGTAGGAAGGAGGACTGTAGCAGTCATTTCTTGCTGACTTAAGACTTAGGCGGAATCTAACTGGGAAAGGCAGCCTTGTATATGTACAAGACATGTACTACAGAGTTTTATACAAGCACTTCTGGCTGCATTCAAAACCATATACCAGTTAGTGCTGCTCCCATATCAGCACACAAGCACAGAGGCTGCTGAATTTTGTACCACTTGAAGTTACTGGATGATTTTCAAGAAAAGTCCCGTATTAAGTGATTTATAGTAACCCAGGTAAAATTAGCAAAAGTAATAGAGAGCATTTTCAGTGCTTCTTTTGCTAGGTGAAGCTGCAACTGATACTCTAAAAATGGTCAGCCAAAGGCCTTCCTTTTCTCAATAGTTTTATGTAGATCTTAAATGAGAAAAAGGAAAGGGACTGGGACAACCATAATTTATTTTATTTATTTATTTATTTGGCTTATATGCCGCCCTAACTCACAATGGACTCAGGGCGGCTCACAACAATAAAACAAAGCCACAATATAAAATGAAGTCTAAAAATTTAAAAATTTAAAATTAACCCTTAAAACCCCATTATCAGTCCAGGTCAAGGGATTTAAACAGCCAAGTTTTTAATTCACGGCGGAAAGTGTGAAGGTCAGGCGCTAATCGGAGTTCCAAGGGAAGTTGATTCCAGGGGGTGGGGGCGCCCACCAAGAAGGCTCTACCCCTGGAGGTCGCCAGCCGCCACTGTCTAGCTGACGGCACCCTAAGTAGGCCCTCTCTATGGGCACGAACCGGGCGATGGGATATCGTTGCTGGCTGTAAGTGGTCCGCCAAATATCCTGGTCCTAAGCCATGTAGGGCTTTGTAGGTCATCACCAGCATAATGGAGTACTGAAGGGCCTGATTTCTCCCTCCCTTATTGCAAACATAGACTGGTACCATCTGTCAGGAAGGAATAAGCAGAGTATAAATGCCTCCAAACTTTGCAGGGAAGCCCACAAGGCAGTGGTGGGATTCAAGTAATTTAACAACTGGTTCTCTGCCCTAATGATTTTTTCCAACAACCAGTTTGCCAAACTGCTCAAAAAGTTAACAACCGGTTCTCCCAAAGTGGTGCGAACTGGCTGAATCCCACCACTGCCACAAGGATATTGTGATCAACAGAATCAAAAAGCCCCTAAAGGATCCATTGGAAAGATGGCATGCTCTCTCCACCCATGTCCCATTATCGGTCATCCAAGAAAACAGTTTGAATATAGTGTCCAGGTCTGAAACCCAGCTTCACCAAAAGGGGAAGGTTACTGTCCTATATAATAACAGACTTCTCAAGGAGGGAGCAAACCAGGAGTGAAATCCAGCTGGTTCTATCCGGCTCGGGCGAACCGGTAGCAGTGGCTGTGGGAGGCTCTGCCCATCTGCGTGGATGTCATGACGGATGTCGCTTTTTTGTGACATTTTAAGCCTCTGCGCATGCGCAGAAGGCTTTGCGCATGTGCAGATGACGGCGAGCGAGTGTGCGCATGGTGTGCGCACATTGGCAAACTGGTAGGGAAGGTAAATGAATTTCACCACTGGAGCAAACCAGTAAAAATGTTAATGCCACTGCAACCTTATCTTCTCATAAGGAGATATTGACTATACCCTATCCCTAAGTTATTTGTTTCATCTCTGATTGATAAGACACATTCTATGTGTAAGATTTTATTCAGACCCATTAATATTCTATTATAAAAATTATATAATAAATATTTAATATTCATTTAAATATTATCCATAGTTATAATAAATAAAAATATCACAGACCTGTAATTGTGATGTTAAAATAATATTGGAAATAAATACTATATTATAGGAAATATTATAGATAAATGGCCTTAAGAACATACACATAAAGATATCTATAAACAGGAGGGGAAAAAAGAACCAGGAAAACAGAAATAGAGCACAGCCTGACTTGCCTTTACAAGACAAGCTATTACTTTCTGCAATAATATTGCTAGGATATTGTGTATGGGATTTCTTTTTAATGCAAGAGTGTTAATACACAACAGATGACTTGAGCTAGCATGTTAATTTATTGTTTATTCATAACATTAGAATAAATATGAAATTAATTTTTTCTATCAGCATATTATCTGAAATAAAGTTATACGGATTCATTGATTTCTGAAGCACATTGTTTTCTAATATATTACTTCGTAATATGCCAGTAGGCTTGAAAACATTAAGAACGGTTGCAATATTTGGTTTTGGCTAGTCTAGAGAAAAGAAGGACTAGGGAGGACCTGATAGCAGTATTCCAATATTTGAGAGGTTGCCACAAAGTGGAGGGGGTCAACTTATTTTCCAAAGCAGCAGCGGGCAGGATCAGAAACAATGGATAGAAACTAATCAAGGAGAGAAGCAACCTGGAATTAAGGAGGGACTTCCTACCAGTGAGGACAATTAACCAGTGGAACAACTTGCCTTCAGAAGTTGTGGGTGCTCCCTCACTGGAGGTTTTTAAGAAGAGACTGGGCAGTCACTTGTCTGAAATGATATAAGGTCTTCTGCTTGAGCAGGAGGTTGGACTAGAATACGTCCAAGGTCCCTTCCAGCGCTATTGTAACTGATTGCTTGAAACTGCAATGGTGAAACATAGCTTTTTAAAATAATCCTTAGTTACTTAGATGTTGTTCAAATTCAATCCAAATTCAAGTGGTGCTCGCTTAACAACTCCTCATTCAGTGACTATTCAAACTTAACAACAGTGTTGGAAACCAGTAGATGGTTACTATGGCAACCATGTGATGTTGTGCTTAATGATGGTGTGGGATTTGCTTAATGAGGTGCCAGAACTGCTGTCACTTAGTGTCAGAGTCACATGATGTTGCACTTTATAACCCCATCGCTTAGTGATGGAAATTCCAGTCCCACTTGTCATCTGAGGGCTACCTGTATATCTGTATTTTTAATGAGCATGATAATTATTTTCAAAAATAATAAAATGCAAGGATATTATGTAAGAACTATTGACATTATCTCGAAAATCTTAAACATGTGGTTTGTGGTTTTCGTTTTGACACTATGATATTTTAAATTGTGTGAGAAAATGTAAAATATTATTAATGATTATTTCCGTGCATAATAGCAAGCATTAAAAAATGAACAGGAAACCTTTTAAAAGGTTATTAAATTGATTCCCTACCTCTCACTGGTGTTTATTAGTTTAAATTATGCTAATTCAGAAATGTTTAACAAGTAAATATGTGGAGTGTGATAATTTGGCAGTGGAGACACTATCAAATAACATAGTTTTAAGAGCAAGTAGGAATCAGATGGGCACATTTATTGATGACACAAAATTATTCAGAATAATAAGAATTTTTTAAAAAGCAAACAAAAAACAAAAAACCCAAAACCTTCCAAGAAGAAAGGTAATGAAAATACCAAATGTAATTTAAAGTGCAAAACTATAAAAACTGCTATATTATTATACATAAATATATTTATATAGTACACATAACATATTAAAAATTGATACACAAATACTAATGGAAACT
This sequence comes from Ptyas mucosa, assembly GCA_012654045.1. Taxonomy (NCBI): domain Eukaryota; kingdom Metazoa; phylum Chordata; class Lepidosauria; order Squamata; family Colubridae; genus Ptyas; species Ptyas mucosa. Next base: position 11,909,527 of record WNWU01000005.1, read on the forward strand.
TCACTAGCAAAGAGAGACCAGGAAATTGGTCTTGGAAGTGAGGTAAACAATTTAGAGAAAATGTCAACCCACTCTGCAGTGCTTTTAAAAAGCTAAATAGGCCTTGTAACATTAGCAAAGAAACCAATACTAAATTTGTCAGGGTTGTCATGTTTTTAAAACAATCTACAATGCAATCATACTTAAAATTACTGTAGAATTCTGAAAAATGTAGACTGCTGTTTCTCAAAAGGATTTAAAGAGTAGAGAAAGATCTCATTTTAAGAAGTAAGACAAATTCATGGAGGATATATAGGTAATCCTTGATTTACAACAGTTCTCTTAGTGACCACTCAAAATTATAACAGCCCTCAGAAGTGTGACATGACCATTTTTCACACATAGTCCCGTGGTCACATGATTTATATTCGATGCTTGACAACTGGCTCATATTTATGATAGTTGCAGTGTCCCATGGTCATGTGATCATCTTTTGCAACCTTTTGACAAGAAAAGTCAATGGGGAAACCAGATTCACTCAACAACCATGTTATTAATTTAACAACTGCAGTGATTTGTTTAACAAATGTGACAAGAAAAATCGTAGAATGGGGCAAAACTCACTTAACAAATTTTTCACTTAGCAACATAAATTTGGGGCTCAATTATTGTCATAAATTGAGGACTACTTGTATCTGTTTTAATTCTTGTTCCTTTACTATCTAGATATAATGGTATGGATGGTCCAATATTCAATATATCCTTAAGTGAGGCTTTTTTTATTTTAAGTCCCAATAGATATGTCTCACTGTCCGCAGAATCAGAGGATGGACTTTTCCAGGTTTTATCTATAATCAATCAACTCCAGGACACCCAACAATACAGCTCAAAATGCAGTCCTCTTTAACAACCTACTGTATATCTGCTTTATTTAAGAACTATATTAACAATTTAATCGGCTCTTCCCTGATGATAAAGCATAACTGTCATAGAAGATTTATGCCTCTTGTTTATCTCTTCCAAGTTCCTGTCTTATCTTTATGTTATGGATTTTTCCTTGGCTTCACACCTCTCATACAGCTTCCTATTTTGCTTTATATTATGAATTCGAAATTGCTATCCTCCATTATGAATTCCAAATATAACAAGTCTGTTAGTGAGTACTAATGGTAATCTCCAACAGCTCTAACTATTCTCTAAGATCAGAGACAGCATTTCTTCTAAAACAAAACATGTGAATGAACATATTTTGGAACAATCTGCCCCTGATATATGTCTGTGCCTTTAGAAAGGAAGTTAAGAATGAGCATTTTTCCACGATTGAATTCTGGGGGAGGTGAACTGGCAGTGAGTGGAGACATCGATCAGGGCAAACATTGAAGAACCAAGAGTTCTATAGAATCTCTCTAGATAAGGAGAGGACTGGACATTACCCACATGAGCTGCTCAAAAGGAGACCACAAGACAATGGTCTCCCACAGGTTTGAATACACTCTATCAATGAACAGGTTTGAATGAACACTGTTCCCGGAGATATTTAAAGAATGGGTTCAGAGTTTAGCAGTTACACTGTCAGCAATGCTGTCTGTTTATATGGATAGATTATGTCCACACAATATATTAATGAAGGCATGACAAATGTGAAAAATTTTGCCTGATGTAGAAAAATTAGAAGCAGAAATGCTGGAAAACGAGAAGCATGGATTGTAAGAGAAAGAAAGCAGTTAAAGCCAAGAAATGACAAGCCAAGAAAATGATCTGGATAGGGACTTTCTACTGTATATACAAAAGACGTTGGTTAAAGTTTGAAGATTAAGTGGAATTACAAATGATAAACCAAGAGAACAACCAGGACAACAATTTTTATTGAATTTACAGAAGAGATTGGCTGAAACTTCAGAGGAATCTTTGGGATGGGAAAAATAAAAACTGAAAAGAGAAAAAATTCTATGATAGCATCAGAATGAATTAAAGATCAAGATTGTTAGAAGTAAAAGGAAGGAAAATAAAATTGGGTTATTTAATCAAGGTTAAAATAAGACAAGTTTCTATAAAGGCCTGGGAACTCTTTATAGACTTTTTGCCAACACTAGGATTGAAAAGTTGATGATTTATGGACTTGCATAGAGATAAGGGACAGGCCTGTATAAATGGAATCCCATTGTGTTGTTATATATTTTAGATGGGTTGCCACTCTTTTTGTTTAGCTGGCTTTATGCATTATGCTGCTTTTCAATGGGTGGGGTATATTTTTGTTGACATTTGTGTATACTGCTGAAGGTCATAGTGAATTGGGTGGCACTGTGTGTGTGTGTGTGATAAATAAATAAATAAAATAATTGGACAGACAAGACAGACAAGAGTTCTTCATGGTTCCATGAGATAAATTAATCAGAAAGTTACAATTTTCTGAAGATAAGATGAAATCAGCACTATGCATATACAATCTATACACCAGACAGCAATTCCCCTTGTTGTCATTCCACACATAGCTCTGTCACTTTTAGCAATAGCAATACCACTTAGACTTATATACCGCTTCACAGTGCTATACAGCCTTCTCTAAGAGGTTTACAGAGTCAGCATATTGCCCCCAATAATCTGGATCTTCATTTTACCAATCGCAGAAGGATGGAAGGCTGAGTCAACCTTGAACCCCATCAGGATTGAATTCCAGACTGTGGGCAGAGTTAACCTGCTGTACTGCATTCTAACCACTTTGCCATCATGGCTCTTGTTACAAGGGCTATTTCTTCAAAATTTGCTCCAGAAGATTGGAAACTTATCCAGAGCCATTTTAAGTGGAAAAATTCCCTCATCATTTACTAAACTTCTAGTGGCATCCCTCTAAAAATTGAGAACATGGTTTCAGTAATTATATTTGTTCCTAAGAGATGAGGGAAGTATTCAATAAGTGAAGGAAAATTCAGAGCTTGTTTCCAATCTCTGAGCAAAGAGATGACTACTTCCAATTTTTAAGCAGGAGTGTGGGGTGTTTTTTCTAAAACTAAAAACAGAATTTTGTACACTTTCTTAGAAGAAAATACAATATTGTGATATTCTGAAAATACCAGCTGGAAAAAACCTGGTATCATTTTGTTTGCTGTTTAAAATCAATGTCATTAATAATTCATGAAAACAATTATAATTTTCTAAGACTTTTTTTAAAAAAAAGAGAATAATAGTTTTGAAAGACAAGTACATATAAACTTTCCTTTTCCTTTTTAGTTTCCTGTCCAGCATTATACAGGAAACACATGCTGTAATGATAATAGCTCCTTCTTTTGCTATACAAATGGGACAGTTTTGGTTCTAAATCACTTCAATGGGCAAAGCAATATTATCCATTTTATCAGTTTTCCTTTAGAGATAATGCACTCTTTTTACAAGTAGTGGATCTTGTTTCAAGCCTTCTGATTTACTACTTCAGCATTTTTACTCTATAAAAAGCAGAATAATGTTTTACCTTGGCTAGATGTGTGTTGATCCACTTTGTGAAAGTCCGCTTTTGCACAGATTCTTGTTCATCTTAAAAAGGAAGAAAAAATGATCAATGATAAACTTTCAGATACATTTCTTTATGTCATGAGCTGACATAATCAATGTAGTTCTTTATGATGCATAAGAGTAAGAACAGAGAAAGGTGGCATGGTAGCTCTCCACAGTTTTTGATGTCAGTACCACTACAGGTAATCCTCAACTAGTAATCAGTCACTTAACAGACTGATTTAACTTATAACAGACTTTCCTAGAACTACATACGACCCGTTTTTTAATTTATAATGGTTGCACATACTACTGTAGCAGTGGTGGGTTTCAAATTTTTTTACTACCAGTTCTGTGGGTGTGGCTTGGTGGCGTAAATTGGAGGGAATGGAGATTTACTGCAAAATCTCCATTACCTCCCGATCAGCTGGGACTTGGGAGGCAGAGAATAGATGGGGGTGGGGCCAGTCAGAATTTTTACTACCAGTTCTCCAACTACTCAAAATTTCCACTACCGGTTCTCCAGAACTGGTCAGAACCTGCTGAAACTCACCTCTGTACTATAGAGACTGCAATGAGAAGAGGCTGCCCCAACATTCTGTGTCTTGTTACAGCTCTATGGCAGCCATTTTCTCCAACAGGCAACATTAAAATATGTTAAAGGATTTACTGCAAGCCTTTAAGCAAAATCACAACTGAATTAATTACAGCTGCAGAACATTTTAGTTGGTCCTATACCATGTTTCCCTGAAAATAAGACCCTGTCTTGGTTTTTTTGTTTTTTTGAACCCTGAAATAAGCGCTTGGCCTTATTGCCATGCGCTCAAAAGCCAGATTGGGTTTATTATCAGGGGAGGTCTTATTTTGGGGAAAACAGGGTATCAGGCTGAGTTATTTATTTTACCTTGCTTTTATTTAAGCTGAATAAACTATAGCTAGGAGACATACTAAACAAAAACCAAATAAGCTGTAAAATAGTTGTATTATTATTATTATTATTATTATTATTATTATTATTATTATTGTTGTTGTTGTTTATAAAAAATACAATATCAGGTAACAGGTCATGAATAGAAGAATATTATTCCAGCAATCAACAACTTGACACTGAAAATTATTAAACTTGAGATCTTAACATCCTGCTCAGATTTAGCTGTCATTCATCAGAAAAGCACTTGCTGAGTTCCTCCATATAAGAAATATTGTTCTCATTCATAAGAAGCCCTATTTTGAGTTCCTTAAATAACATTTCCTTGTGTGTGACAATCAGCTTTTTATATACCATTTGATAGCTGCATTCCCTAGGGATGGCTGTTGGTTCAACTTCTCTTTGAAGTTAGACAAAGCTTTTTACATCCACAGGGGGTGATGCCAAGCTGGTTTTCCTTGAAAAATTGGGCTCTACCAGCTTATCCTCAGAATTCTGAGAAACACACTGTTTCCAAATTTTCTTCTGAGGAGAGACAAAATAAAATCTACTTTCTGAAGCAGCTTGTCTAATGTTACTGTCATTTTGATATAATGCCTGGAAGTTTTCCAACACTTTGGGAATGTTATGCTATCCATCCTCAATTAACTGCTTGAAGGTCACAACCACAATAAAGTGCATTTGAGGGGAGTATCCATCATTTCTTTTCTCAGCAAAGTATATAAGTAGATTAAAAAAAGTTAACACCAGCACAGGGAGTGTCTGATTGAGATTTTGACTAATTAAAAGGGTAAAAATCAACCAAGTCCATTTTCATCCATTCACTTCTGCAATTGTTCTCAGTCTGTCCTATCTTAAGCTCCCCCATCTCTATCAAACTGTTAAAACAAAAACTTAAATCACTTGGTTATAATTTCAATAATTAACCCTATACCCTACCAAGATTTCCTATGAATCCTACCTCGGATAAACATACAACTGATGCAGGGGTATCAAACCAGCAGTCCGCAGGCCAGATGCATCACACATAGACCATCCCCACCCGTGAATGGAAAAAACATCACAAAACGTCACATGTGATTTAGAGTCACTGCCTTAAGGTACAATATCCCAATGCATTTTCAGAGTTCAAAAGTCAATAATGAATTAGATGAACTAACTGAACCAGCAGCATGCACAAAAAGAAAATCACATTTGTTCCCTACCCCAATTTCTTCTTTTGTTTTTATGGTAGACAATTATTTAGATGTTGAATAGATATATTAAAATCTCCTTCCAGTCAAATTTAGCTCCTTATGACTGTAAGGATACTTCCACACAGTTATCATGGCACCAATACAGAAGTGATATATTTATTTCTGGGATGTTGTTAATGTGGTATTTCTTAATTGTCTGCCACCTAACTAAATAGGTCTAGCCCTACTTAGCTTTCTGAGGTTCATGAAAGCTAACTGCAATGTCCATGAGTAAAATTGTATGCTATTAAATCTGAAGAACCTCTATTACAGGTAGTACTCAACTTATAACAGCAATTGAGCCCGGAATTATGGTCATAAATTGTCACAATCATTAAGTAGGTCATCATGTTATGAACCAATGTTATTACCTTTTTTGCAGTAGTTGTTAAATGAATCCATTTTACCTAATGGGCATTTTTTGCCAGAAACTGGAAATAAATGCCAAAAACTGGCAAAAACCATCAGAAATTGCAGTTGTGTGACCATAAGGTAAAGGTAAAGGTTTCCCTCGCACATATATGCTACTTGTTCCCGACTCTAGAAGGCGGTGCTCATCTCCATTTCAAAGCCGAAGAGCCAGCGCTGTCTGAAGAACTCTCCGTGGTCATGTGGCATGACTTTGGCATGACTAAAATGCCAAAGGTGCACAGAACGCTGTTACCTTCCCACCAAAGATGGTCCCTATTTTTCTACTTGCATTTTTTACATGCTTTTGAACTGCTAGGTTGGCAGAAGCTGGGACAAGTAATGGGAGCTCACCCTGTTACGCGGCACTAGGGATTCGAACCGCTGAACTGCCAACCTTTCAATCGACAAACTCAGCATCTTAGCCACTGAGCCACCGGACCATAGGCCACTGCAAATGGCCAAAAAGACAAGTTGGTTTGCCAAGTGCCCAAAATGTGAACATGTGATGTGTGTGGCCAAAACTTCAAAATGGGTCATAAGTAGCTTGGGGGGGGGGCTGTTGTAACTTTGAAGGATTGCTAAGCAACTGGTCCTACGTCAATAATTATCTATATAAAACACAGAGACTACTATCGTGCTCCTTTCTATTTCAGAGCACAAAGAAAAACAAAAAAGACCTAAACTACTTTTTTCCTGAACACACTGTATTTGTTTCATTGACTTTGGTACTTTGAAAACTGTCCTATAAACAGACTCTAAATCAGACAGAAGATTTTTACCAAGGAAACCAGAGAAATTCCTTTCTAGGTGTTGCCATGACAATAAGTGTCTCTATCATTGTTTTCCTTCTTGGCTTTTCAGCAAAGGGAGCAAGTTTCACAGGTTTTTCTTTCCTGACTAATAACATTGCATCCATAACCTGTTCAGTTGATAATGATCTCGATATAACTGGGTCTTGAAATATGCAGGTAAGAATTTTAAAATATAGTTCTTGCCTTGAACTCATAGCAGACCTTAATGCTGGGGAGGAAAATAACAAATCAATGAAAGAGAATCTAGTAAATGACACTAACAAAAATGAAAAACAAGTACCAAAACATCATATTTATATATTATAATACTTCTAATAATTTAACAAATATCTCTACTTGAGGATTGGAATATCTAATATTAAAATAATCACAAATACTTTACATACTGTATATAATGCCACACAGAATCAAGGCTTATTCATTCAGTCATTATTTTCCAGAGTAATAATATAATTATTCATTAACTCATGTTCTGAGAACCTTACATAATTATTTTCATCAGAAAAATAATGTCCTTAATTTTTTAAAACCCAATTGTAGCCCAATACTTTTGCTTAATAGATCAGAGTGGAGTGGTTAAAAGGCATGAAACTAACGAATGCAATGTGCTATTGCATTCTGGACCAGCTAAGCATCAGCTGGTCCAGAATGCAATAGCACATGCAATATGAGGCACTCCATGGTATATCCAGGTAACACTGCAGCCATGTGAGCTGTACTGACCTCACAGCAGGCTTCCAGGTATAGTTCATGGTGCTGGTTGTCCTATGTGGCATGAGGCCAGTAACTTGCAGGAACATCTCTCCCCAATGGTTCCTGCCCATCCCAACAGATTTGGCCGAATGGGCATGCTCTAGGCCCCATTGGTGAAACAGACACTTGGTGGGTCCTCAGAAGCATCTCTATTGTGTAGAATAACCTCCCTCTCTCTAGCAGCCCCATCTCTGATTACCTTTTAAAAGATCACAAAGATCTGGATCTTGCTCCAAGCAAGAATTATGAATCAGGATATTAATGGATTTAATGGACTTCTGGAGTGTGTGTATCAGTTATGGGACCTCAGTGTATTTTTTTTTTCCTGTCGCAAGGTGTCAAACTGGCAGCCTGCAGTCCGGATACGTCATGCACAGACCAGTGGTGGGTTGTCCCCCGGTTCCAACTGGTTCGCAAGAACCGGAAATAAAATTGGCGGGAGGCTCCACTCACTGACCCGGATGTCATCATAGGTGATCTGTGCATGCGCAGAAGCGAACGGGCACGATGCAAAATGGTAGTAAAGGTAAGTAGAACCTACCCCTGGTGCAGACCACGCCTACCCCATCTCTGCGAATGGAGAAAACGTCGTGAAACATCACGTGACAGCTACGTGACATGGTGAGTTTGCAACCTGTGCTGTAAAGAATTGTGACTTTGGTCCTGGTTTTATCTTTGTTCATTGCCTGGGTGCTTTACTCAAATGGCAGCCAAATAAATATGCTAAATACATAAAACTCTGCCAAGTCATTTTTGATTTGTGACAACTTCCTGGATGAATCCCTGTAGATTTTGTCCTTGCCTTATTCCTATGGCTGAGGGAATAATGGCTCAAGGTCACCCAGCTGGCTTCTTGCCAAAGGTAGGACTTAAAACTTATGGTTCCTAGTTCTCAGCTCAGCGCCTTTATCACTAGACCAACCTGGCTCTTAATAGCAATAGCAATAGCAATATTGATACCATTTTTACTGAGCTGTACAGAATGTGGTTGTCCCAAGAACAGTTTACTGTTTGAGATAAAATTGTAGGGTGGTGAAGCACTAGTAAGTTAACCTAAATCAGCACTGGCTGCATACATGAATATGATATTCATGCTGCTTTTACTCAGTGATTACTCTGGATATCTTCCAGCTTTCTGCAAATGAAACTTACTATGTAATACATTCATAGCATAATAAAAGAAATTGAGAAACTGCAACCAACAATTTGGGTGTGTATTTTGAATTCCAATGTGCAAACGCTAAGTTTACTAAAGTAAATTAATTCTAGAAAACAATTAAATTTCCCCCCTTTTCTAACAATACAAATAGCCTCTATTGCACAATGCTATATTTACTGTGGTTACATTCTGGTAATAGTTTAGCATGTATAAACATTGTTAACTCTTAACCAGAAATGAGTGGGTTATAAAAATACTTAAAATAAACAATCAAACCTTCCTATTATTGAGAACTGAACTGAAATCAATGATTACTACCCATTGATGGAATCAAATAAACAAGGGAGAGCATTTCTTTTGCCTAGGAAGAATTTTACTGTGGGATTTTCAACATCAAAAGTTGAAGGTATACGGAAGAAGTGGCATAATACCAAAAAATGTATTCCTGAATTTGAACTTTTGCTTTACTAAACACGCTCTTCTATCTAGATTTTCTGTATGCACAAGTAAGTATCAATAAAAGAGAATATTTTTAACTCAGGATTGAACTGTGGAGTCCTTGGTACACTCTAAGTGTGGTAGTTTATCTTGCAGATGTTTCATTACCAAACTAAGTAACATCATCAGTGATGGTAATGAAACATCTGCAAGAAAACCAAGCTCTGAAAACATTAAAGACCCCACACAAATAAACATACATGCACATAATTGCAATGTTTATTTAAATAATTAAGTGTCTGCATCAGTTCAAAATATTTCTTGAGTAGGAGTGCATCTAGCCCATTATCAACTTCTGGTAAAAATATTATATCTGTTTTATTGTATTTGTTCTATTTACAACTCAAGAATGTATTGAAATTATTGGCAGTACAGATTAATTTTTAATGGAACTGAATCAATGTTTACTTTCTGTTTCAAAATGCTATTTTGATAGATTCACAAGTGTCTCCTATTATTTTGAGGCTATTATTACCAATTACAAATTAATTTGAACACAGAAGTTTGAACAATAACATGGAATATTCTGAAGGATGTTAGGTGAAAATATAACAGCATAGGTTATTTTTTCCAAGGTTCCACCCTTTACTTTATTTTCTGATACAGGTAGTCCTTAACTTACAAAATTCATTTAGTGACCATTTGAAGTTACAGCAGCACTTTAAAAAATGATTTATGCCTATTTTTCACCCAACCATTGCAGCATCCCCATGGTCACATGATCAAAATTCAGAAGCTTGACAAATGACTCATATTTATGACGGTTGTAGAATCCTGGGTCATGTGATCACCTTTTGCAATCTTCTAACAAGCAAAATTATGAGGAAGCCAGGTTCACTTAACAACTATGTTACTAACTCAACAAATGCAATAATTCACTAAACAACTGTGGCAAGAAAGGTCATAAAATGGAGCATTATTCACTTAACTATCTCGCTTAGCAACATACATTTTGGGCTCAATTGTGGTAATAAGTCAAGATCTACCTTTACTGGGGTACAGAAATTATACAGTATTAAAAACCACATTGACTTCAATAACCTGGAGTTCTAGGCTAAAGAAGTTATGTATAAATGCATAAAAGGCCATTCTTCACCATAGCTCTGACACAATACTGATATATTTTATGTAACTTGCATGAATTGATAAACAGCCTGTTTCTAAGTAGCAACGATGATTCACAGAAGGCAGAATGATTTTATACCACTTCCTGTGTTGTTGGAAACAAAGCCAATCAAACCACAACTCAGTCAGGATATAGTTATTGCCCACTTTCACAGACCAGCAAGAGATAAAAAGATTTGCAGCACATGGTACATTTTAATAATGGCAAACATGCATGTCTACTTTAGCTTCCCTATACTTCTTTTACTTACCCTTCAAACTACAGTGGGCTAAATGGCTTTGACAATCAAAACATAAATCATATCATGTAACATAAATGAACACTTCCAAGAAACTGCATTCTAAGAAAAACTGGACAATCCTATTGTAGAATTTTGAAAAACTTGGAACAGTAGTGATTAAATTTTTATTTTTATTTTATTTTATTTTTATTAATCATATTTCTATGCCGCCCACTCTCTGAGGACTCTGGGCGGCTTACAACAATTGACAGTATACTAAATAGCATATTGCCCCCAACTATCTGGGTCCTCATTTTACCCATCTCGGAAGGATGGAAAGCTGAGTCAACCTTGAGCCGGTGAGAGTTGATCTGCTGAACTAGCAGTCAGCTAAAGTAGCTGCAGTACAGCACTCTAACCACTTAATTAGTGCAGTACAGCACTCTAACCAATAATTTTTAAAGAAACATTTTAGAATAGAATAGAATAGAATAGAATAGAATAGAATAGAATAGAATAGAATAGAATAGAATAGAATAGAATAGAATAGAAT